>CM062808.1:353495263-354695263 GCA_031772625.1 Pinus tabuliformis | reverse complement strand
AGCCATTGTTGCACTGTCCTGGGGCCTTCTAGCCTGCTGCTGACGGTGGCCGAGAATTAGCTTCAGCGTTTTCTTCCTCCAAGGGGAGTTACCTGCTTCGTGAATAAGCAACCAAGAATTCCAAACCATTATTTTCATAATTTTCGACAACCACTGGTTCTGCTCATCCAACATTTCTCCCCCTCATGCAACATGTTCAAAGCCCCTGAGCGCGAGAGACCCCCCCCCAAAGACGCCACAAACACCCCTGCATGCCTCCTACCCTGTGCCAATAATGGCCACGATTTCGGTCATGAATTGCATGTCCACCCGCAGGCCCAAAGGCCTAGTCGAAAGGAGCCCCGCTCCTTCTCCCCAATGCCCCTTGTTGGTTGACCTCGTCCCTTGTCCCCCTAACTTCGTCCTTGTAATTCTTGTCGTTTCTCACCCCTACCTCCTGTCTTTGAGCTCCTTCGTCTGCGAGGTATCCCTCCCCTATTTTATGTACCATCCCCTGCTCCCACCGCCAGCCGAAGCCAACCTGACTGGATTTCCCAGCATACCGATTCCTCAATTTCGGAAGACTCCTGTCTCAGTCACCCTCCCCCTGTTGACTCCCCTCGGGGCCTTGATGTCCGCCCTCATGTCCCCCGACCTCCATAGAGCCCTAGCCTTCGCGACTCGTTCCAGGCCACAGACTGGAATTACCTCTACAACAATTACCGCTACCTTACCCTTTCCCCTTATGATTGCTAGGTAGATGAGCATACAAGGTTCACTTAGCCAACAACCTTCCCTCCCCATCCCTATGAGCCCCATGCGTGAGAGGAGAATGCCAAAGTGGAGAGACACCCCAGCAGACCCCATGCACGAGAATGCATTGACTAAGCAGAGTAATATCCTTGCATAGCTTCTGCAGCTGCGATGAATCTCGCCACCCTTCACCTCCCAACTATTCCCACCACCCCAATTGCTCTCTCTCCCCAGCCCCTTGCCCCCATGCAATCCCAATTCAACAAACTAGACGTTATGGAGCATAATGAAGTGCAGACAGAGAACATACTCATTAACAAATGCTTGGGGTCGTCGTGTCTCTTCGCCTTCTAGAAAATGTTGTGCCTCCTTCGTTGTTGTCTCCTCTTCATGATCTCCCTTCTCCCTGCTACCCCTCTTTGCTGGAAACCACCTCTTATGCATGCAAATGCCACCTTCCTTCCTCCATCTTATCGTAATCATGTGGACTACCACTGTGCCTTGCGCTTCGAGTGTGTGGGAGGTGGTGGCACTGTCTTCGTACTTATTTGTCATAATGACCCTCTTAATGGGTCTACCAACCACCTCTCACCCCGATTAGGGGACCTGTTGCCTAGTTTAAATATAACCACATTAAAGTAAAAAAACAATAAATATTTATTGATGGATAAATTAGAAATGGTACCACCACTTTTGTAATGTTTTAAATTTTCAACGAATTATATTTGCCAAAGTGAAAATTTGGAAAAAAAAGACTCGGAAATCTCCATTTTCTGTAACAAATAAATTATGGTAATCATTACGTAGCGGGTGATTTGATGCACCAAATAAGGCACTAGCCCCCAATGGAAAAGGAAAATAGTGCAACTATAGTAAAGATGAGAAACAAATGAAATTTGTAAAAGCCTGATACAATTTTCTAGCATGCTACCCCATACAATTTCTAACATAAACAATATGATTTATAACTGAAAGCACATGCAAAAGATAAAACATATTTGAGGAAATATATGGTTGGAATTTCTTTAATTAAAACCCTTATATGATACAATTTCTAGCTACTGAAACACATTTTCCAGTTGAAAATTTATGCATAATTTCACCACTGTATAATGAAGAAGATGGTTGGAAAAATTGAAAGTCAACCCATTGTTGTCCCATGAGGTTTCCAATGTCCACATTGCCATCTTTCAAATGAGGTACAATTTTCTATAAAACAAACTACTTTCAAGACAAATTCGATGTACAAATAATGATTATATAAATTAATAATAACACTTATATTAATGTCCAATACATAGTGTTAGCTCGTATAATATTAAAAGAGGTGAGCTCGTTGAGGTACACTTGTGCAACATAAAATGATATCATATTGATTTGCAATGCATGGTGTGCCTATAGGACAATTTTTGCAGGAATTTACTACTTCACAATTTTGGAACGGTCGATGAGCAAACATTTCAGCTGAAATATTAATAACCACAATAGGACACAACTAAATCCTCGTAATACAAATGAAAATATGAATATGTTAGATATTTTTTTAAACACACAACATAGAGATATAAATAAAACTACAAATATATTAAATATTTAGTTCTAAATAAAAATAAAAAATTAATCTCGCATGTATCAGTTATAACAGTTATAATAACTATGTTGAATAACATAATAATCACAGGAATCACATCGCTGACTTTTACTTCACAAGCTGTCATTTTCCAAATCTTTGATATTTGAGTGCAAGCAATAATCACGAGAAGTATTTAAGATTTGAGTAGAATGAAGAAAGAGATGTGTATATATAAGACAATGGGAGAAAATTACACTCAATTTTTGTTTTATTTTTATTATTTTCTTATTATACCTGTCGAAAGCAGGTTATATTGTAATGAGTTTATGGTCAAATAGCTTTGACCTCTTAAATTTTTAAAACAATTTATAAAGTTTATTAAAGTTTCTGATAATTATAATATTAAAACAAATATTTTGAAAGTTAAAAATCAAATTTTAAATTTTAAATTCTTTTTTTTTTCAATTGGTCAATGCCTAAGAAGTGACTAATTTTATGGGGTTTTTAATATAATTGGAAAAAAATATTTATAAAAAATAAAATTACAAAAAAATATGGTATCACCAAGTGTTTATACAATTAATTAACACTGAATCAATCAATTAATATTGACAGTTAGTACTCGCATCAAATTAACCAATCAATACTCCATTAAAAAAAACCAAAATCCCAATATAAATCAATATAACCAATTTTTTTCTTCGAGGAATGTAATAAACATAAAAAAAAACTGGAATATTGTTCGGTGTTACTTTTTTTTAAACATGGTTTGTTAATTAAAATAATGGTTCGAACCTTCCCCTGATCCAGGTGCGAGCTAGCGTTAGTGGGGTTTGTACGGGCCCAAGGATTGATGAAGGTTAATAAAAGTGTCTTCTCCACCCTTCAACATGCAGCCAGCACTTGGAGCAGTGGTGGCAAGCATGTGAGAGTTATTGCATGGCGACAATAGCGTGTTAGGGACATTTGGAGAGAGACAAACCTTGTTTCATATGTTGAGGAGAGCAATGTGGGTGATAATGAGTCTGTGGAACGAGAGAGCGAAGGGAACTCGGGTTAGCTAGAGGCAATCGATAATCACAAAACTCGGTAGTGCATCCTAGGAATTTCCAGTGTCTGGGTTGTAGGGTGATAAGTTTTGAAGGGGTTAGAGGCATGGCCTCGCAGGTCTCTGGGTTAGGTCAGTGTCCATTGTATTGCTTGTTCCTGTGTCTGTGGAATTTGGAATCGGTCTGTCTCTTATGGGTGCATGCATGGTAGAAGAAGTCGAGGGTAGGGTTGGTGAAAGTCCCTTACCCCTGGGGCTGGAAGAGTGGACAGGGGGTTGGATGTGCAGAGATTGGGGGCGGGGTGGGGTTAAAACTACGTTGGTGAAGGGAGAGCCAGTGGCTCAAGAAATACTAGATATACAATTTGGTGGGAGAGGGGGGAAGGCAGAGAAGCCTAGTCTGTAAAATCTCGAGTCAATCTTGCCTTGTGGTCTCGAATTTCCTAGGTTGGGATCCTTGGCTCGAAGGGTATTCATCTCAAGTTTCGGTGGAGGGTGTGGAGTGATGTCGAGCATTTGAAGTCGACTATGGACATAGCAGGCCTGAATCCCACTGTGTGAGATTTTTGTAAGGGGTCGCCTAACAAAGGGTTTGAAGGGTGACGAGCTCAGACCTGCGGCTAGCTCGAAACCCACTTCATTCCTTGTAATTGTGTGTGGTTGATGCAATTGATTAACGCTGGAAATTGTAGCTATAGTATTGATGGCATCGAGATAGTTCGTATGGATTTGCATTGTTTGTTTAAACTCTGTAATGGGCAGAGGAAGGCATGCAATCAAGATGGCATTAGAATAATGTGTTGGAACTCATTTAATCACAGATAATGGAGGGGATTCCTTACTTGGATCGTGTTTGAATTTGAAGCAGGTCTGTAGCGGGGGAGAGACCGTTGGCAGAGTCGAGCACCCAACCTGTAGCCCTGGGTAGTAGAAAAGCTTAGAGTAGAGGAAAGCGAAGAGCACTTGACAAACAAAGTCAACAAAATGGCTTGAGCAAAAGGGATAAAGAACAATGGAGGAGGAAACCATGGTCGGGGGAGGCAGATAAAGGTGGTCCTGGCTCCAGGAAGCCAACCTAGCTCCTCTGGGGGGGCAGTAGGGACAGGACATGGGCGTAAGAAAACCTCACACATTATTGATGAAGCAGCACAAGTTGAGCATGCAAGTAGCTCCAACTCAGTTAGACAACTAATAGGAGAGTGGGAAGAAGAAATTCGACTGACAATGGAAGACTTTGATGTGGACCTGGATGAATGACAAGCAGTGGCCCCAGATCTAGGAAATACTAGAGGGAGAGTTACTCAGTACAAGCAGACTGTGCGCCTATTTTGGATGATGAAGAGCATCCTAGCAAAAGTTATGGAACAATTTCCTCCGGACATGCATGCAACCCCTCGAGGGTATTTGGTGAAGTCAGATTTTACCAAAGAATTGCATAAAATTTAGTTCCAACTGCAGTAGCAGAGTGGTAGGCGCGGCAAGATCGAGTAACACATATCATGCATATCTCACTCAGAGTTGCCTGGTTCTACACTGAAGGACCCCACTTCGGTGGATTCTATTGGCGATGAATAATGAAAGTGCACCCATGGTTTCCTTCTGAATGCTTTTATTATATAGCTATAGACTTATTGTCAGTTATGTTTGTAATTATTTAGAGAATAAGAGGTATAAAGACTCTCAGGTTTATATTGCATGGTTGGACAGACTTATGTTTTTTGGCTTATGGATGGTATATTTTGCAGTTATGTAACCAACAAACCTAGTTTTCCACTAGGCAGGTTGAGGCCACCTAACCCATGGATATATGGATGTAACCTGCTTTATTTCAAAAAATTAATAGAAAGGTACCACCAAGCTTACAAAAAAAATAAAAGAATGGTTTGAACTTTCATTGTGACTTTTTTTTTTAAACATGCTTTGTTAATTAAAAGAATGCTTGGAACCTTATACAAATGGCGTGTACATTATGCTTATTTGTAATTTTGAAAATACATGTTTTAACGTTTAGTTATTTTATTCATTACGAAAACAATTACATTGATTTGAAAACAATTATATAAATTTACTCATGGTTCACATGATTATGATTTTATTTAGGATTGGTCAACGTAAAAAATGTGTATACATATATATATAATTTTCCAAGGCTTTATCTTATAAATAGTAATGAATGGACTTTCCATCATTTTTCTCTAACACTGTGGAGTGAGACATGGTTCGAGAATCTATTTTTAGCCCCGTCCCATCACCACTTAATGATTTGAAGAGCAAGTGGAGGATGCCTTTAAAAGAATATTAATTTCTTTGAGCTTTATTTATAAATTTAGCGAATTTCTTTATAGATTGTTATAAATTTTGATTATTGAAATTACCATAAAAAGTTGTTTTATAAAGAAAATGTGGGAATGCATTTAAAATATTAGAATTTGCAAAATAACAAAATTATATTATCGAGATCCTCATATTTGTGGATTCTATCAAAATTACTTAAGAAGGAGAGACATTTGTTAACTAATAGATTATTAGATAAATGTTAATTTGGATATTTAAATCACATATATTTATTTGTAAATCTATTTCAATTACTTAAAATCTATTTATTATTTAGTATTAAATAATAATGTTTTTTTAATGAAATTTGAGTAAATTTTCACTCTTATCAAATAGTTTAAAAATCTTTAACAATTCAAATTCATATTGAATAAATAATCAATCATATATATATATATATATATATATATATATATATATATATATATATACTTAATTAGAAATTATACCAATAAAACCTTTACAAGTTACATACTTGTCTTAATCCTATAAGTCTAACTTTAGTTTGAAAGTTATACTAATGAAATCCTTGTAAAGTGCATAATGGACTCACCCTTATAGTACTTTAGCTAGTGCAAACCTCACATTATTCAACCTAAACTTTTCATAATATATACAAGGGTAATGTTAATAGGCTTCCATTTTTATATGGTTTTGGAGGTCTGTAACTCTATAACAATTTAAATTAATCCAAATCTTAGTCAATGAATAAAAAACTTCATATTCTTATTTTATTCAACAATAATTAGGAAAGGTATAAATTTCAAGTCTACCTTAAACTAGGGTTTATGATTATCATGTAACATATGTTGTACAATTAATATATAACAATTTAACCATAAGAAAAATTATAAATCCCAAGGCTACTTTAAATTGGGGTTTATGATTACTATGCAACATACTTTATATCTCGATATCTTAAACTATGGTTTATGATTACAATGTGGTTCATATCTCTTCAGTATCTGCGGTTGAGTGGGACGTTCGTATCTCTTCAGATCTGCGGTTTGGCTTTCGATATAGATCTGCAAATTCTTGCTCGGCTTTCGGTATAGTTATGATGAAAAAAAATCCTAAATTAAATTAATACCTTCTCCCACGATTGGGAAGAGATCTTTCTTTAGCTTTCGGTATAGATCTGCGGTATAGATCTGGTGCAGATCTGCGTAAAATATGGCTCCGAGCTTCGCAAAAATAACGGGTGGCTCATCCGCCTCTGGAGGGCAATCTCCTGCCCATATCGTGAGTGAAGCCCCAGCTCCCACTATCCAAGTGGTCCAGGACTCACTCGATGAAGCTTTGAAGTTCTCCAAAAGTGCCCTAATTTGCCGGTTCAATGGTTTTTGGCCGCGGCTGATAGCACTCCACAATTGGATCTCGGAGGTATGGAAGCCTATCATTTCTGATGAAATTAATATCTACCCCTGTGCTAGAGGTTTCTTTATAGTAGATTTTGAAAATCCTGAAAGCAGACAATGTATTCTAGATTCCGGCCCTTGGTTTTGGGAAAAATCAGGCCTATTCATGAAGCCATGTAACCCATCATTCGATCCCTCTACAGCAGTGATAACCTCAGCACCAGTTTGGGTGAGATTGCCAAGCCTACCCTTGCATCTCTGGAATCTCTCCTCGCTAAAAGCCATCGGAAATGCAATTGGGAAATTTTACTGCAGGTGCCCAGAAACAGAGGAATATGCCAGAACCACCTATGCACGCATCTGTGTGGAAATGGATTTCAACGCCGGATTCCCAGCTGAAATAAACCTAACAAGTAAAGACTATGTGTGGAACCAGAAGCTTGATTATGAAAGTGTCCTCTTCAGATGTCGATCGTGCTTTGAGACGGGGCATCTAGCCAAAAATTGCCCAAAAGCCTCTGAGAAAAATTTTGCTAGAAAAAACCACCACAGATCTACATGGTGGAAAGGAGCACAAAAAGAACACTACACTGTCATCAAAGAAGAATATTCTAGAGAAAACTCTGAGTCACAAGAAATCAAGGAAGAAGGAAACAACCCTCAAAGCAAGCAAGGAGAAAGCCCGCCCCAACAAATCAACAGTTATGAGGATTTGAATATCGCAGAAAATAAATCTTCATTTAACAGCAAAGCAGATCTCCTAAACCAAACTTCTTCTCCGACTATAGATCGCGAAGCTAAGACACCAATGTCCCAAGAACCAGAAGAGATGAAGGAGATGCAAGACAAAGGAAGTTGGAAGACCGTAGAGAAAAGAAAGAAAGCTACAACACCAATCTCGCCAAGAAAGACGAGGAGCCAGACAAGTAAAAATTAAGAAAATTGTAGGTTCAATAGACCAATTTGGTCTCAGTGGATGTTAACCATCATCATCATCATCATCAACAACATATTTTGTACAATTAATGTATAACAATTTAACCATAAGAAAGTTATAAATCAAAGGTTACCTTAAATTGAGGTTTATGAATATTATGTAGCATAGTTTATATGCACATGGTTTTAGAGGTTTTTAACTCTATAGCCATTTAAATTAATCTAAAGTATCTATCAATTACTTTTTACTACTTTTTACGTAAGAGACATGTACTAAGCAACAAAGCTCCATATTACACTTGTTTTTAGAATTGCTTTTTACTAATTTAAATATTAATTGAAATAGAAGTTTTATTGTATAGTTGTTGCTTTCAAGGAAATACAATTATAGAAAAGTGTAGAGAAAAAAATAAAAGTCAAATTAAAAATTAACAAGAAAAAAAACTACGATTAATCGAATTGTAGGAATCTGATTCAATCAATGTTGGAGTGGTTGGAAATGACAGACCAGATCTGCTGGGAAGAACATGAAAAAGTCATAGTTACTCTAAACAAAATGCACTACTTTCAATGTCATGTCCGAGAACGAGTTGTGGTGGTCTGGCACAGACAGAATTTGCTAATGAAGAAGATGAAGAAGTTGGAGTCCTGGATGGCTCACTTCGAAGAACATGTCCAATGCTCTTTCTGCCCTCTACCTCCTCCTGGAATAGCCCCAGACAACCCAACTTCAATTATGTCAGACGACTAGCATGGTTACAGGTGTTCTCCTAGTTTTATGTGTTTTCTAGTGCTTCTAGCCTCCTAGGTTGTGGACGGTGTCCTTAGTTTCTTTTCTGTTTCTCTGTCATATGTTGCTTGCGGTAGTCAACAAACCTGGTCGGGGTGAGACTACTTGCATTTTGCTACCGATGTACTTATTTTCTGATGAATGAATAGAATGTTGATTTTCTTATATATATATATATATATATATATATATATATATATATATATATATATATATATATATATATATATATTATTTTTAATTATTTTTTCCTCTTTAAAATTTGTCATCTTAAATTGAAAATATCGAGAAAAAACTATAATTCATGAAAAAAATAAAAAATAAAAATAAAATAAAATAAAAAACACAAAATTAGTAACTAATATAAGTGGAAGTTACAAAGCAACTCAGACCTCAAACAATCGCCTTACAAATAAATAAATTGAAATTATATATATTTTTGGATAGTGGAAGAAATCTGACAGACAATGGAAGACTTCGACCTGGACTTGGATGAATGGCAAGCCATGGCCCCGGATCTAGGCAATACTAGAGGGAGAGTTACTTAGTACAAGCAGACTGTGCGCCTAGTTTGGATGATGAAGAGCATCCTAGCGACAGTTATGCAACAATTTCCTTCGCACATGCATGTAGCCCCTTGGGGGCATTCGGTGAAGTCAGATTTTACAAAAGAATTGCAGAAAATTCAGTTCCAATTGCAGTAATAGAGTGGCAAGCTAAGTAGGATCGAGTAACACATATCATGAATACATCACTCTGAGTTACCTAGTTCTACAGTGAATGACCCCGCTCTGGTGGATTCCGCTGACGATGAACAGTGACAATGCACTGATGGTTTCCTTTTGAATTCTTTTGTTATATAGTTATAGACTTATTATCAATTATGTTTGCAGCTATTTAGAGAATAAGAAGTATAAAGACTCTCAGGTTTCTATTACATGGCTGGACAGACTTATGTTTTTTTGCTTATGGATGGCATATTTTGCAGTTAGGCAGCCAACAAACCTAGTTTCCCATTGTGCAAGTTGAGGGCACCTAACTCATGGATATATAGATGTAACCTGTTTCATTTCAGAAAATTAATAAAAAGGTACCGCAAAGCTTACAAAAAAAAGAATGGTTTGAACCTTCATTGCAACTTTCTTTTAAACATGCTTTGTTAATTAAAAGAATGCTTCAAACCTTATACAAATGGCGTGTACATTAGGCATATTTATAATTTTGAAAATACACGTTTTAGTGTTTAGTTATTTTATTCATTACAAATATTATTTTCTCCCCAGTACATAGATTTGAAAACAATTATATGAATTTACTCATAGTTCACATGATTATGATTATTTTATTGATTTTATTTAGGATTGGTCAACATTGAAAATATATATATAATTTTGAATATATATATATAATTTTCCAAGGCTTTATTTTATAAATGGTAATGAATGGACTTTCCATCATTTTTGTCTAAGACTCTGAAGAGACATGGTTAGAGAATCTATTTTTAGCCCCGTCCCATCACCACTTAATTTGAAGAGCGAGTGGAGGATGCCTTTAAAAGAATAATAATTTCTTTCAGCGTTATTTATAAATTTAACCAGTTTTTTTTTTTTTTTTTTAATATATATATAGATTGTCATAAATTTTGATTATTGAAATCACCCTAAAAAATTGTTTTATAAAGAAAATGCCGGAATCCATTTAAAATATTAGAGTTTGCAAAATAACAAAATTATATTATCAAGATCTTCGTATTTGTGGTTTCTATTCCCAAATTATATTATCGGAGAAGGATGGATCGGAGGGACCTAACTGTCTTGAAATGAAGCCGGAGGACTGGTTCTGTATGGTAGCAACCTTACCGAGCAATGGACTCTCCCCTTTCACAAGAGGGGTCGCAGGGACAGCGATGCCATCACGCACAGCAGCAATAAACCAGTAGGCCGAGCAACTTTCGGGAACGATCCAGAAGGCAAGCACGGGTGTCATCACATGATCGAGCTGACGTTGGCAACCAGCACTTCTGAAGAAACCAACACGGCTCTCTATAGTTTGAACACACCGGGATTTAATACAAATCGGTCCTTTCTGAGAGTGGGGTCTGATGGAGAGCTGAAAATATATAGTTACTCGCAGTTTAATCAGTGGGATATCACATACCTTCGATCTGGCTGCTGGCAAGGAGTGCCTCAGTGCGATCTTGCGACAAAAAATGGAGGATCAAAGGTTGTTCCTAGAAGTTGTCAATGTGTGGCCTGTGCTCAAGCTGATGGCTTCGAAGGATCTGGGAGCTGCGCCCTGCCGTCCCTTGCTGACTCTAAAGACACATCATCATGCAACTCTTCTTTCGGTTTGTATGAACTGGAGGGACCTGAGCATTTCTCCAGCCATCATGTGAGTGAAAATCCAAATCCAGTTGGGGAAACAGAAACCGAAGAGTGCAGGAGGAAATGTTCTCATGATTGTTATACCTGCGCGGCATTCTCGCTCTGGAAACAGTCACCTGCATGCTTACAAACCAAGCAATGCTCCCGTCTCCTCTGGAGATGACCAGGTTTCCGTCATCGGTGAGGTGGAGAGTGGAATTCTCTGTTACGAGATCATTCATGTTAGCTGCCCACACGTTTCTTTTGGTTTCCTTTTCTCCGGAATATCCCATGGAAATTCCCAAGGCGTATGCACTGGGAGTGGTATTGAAGAAGACCAACTGGAACATACCATCACTAGATGCCACTGCAAGGGCTCTGTAGTTTGCATGGTCTTCCATATCACCACCTCTCAGCATTCCTTAGTTTTTAAAAGAGAAGGTTTCACTCCCACCGCCAGCTGCTAGCAGAAACAACAATACAAAAAGGAGGGACAAACTTTTAGCCATAATTAGCTGATATTTTCAATACAGCAGAGATTTCTCTCTTCTCCTCTTCTTCTGTGCCTGATTTTTTAATACAGCAGAGATTTCTCTCTACTCCTCTTCTTCTGTGTATGATTATTTAATGCAGCATTCAGGCTATGAAATGGGCTCCCAAATAATGGTAAGAGATTTGATGTTGTAGAATGCAGATTACAGAGCATTAAATGGACCTGCTTATCGGTGGATAAAAACTTTCCTCTTCGCAGTTTAATCTGGGATATCACATACCTTCGATCTGGCTGTTGGCAAGGAGTGCCTCCGTGCGATCTTGCGACAAAAAATGGAGGATCAAAGGTAGTTCCTAGAAGTTGTCAATGTGTGGCCTGTGCTCAAGCTGATGGCTTCGAAGGATCTGGGAGCTGCGCCCTGCCGTCCCTTGCTGACTCTAAAGACACATCATCATGCAACTCTTCTTTCGGTTTGTATGAACTGGAGGGACCTGAGCATTTCTCCAGCCATCATGTGAGTGAAAATCCAAATCCAGTTGGGGAAACAGAAACCGAAGAGTGCAGGAGGAAATGTTCTCATGATTGTTATACCTGCGCGGCATTCTCGCTCTGGAAATAGTCACCTGCATGCTTACAAACCAAGCAATGCTCCCGTCTCCTCTGGAGAAATGGGCTACCAAATAATGGTAAGAGATTTGATGTTGTAGAATGCAGATTACAGAGCATTAAATGGACCTGCTTATCGGTGGATAAAAACCTTCCTCTGTCACAGTCAAAGTCAACAGCTAAGCCCTCCAGTAGTTGGCACTCCAATCACAAACGCATTCACTGCCCCAGGATGGGCATGGCGATACCGTGGGCATGGTATGGGGCAAGAGCTAACCAGCTTGCTATCGGGCATTTAATGCACCCGATAGCGGCCTCACCATACATACATGTCCATGCTTTTCCATCTTGCATCCATCGTTTCTCCGGAGCAAGACGGTGCATCGCATCAAACTTTTTCCGGGAACGAGTGACCCACCCGATAGCGGCCTCACCATACATACATGTCCATGCTTTTCCATCTTGCATCCATCGTTTCTCCGGAGCAAGACGGTGCATCGCATCAAACTTTTTCCGGGAACGAGTGACCCACCACCTCCGAGCTGGCACCCGCTGTGCGCCAGCATTTTCAAACCAAAGCTGGCGCATTTTCAAACGATCCCTCACGCCAAAGATTCATTTGCTCCATTCGCGCTCCCGGAACAGGTCCTCTGCAACCCTCTTGAGCATTCGTTTCTCCGCTGTGCTGGCGCATTTTCAAACGATCCCTCGCGCCAAACATTCATTTGCTCCATTCGCGCTCCCGGAACAGGGCCTCTGCAACCCTCTTGAGCATTCGTTTCTCATGCTCACGAGAGAGTGAATGGAGCAAATGAATGTTTGGCACGAGGGATCGTTTGAAAATGCGCCAGCCCAGCGGGTGCTAGCTCGGAGGTGGTGGGTCACTCGTTCCCGGAAAATGTTTGATGCGATGCACCGTTGAGCTCCCGGAGAAATGATGGATGCAAGATGGAAAAGCATGGACATGTATGTATGGTGAGGTCGCTATCGGGTGCATTAAATGCCCGATAGCAAGCTAGTTAGCTCTTGCCTGCTATCGGGCATTTAATGCTAACTAGCCTGCTATCGGGCATGTAATGCACCCGACAGCGACCTCACCATACATACATGCCTATGCCTTTCCATCCGCATCCATCATTTCTCCGGGAGCTCGATGGTGCATCGCATCAAACTTTTTCGGGAACGGGTGACCCACCACCTCCGAGTTGGCACCCGCTGTGCTGGTGCATTTTCAAACCAATGCTCGCGCATTTTCAAACGATCCCTCGCACCAAACATTCATTTGCTCCATTCGCCCTCCCGGAACAGGTCCTCTGCAACCCTCTCAAGCATTCGTTTCTCCTGCTCACGGTGCTGCAAAGCCTTGCAGGTCCGCTCATGCTGTTGAATCCCGGCAGGCTGTGCCCCAGGCGTAAGGTAAATTAGGCAAATCTATTATTATAAATTAGGCAAAGGACTGCCCGTGATAGAGAAACTGATTAACTGCTGCACACTCTGCATGGCACACTAAATTATTTTAAGCAAAGTTCATGTTTCTCGTGTTTCTGCTAATTGCAACAGTTTAGCCTATTTTTAAACGAGTTCATCTTTTTGTGGTCCCTTTTTTTCCTAAATTCTAACAATTTAGCACAGTAAACCTTTAAATGAGCAGAAAAACACTAGAACAAAGTGCCTCAGAAGAAAGACATTTTGAATGAATGCACATGCTTCGGAAGGCATCTTTCGTTCAAGGTCTAATAGCAGTCCAACAAACTCTTTAGCAAGCTAGTGGGCTCTGTTGCAATGTATACTTTATTGAGTACTTACAGGACCTTATAATTACTACTGGGCACCATTCCAAGCCTACAGGTTCTGATGTATGCCTACATAATTTGTCGAGGGGCTTAGGGGTTCTGTAAGTGTTGATCAGTCTTGCAACTCTGCTATGCAATCTATTGTGCAAGTTGAGAGCTCCATTGTGGGCCTACACTTTATGTTTTTGACTTATTAGTGTTCCTAAGGTCCAGCAAACTCTATTATGGACTACTTCTTTTTGCTACAAGCTCACGAATCCTCTTAGAATTCATATTTTGAGAAGTACAACAATATATTACTTATCGTTACATACTAGAAAACATGCAACTTTTCTGAAGAATTTTTTATACTCTGTAGATAACAAATGGGAGGAGCATCTAATTATTAATCCAAATGATGTGTTAGGATCAAGTAAAAAGCAACATATTTTAACTTTTATTGTTGAAACTTGAAATCTGGGAAGGATTTTTTTAATAAAAAATCTTCTTGGCTATAAAAACAAGCAATGAACACTTTGCAATAAAAGACATCTACATTGGGATTATTTATTCATGGAATCATGAACCCCAGTGGATATTAATCTTTGCTACATTTCCATTGTGCTAAAAAAGAAGCCAACTTAAATAAATCATAAATGCAAAGATAACCTTGTTTTACCACTAGTTGGGCCACTTCACATCTGCCAATCTATTTGGGTGAAAGACCTTCAACAATTTTCTTTAATGGAGCTCTAATAAGTTTTATAAACTCCTTAAAGTAGATCAAGAGCTACTTGAAGATTCGCAATTTTGCCATCCCACTCAAATTTGTTATGACTTGACATAAAGCTTAACAAGTACTGAAAAGTCGCAATTTAAAAGACAAAATGCTATTTCATGTATAACTTCATACAACTACATGTGCAAAGTAGCATTTAGACAGGCTATGGACAATCTTAATTTAGCTCCTTTGCTGAATTGTCTGAATAATGTACGCCTGCAACTAAAATGAGAAACTAACTCTCCAAAGAAGGCTGCAGGCATAGGAATGCGGTAGCCTGCATATAATCCCATGCATAAATTTGTCTATCGATTTTTTTTTTCTTTTTTTCAGAAGAAAAAGCATAATAGTTTATATTAAGACAATATAAAGATCATGGTTCAGTACAAATGGGTGGCATTGCAGGCCCATAATGACCTAGAGGTATAAAATGTTCAATCACAATCTAGAGGTACATATAATTGGACCAGAGATACAAATATTTGGATAGACTTGTTGCTGATTATGAGTGCTCAAAGTTTGTCCTTTCTCTGAACAATAGACAGGTCATCTGATAGGCTAGAGCCTAGATTATAATCAGCATTAAAAACGAACATGCATTAAGAAGGCTGTACTGACATGCAAATATGCAAGTCTAAAACGACATGATTACTGGTCTATTTCCAATCCAGTAACTTCACTTACCGGCATTTCTTCAAGTCACTATAAAGTCCTTTAGCATACATTCCACTAGCATAACTTACTCACATATGCAGAGTTTTAAGTCCCAAGAGGCACATTTATGTCTCCACAGTGTTCGATACACCTATTACTTTATATTCTACCACACATTTATCTCCCACTTGAACCTGCTGGAAAGAAGTAGACTGCATAAGATTTTTATGTGATTAAAATAGACTCAGAACTGGCCTTATCAATCTTGACTACAAGCGTCACAAATGCCCTAGACCAATAAATATTTATATCTAGTTAGAAAATCTTTTACAGCAAAAAGAAAAAACAGGACATCTCAATACATGGGAACTTCATAACGAAAAGTTCCACATAAATTACAATCTTGATTAGGTACATGATATTCTAGTTTTATCAGAAGCCCATCATTATGCTACTTCCAAACCAGTTCAGAATATATTCAGTACACACACCTCGGAATTGGAATTCACCAAAACTCCATGTGCGTGCTGCAAAACCCACTCAACTGTTCCGAGACAATAAAGAATGTCTGCTCCCATGGGACTCCATTCTCCAGTCCTGCCTCCTCCGCCGGAATCTGTGATGCACCCTCTGGTCTTGTGAAGCACTTTTACCAACTAGCTGCATGTGATCTGCAAACAAAATTATGAGATGATTAACTATACCCAAGCCTAGCATTAGTTCATATATGACAGAAAGTAGCAGCAATTGCTAGTTAGAAGTATACCCATTTCATGGGAAGTAGAAGTGCAATAAGAAAGTTTGGCCTGATACTCCAAAGGCAGTCATCACTGACATGAAATTGACACGCACACTACACAATATGGTTCCAAATATCAACATCAACTAGAAAGCTGGATATTTGACAATTTTCTCAATAGACCCTCTGCAGGTTATGTGATTGAAAGATAAAAATCGAACATGTGTGCCTATTGGAGGGCATTTTCCTAACCACATAAGGGCTACAACATGAAGAGCGTAGTTCAATAAAAGGAGGGCATGTCAATAAACCTTTCAATTTATTACTTTGTTCACCCAGTTCTCGCAAATTCAAAGAGTACTCTTGGTTTCTCAAAGACAAATTGTAGATTGAAAAACCATTTAAACAAAAGACCTGCCCGTCTTAATTTATCTGTGCTTAGGTCTCTGAATTTACAGAAAGAGAGTGATCAGGATATGGACTTTGAAATAATCGAATGCCTGTCAGAGGATACATTTGACATGCAAAGAAGGGTTGCTTCAAATGAAAGGACAGTCTGTTCTTCTAACGTGAATGAAGAGCAATGGTTTATATAATGCCAACAAATCATAACATAGATACCTACTTATAGCAACAATTCTTACACTTGGGCACTTTTTCTGCTCATCATAACATAGATACCTACTTATAGCAACAATATATACAGTCCAGCCAAGGCAGAACACAACTACATCATTTGTAAGAAATGGTGAAGACAATGTGATAAAACAGGGGTGTTACTTGGTACTTTTTACTGCAAACTGCAGACTGGGGGAGCTTTGTCAAACAAACACCCTAAGGATATGGATAGTCTACGAAATTCTATTGTTGTCAGTATTTTTGTTGTAGCTGATGGGGTAAGGAGAAATCTACTGAACTAGGCAGTGGATCCATTATGCCTGCAGGATTTACTAATTCTCTCATAAAAAACTCATCTGAAAATTCACTATTGCAGGTTACTGCAACATTGACTTTTGCTGCTGCCTGTGCATAAGCGGGTACTACTATTCTCATTGGAAATGATTTAAGAGAATGTGCCCAGAACCACTGTGCAAAATATGAAACTGCTACAGCTATGGAATTCTTGAGTTGGTTCATGGTTTCACCATCATTTTTTTTTCTTACATTTTGGATGTTGGCAAAGAGGTAATATTTGGTGTGCCTTGTTGAAGAAGTCCATTCACACTTAACACCAGAAGTGTATGCAGCTTGATTTTTCCATGAGAATAAAGCTTTCTGCATCAAGCCAATTACCTTTTCGGGGTAATAATGTCCACTGGAAGTTTTGATATGGAAGACATATTAGAGCTAAGCTAAAGGTTACCTAGATTGTCTAGAGTCCATTTCTATATTAGCATGTTTTTTTTAGGGATCTTGGACATATGTTGATATGCAATATTAAGGGCAGCCCCTTCAGGAACAACAAAAACATCCATATCATTGATTTAGATGCACCATACTTCCAATTGGAAATACCCAATCATATTTTTGTCTATACATAGTTTAAGGTTTAAGTTCTTAATGTTGCTGCAACAACAAACACTCTCCCAAATGTGTGCCCCCCCAGATGTCTGTAAACAACAGAAAAATTAACCATACCACCTACAAGCCAATGCCCCTTCTTGTGGAGCTTATCACTGGCAATAATTGATGGATATGCATTGCTTGTAAAGCCCAGTCTACGAAATTCTCTTGTTGTCAGTTTTTTTGTTGTAGCTGATGGGGTAAGGAGAAATTTACTGAACGAGGCAGTGGATCCATTATGCCTGCAGGATTTACTGATTCTCTCATAAAAAACTCATCTGAAAATTCACTATTGCAGGTTACTGCAACATTGACTTTTGCTGCTGCCTGTGCATAAGCGGGTACTACTATTCTCATTGGAAATGATTTAAGAGAATGTGCCTAGAACCACTGTGCAAAATATGAAACTGCTACAGCTATGGCATTATTGAGTTGGTTCATGGTTTAACCATCATTTTTTTTTACATTTTGGATGTTGGCAAAGAGGTAATATTTGGTGTGCCTTGTTGAAGAAGTCCATTCACACTTAACACCAGAAGTGTATGCAGCTTGATTTTTGCATGAGAATAAAGCTTTCATGTTGCTGTTAAAACAGTTAAAACAAAATTTGTGGTTGTTTTTACACATCCAACTGATGAGAGTTATCTTCTCCAACTGTGTATAGAACCTGATGTAGATATGTTTTCTAGGCGTGCTACATCATCAAATATACAGGTGGTTTGATTTAAATCTGGTAAGATTGCTTCAACACCTAAACATACACTAGGTCTCCCAAGGACAAGAAAAATGCTGCCATATTCATATCTAAACCTGGAGAATGAGAACTAGGAAATTCTTTCCTCCAATACTATTTGTTCCAAGCCATTTATAATCTACATTAGTTATAAATGATAATATTATAAATGAAATTCAAATTTTATAAAGATTAATAACTTTTTTGGGAAATGGAATAAAAAACATAATCTTTCAATAAAAAAAATGTTATAATGAAGTTGTAATGATTTTCTGGAAATTTTGTAAAGTGGAATGAAAGCCATGGTTTTTGAACCCAAAAAAATGTCACAGTGAGTTTGTAATGATTGTCTGTAAGAGTAAAACAAGTGTGGTATTACTGTTTTTATTTTAAGCCAAGTCACGGTTTCAGACTTGCAACTCATGGTTCTAGGCCAACTTCATCAAATGATCATGGCACTTTGTTCCAGTGTTTTTCTGCTCATTTAAAGGTTTAATGTGCTAAATTGTTAGAATTTAGCAGAAAAAAGGGACCACAAAAAGATGAACTTGTTTAAAAATAGGCTAAACTGTTGCAATTAGCAGAAACAAGAGAAACATGAACTTTGCTTAAAATAATTTAGTGTGCCATGCAGAGCGTGCAGCAGTTAATCATCTTCTCTATCACAGGCAGTCCTTTGCCTAATTTATAATAATAAGGTTTGCCTAATTTCCCTTACGCCTGGGGCACAGCCTGCCGGGATTCAACACCGTGAGCGGACTTGCGAGGCTTTGCAGCACCGTGAGCAGGAGAAACGAATGCTCGAGAGAGTTGTAGAGGACCTGTTCCGGGAGCGCGAATGGGGCAAATGAATGTTTGGCACGAGGGATCGTTTGAAAATGCGCCAGCACAGTGGGTGCCAGCTCTGAGGTGGTGGGTCACTCGTTCCCGGAAAAAGTTTGATGCCATGCACTGTCGAGCTCCCGGAGAAACGATGGATGCAAGATGGAAAAGCATGGACATGTATGTATGGTGAGTCCGCTATCGGGTGCATTAAATGCTCGATAGCAGGTTGGTTAGCTCTTGCCTTCCGTGGAGCTGAGCGCGTAATGGCAGCGATTGAGAATAGAGTAGCATTTAATTAACCATTATCGAGGCACAGAATATGAGAAATTTAACCAGAATCCGCGGAATTTTGCTTCCTGATATCCTGGTACAGGGTTTGGAACTTCAAAATTTTCGTAGGAATAAAAAATTAGTGGACAAGATTATTAACTTATTCCGTGGAGCTGAGCGCGTAATGGCGGCAATTGAGAATAAAGTAGCATTTACTTAACCACCGCCAAACAAATATCGAGGCAAAAATGGCAGAATATGAGAAATTTAACCAGAAGCCGCGGAATTTGCTTCTTGATATCCTGGTTCAGGGTGTGGAACTTCAAAATTTTCCGAGGAATAAAAAATTACCGAACAAGATTATTAACTTATTGCGTGGAGCTGAGCGCGTAATGGCAGCAATTGAGAATAGAGTAGCATTTACTTAACCACCACCAAACAAATATCGAGGCAAAAATGGGAGAATATGAGAAATTTAACCAGAAGCCGCGAATTTGCTTCTTGATATCCTGGTTCAGGGTTTGGAACTTCAAAATTTTCCGATGAATAAAAGATTAGTGAACAAGATTCTTAACTTATTCCGTGGAGCTGAACGCGTAATGGCAGCAATTGATAATAGAGTAGCAATTACTTAACCACCGCCAAACAAATATCGAGGCAAAAATGGCAGAATATGAGAAATTTAACTAGACGCCGCGGAATTTGCTTCTTGATATCCTGGTTCAGGATTTGGTACTTCAAAATTTTCCGAGGAATAAAAAATTAGTGAACAAGATTCTTAACTTACTCCGTGGAGCTGAGCGCGTAATGGCAGCGATTGAGAATAGAGTAGCATTTACTTAAGGAGTTGTCTATAATGGGACGTTTTCATTGTGCAAAAATTAGCTATTAAATTTGCTATTTCAATAAATTTCTGCTGGATTTCGACTGGGAAAACCCATCGGAAAAGCTTTCAAAAAGTTGCGTTATAAACAACTGCTTTACTTAACCGCAACGGCCAAAGAAACTTATTCGGTGGAGCTGAACGCGCAATGGCAGCAATTGAAAATAGAGTAGCATTTACTTCACCACTGCCAAACAAATATCGAGGCAAAAATGGCAGAATATGAGAAATTTAACAGAAGCCACGGAATTTGCTTCTTGATATCCCGGTACCAGGTTTGGGACTTCAAAGTTTTCCCAAGGAGTCTAAAATTAATGAACAAGATTCTTAACTTATTCCGTGGGGCTGAGCGCGTAATGTCAGCGATTTAGAATATAGTAACATTTGTCATTTACTGATAGACAATGCATCAGCTGCCTTTTCTTACGAGATGAATGGGTGAAAACGACACCGCCAGATATTTTAGGAGGCTTTTTACTGCATAATTTATTAGGCCGATAGGCTTTCCTTTGAGTCAGACTTTCGTAGTTTTTTTTGTGAGATTGACACTTGGTATCTTTCAGACGAGAATGTACATCTGACATCTGTGGACAGTTTTTTAGGGCCACTACTGTGCTCTCTACTGACATCTGTGTACATTTTGTGATATTCGTCACGGTTTTCCTCATTCAGTTACTCGTCATGGCCTTCATCCTTCAGTTACGGGCGGAACATGGCCTTCATTGCTGTTATGGGCGGAGGGTTGTTATCGGCGGAGAGCTCGAGAACCATCGTCTTCGTTGTTACAAGTAAACGAGTCTATGTTGTTACAGGTAAACGCTTTGCTGATATCTCCTTCACTATCAGAAAATATGTTAATCTATTTTGTATAGATTTATGGTGAGTAATATGTTGCAGACTTGCTGCATAAATATAAACTCTCAAAAAACATCACCAGAAGGGGTGCACGTCAATGTTGTGTAGAAACTCAATTGAACAAACATTAAAAAGTATGACTAGGATTGTTTAGTGGTAATTTGCCTAACTGTTCACCACATTTTTATTACAGGTTTTCACTTATTCCAAGGTTTCGAGTCTTGGCCACAATATATTGCAAATTTGCAATTATTTCTTTATCAGGCACCGAAATTGTTCATCAATAGCAGCTTCATGCAGGAGCTCTTCACATTTTGAAGTGAATCATTATTTTTTTCAGTAATGGCAGCTTCATGCATGACCTCTTTACATTTCGAAATGAATCATCATTTAAGTTCAGTTTTCTCCTTTTTCATAAAAAATGTTAACAGGTATAAACACAAGCGCAGGGTTTAGAGATGGGAAACATGGATCCAAGACTCTGATGAAATTGCAGAATATTTAGACAAGCACTATGCCGAAAACACCCTAAAAACCCCTATGGAATTCAGGGAGGTTGGGTGTAAAATCTTTCCAATATTTACAAATTGGCTCCAAAGCAAGGATCTCGGCAGCTCCTGTAGAGATGAATTTGTGGGAGAGCTCGTAGGGTTTGATCACCAGCGTTCTGCAATCTCGTTTTCTTCCGGAATGAGCATTGGAGTTTTTTGGCTTCTTTTTTGTGTCGAAGCCCCTTGCAATTCCTTTTCTTTAGTGCTCTTATTCCTTTTCCAATTTTCTTTCCTATTTGTCTTCTTCTTTCTTCTTTCCTATTACGCATTTCTTGTTTAATATTGAAAAAATGATTATAAATTGTTTTTTTATCCCAGGTTTGCCTGTGTCTCCTCTGTAATTTCCTGCTCGGATTTTTCCAGGGACAGTATGGCCACGTGTTGAGCAGGATTAACTAATGGATTTTTGTGGTTTCTTGCTAGAATTTTCATAAATTGCAGAGGAAAATAAGTGTATTGTGCCGTTAAAGAAAGATGAACCGCAGAAATGACATTCAAGACAGGAGGCTTGAGAGTACGTAAATATTTTCACGGCCCTGAAGTTAAATCATTCACAGGAATGCTTATTTAGAAGATCAATTTAAGGGTCGCGAGATCATTCCCTCTATTTATTGTTGTATATTTTCAGTGGTATGGAGGTTTAAACACTTGCTCATATAAATCTCAGACTCTACTGTACCAATTTAAACCTTTTTCTTTAGTCAGATTTCTCTGGATTACCTCAATTAAACCCCGAAGGTCAAGTAGAAAACATATGTCAAATAACTTTGGTGGAAACTCTGCTACAGAGTAGATGTAATCAATCACCAATTCTCTGCTACCATTTTTAATGCTTTATAAGCCCAAAATAATATATTTTATTCTGAATATGCTAAAAATAAATGTGAATCAGGAATTCCAAGCAGAATGATGATAATGGGTTTTTTTTCCAAGGAAAAACCTGTAAGGTAACCCAAGGGATGCGTGGCATATCCAGTGAACTTCTTGGTGTAGATTAGTGCATCTAGCTCGGAGATTTGAACTTGGTACCCGCTGACAGGAAACTAGAATAATGACGACGCATCGCACTGCAAATTCTAATAAACAGGAGAGTATCTCCTATATATTCTAATCTCACAATCAACCCATGTACCATTTACTTCCACAAATGATCCTTTACATTGGCTAAAGGGTCGTAACAGTTGATCAATGTTTGCTCATTTAAGACTTTAACAAATGATAGCATTGAACTACCATTATACATTGTGCATTCTAATTAGTGTATACATTTCAAGGTGTTGCTTTAGACTCCCTTGATTGATCCCTTAAACATTTCTTTTCCAAAATTTGAAGCAGGATGTTTAGGGCAGCAAAATGGAGGGTTGGAAGGAACAAGACCAAAGCTGAGTTCAAACTCTAGTTTCAAGTCACTCAAGTATGTGTCCTGACCAAGTTGCTTATCTATTTGCAAAACATTGTAAACAAAACCATTCAAGGACAAGTTCTCACCAGCTGTTATGATTAGGTGAATTTCAATTGTAGCTTCTGAGATGGATAATTGCATATGAATTGTGTTACAAAATGGAGGTTCACTCGCCTTACCAATCTATTAAACGTAGCATCAGGTCTCGGCATTTATCACATATGGATTTGTTTTCCATTAGTGTCTGAAAGGATAAACTCATGCATTGCCTTTTTGATAGTGCTACAAATTATGCAAAAACCTTTGCAGTAAGGTTAGGAATTCTCATTTTGAGTAACTGTGCAAATAATATATAGTTTTTCCTTACCTATTATATATCACGTCCAGACCAGAGAACAATTTACAAAGTCAGGAACATGCCTGAGAAAACCATGTTAGATGAAAATATAGCAGAACAACTGACCTTTGATTGCAATGGTGCCAATCTTGTAAAATTAGGGTTTACCCTATCCTTAGAGCACAATCCTGTATAATCTGAGTTTACCCTATTCTTAGAGCACAGGTGAACTAATTAACGTCTGTCTTCTTGTAATAAGGCAATTTGGAGCATGACCCAAGTCATCAAGATCGTTTTGCTACATTATCTTGATTATTCAGGATACCTAGAGGAATGGATGCATCTATGTTAACTTCTATTAACTTTGAACTAGCATTGTGTTGATCAGCCTTCTACAGTTTATTCATAGTTGAAAACTACAATGGACATATATTGTCCTGCTCATTTCAGGTACCACAACCGGGATATGACAAGTTGAGTATATTCCTGATATCATTAGAGATAGGTAAAATCGTAAGCAATACAGGAAGAGCTTCCATCAATAACGGAACTTGTCAATGGTCTGATGCAATTTTTGTAACTACAAGACTCGAGCAAGATGCAAAAACTGGGAATTATCATGAAAAAATGTACAACCTTGTTGTATCAACGGTACTGCCTATTTCCCATCTTTTACATACATTTTAATCCTTTTTAAATAATTGAATATTTACCATTATATTGACTTGAACACAAAAACATTAAAGCAATTCTGATTTGTTTTTCTTTTGTTTAAATATAATTTCTGCAACTTGCCAGGGCTCTTCTCAATTTGGTTTCCTTGGTGAAACAACCATCAACCTCGCAGATTCTGTAGGAGCCATCACTCCATTATCTGTTTCTCTGCCCCTTAAAAGCCCTATCACTGGTACTATTTTACATGTAAGGCATCCGGAGGTATACCTAAAGTTTTTCTCTCATCAGAGTTTTAACAATAGCTATTTGTTGCTGTTTTATATTTTAATGAAAGTAAAAAAAGTTAAAAGAAAATTTTGAATTCAGCTATCTATACAAAATAAATAGTCTTGTTACCTTGTTTGTTGGCAGGTTAGGATTCAACTCTAGATACTTTCTTTTCTGACTGATTACACAGAGATTTTGAGCGAGAAAAGGATGTCTTGGAAAGAGAGCATCATAACATGAATAATGAAGCTGCTGCTATGACCCTGATGAAAGTGCTATATTTTCTGAAGCGACAACAAATGGCCATGGCAGCGAAGTAAGACCTCTAGGCTGATACAAATGGTTCCTATGTAAACATTCATACTCTATCATAAAATTGTATGTTGGAAGTTTGTGATGGCCAATAATGCTTTTGAATGATACTCTATAAAGTGGTAAACATCAATTTGAAGGGTGTTAATGGTTAGTTTGGACAATCTGGAAAAATTATGCGATAAGCTTTTTTACATCCTACACTGGCACTTGTGCATTCTTTTCTTATATCAGCCTGTAAATTATGTTTGGTGCATATGGGCAAAATATTCATAATTCAATGGCCCTGCCACTATCTGGCATCTAATGAAGGCAGATCAAACAACTCGACTCGAAATTTGTTACAGGTCATGTTTGATGGTTGGCTATTCCAAGACATCAAAGCGAAATGTTGGCCTTCTTATGATGTTGACATCATCAAAGCCTTTGCTAAGTCACCTTCCTTTTACAATTTTCCAACCTTACTGTAACGAACTGTAGAAGAATATGGTACTGCATGGCAATCCAATCTGTATCAAAATTGACAATTTTTGCTGTCAACTGCCCCTCTTGCAGTGAGAAAATATATTCTGACAACCAACAAGTACTTACATTTAAATTTAGCATACTTTTGCTCGATCCTGTGAATTCATTGCAGACTCTGGATCTCTCAAACATGTGGTTGCCTCCAACTTGATGAAGTGCTTAGATTTCCATCTCTTATGACTCGGGCCTTAATTGTAAGCCTCCTGTGAGTTGTATAGCCTGAAAATGTCCTAAGCACCTGTTCCTTTAGTTCAAAATGAGATGACATAGCAAGAAAAACAAACATTGCAACAGATATAAATAAAATTATAGCAGGCTGCAAGATTAGCAGCTATATTTAAAATTGCATATTATGCTATTCTTGGATGCTACTGAAATATAGTTATGAATGAGAAGTATGCTCTTTCTCTGGTACCATTGAACGATGATTCTGAAATGGCACACAGAAGGTTTACAAGAAATCTTATGAATCCAAGAGAATGTATCAAATTATTCTACCTTCCCTGTTTCAAAATCATGGCATTGTCTGCACTGAATCACTGATGATGAGTGTGGTGGGCATTGCCATATACTATATATTTATTTCCTATATTTACATATCAACTCTACTCAACTTTGCATCCAACTTAATCATAATAACTATGGTGTACCTTGTGTCAAACTCCTAGAAAAACTCCACAGAGGCATCATAATCCTTTTAAGAGAAAGAAGATTGGAAGACTTCATTACTCACCATATAATCAAATGCACAACTATCCATGGAAACTACATTTATCAGCTTACCAGGGCCTTGAATATTGAAGCTTGTTGACTAACAGTTTTCTTATTGCTAGGAAACACTGCTTGAAGCATGCAGACCATGGATTCCCATTGGTTTTGACTTATTGAGTCTCCAACAAACATTAAGCGCTTTCCTCTTAACCGCTCTAGCAGATTTTTGGCATTGAAACTGAAACACCATATACAGAAAAGTCCAAATCCTTTTATTCTCATATACAATATCACCTTGTATTTTATCCATTTATTTTCATATGCAATATCACCCTGCTTTTTTGCATTTCATTTCCTTTTAGCATAAATGCAATGCAAAAGAGAACATACTTCTAGGTAGGCTAATTTGTTTGCATTTTTATTTGCAGGGTTTATTTTGATTTCTGAAATATTTTGGAATAGAAATGATTGAGGTAAAAAACTGATATTTTCTATTTTGGAATGGGGATTGCCAAGAGTTTCGCTGCTACATCTCAGTTCTAACAGCTTTGAAGAAAGCATTTCTAAAGATATTGGCAATGCTAGAAATTTATCTAACCTACAAATTGACTGTAATAGATTTTCAGGTAAGCTTCCATCTGAGATTGCCAAGGTAGGGCTTTTATCTGTTTTCAATGCTAGCAATAATAAATTTTCAGGAAGTATACCAGATGCGCTTTATGGGTTACATAATCTTGATGTATTGGATTTGCAAGTAAATTTACTTTCTGGTAACATTTCGTTGAGTATTGGGTCTTTGAAACAGCTTACAGAGCTTAACTTGAAAGGAAATGATATTTCTGGTAAAATACCTATGCAAATGGGTGATCTCCAAAACCTCAGATACCTTGATCTATCCAGCAATCAACTCAAGGGGAAAGTCGTTACATCTTTAACCAACCTTACGTTTAGTTTCCTAAATCTATCAAAACAATCAACTGTCTGGAACAGTCCTCAGTAGCTTGAGTAAATTCAGAGAGGCATTTATAGGCAATCCCAAACTCTGTGGAGACGATTTTCAAGATATCAAACCCTGTGTCAAGATATCAAAAACGATTCTACATCACCAAGCAATTCAACATCATTCACTCAAGGCAATTTCAAAGGAAGTAGAATATAAATTAAAGGATCCATCTCTGCCTCCTGCAACACCAACTCGAAAGGCAAAAGTAAGTTTGTTTGTTTGGGCAGAAAGGAAAATGGCGAGATGTACTGCAGGCCAGGTTATCAAATGCAAAGGTAACTACTTCAGTTCAGTTCAGTTCAGTGCAAGGAGTCATTGCCACATTCTTTTTATTTCATGTATATCATTTCATGGCAAAATTGATTTGCAGGGTTAAGCTGGATTTATGCAAACTGTATGTGTGCAATTTATGCTTCTTGAAATCTGATATATTTTGATTTGTACTTTTGTTACAGCTGCTGTTGCATGGGGTGCAGGGGAGCTTCTGAAGATTGAAGAAGTGGAAGTGGCTCCTCCATAGGCAATGGAAGTGAGAACCAAAGGTATGCTATGAATAATTATCATTAAACATCAAGTTTCTGGGAAGCAAATGTATGCTATGAATAATTATCATTAAACATCAAGAAAATTTTAAGGAAGGATATTAATTACACATCTCCAATTGCACTGTACTGTATAACACATACAAATATTGCTTTTAGCAGTGAAATGGAATGACTGATACTGATACTGCTTTGGTTGCAGGGCCAAACTCCTCTCTTTCCCTGCATTTTGGGACATGAAGCAGCTGGGTATGCACTCTGCTCTTGCCAATGAGTTCTATGTATTCAAAAAAATTAGTTAGTCATATTAGTAGGCGTGTGGGATTTCAAAAAAGTTAATTAGTCATACTAGCAGGCATTCAGGATTTCAAAGAAATTAATTAGTCATACTAGCAAACATGTAGGATTTCAAAAAAATTAATTAGTCATACTAGCAGGCATCATGTAGAATTTCAAAAGGGAAAAGAGACAGTAATTTTCTTGGAGAAGGGGTGACTGACCTCAAGGAGGGTGACAGTGTGCTTCCCTTATTTACTGGAGAATGTGGAGAATGCAGACACTGCAAGTCAGACGAAAGCAACATGTGTGATCTTCTAAGAATTAACACTGACAGGGGGGTTATGATAAATGATGGGAAGTCGAGGTTTTCAATCAACGGGAAACCCATTTACCACTTCCTTGGCACATCCACTTTCAGCCAGTATACAGTTGTGCATGTCGGTTGTGTTGCCCAAATTAATCCAGAGGCTCCTCTTAACAAAGTCTATATTCTCAATTGTGGGGTTTCAACAGGTAAATCATTTTCTGGACTTTTTCAGGGTAATTTGTTGATGATTGTGAAAAAGAGATCATTAAAAGGATATAATTGACTATGTATATTGTTTTATCCAATTCCTAAAGTTATGGTTTCCTCGAAGTGTTAATAATAAAATCATCCATGATCGTTCCCTTGATTGAAATTCTTATTCACAATTTATTTTGTTGTGGGATCAGGCATGGGTGCGACTTTGAATGTAGAAAAACCCAAGAAGGGTTCTCTTTATATTTTGTCATTTCAATTATTATTATTATTATTAATGTTTAAATAAAAATAGTTACAAAATTATTTATAGATCACAAAATTAATTGTATTTTATTAAACATCACATATGAATACAATAAGTATTGGTTTAAGAATATTATAATTTGACTTTCTAATTGCACTATACAATTACGGGGCCTACCTTATTTCCATCTGGTTATGGTTACCTTCCAGATTTTATTTCTATGTTTACCTATAAAATAAATAAAAAATAATGTCTTTTAATTCGAAATACACGCAATGGTAAATGTTGACATAATCTAAGTAAATAATGTTGATATTGCGGAATGGTTTATGTTTATATAATCTATTTAAATAATGCTTTTTCAATTCTCATGGTTCAAGTAAATAATGTTTTTTCTTATTTGAAATTAACCATTGTTGATCTGACCTTCACTTGAGGGGTTATCATTATTAATTAAGGTGGTTTTATATATGGTATAAGTGGACAGCAATTTTAGAAATAATTAATGAGTTTACAAGTTGAAGATAGAAATAGATTAGATAACGCGTGGTTATTTTAAAATATTAAATTACAATGTGGAAAAGCATATTACAATTACTTAATGTCTTCGTCGTATGTAAGTGGTTTGTTTTAATATTTGCAAATCACAAATTTCTCCGCTTTTCATTTATCATGTAAAACAGTGTAATTTATTTTTTATTTAAAAAAATAAAGTGTGTTGCCAATAATCTATTGAGTTTTTAGTATGAAGGCGTTTTAATATATTGATATGAATGGTTTGGTTTTGGTTTTGTTGTTTTAGTATGAAATCTGCTGGTACGGGATGGTCATGGTGGTTATTGTCTTGGTCACTAGCAAGCTTTGTATATGCTTGACTATCTATAGAGGTTTCTTGCTTTTAATAATCCTATCGGCCTCTCTTTGTACCTTTTGTGACAATTGCTAGTTTTAGTACTTGGTCATATTCATGATTTCATAGATTAATTTTAGTCTCGTGGACCTTAAAATATCATTTATTGTATTTATAGACTAATTTTAATCTCATGAACCTTAAAATATCATTTATTTCATTTATTATAATGTCAAAATTGTAAAAGTCATCAAATTTTTAATTTCCTATTTAGTTTTCACTCTGTTGACCGCTAGTGTAGCTGATGGGACTGGATGATGTCATTACCTACCAATCCATCTTATTTTTCCACCAATAAATTAGGGAAACAATTTATTTTTTGAAATTTTAAAAGATATTTTGATGCCTATAATAATTTAGTTTTGGAAACAGTTTAATGGTTTAAGATCTTGAGGTATTTTGCAGGAATGAAAATTTTTGAATAAGGAACACGAGTCCGTGTGCATTTGGGGGTAACACCTAGAGATGATTGTCCTCACTGCTAATTTAACAACTAAGTTATAATAAATTTTCCCACCCATAAAAAAATAATAATAATAATTTTGAAACTTATAGAGTTCAGGCTTCTGTGATCCATATCAAGTTTGTGAGAGATTTTTCGGCGAAAATCACATGGAATACCATTTGTCGACGCGTTTCGAACCAACTAGTGTGATTCATCGTTAAGACAAGTTGAAAAAACAGATCTAGCTTAGCATGTTAAATAGTTTGAGCAGAGCCTCCAACGGCTAACTTGACCAACAGCTAGTTTGACTCTAGGACCGGGTCGAAATTATTTTATTAATTTAATTAGTAATATTCAGGACCAATCCCTTAAAAATATATATATATAATATTTTTAATGGGTCTTTAATTCCAAAAATATTATTAAAAATTATAAGTTAATTAGTATTTAAATAGAAAATTAGTTACATAAAGGACCTTATAATATATGAGTAAATTATATGCCTAAATATAAATATATAAAGTAATATAAAAATATATAAAATAATTTTATTTAAAACTATTATTAAAAATTATAAGTTAATTAGTATTTAAATGGAAAATTAGTTACATAAAGGACTTTATAATATCTAAATAAATTATACGCATAAATATAAATATATAAAGTAATATAAATAGGCTATGAGGTTAGTTAGAAAATTAGTTAATTAGTTAAAAATTATAAGTTAATTAGAATTTAAATGGAAAATTAGTTACATAAAGGACCTTATAATATAAAAATAAATTATATGCATAAATATAAATATATAAAGTAATATAAAAATATATATATAAAATAATTATAATGGGCGTTTATTTAAAAGTATTATTAAAATTATAAGCTAATTAGTATTCAAATGGAAAATTAGTTACATAAAGGACCTTATAATATCTGAAGTAATATAAATAGGTTGTTAGAATTAATAATTATAATGAAATGAGAAAATTAACTCTCTAATATATATATATATATATATATAATAAAATAAATAAATAAAACCAGGAAAATAATATTGAGTTATCTTAAAAGTCTTAAAAAAATAAATAATAATAATAAATAAATAAATAGATAAATAAATAAAGAAAAAATAATAACAATAAAATATATATATATATATATATATATATAAAAGAAAAAAAACAAAAAAAAAACCTAAAGAGGAGGGCGGAACAAACGACTAGGAAGAGAGTGCTGGGACCCAACACCTACTGATTTTCCAGCCATCCTCTCTATTGAGATTGCTTGGCCTCTTTTCAATCTCAAGCGCTTCCCTAAATTTTCGATGATGGAAGTGCTAAACCTTAGCAATAACACTAGTCTCCTCAATACAAACATGATGATTGGTTTTCTCAGCATGTTCAGGTAAAGTGGAAGACTTAGCTCTCCTATGCTTAAGGTCCGCTGCATGCTCACTAGTCCTTTGATTAATGGAGCGACCAGTCTCCCCAATATAGGGGGTCCCACAGGAACAGGGGATCATATAAACACCTTTCATATCCTTAGGATCGATAGGATCCTTCACCGATCTGAGGGACATACGAATGGTGTTTAGGGGCCTAAAGGTCACAGGGGTACTATGCTTCCTCAGAATCCTTCCAATCTTATCAGTGGTCCCCTGAACATACGGAAGATGGACACCTGGAATTCGTTCCTTCGGTTCCCTTTTAGTCAGAGAATTCTTGGTAGCTTTAAGGAAAACCTTCTGACCCATGTATCTATTATAACCATTCTCAACAAAGACATCAAGCAGATGGGATTTTTCTTTCTCAAATCTCTTCTTGTCCGATATCCTTAGGGCCCGAGTAGCAAGGGTATTGAGAACACCCATCTTTTGAGCCGGGAAATGGTGGGAACTGGCATGAAGATACTGCTCCGTATGCGTTTTCTTCCGAAAAACTTGGTGGGCGAGGGAACCATCACTATTCTTAGAAATAAGAATATCAAGGAATGGAAGGCATCCATCAACTTCCTGCTCCTTAGTGAACTTAATGGCTGAGGATTGATTGTTGAGATGATCAAAGAAGAGATCTAGCTCATCTTGGCCATGAGACCAGATGACATTGGTGTCATCCACATACCTTTTCCAAAGCTTTGGCAAGAGCCGGGAAGAGTTTAGAGCCTTGGACTCAAAATCTTCCATAAAAAGATTAGCAACGACAGGGGAAAGGGGTGAGCCCATCGCAACCCCACAGGTTTGCTCGAAGAACTCTCCCTCAAAACTGAAAAAGGTGGAAGTGAGACAGATCTCAACTAACCTGGCAGTGTCAGGATCTGTTAGGCGGTTGATCACCTCCATGGCCTCATTAATAGGGATGCAAGTGAACAGGGAGACAACATCAAAACTAACAAGAATGTCCCTAGGTTCAAGCTTAATGTCCTTGAGTTCCTCAATAAAGGAAGCAGAGTCTTTTACGAAGGACTCCATACAACCAACTAAGGGCTTAAGCTTTAACGCAAGGAACTTAGCAAGAAGGTAGGTAGGACCTCCAATGGTGTTGACAATGGGCCTTAAGGGGGCTCCTTCCTTGTGAATCTTGGGGAGACCATAGATTCTAGGAGTAATAGGGTTGCTTTCAATGAGTTTATGGTGCAGGGAACTCATTGAGCCAATGGATTTAATGGCCAGAGCCACATTCCTAGCAACCTTCTTCAAAGGATTTTTGGGAAGCTTTTTGTAGCTACCACTATTATGAAGATGATCCAACATCTTGCTGCGGTAATCAACTTTGTTAAGAATGACGGCAGCACCACCCTTGTCTGCCTTTAGAACAATGATATCTTTGTTCTAGTTTAAGGATCTGAGAGCTAAAGATTCTTCCTTGCTAAGGTTGCTCTTAGGGGGCTTAGCCTTTCTCAAGGCAACCGCACAATCCTGCCTAATAGTATCCTTGATCCTATCAGGTAAACCTCTGATCCCAAACTCAATATCACAAATAATATCCTCCACGGGGATTTTCCTAGGGGCTAAGGCAAAATTTAATCCTTTACCCAGAACTTTAAAAACAAAAGGGGGAAAAACGAAACTGGAAAGATTTATAACCCTGTTATTAGAATGAGAAGAAAGGTGAAGATTATTAATACCAATAGTACTCTTATTCTTATTATTTTTCATGTTAGAGATGTTTGTGTTAATCTCGTCCATCCAGTTATTATTATTATTATTGAATTTATTATTATTATAAATATTATTATTATAATAATAATTATTATTATTACTAAAATTAATATTATTATTATTATTAATACAATAAATATTGTTATTACTATTATAATTAATAATGTTATTATTATTATCCATATTATTATTATTATTCTTATTAACAATGTAATTATGATAATTCATATTATTATTATTATAATTATTATTGTTTTTTTCAGAGGAAAAAGCATCATAGATTATATTGAGACAATATAAAAACCATCATAAGTTACAAAAGGGTGGCAAGAGAAGCCACGATCCAAGACATCTCGAGAAACAAGCATAAGTCAGATGTCCGAAAAGGCACCTTGTACAGAAAGACAAATACCTCATCATGGAAACATAAAGAACTGAGAATACAGGAGCATCCATATTACAAAACATATACATCAGGTTCAAGAACATGGCAAAAATGCACAAAAAAAACCAGGAGAAGCACATTCCAAGAACGGCCAGGACATCACATCCACCAATACTTCCATAGACAAAAAGCCAAAGTCATGTAGCGGGCCCATTCTTTTTGGGCTGCTTTTTTGGAACTGAATCGAAGATTGCAATGATGCGATGCAAAATGGATCTATAGGGATCCTTTGAGTCTCTGAAAATTTTATAATTCCTCCATTTCCATGCGCACCATAACATAATAACGATGAGAAAACGCCTTGGCTCCCTTTGACTGCACCACCATTCGAAAGCTGCATGGATAGAAACAAAAACAACATGAGGAAAACCAAAAAGAATGGCCAGATCATACCAGATTTGCTGAGAGGATTTGCATTGGAAGAACATGTGGAGATTTGACTCCTCATCAGATTCACACATCGAACACCTGCTTGGGCCGTGCCAGCTTCTTTTCCTCAAGTTGTCCCATGTCAGGTTCTTATTATTAAACACCAACCATGCGAAAAGTATCATCTTAGGGGGGCACCCCGATTTCCAGAGAACCATTGGAAATTTAGAGCTTGAATGCGGAACCTTTGAAGAAATAAAATCAGAGTAGATGTCTTTTACTCGGACTGGCACATGAGCGTTTGACATAGTCCAAGTTAGGTGATCAGTCGGCCCTCCACGATGAATCCCGCAACCTTCTAGAGCATCTTTGACAGCTTTCCATGAAGAACTCAGTTCGACTGGCAAACCAAGATCAGTGGCATCCTTCCATAAAGGAACAAGGCCGCACCATTCGGAAATGAGTTTATCCCATGTAAAGATTCCATTTCTGTGAAGGGGATATAAGAGGTTTTCAGGAATGGAAATGTTTCCACGACTGCATACAATAGAATCAAAACCAATTAAGATACTGTTTCCAGAGTGAATCCTCCACCTCAGATTCTTTAAAAAGTATTTCTCGACCTTCCGAAAACTGAGCCAAATGGCTGATCCATGTTTGGTTCCTATTGCTCCAGATCTGTACCAATATTCCAGATTTTTGCCTTTCATATATTTTAGTTTTACAGTGACACTCCATGGTCCTTCCCCGAAGATCCCTCTCCAGAGCGATTTACATAATAGAGCTTTACCAAAAACCCTCAAATCCATTAAACCCCATCCCCCAAGACGCTTAGGCAATGAGATACTATCCATTTTGGAGAGATGGAACTTCCGAGTTCAGATTTTCCACCCCAGATAAAATTTGCCGTAACCTTGGACATCTTGTGAATAATGCTTGCTGGGAGGAAGAATAAATGAGCCCAATAAACAACCATCTGCAATAAAACAGATTGAGAGAGAATGACTCTACCTGCCAAGGAAAGACTCCTATGTTCCCATGCAGATATCTTTCTATAATATCTCTCTGTCAGCCATTGCCAGTCGTTCTTGGAGTAACCCTTAGCTTTGAGATGAAAGCCTAAATATTTAAGGCCCTCCTTGAGCGGCCTTGACTCTATACCAAAAAACTCAGAAATCCAATTCACCATCTCCATGTTGACATCATTGTGATAGAGTGTGGATTTCGCTTTGTTGATAAAAAGCCCAGAGGCTCTTTGGAATCTTTCAAGTATATCTTTTAAACACATCCACGATATTCTGCATAGCATTGCAAATAAGAGCACATCATCGACAAAGAGGTTGTGCGAAATGAAGTTTTGCCTGCAAATCTTAATAGGCCTGCATCTGTTTTCAGCGACCGCTTTATTGATGTGGATGCTTAGAGAGTTCATGGCCAGAATAAATAAAAGAGGCGAAAGGGGGCATCCCTGACGCAGACCTCTCTCTGCTTGAAAAAAATGGGAAGGAATACCATTGATAATGACCGCATAGTTCACATTCTCTACGCAGGCCATGATCCATCGGATGGAATTGGGCCTCAAACCGATCTTAGCCAGAAGACATTCAACAAAACCCCAGTCTAAGCAGTCGTAAGCTTTCTGCAAATCTATTTTCATGATGGCCGCTTCTGTGTTTTGAGAAGACATAGAGAACAGGCACTCCTGTGTATTAGCCACGGCATCCAGAATATTGTGGCCCTTCAGAAAAGCATGTTGGTCCTTAGATAAAAAAGAAGCCAGTGTTCCTTTTATTCTTTCAACAATAACTTTAGTGATGATTTTGAAAGAATATTGCATAATGATATCGGTCTAAAATCATGAAAAGATTCCGCCTCCCCCTTTTCGGAATTAAAGCAATCAAAGTGGAAGTAGTGATATGGTGAATGCTGCCAGACATCCTAGACGCTTCCACCATCCTCAGCAAATCATGCTTAATGAGGTCGAAGAAGTGGGTGAAAAATTCGATTGTCCAGCCATCCGGGCCTGGGCTCTTATCTTTCTTAAAGGACTTCAAAATTCCAAGAAGCTCATTCTCTGTGACTGGCTGAAACAGGGCCTCGTTCTTTTCATCGTCAAACATCTGAGGAACCAGTTCGATACCCCATAGCATGTCCTGAAAAGCAACATCTTTCCTTCTGCTGTATTGGCTCTTGAAATGACTTACAACTTCCTTTGTGATATCATGTTGAGATACAAGAATGCCTCCATTTCCATCCCTTATCTTCCATATGGAGTTTTTCTCACGTCTGGCATTTGCATATTTATGAAAAACTTCGTGTTCTTATCACCTTCTTTGAGCCATAATGCCCTGCTTTTAAGCCTCCAAAAAGATTCCTCCTGCTTCAGCAATTTATATTTTTTCCTTTCAAGCTCTCTTATGCTACATTTCATGCTGAAGGGGCACGAGTTTGCATCTGACAATTTTAAAATGCTATCCAGCTCCTGTTGCACTGCCTGAAGTTCCTGCCTGTCTTTTTTCCTTTTTTCAATTTGCCATTCCTTCACTAGCTTTCTCATAGCGGCCATCTTATCTCTAAATGTTAAAAAGGGGGGAGCCATAGCTTTAGCTGATAACTCTTTCCATGCCTTTGAGATGAGTTCATTAAAGGCTGGGTCCTGTAAAAGAGTTCTATTGAATTTGAATGGATACCCCTTTCTGAAGCCTTTTTCTCGCCAGGATAGAAGAATTGGTCTGTGATCGGATACAAGTGCATTCCCCACTGATGAATAAGGCATGCCCATTTTATCTATAATGCTAATATGCACTAAAAACCGATCAATCCTTTTTGCAATATAAGCCTTATCAGTTCTGCCATTAACCCATGTCGGCTTCATTTCCGAGGGAGCGATATCCACCAAATTCTTATTTAGAAGCTCCAGCTTTATGCTATCAGCAAGCGAGTCCTTTTTCTTACAGCTTCCCCAGCATTCATCCGAGCTCAATGTTACATTTAAATCGCTTGCAATTATCAGATGTTCGATATCAAACATATCTGAGGCAAAAAACTTTTCCCAAAAAGGAGCTCTATTTTTATAAGGCGCATAAATGTTTAAAATGTTTATAGGGAAATCTTTGCCCCTAATGGAGGCCGAAATGATGATCCCGACGAAGCACCTGTATGCTTTGGCTCTGATCCGATGAGGATCCCATAGAGTTGCTAAACCCCCTGACAGACCTCTTGCCTCTGTGGCCACCATATACCATGATGGGAACATTTTCCTAAAGTAAGAAATGGAGGCCTGGCAACTGTGCATAGTTTCTTGGATTAGAATTATTCCCGGCCGGGAAGAGTAGAAAAAATTCTTCAGCGTTAGGAATTTAGGATCAATGCCGAGACCCCTGATATTCATAGAAATAATAAAAGTCATTTGGAAGATTCACCAGCCGTGCTTGCTCTAAGAGGCTGAGAATCCGGCATGCCATAAATAGGAACATCAACCAGAGTAAGGTTCCTAACCCCACTGTCTGTGACAGTAGTCCTTCCTCTAAAATGCCTGCTACCTCCTCTACTCTTTTTTCTTACAGTTATATTCTTTGCAGAGTCCGGGCTTATGAAGGGAGAGGCAGGATTCCTAGGTTTGTGGATAGTTAATGGCTCCAATTCGAGAGACTTTCTGCTGAGAAGAAAATCTAGATCACTGTCATATGGATTAATTGGGGATGAAGCAGGGGAACTATTATAATAATAATAATAATAATTATTATTAAAATTATTATTATTAATAATATTAATGTTATCATTACTGTTCATATTATTATTATAATTCCTATTAATGATGTTATTATGATTATTCATAATATTATTATTATAATTAATATTAACATTATCAATATTATTCTGAGGCAATGTAAAACCCGCGGGATCCCCAACGATGAAAGAAGATCGGGGAACGGGGATCGAACCCTCGCTGACCTCACCAAACCTGCCAGCCACATCACTTCTGGGTTTCGAGGTCTTGCTAGGCAACGGGGAAGAGGAGCTATCCTTCGGTGACAACGAATTCAAAGAACCCACGCTGACCACACCAAACCGGCCTGCCAAATCAACATTTGATATCCTTCTACGCACCGAGGAAGCAGAGCTATCGGTAGGAGAAAGCAGACTCCAAACCACCGGATCAGAACCCTCGATGCCCGGGGAAGCGGAGATTTCATTGGTTGACAGCGCAGCTAAAACCAACTGGATCAGAAACACTGAAAGCTGGCACAACGCTTTTCCAAATTGACTGAGAGTTACCCACCGCCCGGTCGCTGTCATATGAAAACTGTCTTATGCCTGGAGAAGAAATGCGTTCAGGATAATTGGCGACAGGATGGGAGCACTCATTAACCCTAGAGTGATTTCCCGCAACGCAGGTATCAGGAAGAACGTTCCCCTGAGAAGCAAACTCCATTCTGCAGGGTGCAAGGGCCGCTCGGTCTTCCTCTGCGCAGAGATGACACTGGTTACTCGTCTCCGTTAAACATAACTCACTATAGATGAACGCAGCTCTGAAGAGACAGAATCGGTTCCATTAGAGGGAGCTGAGTTATCTAGTGGCGGGAAACCAGAGACCCCACTTGAGCAGCCAGATAACCAATCATTCAGCGCAGAGATTTGCCCCGATGAGACACGGCTACGGGAAGCTGCTCCCACGGCTCTATCAAGAAACGCTGAATTCCCAGCTAGTCTTAGAAACTTAGAAGCTTGATTCTGCTTCTGAATCTCCTCTAACCGAAGAGACTTCAGAGCCGAACAGGGATCTATTCTGGCCCAAAGGGAGGCCGAAAATAAGTTCCCAAAATCTAGATGCAAATCTAAAAGAACCCGAGAAAGCAGATTCAAGGATTTTTCAAATATTTAAATAATTTTTAAATTTTTAATTCTGCAAAATGATTCCAAAAATTATTATGATAAAAATTAATAAAAAAATTAAACCAAAAAAACAAAAATATCTAACCGTTAAACTAATACTTTAAGTTTGATTCTCACATGCTCCTATAGGTCAGACTCTAAGAGTTGGACTAGTTTGATTTTCTTGCTCGTATAAGCGATGAGACTCGATCTCGTCTTTACATAGAAAATCAATCTTATTTTCCGACCAATAATTCAAAAATAAAAATGATGCCCTTTAGCGTTAATATAGATTTTTATTTGTAAGGTATTAAGGGGGTTTTGTGATGTAAACTAGCATAGAAAATCAATCTTATTTTCCCACCAATAATTTAGGTCAGCTATTTATTTTGAAAAATTTAAAAAAAATAATTTGATGCCGGCTGTTTAGTGTTAATATAGATTTTTATTTGTAGGGTATTAAGGAGGTTTTGTGATGTAAACTAGCATCTTTGCTAGGGAAAGGAACTTCGAAGAACCTAGTTAATTATATTGTTAAACGAAAAGATGTATTTTTCCTGTGGTAAGAAAAGCAACAAGGGTATGAATAAGTGAGAAGGCATTGCTTATCTTCACTATATAATTTCGAATTAATCAATTAATCTTTCATTTTATAGTATGTTAATTTATTGGTATTCAAAAGTTTCAAATTAATCTCTTGGGATAATTTATATTGTTTTTTCCACAGCATGGTATTCAAAATGGAATGAATAGGAAGAATGTTTTTTTATGTGGAACTTATATGAACTATTTACCGCAAAGATTTTTTCTAAATGAACTTATTCTACAATTATTTTCTCTTTTGTTAAAGCTAGTGGATGACCTTAGTGGTTAAAATAAGTGAATTGCTTGATATAATAAGGGTTTTAGATAGAGATTTCACAAACTTTGACAAAATGTCATGATAGACCTCAATGGCTTATATACCAATGGTAGTTGATCCTTCCATAGAGTCTTTTTTTATTTTCTTTTAGATGTTAATGACAATCACCCTTGATGTAGCATTACTAAGGCCTAGAGACAATCCCTCTTCACAAACTTTGACAAAAAGTCATAATAGACCTCAATGGCTTATATACCAATGGTAGTTGATCCTTCCATAATCTTTCTTTTCTTTTTCTTTTCTTTTTTTCTTTTTCTTTTAGATGTCAACGAGAATCACCCTTGATGTAGCATTACTAAGGCCTAGAGACAATACCTCTTGTCATTGTCTATCTATGGGCTATTTGGTGGATATATCATCAATGCGTGTTATGGGTTATTTTGCTTAGTTCTCGTGAGATATAACATTTGCACAATATAGGTCCATGCTTTAATATGTCAAGTGTTCGAAAAAAACCCTTCCTCCTATAAATTGATAGAAACGTTATTTTTTATATATTTAGATTTCATTAAGTATGAAGAGAAGGAAACACTCCATTTCTTTCACCTAAAGCAACTTGAACTATTTGGTAGGATGTTAAATTATAATTGAAATATTATTTGGTTTTATGTATGTGATAAGTTAAAATATTATTAAAAATTGCATGCCTATATTGAAGGTAGTTTTAAGGATAGCCACACATGAAAATGGTTTTAATGTGAATATTATTTAGGTTGAAATTACTTTTTGATCTTGGAGTAAGACCTAATGTGAGCTTGTCTTCTTTGGATGTATCCAAACAAGTTAATGACCCAAAACCCAAAGACATGGTAGGAATGAAAGTCCACCTTCTTATGGATGACCAATTGGTCATTTCACATGATGTGGTTTTCCTTGAATAATTGTGATGAGCGAGCCTGCATTTGCCTAATATAGTAAAAACATTTAGCAAGAATGACAATATGCCCATTTATGAACATTGAATAGATTATTTTAGATGACATGGTTTTGATAAATAAATCTATGTCTATAAATAAAAGCTAATAATTATCCTTAATACTATTTCATAATTATATTATAATATATTTTGTCACTTGAAAAAAAATTGAAAAAATAATATATATATTCTAAAAGTTAAATTTATTTAATTTCTTTATTTTTCCTTTATCACATTAATATAAATAGATCATTATACCAGTAATTGGTAATGACAAATTGTAACACATAATAAATCCATTAAAAAATGTAATATCTCAAATGTATTAAAGAGTATATAAAATATTATATCATTATTATAAAAGATGATAGAGTATACAAAATATTATATCATTATTATAAAAGATGATATTCCTTAGTTTAATGATCTAATTGTAATGGAATGTGTATAGGCAAATTGTAACACATAATAAATCCATTAAAAAATGTAATATCTCAAATGTATTAAAGAATATATAAAATATTATATCATTATTATAAAAGATGATAGAGTATACAAAATATTATATCATTATTATAAAAGATGATATTCCTTAGTTTAATGATCTAATTGTAATGGAATGTGTATAGGTTTATTTTTTTAGTTTAATGATCTAATTGTAATTAAATGTATATAGGTTTATTTTTTTTGACTTAAGTATGCTATATTCAAAGACAAATTAATATTTTAATTATGAGTAATAGGTGCATTTTTTGTTAAGTATGTTACATTTAAAGGCGCATGAATATTTTAAGTATTAGTAATTTAATATCAATGGTAACAGGTGGCAAAGTTGTAATTATGTTTTATTTTGTGAATAATTTCTTTTTGGGAAAATTAAAGGTTGAGTACGGAAGGTTGAAAGAGGAAAAGACTGCAATTTAATTATGGAAAAGTTATTATTCTTATCCATTACTAAGTCCTAGGCATTTAATTTGGGTGATTAAATTTAATTAAGAAATTATGATATTGTCCAATTAAAGAGTGGTAGATGAATAATATTTATGGTTTTTACTTGCTTTTGTCTCTTTATTCTAAGAGCAGAATTGGAGAGAAGCAAGAATTAGTTGCTCTAGCAGACAAGCAAATTGTTGTACCAAGGTTGAGAGGAGCCAAATACTTGATTCTTAATTTCTAAATAACATTATTCAAATTGGTGTTTCTAATTCTAGCATTTTTCTTTCAGTATTAAAATGAAGAATTGTTTATTTTGTTCTTTACTTGTCTTGTAATTCTTTTCAGTCAAAATGAAGAGAAGAATAAAAATTATTTATTTACAAAAACTAAGAATATTTTATTTGCGGGTCTTCTAAGTCTTTTCGGTCAAAATGAAGAGAATAATAAGAATTATTAATTTGCAAAAAGCCAAGAATATAGTATCCTTGTGTTTTCTTTTGTATATGGTTGTTTTCTAGAAATTTCTGTGATAAAATGAAAAACATTGCTTTTATAAAAAGACATCTTTGAATTTGATAGAAAGAATATAGATAACAATATTATTGGTGTTTGTTAAAGGTCACCTAATTGTGACAAGTATGAACATATAGACAACAAGTATGAACACATAGACAAAATAATAACATAGAGGAGTTGTAAGATTTATAAATATAAACAAGAAGATATGTGGAGATATACGAGTATATTGTAGATATAAAGAAGTTTTATTTTTATTTAGTAATTAATTATATACATTCAATTACATTTATATATATGTATATGAGAATATATAATTATATATGTAATAAGTGTTATTACTACATGGGGATATTAGGAGAGAATGGGGAGAAATATCGTACCACATGCATTCATATTGGGAGATATATATTAAGGAAAAAATGACATAATATATTGAGCATATAATAAAAGGTAAAGGGTTTTTATATTGGCAAATATTAAAAATGGAGTTCAAAGTTAATGAAAAACTATAAAAGAGAATACAAAATGTTAATGAAAAAAATGGATACCTACAATATGTAGTGAAAGTAGGGGTTTTCAAATTAAGAAGGTGTATTGTGTTTGTATTGGTAGGGGTTTAAATAATGTGATTTGTAAAGATATTTTCCATAGTATATAGTCAAATTAAGGGTATTGTTTAGTATGACGCATGTCATATGTCAGGGGTTCATTAAATGAAGCCCCTATGTATTACTGTAAGAGTTTAGAGATATAAAGTAGCAATGAAATCATTAAATTGCATATCTATGTAAACTCTCATAACCACATACACAGTTACAAATGAAACAAAGGATATTTGTTGTAATTATAAAATGTAAATGCAGTATGATAATAATTGTATATAAAGCATTTGACAAACAAGATATACCATGAGAAAAGAACAGGATTTGGAAAATATTTATAAGAATCGAAATTGCATATCTATGTAAACTCTCATAAACACTTACACAGTTACAAATGAAACACAAGATGTTGTTGTAATTATAAGATGTAAATGTAGTACGGTAATAATTGTATATAAAGCATTTGACAAACAAGATATACCATTAGAAAGGAACGGGATTTGGAGAATATTTATACCATTAGAAAGGAACAGGATTTGGAAAATATTTATAAAAGCTCTTCTGTGATATTTATTTGAAACGATAAGAAATGTTATACATTAGAAATGTATATCGAAATTTGTTCAATTAAATAATAAAATCATCACACATAAAACATATGGGAGAGTCAATGAACCACGAAGGAAAGTCTCGGTGTGAATGCTAGAACTAAATTAAAAACCATTGTCTAAGTATGATGAGATTAATATGGAAGTATGGTAGGAACTCTTTTGAAGAGTGAAAGGAAAGACAGAGGGTAAGACACCCTGTTATAGTGAATAAACCAATAACTATGAACCCCTACAGTAAACCAGAACGAGAACCAAAAAAGAATTAAAACTTGATATTAGGGTCTTGGTATTCTTCGGGTGGTCGAGGAAAACACCCAAAATAGCCACGAAATATTTTTATTATAAAAATAGCAAATAAAATATCATTTTTGAATAATAGAAAAACCCTAGAGTTCTAGAAGGAATGTAACCCTCCTCATAGCCCTGATGATTATAGAAATAGTAGAAAAACCCTAGAGTTCTAGAACGAATGTAACCCTCCTCGTAGCCGTGATGATTATAGAAACAGTCTGAAACCTAAGAAACGATGGAGAAAAGGTTAGAAGAATTTATATCCAGACATTTGGTAAAAATGAAATTAATAAAATCACCCATAAAGCTTACCTATTAAATTCATGAAAGTGTACAGAAAGGAGCAATTTGTATGTTCCTTAAGGAGTTGTGAGTAAGAATGGGTTTACCAGCGCGGGAAAACTTGCAAAAATGCAAAGTGAACAACATTGTTAGACATAAGCGTAAACGACGAATTTAACACTCGATAGAATATGGAGTCAACAAACTTTGAATAAAAGGGTGGAAGCATGTCGTAGAAGGTATTTACATAAGATAAAATAATTATATTTATGTCCAATTAATAATCACAAAATAGGTCAAAGGGACTATTGAGTACATTGATGTATATACAAAGTGGAAGAATCAAATGGTCTCCTCTAAAAGATACAATGCATAAGTAAATCAAAGATACAATGCATGAAGTAAATCAACATCTGGCCCTAGCGAAGGAGATCCAGGAGCTAATAGGTCTGAGAATTAGACCCATCTCTCCTAACATCTGAGGGTGAATGAATAACATTGAAGAAACTCAACAAAGTCTGTTGGTCTGATGAAGAGTCGATGGCAAGTATAGATTGTCCACTAAATCATATGCTGGGGAAGTTCACACGCTGCTGAGTGCTGGAGGACTTAGTCTGTCTCCCCAGATATGAGACGGAACTAATGCTGAGATCTCGTGTGGTAGGGCGAGGTCCCATGAATCCTCATTGATCTGGTGTCTAGATACGTACTGGTATCAATTGATCTCTTGGTGCCCCTGCCTGAAGGTAGTGAAAAATGTCGTGATCCTCTGTGTGGGGTTTGCTCCGATGGGAGGCTGAATAATATGTGCTCAGAACCTAAGAGTCCCCTGCATATATAAGACCAAATATCTTTGATCGGGGTACCTGAAAAAATCGGCGAGGGTCCGAGAATCTCTAAACAATCAATGAAACCTTCCTCTGATCTCGTACTAGAAGGGGCATCTTAGGATGAAGTGCACCTCGGTCTCCACTTCCTGTAAATGACATACCTAGTAGAGTCTGTCTAGTGTATCCACCTGGTGGTCTGTCTCTACCCGAAATCTATAAGAACCTACTTTAAACTGACCTAAACTATGAGTTTGTCATTGAAATTTGTGATCAAAACCCTAGAGGCAGAGCGACATGACCGTTGGAGACCATTGAGAAATGAATTGGCATAATAACAAGGTCATATAGCGAAACCCTAGAATAATATTTACCGTCTATTTGATATCCAATAATCTGAGTTGTTGATTCAGGTCATATCAACTTGGTATACGTGGGACGGGAATGCACTTCCCGCTTAGACGTAGAACAATCCAAGATCATTATTAATAATACATACAACCCGAAATGAGCTTGGTTATAAACGACTCCAAATAATACCACATTTGAAATAATGAAAAAACCAATGCTATACATATAATCAAATTACCAGTCCAATACAACAAGCCGGGAAACATCTTCCAGGAAAACATGATGTATACAAGATGTGAACTATTAAAATGATGAGAATGTTTTAGAAGGTTGAGTATAATATGAGTTTACAAATAGTCATCGACGTCAATATGACATGTATCTAAAGATGTGGAAAATGAACTAAGGTTCATAGATGTGAATTGAACTAAGGTTCATATTAGCACCCAAAAAAAATTAAAAAAAAAAAGAATTTGCTGGTGGAAATAGATTCAGTACCAAAAAAATTTCCAAAAGTTATCTATACAGAAATTTCAAAGAATTACTTGAACTACCAAAAATGGCAATGGCCAAAATCTGGGCAAAAAAACTTCAAAAATAAGATAGAAATTAATTATCTGAATGGCTAAAAATAATTAGAATAAGACGGAAATTAATTAATCTACGCGTATATATTATGCAACATCGTATAATATATCAAGCCAAATTAATCACCCACATGCAACCATTAAATAAAACCTCGCGTATATATTATGCAACATCGTATAATATATCAAGCCAAATTAATCACCCACATGCAACCATTAAATAAAACCTCGTGATAATGTAAGTGTTCAAAGGTGTAAGTCTTCGCACACGCAACCATTAAATAAAACTTCGTGATGATATAAGTGTTCAAAGGTGTAAGTCTTCGCACATGCAACCATTAAATAAAACCTCGTGATAATATAAGATTGCTAGGAAAGTGATTAGAGATTTTCCGAACAAAACTATTAATCTTGAAAAAATAAGTGTGTACAAAGATCTTATAAAAAATAGGAAATGATACTATATAAATAAGAGATCAGAACGTTTCCTTCACTTCTCTAAAGTTGAGTCTGGAACGTTTCCTTCACTTCTCTAAAGTTGAGTCTGGAAAGTTCTGGAGGAACATTCTTGTCTGTAAAATGAAAGAAGCCTTGATTCGATTCCGTTGAAGGAATGTGATATCTATCTTAAGAGTCTTTATGAATCCTTGGGCACCATGGGCATCATTGTAAACACTCCTACCAAGGAAGATATATTTTCTTTGGGAGATGTGGCGTTTGAGATTAATAAGCTCACCAATGGGAAAGCTAGGGATATTGAAGGTTACCAAGCCGAAATTTTCAATATGGGAAGGTCAATCCTCATCACTTATATACACAAACTCCTTAATTTGGTAGCGAAACATGACTTTTGTAAGCCTTGCATTATTGTGCCTATCTCTAAAAGTGGGCATAAAAATGTTCCCTCTAACTATAGGACTATCATGATTAGCCACATTTTAGCCAAATTGTATGGACTCATTTTGGAAAGAAGATTAGCACCTGACTTGAAATTCATGGTAAAAGAGCTAAAGGGAAAGTTTCTTTTAGGAGGCATCATTCAAATATCGATCACCTTATCACTCTAAGAACCATTGGGATTATCGTAATAGTAAGATTGATCTTCTCTGTTGTTTTGTTGACTTTAGAAAAGATTTCAACATTGTTCCTCGGGAGAAGTTATGGCAAAGGCTTGATGAGATAATGGTTCCTCTCGAGCTAAGGGTTGTTGTAACTAGGTTATATGAGAATGTTATTTCCAAGATTAAGACCACCAAGGGTTGGTCTAAGGAGATTAAATGCAATATCAGAGTTAAGCAAGGTTGTCCCCTATCCCCTACCCTTTTTGGAATTTACATTGATAAGCTAGAAGAGTGTTTAGAAGTTGCAAGATGTGATGGACCCAAACTCACTGGTATAGTCATTACTCTTCTCCTTTATGCTAACAATATCATTATTGCAAAAGCCCCGATGATCTCAACAAGCAACTTAGAATCCTCCATGATTATTTCTCCAAGATGGTTATGGCTATTAATACCGAAAAGACTAAAGTCGTGATAATTTAATCCAAATGGATCAACAATGATAATTTCATTTATGATAACAATCACTTGAAGAAGGTTTCTTATTTAGGAACTAACATCCATCATCAGCTCAACTAGAACTATAACATTGAGAAAAGGATTATAGAAGGCTGGAAAGCTTACTATGAGCTTGAAAATAATTGCAAGTCAGTTGATATTTGGGTTTGGAGTAAAAATAAGTTCATCTTCGAGACTCTTGTCACCCCTATTATTTTGTATGCATGTGAGGTTTGGGATTGCATTATATCTAAAGATTTGTGGAGAAATATTGAGATAATCCAAAAACAATTTATAACTTACAACCTCAAGATTAAGGGAAATTCTCTCTACCTTATTCTCTTGATTACATATAGTATGTCCACATTGAAAGTATGACTATGTTTAGTTATCTAATGTACAAGAAGAAGTTGTACAACATGGAAGCCAAGAGTTTCCCTAATATTGCTTCTAAATCTAGTCAAAACCCCCACCTCTAGCTCAAGCAAGGATGTTATAGGATGCCCATTCTTGGCTCAACGATTGGGGGACAATGAAGGAAATCATTTTGGAGAATAAGGATAATATCAAAACCGTTATTAATTCGAAATTCAAGGATAATTTGTGGGATGATAAGGAGTTAGAGGGAAAAAGGAAACTAAGATATTATAAGGAGGTTTCAACCCAACTCTTGCTAACCATAATTATATATTTGTCTTAACCAATGCTAAGAAGAAAATGAGCATTGCAAAGATTAGAACTAATTATCATTAGCTTCAAAGTGAAATCATCCGTTGGTCTATTCCCAAAACACCTTGGGACGAAAGAATCTACCCCCTTTGTGATAATAGAAGGGTTGAAGATGAAAATCACTTTCTCTTGGATTGTCCGACCCTTACTCACATTCGTTCTCCTTTTCAAAACATTTGCTACACTACCAACCTTCTTGACTTGTTAAGTTAGCAAAACTACAGTGATCCTGGAAAGTCTCTCCGTCTTCTTTTTTTATCATAGAAATCAACTATTAAAGAGCCCAAATTAATTGTTTTCTTTCTTAAGGTCTAATAGACCATATTAATCCTTGTGGACATTAACCACCATCATAATCATCATATAATTTAATAATTTAATATTTATTATCTTTATTTTTGTAGAATTTAGACTTCTGTGATCCATATTAATTGTAACAGCATTTTCCGTAAAAATCACATAAACTAAATTCCTGTCGATGCATTTTGAACCAACCAGTGTGGTTCATCTTTAGGACAAGATGAGGAATCTAGGAAATGGAATAAATAGATGATGAGAGCAACTAACTAGCCGTTAGAAATAACAGCTAGTTTATATACATATATATATAATCTGAATAAATAATAATAACAATAATAATAATATATATATTTCTTATACATCAATAATAATAATAAAGTTAAAAATTATTTAATATTAAAATAAAATTATTTTATTGATCTTATTTATTTCTTAATTCAAAAATAATATTAGTTATTAATTTAAAATTTTGATAGATTAATAATAAAAGATAAAAAAATAATTAATTAATTCTTATTATTATTATAGTTTTTGTATCTCAAATTTTTTATTGATATTATATCTGTAATATAATTTAATAATACTAATATTATTTAATATTAAATGAAATTATTTTATTAACCTTATTTATTTCTTAATTCAAAAAATAATATTAATTATTAAATTAAAATTCTTTTTAATTTTAGGTCAAAGGCTTAATTAGTTATTTCAGTTTTTTAGTCAAATTAGCTGTTATTTCTAACGGCTAGTTAGCTGCTTTCATCATCTATTTATTCCATTTCCTAGATCTGATTCCTCATCTTGTCCTGAAGATAAAGCACACTAATTGATTCAAAACGCATCGAAAGGAATTTAATTTATATGACTTTTACGGAAAATGTGGTTACTATCTTTATTTTATCATAAATAAAAAATTACATTATACATAATTATTATAAATAATTATGTATTTATATGTAATATTTTTAATAAAATATTATTAAACTTGTTTTTTAATTTATTAAAAGTTATTAAATAGAAATTGTTAAATTCATGCCTATATAATTAAATGTTATTATATTTTATTAAATAAAGGTTAAAATTATATTTTTGCATACAATATAATAAATAAAAAATTAAAGTTTTAAAAAATCAATTTAAAATAAAAATGTATATTTTATAAAATTTAAAAATTATATTTTTATATGCGTTATAATAAAAATAATAATTAAAATATATATATATATATATATAAATATATATATTTGATTCATTATCTTAATATATATATATAAAATTGGTAATAAGAAATTGTTCTATATGAGAAAATGGGTAATCTAATTATAGATGAGTTGAGTTTTTCACAAGAATTTACAACAAAATTTCAATTAAGGTTGTGATTTTTTCTTATTTAAAATATATTTTTGAATGCATCAAAGGATTAAGCATATTGAAAAACCTTGAAGCACTCCAATTCTACATATTAAATAGCTTAAATTCAAACTTTTAAAAATACTTGCAAAATTATAGTTTGTCCTTCATATCTTTTCCATGTCATTCTTCTGCAAGGGAAACCAGTGATAGGTCATCCAAATCCATATCTCTTTCTAAAGCTTCTGCTTTTGCTTCTTTCGAAAGGGGGTTAACCATTTCATATGGTAATGGGTTTTGACTAGTGCCCTTCAAGAAAATTTTGCACAGGCTTTGTAGGATTCAATAGAGGATTATGGAATTTTCCTTCTATTGATTGCATTCTTGATTGAATGTCATTTTTATCTGGAGACTCCTTTAGAGAGGAGGGATACTTGAACCTATTTCCATATCTATGGATCTCGTCAAGATTTGAGGTACCATGTGGACTCATATTTCTTTTTCTTTACGGGACATTTCTTAAATATTCTTGCTCTTTCTAAGAATGGTGTTCTTCATAAAATTCCTTGGTATTCATCAAACAATCCCTAATAAGATGCTTTTGTTCATTACAATATCTAAATATAAAGGGGACATGTTCATAAGATAGAGATTGCTTCCAAACATTATCCCGATAATAAATATCTATGGAGGTTGGAAGAGGCTGAGAGATATTCATGTAAATGCATATCCAAGCATGTGAAGTTTACCTCCCTCTCCTAGTAGCCTTCTTTGACAAAGTGGTCGATGGCATTGTTGATGTCTTCAAGGGTTTCTTCCTCTCAATATTCTTTGGGGAGAGAAAAGATTTGTACCTGCACCAAGGCAGTAAGGAAATCTTCCTTTTCCAAATTATATTCTCATTCAAATTGAATAAAGAACCCTGCATTATTGAAAAATACATCCCTCCTTCAAAAACCCTTAATTTATCTTCCAAGCTAGAGAAAATTTCTGTGAAGAATCCTTTCACCCATAAATATAATTCTATTTTACCCTAGAGGTGACATTTATTTTAGATCCACCCAATCGTAGACTTTTCAAAGGGCCATAATCCAATGCATTTGCATATTAGAATGTGATCCTCTATATATTGGATATGTTCTCTGATCTTTCAATATTTAACCCCATATTTTGGAACTTGCACTGCTTTTAGCAGGGAACACCTTGGATTTCTAGCTTGCCTAGATGCACCTAGTGGGGGTTTAGTTATGAAACAAGAAACCTCACTTCACCCAGTTGCTCTATGAAAAGGATGTTAAAGATGAGGAGATTGAAGGGGACTACGAATACATCTATGATCATTTTGAACTCCTGAAACAATCCAACTAAAGGAGGGGGGTAGAGTCCCCTCTCGTGGAGTTGAGCATGGATGACTATGTAGAATAAACCCTAAAATTTGCATAGTGAAATTTTTTCTTAATAAGTATATTAAAAATAATCGTTTTTATCATATTTTTGAGAATAATGAATTCATAAAAATGGATGTTGAATATACATTTTTTTATTTTATTTTTAAGGTACTTTTCATTGTATTAGTAATAGTTTTGAATCAATCAATACTTATCATTTTTTTATTTATTTTTTCTTTTTTAACATTAAAACCAATTTTTAAACTATTAATTTAGTCCTATGATTTGTATTTTTAGTTAAAACTAACATGATTTTCGATAAAGTACTTTTGGAGAAAGGATCTTAGACATGGTGGATGCCAAGATTTTTACCATGATTCAAGTACATTGGAGTCTAAAAGGTGCTAAGAAAATTGGATGGCTATGGGGAGGAACCTCGGGAAGATGGTGACTTAGTAGTTGGATTGCAAGAAGAGAATGTTAGGAATCACCTCATGCCAGTGAAAATATGGGTGTTGAAGGTTTTATTCCCCATTATTTAGCCCACGAGATGGGTTTTCTTTAGGACCCAAAGATTCAGGAACATGTGGTAATGGATGGCTTATGGGGTTTTGCATTGGTGACACCCTCTTCTCTTATTGGTTGCATGCAAATTTTAATCGTGATAGATATAGTAGATTTAATGGGATCAGGGATCACCCCTTTTTCTGGAGGTCCAGGTTATATAGAGGAAGCGTCTTTGGGTTTTGTATAATAATTATTTCTTCAAGTCCTAAATCCATGCCACTCTCTTGGAGGTGGAGAGGTGGGCCTAAAGGAGATACAACCTACCATTAGTAGTTCCATAAATACCCTCCTGGTGTTAGAAGAAAGGGAAGCATAAACTATAATCGAAAATGGTGATGGATCATCTGGCCATGTAGAGTCTAAAGTGGGGGGAGAAAATTCATCTTCTCAAGGAGGATTGGTGTTAGCTGAAAAATGCAAGAAGAAAAGCTTCTAAATAATAAGAACGAACCTAAAAAATTGAAGCTAAATCTTGGGGAAAATATTCACATAAAGGAGGCTGTAGAGATGGAAAAGAAGACACTAGTTGGCATATCCCAAGGAAGAAAGTTAAATATTCTAACCCTAAAGGATTGGTTAGTGTTAGTGCAAGGAGTTACTCCTAGACTGCAAAAGGAGTAAGCCTTACACATCATGATTTCATTTCAAAATTTAAAAGGGTTTTTTGAGTGGTGGGATGGCTTCTAAAGGAGTTTTGAAATGATTGTGTTCCTCTTTAACTTTCATGCATTTGGAAAGCTGTGGCAAGCATAAATTGCGTGGTTAAGTGAGTAATATAGGGGAGCAGAGGAAAGAGAACAGGTAGCTGATAAATATCCTAAGAAACTGAGTATCTTAAGACAGTCACTTCAACTACATAAACAACCTTGTAACAAACTCTATTTCTTGGCAAGGAAAATAACAGTTAGAAAGTAAGAAAAAGTATAAAGTATTTCACAAATCCTTTGTGAAACCTTCACTAACAATTTCTACTTGAACTGATATTATGATTTACAAAAAACTGGATAGTAGATAAGTCATCATTAGATCCTCTTAATGATTTCTCACTCATACTATACTAGTTGTTGTAATTTATCATTTAAAAGATTAAAACAGGCTTGACAAGGGAGACAACAACTAGAAAGTAAAAACATGTATAAAGTATCTCACAAATCCTTTGTGAAACCTTCACTAACAATTTCTACTTGAACATATATTATAATTTACAGAAAATTGGATAGTTGATAAGTCATCATCAGATCCTCTTAAAGATTCTCACTCATACTACACTAGCCACTGCAAATTTATAATTCAAAAAATACGAATAAGGAAATAGACAAACCACACATTATATATAACTTGAATCACAAAATCCTCCAGCATGAAGTGCAGAAAAAGCTATTTTATTAAGCTAAGCCTTAAGGTGAACCAAAATCCAAACTTGAAATGATATTTACAAAAGATATATAGAGAGAGAGAGGCACCAACTCCAACTCTCCTAAATTTGTGGTTCCACTATTTGCTTGTCACATAGGTGTCTTTTAGATATTAAGATCATCTCCCATCGAATTGCAAGAGAAAGTACAGGTGTAGACGAGAAGAAGAGGAAGAATGACACTTCGCTGCTGGAAAAACTGACTGGTTGCCCCTTTGGCTGTTGATTTTTCTCTTTATGGTCTTAGCTATTAAATGACCATATGGATTCATTAAATACAACCTTCAACAACCTCATAACTATCTCATATCCATCATCTTCCTTATCCATATTGTTATGGGTTGTTGTCTCTCCAAAAATGGCCCAGAGGTTTTCTGCTAACAATTGTATATTTCTGTTGATACAGGTGCTACTGGAAAATCCGGTAATACCTGTAATAGCAAAAAAACTAGAAACACTTTCATGATTTCCAGTAGGATAACATTTTCACTTCAAGAAAATACTTCGAAACACCTGTATGTGCTTGGATATTCTAAGCTTTAATCTTCATATTCAAAATTTTGACTTAATATGCAAAAAAGGTATTCTTTAAGGAAAATTACCCTTTCATTCCATGTGAACTGCAGCCTTTACAAGCTTATCCAAGTTTGTTTTATTTTTGGCTGTAGATTTTTGTTGAAAATAGCAACAAGAAATGCTAAAAATAGCATTGCTATAGATAGCATTTCGGGATACATTCCAATTTTAATTAGTCTCTAAATTAAAATTGAGAATTAAAATTTGAATTTGATCTCAACAGTTGTTTGTAAAATAATTAATTAATTCATATTGAGTTAATTAGTTGGAGAAAATCAAACATGAAGTCTATGTGAAGACATGCAATAGTTATCCCTTTGATTGAGGAAGTTATCCCTTAATTAAGGAGATCAGGATGAGTTGTACTTTGAGTTGTAATTAGTTAGCTCAATTAACTGAGTTAAGTCCAGTTAGATTAGTTCCAATAGTTTGTGGAACTGATTGTGAGTTCAATTAGTCAATGCATGCATGCATGCAACTAGTGTACTTCAGATAACTGAATATTCTCTCATAAATAACTCATGCATGTCAGTTCAGACAGAGACCCAGTTGAGATCAAAGGATGGGACAATGTACTATCAGTTGCAGGAATATTCCCATGAGGATATCTCTTGCATGCAGAAGGAATTCTTTCCTTGAGGATTGTGCAGTTATTTCAGAGGTTAGTGAGCAGTGTGTGAGGTAATTACACACAGGTGGCAGCTTGAGAACCCAGGAGAAACTATGCAAGGAAATAGGAGGCTTGGAGGACTGAAGGAAGGCATATGTGTTGTCTATTATGTCTATGAGCAGAAGTGGGGGATTGTACTGAGAGATGGATAGCTTGTGAGCTAAAGCTTTGTGTAATCCTGAGACAATTCCACTTGTATGATAATACAAAGATCAGGGTTTTTAACTGAGGCTTTCCCCAGAGTATTCTTCTGTGTTCATGTGTGATTGATTTCTTCTTCATCTGTTATATGTGTTCTATTTGATCTTGCTCAAAATCGATTAAGCTTCTGCAAGTTTGTTTATAGAAGTATATCAAGTATTTTGCTTTAGTTACATTGCATTATCAGGTGATCTACAGTGAGAATTTCTACATGGTATCAAAGAAAAGGTGATCAAAGTAGAGAACAATATACAAAGAAGGGAGGAGTTCGAAGTTTTGAAGTTCTTGACTGTAGGTACATAATTGATTTCTTATCACATCTCAAAATTCACCAATGGCATTCAATGGCTTGAGACTCGAGTATGCCCTGGATGGCAATTTGAATTACATAGCCTGGAAGGATCACATGTAAGCAGTATTAGAGGACAACGGATTGAAGGACTTCATTGATCAAGAAGTCCCCAAGCCAGCAGCAGCTAATGCCCAAGAATTGGTGAAATGGAAGAAATGTGTGGCGACAGCGAGGAGGATTCTTCTGGAGGGAGTTCGAGACCATATTTTCTCGAGTCTCCAAGGGAAGGAGACACCGTTTTCAATGTGGAAGACATTGAAGGATCTATATCAGAACAACAACGATTAGAGGAAGCTGGCGTTGAAAGACAAGCTTCGGAAAATCAAGTGTGAAAAGGGCGACACGATATCTACATATCTGAACAAGCTCACCACCTGTAGAGATGAGCTTGGAAGTGTAGTAATCACGACAACTGATGATGACATGGTGAGTCTTGTTCTCCTCGGTCTTCCTAGGAGCTGGCATAGCTACCAAGACTCAGTGAATGGATGAGAGAAACTTCCAGATTGGGGACGACTATGGTCGGATCTGATGCAGGAGGAGATCAGGAGAAGCACCAGAGATGGTTCTTCACCAAAGCATGATGATGAAGAAAATTTAGCCTTAGCAAGTAAGGCGAGGAAAGGGAAAGGGAAGGCTTCTCATTCCAAATTGAGTTCTTTCCACGGTGGGAAGAAGATTGACAAATCTAAAGTGCGATGCTTTAATTGTCATGAGGTGGGCCATTATGCAACAAATTGTCCACAAAAGAAATCCAAGAAGGGATTCTAGAAAGGATTAGACAGTGAGGCACTGGCCTCACAGTTCGAATTGGATTTTACCCTCATCGCAAGAATGGTTTCATCGATGGTGGGTTGTGTTTGGTACCTGGATAGTGGAGCCTCATTCCACATGACCGGTGACAAGAGTTTATTCAGTACCTTGGAGGAGAAGGACCTCCAAATGTGCATAGAGATGGGCGATGATGGAAAGTACCGTGTTTCAGGTGAAGGCACGGTTGTGTTTCAGAGGGAGCATGGAGCTCCTCTCACCCTGACTGATGTAAAGTATGTGCTTGGACTGAACAAGAACCTGGTATTCGTCACAATGTTGGAAGACAAAGGCTATGATGTAGTCTTCAGTAAAGGAATGGCGTTCCTGAGACACATCGCCACGGATCAGACCAAGAGGATTTGGATTTGAGTAAAGAATCTCTACAAGATGGAGGTAGATGACTGTGCTGCATTGAGTTCCAAAGCAGAGTTGGTGAAAATCCAAGATATTGGTGAGTTATGGCATAGAAGGTTGGGCCACTTGCATCATGGGGCCTTGAAGATCATGCAACATATCTCTATCAGACTTCCCAAAGGTAAACTTGAGCAAGTAGATACATGCAAAGGTTATACCTTGGGTAAGTATGCAAAATATTCCTTTCATGATCAAGACATTTGAGCTGAGGCGATCTCGCAGCGAGTTCATACATATGTGCGTGGACCATTCTCAACAGCATCCACCGCGAAACAAAGGTACTACGTTAGTTTCATTGATGATTATTCTCGTAAGTGTTGGATCTATTTCATGCAGAAGAAGGATCATACCTTCTCCAAGTTTTGTGAGTTCAAATCTTTGGTTGAGAAGGAATCATGGAAGAAGATAATGGCCTTAAGAAGTGACAACAATGGAGAGTATGTCTCTCAAGAGTTTAAGGACTTCTCTGCAACAGAATGAATTAAACGGGAGTTGACAGCACCCCATAACCCATAGCAGAATGGGGTGGCCGAGAGGAAGAGCAAAATGATTGTGGGAGCAGCTCAAGCGATGCCACATGACTAAGGCCTAACACTTCATTTTTGGGCCGAGGCATGCAATACAACGGTATACTTGCAGAATAGAAGCCTACGTCGCATACTTTGGATGAAGACACCAAAGGAAGCTTTCTCTAGGAAGAGACCATATGTGAGTCACTTTAGGATATTTGGCTCATCAATATTTTTCCATGTGACCAAAGATTCCCAGATGAAACTTGAGCCAACAGCTAAGTTGGGGATACTTGTGGGGTACACTGATACACCCCACAACTATCGGGTGTTCTTTCCTACCAGTCAAAGGATAGTGGTATGCAGAGATCTAAAGTTTGACGAGAAGAAGGCCATGCGAGTTTCCCTTGAGAGGGAGCTCAAGATGCATGCAGAGGAGGAACTTTTGGTTCCTAAGGAGGAGGAGCCTTAGACTGATGCAGAGCAACCGCATGCAGAGGTTCTAGGAGTGGAGACATCCACTCATGTAGAGTCTTCCAAAGAGGGGTGGAAACGCACAAGGGAAGCTGACAGATTGTTGACGGATGCGAGAGAGAATGTGGGAGAGCCATCTTCTCAGCACAGACAAAGGAGGTCACCTGAGTGGTACACTGGTTACATGGCCCTTGTTGGGGAGTGTGTAGAGACCGAACCATCTTCCTTTGAGGAAGCAGTGCAACAGCCAGTTTGGGTTGATGCTATGGTGGAGGAGTATGACTCCATAGTTCGGAACAATGTTTGGGATGTGGTTCTAAGACTAGAGAACAAGTCAGTTGTGAGTTCTCGTTGGCTTGACAAGGTAAAGCAAGCTGCTGATGGTAGTGTGGAGAAACATAAGGCAAGATTTGTTGCCCATTGTTTCTCACAGGTCGAGGGGATCGACTATGACGAGACTTTTGCTCCAGTAGCAAGATACTCATCTATCAGATCAATGTTGGCATTATCAACATAGATGGGTTGGAAGATCCATAATATGGATGTGAAGACCGCATTCCTCAATGGCAAGATTGAGGAAGAGGTATACATAAGCAGCTGGAAGGATTTGAGACCTTCGATCGTGAGTCGCATGTGTGCCAACTCAAGAGAGCTTTGTACGAGCTGAAGCAAGCACCTCGTGGTTGGTACACCAGGATCGAAAGCTACTTCACCGTGTTGGGCTTCACAAAGAGTGAAGCAAATGTGAACCTGTACCACATCATGGTAGAAGGTAAGCCATTGATCATTGTTCTTTATGTTGATGATCTAATATTAACAGGTGATGATTAGTTGATCAAGTCTTGCAAGGAGGATCTTGCAAGAGAGTTTGAGATGAAAGACATGGGTCTCATGCACTACTTTCTAGGCATGGAAGTGTGGCAGAAGGATGGGGAAGTGTTTGTGTCTCAAGGCAAGTATGCCAATGAGATACTCAGGAGATTCCACATGGAGAAGTGCAAGCCCATGCAAACTCCTCTAGCAGGTAACTGGAGGAAGGAGGATGCTACTTCAGGTGAGGTAGTAGCTGCTACTGTGTATCAACAGCGTGTGGGTTCATTGATGTATTTAATGAACACACGACCATATTGTGCTTTGTGGTGAACCAGCTAAGTCAAGCTATGGTTCAACCTACCAAGCTATTTTGGAAGGCAGCTAATACCTTAAAGGCACATCTCAGTATGGATTATGGTACAGATAGACAGAGGGAGTGAAGCTTTAGGGCTTCACAGATGCAGATTCGATAGGGAGTCCATCAGATCGGAAGAGCACTTCAAGAGGAATTTTAAACCTTGGTTCAGCTGCAGTTTCTTGGTACAGCAGGAAACAGAGGTCAGTTTCACTTAGCTCAGCAGAGGTTGAATACATGGCTGCAAGCTAGGTAGCATGTGAGGCCATTTGGATGCGGAAAATTCTAGTTGGGTTGTTTGATCAGAGGATGGATCCAACTGTGATCTATTGCGATAATCAGAGTTGTATCAAACTCTCTGAGAATCCAGTATTTCATGACAGGTCCAAGCACATCGATATCCGGTATCATCATCTTCGAGACTGTGTGGTGAAGAGGATCATGTTGTTGCAGTATGTTTCGACCGAGGAGTAGGATGCAGACATTTTGACTAAGGCATTGTCAAAATGCAAATTCGAGTTCCACAGAGACAGGATCAGGGTGGCAGATAATCCCTTTCTTGTTGAGAGGGAGTGTTGAAAATAGCAACAAGAAATGCTAAAAATAGCATTGCTATAGATAGCATTTCGGGATACATTCCAATTTTAATTAGTCCCTAAATTAAAATTGAGAATTAAAATTCGAATTTGATCTCAGCAGCTATTTGTAAAATAATTAATTAATTCATCTTGAGTTAATTAGTTGGAGAAAATCAAACATGAAGTCTATGTGAAGACATGCAACAGTTATCCCTTTGATTGAGGAAGTTATACCTTAATTAAGGAGATCAAGATGAGTTGTAATTAGTTAGCTCAGTTAACTGAGTTAAGTCCAGTTAGATTAGTTCCAACAGTTTTTGGAACTGATATTGAATTTAGTTAGTCAATGCATGCATGCATGTAACTAGTGTATTTCAGATAACTGAATATTCTCTCATAAATAACTCATGCATGTCAGTTCAGATAGAGACCCAGTTGAGATCAAAGGATGGGACAACGTACTATCAGTTGTAGGAATATTCCCATGAGGATATTTCTTGCATGCAAAAGGAATTCTTTCCTTGAGGATTGGACAATTATTTTAGAGGTTAGTGAGCAGTGTGTGAGGTAATTACACACAAGTAGTAGCTTGAGAACCCAGGAGAAACTGCGCAAGGAAATAGGAGGCTTGGAGGATTGAAGGAAGGCATATGTGTTGTCTATTCTGTCTATGAGCAGAAGTGAGGGATTGTACTGAGAGTTCGATAGCGTGTGAGCTAAGGCTTTGTGTAATCCTAAGATATTTCCACTTGTATGATAATACAAAGATCGGGGTTTTTAGCTGAGGCTTTCCCCAGAGTATTCTTCTGTGTTCATGTGTGATTGATTTCTTCTTCATCTTTTATATGTGTTCTATTTGATCTTGCTCAAAATCGATTAAGCTTCCGCAAGTTTGTTTGTAGAGGTAGATCAAGTATTTTGCTTTAGTTACATTGCATTATCAGGTGATCTACAGTGAGAATTTCTACAATTTTGATCTTGTGATTTTGGTTGTGTCTTCTTTGATGATGGTCTCTTTCTTTTCTACTTCTTTCTGGACCTTTCTTCTTTTGGAACGCTCTAATGGCTAGTCCATGGGAGCTTTACCTCTTTGCTTCTTCAAAGATCTTTTGATTTTTGCAATTGAAGGATCCTCAGTCTACAACTCTATATGTTGTTCATCTATGACTATTACTTCAGTCAGTAAACTAGGATTATTTAGGGCTTTTGATTTCAGTCTGTATTTGTTTATTTCCCTAGTATGCCTCTTCCTAGCTCTAGCAACTGGTTTTATTTATTTTTTCTTGTTTTTACTGGTCCTTTTATACCTTGCTTCTCTCAGCAATTCCTCATCAGAATCAAAAGGCTGGTTTTCTTGTTGTTGTTCATGTGCTTCCAGAATTTCAGGAAACACCTGCGCTTTAGATTTCTCTTCAGCTGCAAGTTTTCTTCTTCGAGTTCTTGTGTAAACCTTAGGAAAAGGTCTAACAAGAGGAACCATTTTCATGCTTTTTGTTTTCTAGGTAGAAAAACTTTCACCTTGCTCCTTTTTCTTTTCAATTTCAGCAGCTAAAGGCTTAACTTTGCTGCTTTTTGTACCTCTGCTTTCACTTTCCTTCTTTACCTTTCTTTTGGAACTTCCTTCAGCTGATGTAGACGATATCCTTTTTGTCTGAACCTGTGTTGAAGAATATTTAGCAGTTTCTTGGGGTTTTGGTGCAGGTTGGCCTGCCCTATAAAACAAGAAATGTTCCCAAGTCTGGTTTCTCTTTTTCAATTCTTCTTCAACCAGAACCTCCATAATTGCCTGATGATACAAGCTGCATTCTGATTCTTCCTGGTGTGTTTGAATACTGGCTGCCATTTTGATCAGGATCTTCAATATGAAATAGGGCAAATCAAGATTCCTCATACCTGCAAAATGAAAAAGAAACCTCATATGGTAAAGAAATACTATTGTATACCTTCTCTCACAAGTGAGAAAAATCTTAACCAATTTGATTGTTTCTTCCCATTCCTTCTTAAGATAATTGCTGGGAATTCCTTTGGCCTAGTTAGGATCTCTGTATTCATCTCTAATAAAAGCATTGAGATCTCCTCCTATAATGAGTTGTCCCTTAAACCACTTTTCTCCTTCCTGGGGAAGGTTAAAAGCTTCTGCAATTGATTGTTCTGAAACCTGCAATTTGAAACCAAAGATGGTAGCTTCCTGTCCATTGAAAGTTTGAGAAAACTCTTGGGCTACACCTTGATGTGAGCCTCCTAACCTGGTGCAGAGTGGATACCAGCCTGCCTGAATAAACAATCTTCTAACACTTGGATTAGCATCAACTAGCTCAGCTCCTTGAGGTTCGATTCTCTTAAGCTTTCCACCTTTCCTAGACTTTGGTGCCATAGATATATGCTTGCTTGTTATGAAGAATAGGTGTCAATGTATGGAAGCTTACCCAATAGATGTTATAATTAGCTTGAATTAGGCTAGCTGAAAATCTGGGAGGTGTTCTTAACCTCCTCAATAACTGTCTCCTTTGCTGCACTTCAGAAATTTGAAATGGTGAAATTTCCTCCATTTCTGAATATTTAAAAAGAAGTTTTGGTTCAATGCATATAATCCTTCATGATTACATGAGATTTCATGTCATAATAGACAACAGGTAATAGTAATGATGAATACGAGTTGCTTTGGAGAGTCCAACTAATCTGCTATAGGTGGTTGTACGAGATCTTTTGCAAATCTGGCAATTTTCCTGCTTTAATTCAGACTGGCCAGAAATTCCAGTAGCGTATTACACCGAATAGAAAGAACTGTCGTCGAAATTTAAACCTATGGCCAAGACTGATGTTGTAGACATGTTTTAACTTTGGAAACACTAGTTTATTTAAGATTAGTGGGGTAGGAATTGGCTAGCCATGGTTGTGACTGACACCTAGCTAATACAATCAACCAAATTGATTAAGCACTACCACTTGACTTCACTTGAAGTTTGCGACCTATCCAATCACAAAATCTTATTATTTGGATTAATCATTTCACCATTATGACATGTGGACAATTGAAAACGGTTGCGTTTTCGGCTTTATTTTTTAAAATGGGGGACACTACCGGAAATTCCGGTAGTGTTTCAATTTTTTTTTTTTTTTTAAATTTACAACATTAATCCTAAAAAATTAAAAACCTACTCATTACTTAGCCTAGAACTGTGCTAACAGTTAGAATCTTTAGTCATACCAAATTCCAACCCCCCTGACATCTCTCTACTCTCAAGAGGTTGGATTCAAGTAAACTTTCAGACCCACGAGGAGGCTCAATGGCTATCACATCTAATTTGGTCTATTGACTCAACTCGTGTGCTTTTTTAATTTTGGAGTCCTTTATTTTATTTTAGTCAAGAACATATGGATGTGGTTCCTATTTGCGTGAATTTCACTAGTTTACCACCTGATATGTGGCACCCAGATATTTTCAAATATTTAGGAAATATTTTGAGCACTTATATGAATGATGATCTCTCATACATAAAAATGAAGGACACATAATTGGCTCTCCTTTTTGTTAATTTGGAAATAAGGGAGGACTTCATGAGACAATAGACATCAATGTGGAAAGGGAGCGACTTTTAGTGTTGGACTATGAAGGAGTTTTGTTTCAGTAGAAGATGCCCCAAAGATGGGCGCATTATCAATCATTATAGCCTTCATATTAATAAGAAGATTATTCATGATCAAAATAGGAATAAAAACAAGGTTACTCTATCATCTCCATTAAATCTCAGTCGTAGGAAGGCTCAGTTCATAGCCAAGCTGAAAGGAACATTATTCAACCTAGTCCTTAGAAGGAAATATGAATGGAACAGTAACATGAGATCACACTTCTGGCAAGGCTCAAACTTCTAGTTCCTGAAGGATAGGATGGCCTTAGCATAACCACTCACACTCATAAATTTTTTCCTTTACCAATTTTTTCTTTACTTGTAAAATATTTTTCGTGTCGTAGAAAGGATTGGGGAGATGCTTCTTCCTTGGCATAGTTAATTGTTTTATGTGCAATGATCACATCCTTTTCTCCTATGCAAGCCACTTTCTTGTGCCCTCAGGATGATTCTAGAAACACATCCCTAGTAGTATAAATCTCTAAAGGAATCTTTGATGATTTGGATGTTAGGTAAAATTGACTCGGGGTTTGAGTCAAGGTTGACATGGTTACATAGTAATGGTTTTGGGTACATGGTATAGTGTACCCATGGTACTATGGTTTGCGGTATTGCATGTAATGGATCCTATAAAAGGTTGGGAATACTTCATTGTAATGAAGGCCTGGAGGTGAGCGGTGAAGGCTCACTTGGACGGATTGGCCAAGGTTTTGGCCAATGCTCATGAGATCTCATTGGGTTGGGTTTTTCCTGGATAAATTTTATGTGTATAATATATATTTGTATTGTTTTTTGTTATTATATTATTCCTCTCTGTAAATATCAGTAATAATTTATCTCTTTGCCGTAAATTTCTTAACAACTGGTATCAGAGCTAAGTTGGCTTTAGAAGGACAATTTTTGTTTCTAAGGGTTTGTATTGGCCTAGTAGATAGAGAGATAATTGAGTTTTTCTTGCAAATCTGGATCAAAAGCCATAGATTGTGAAGCAAGTTAAACACTATTGGGTCATGAGAGATTCAATGGATGAGGAGGATATGTGCACGTGGATTAATTAATTGATGAACCATGTACATGAAAAAAAACGCCTAGATAACTAGCGGTTACAGTGGCTGGTGACCCATGTAATTCGATAGATGGGTTCTGTTTATATGGACATTGATGTCATATGTACAAAGACAACAAACAGGGTAAACAATATATATATCTATATATATATATATATATACATATATATATATACATATATATACATATATATGCATATACATATATATGCATATATATATATGCATATATATATATGCATATATACATATGCATATATATATATGCATATATACATATGCATACATACATATGCATATATACATATGCATACATACATATGCATATATACATATGCATACATACATATGCATACATACATATGCATACATACATATGCATACATACATATGCATACATACATATGCATACATACATATGCATACATACATATGCATACATACATATGCATACATACATATGCATACATACATATGCATACATACATATGCATACATATATATACATATATATATATATACATATGCATCCATACATATATATATGATATACATATATATACATATATATATGATATACATATATATACATATATATATGATATACATATATATACATATATATATGATATACATATATATACATATATATATGATATACATATATATACATATATATATGATATACATATATATACATATATATATGATATACATATATATACATATATATATGATATACATATATATACATATATATATGATATACATATATATACATATATATATGATATACATATATATACATATATATATGATATACATATATATACATATATATATATGATATACATATATATAATGGAGTGAAATTTTTAATTTTCATGTAAATGGGCATATTGTTGTAAGACCTGGTAAGGCATGCATACCCTTGGGTAATTACCGGTAAAGTCTGGGTTAGACCTAGGTAATAGGGGGATGTCGGGTTAACAAATCTCGGGTAAGAACTTTGAAGGGGGTAACGGCTAGAGTGAGCAAGATTGTCTCACTTAGTAGGTTTTCGCTGGATTTATTCATGGAACCCCAAGTCAAGTTTAAGGGGGTAATTCTTAGGTAAAATGACTTGGGTTTTGAGTCAAGGTTGACCTGGTTAAATAATAGCGGTTTTGGGCACATGGTATAGTGTACCCATGGTACTATTGTCTGTGGTATCACATGTAATGGATCCTATAAAAGGCTAGGAATACTTCATTGTAATGAAGGCTTGGAGGTGAGTGGTGAAGGCTCAGTTGGCCAGATTGGCTAGGGTTTTGGCCAATGCTAATGAGATCTCATTGGGTTGGGTTTTTCCTCAGATTTTTGGTTTTCCTGGATAAATACTATGTGTATTGTTTATGATTATTTTATTATTCCTCTCTGTAAATCTCGGTAAATCTCAGTTATAATTTATCTCTTTGTTGTAAATTTCTTAACACTGGAAGAGGGAGATATACTTTACAACCTTCACTCCATACAAATTTTCCCCTTTCGAAGGGTCTAATAGGGAGATATTGGGAACCTGTCTATCTCCATTTAAGGGGTGAAAGTCGAGGTAGGAAATCACATATCACTAAAGTAAAGGAGAAGGCTCATGAAGATCTAGTAGCAAGTAAAAAAAAAAATGACGGGGTGCTTAGAGCAACAAAATCCTTGGGGGATTATCTCATGAAAGTTCTTTCTTTTAGCTACAAAGGACTGGTGAGTTCCTCCAAAAAAATATCCTTTAAAAGGATTACTCAAGCAGATAGCCCCAACATCATCCTCCTTCAAGAAACCTTTGGGGATAGGGATTCAACCACAAATTTGCTTGAAGCTTTGTTTTTTCATTGAAATTTTGTTGCTTTAGATGTTTGTGATTGGTAGGGTGGTTTTGCCTTAGGATAGAACACGCATTGAATAAAACTTGCAAACTCATGGAGTATTGATTCTGGATAAAGTATTGAAGTTTTCTCAAAAGAGTTGGGCTCCTCCTTAACTATCATCAATTTATATGGGCCATATGCTCAAAAAATGGATTACAGGGATTGATTTTTTTTCCAAATATTTCTTGAATTATGAGTCCTTGATTAGGAGGGGATTAAAATTTTTCATTGGGAGCATCAAGTATTTAGGGCCCTCGACCTAGAGTTTACACCCTTTCAATCTAATTCACTCGCAATCTTATAGCTCGAAAATTGGTTGATGTAGATCTAGCTAAGTTAAAACTAACTCGAAGGAATTAGCATAGAGGGGTGGATCGTATAGTAAAAATCTTGTATATTTTCTTCCTTTTAGAACCTATCTTGAAAATATTCAACATCGTAAGGCAATGGGTGGCTTCTAGGGGTGAATCTTACCATTCTTTGTTCTTTTTGGAATTAAAAGTCAAAATTTAAGTGGGCTAGCCCTTTGAAGATGAACTCTTCTTGGTTGAAAGAAGAGGATTGCGTTACTCTAGTGAAAGAAAATTAGAAAGTGCTCGACTCCTCAGTAGGAGATGCAAATGCAAAATAGTTTAAAGACAATCTAAAACTAATGAATAAAGTTTGAATGGATTGGGCTCATAAAAAAGAATGGAGAGAGGAAGAAGAAGTAGCATTGGTTGTGAAGGAACTTTTGAACCTCTCTAACTCCAAAGAGGAAGGTTTCACAAAGGTAGAGTGTTGAGAGGAGTTGTTTGATATAGAACCTAGGAAGAAGGCTACTCTAGAATCAAAATAAGTAGATTGGAGGTTAAAAAGCAAAGCTATCTAGTTGGACTGTGGGGATGAAAACATTAGGTTTTTTCAAGCCTATGCAAAAGGTCACAGGATGAGTAACATTATATGGAATATGACTTATTGCCAAAAAATCTAGCAGACCTTATAAAGGTAAACCCTATAAGGTATAAACTAGAAAATGGGGTAGAGGCCCAATGTCACCTCAGCCAAAACACACTGCTCTTTACGAATTTTCACCAATTGGAGGAGTCTTGGTAAATTAGGAATCACTTAAAATAGATATGCCAATGATAAGGTACAATGTGACTCTATTAAAGCTCATTCAAAGAGAGACACAATAAAGGTACAAGGCTTCAAAGAAGCAAATTTTTCTCAAGAAAAGAAGGCTCAAGACCTAGGGTTTTGAGGTTTTCGATGGTAAAATAGATTCACAAGGTCAATTCCCAAGGGAAAGGGTTTCTTACAATTATATTCAGCTACTCCAAGGCTTATGAAACCCTTAAGAAAGTCCTCAAGTCCAGGGGAAAATAACCTACGGTTTCCCTCTCAGAGCAACATCTAAGGAAATAAATTTTATGGATTAAATTTGAGTAGGTCCACCAAATTTATAGGTTAATTATCCTTAAACTATATCTTGATGTTTAAGCTCTCAAATAACCAAAAATCATCCCCCCTAAAGTTTCTTTCCAAGCCCTAGATTTTCATCCTAGCCTTATATGGATCGAACTAAAAGGAGGAGAAAATGGATAAAAAATTAGAATGATCACCAAATACTTGGACAGGTGCCTTGTCCCTTGGGTATATGGAGTTATGGATGTCAAAAGATAGCCAATATTTCTCTTAAGGAGGCTTAAAATTGATTCCCTAGCTCAGTTTCCAAGCATTTACCCACTCAAGGAATAATGGAGTTTTTGGGAGGAGCTACAAAGAGTTTCACCACTGGGATACTTCTTATAATTTCGTGAATGAATAATGCATGCAATTTTCTTCTAACTAGCATACAATAGATAAATATCAACAATTAGGGCACAATTCAACATAGATTAAAACTACTCATTCCACACATTAGACATGAAAAAGAAAGATATTAAACAATAGAGCACTTACAAGACAATTTAGCAAGAAAATATATCCATTATTCCAAGAATAGCTTCGAAATATGTCCAAAAATCAGCTCCAAATATCAAAATGCATCCAATCATCTAAGAATCCAAGAAAAGAACAAGTGTGATTCTCTCTAAGGAGGCCAAAATCCCAATTGTGATGATGATGAGAGATGAAATTACATCTCTCTAATATATATGAGGTCTAGCATAACTTATTTTTCCTACAAGCTCCTAAAATCATAAAATAATGGGCAAGAAAATCCACTAGGTCACAGGTCGACCTAGTAACCAATGTGAAAACAAAAATACATCTCAAAAATAGGGTTGAAATTCTAATGTAAAGAATTTGTAGGCCTCTATAGGGCATGTGTTGAGGCCTTCTTGTGTTGAGTGAAGTGTAGAGGGCCTATAAAATGATGATGGAGGAGTTGGCCCTTTGCCTCAGTGAAAATCATCTTATGGACCCCCAAATGTGTTTTGGGGTAGAAACAGGGTCTCATTGGTCTCCATGTGGTCAAATCTCTATCTCTTCTCAAACGTTAATGAAATTGAAGATGGTGCAAGCCATGACATGTCTCAATGAAGAAGAAAAACCTCATGTGGGCCTCAGATCAACTACCACACTACATACATGTGCTAAGCTGGCTGGGGGGAAATTGGTCCAAGTGCATCATCCCATGAATAATATAGGTCAAAGTGTAGAAGTTGTGGGTATTGAAGATAGCCATGAATGAAAGTGATGCTCTGTGAATGTCCTAGGACCCATGGCTCTCAATGCCTCACTTGTGGGTGTCAATATGATAATCTGGTGGACTTGGGCCCTAGTTAAGTTACCCAATTATTGTCGCTACTACAACAACCTCCAAAATTTTGGCCTACGCTCAATTTCAAAACCTTCCTTGGTCTTGTGCATTTCCATCACAAACATTGAAACTCATTCCATGAGTTTTCTTGAAGTGTTTCGATCCCTTTCGCGAGATGTGTAAAATGTCGTCTTTTCACATGTTAGTTGTCACACAATGTGTATAGCCCTGTTTTGGTGGTGTCAAGAGGTTACCTTTGGGTAAATGAGTTGATTCAACCATGTAAACATTTATCGTATTCATTTTCCAAAGTTTTAAGCATTGTCACACAAATGTCATCATGTTCATCGCAAAGTGTAACTTTAGTGTCACACTTGTTGAAAGTGGTCGTAAAGTTGTCACACTGAGGGAAGTTTGTTGTTCATGTGTCCCAGATGATCTTTGTTTTTTTTTTTGTCTTGTATTCCAAGTGTGTGATCACAGTTGAAGTCTTATCACTATTCACCTCAGACTCACCAAGCCCGCACTTAGTCAATTTATGAAAACTTTTTGACTAAGAAACTCAGCCTGATTCGGCATGCCTGAAGTACGCATTGCACAATCTCAACCCTCTATATGTGACTTTTCCTCTTTCCAATACGAAATTCTCAGTTCCTTCCTCCTAGTACTATTTCATTGCATAGTTCCAGTGCTCAAGCCCAAACCTTGGTTCCCAGAATTGCGCAATCCATCTTCCCAGCTTGGCCTCAACTATGCATTGCGCAATCACTAACCTCAAGCTTAAACCTTGAGCCTCTAAGATAGGAAATTATGTAATGGCCTAGCCTCCTCTGTCTCCCGGAATTGCATAATGGGATGATTCAATGCCCATCCCCCCAGCCTGTCACAATGACCTTCAAAATTGTGCATTTTCATCCCTCAACCCACCTTGGACTACAAATTGTGTAGTCTCAATGCTCAAGTCTTGCCCTGACTACTTGAACTATGCAATTGCATAGTCACTAAGCCCATATCCGATCTTGTCACTCTGTTTTGTCTAAACCAATGGATCAATATGCACTATCTTAGACTAGGAATTTTAGTTGGACTGATGTCTCGTCATAAGTGAATTTCATATGCAGGTACCTTATCATTCCATGGAAAGATGATGAAGAAGGAGGTGGAGAAGGGAAACATGCTGAAAGACTTCTTTGTAGCTGAGTATGCTAGTTGACCAACTAAGAGAAAGTAAAGGGGCATCAGTTTGCGACCACAACTCAAGACTTGAGATCATTGAAGCCTCCTTACTATCAGGCCATATAGAGGTGGATATAAAAGCATTCTCAAGAAGATATATAGCAAGGAGCAACAAGAGTGGCTTGAAATTGCCATATCTTTAAGAATTCCATGTCAACTCTGTCATGTTGTGTCATGTCATGAGTTGTCACATGCCACACCATATTATGGAGGATGTAACTTATGTTTTGAAAATGTATTGTAAAGTGAAAGTCCAAAGGACATGCAGATAATGTGAAGAGTCATGTAAAGTTGAAAAGTCATAGGAAGTCAAACGATCATGAGGGTAGATGAAGACTCACAAGGAAGGTGAATCATCACCTCCTAATTATTCTATATACACCCTCAATTTATTAGCAAGGGAATTTTCACCTTAGCTCCTCCCGCAAAGCATTAGAGAGACAAGCTAGTTCTTTTGAGGAGCAAGGAGTGGCTCCAATGCTCCACTATTGGAGCTAGTGGTGTTCATTGTATAAATGTGTCGTAGAACTTGTACTTAATATCAGAAACCTTATGGACAACACATTCTTCATGCATGGATTATGTATATTTGTAAGACTATTATGTGAATGTTTGTAATGAATGTTTGCTTTCATTTGTGCTAAAGTAGTTGAACTATTTCAGTTATTTTGGTACTTATCATATTGATAATGTGTTGTAATTGTTATGATCGTCATTTGCATCCTCCTGGACTATTTCGTTGGATATTAGACAGATCTTTCTTGTTACATTGGTTACAATGATTGTCGCATCTATGTGGACTATTCTACTTGATTTTGAACGAATTCTTCTAGTTTACGTGTGTCTCTACTAGGGTGGACTATTACCTGTCTCTTAGAGGCTCACTTCTCCTCCCCCTCCATGGTAAAAGAAATTTGACACACATACAACTGAAAACTCACCAAGCACACCCCTTTTCTTTTCGAAGGCACGTTTTCACCCCTCTCTTGCTAACAATTAGAGCCAAGGTATATCTTTAAGACAACTGACAATTGGGCCATATTCTGGTTGGGGCTCCTATCCTAAAAAGTTGTAGGTCTAATTGGGACCACATATCGATCAGACCCCTTGAATGTTGGTAGGTTTAACACCATAAACATTTCTGGTGCTAGAAGGAGGGCAACTATATTTTGATGGATGATAACCTCACCCACCCAAATCCTAATACCTTCGGTGAAGGCAATAATATCCCTAGCACCTCCCCTATGCATATTCCTGAAGTTGGTAATCCTTCTTAGCCTGAGACTGTACAAACTTGTGAGATCTCTTATGACCAGATATGAGCCATTCGCCCTATCACCTGTAAATTTGCAAGAGTTATTAGATTGATACCCAGAGTACATCTTCCATATTTTCCAAAGAAGAACCCAACCACTCCCACTGGGATAATGGTTTCAGTAATTAAATTGGTTCTCACCACCCTTGAAGAGTTAACAGACTCAAAAGAGAACACAGAAAAACCATAGAAACCTCCATCCTTCAAATGGTGGTGATGGTGATAATGTGGTACTCTCGGATGATACTTTCCATGGGTTAGGTGGTGAATAAGAAGAAGAATACCAATTATATTCTGACGAAGAGGTGGAAAAAAATGACATAGACATGGTAGACCAAGATCTGAATTGGATGAATCAGAGCCAACTTGCACTATTGGCTGTGTTACACAAAATGTTGAGGAACCCAGAGAAGTTGTTGACGAAGTATGACCCTAAAAATGCAGTGAAGGCGGAAGGCCACCTAGAAAACTTTTACCTGAATCTGTAAATGCTTTAGGTACGTTACGATGATGTTGCATGTAGACTTTTTTCGTGTACCTTAGATGGCAGAGCAACTGTATGGTCTCACAACCTTCATCCGTACTCGATTCAGAATTGGAGGGGTTTTACGAAACTGATTCTTGAGAAATTTGTTGATGATAAAACTCGCACCTTGCTTTTAAGAGAGCTCAGAAGAGTTAAGATGGAGTAGAAAGAGAAAGTGAAAGATTTCAACCATAGGTTTAACCGTATCTTTAATATATTTTTGGCAGACATGAAACCTCATGATTCCATCACCATTGATTATTTCACATATGCTTTACCAACAAGCATTGTGTCGTTCCTGATGCAAAGCCAACTTTAGCTGAGAATTTTGAAGAAGCAATTACAGTTGAAAAGGACTTGCATGCGATTGGATTCATCACAGATGATGTATCAATGAAGGAATCCAAAGGCACAGGAAAAAGGTCCCAGGCCTTCGTAAGAAAGGCTAAGGAGAATGAAGAAACTGATCTTGAGAGATTGACCCACGATATCAATTCTATGTCCAATGAGTTGGAAAAATTGAAGCAAAGGTCAAGCTAGAACATTGTGAGTAGAAAGCCTTCTAAATTCAACATTTTGAGAAGGGTTGCTAACTCTAGCAACAACAACAACCAACTGATTGAGTCTGCACAAAGCTCGAATATTGTGCCTAATGTTGAGAGTATGGTCCTGGATCTGTTCTATTCATTTCATCAAGAGTACCATTTAGAAAAATCATGCTCGCAACGGAACCACGACATGAATGCTCTTACTATGCATATCATTGATACAATGCTTTCCGATGAGAAAACTGATTCGGTGGAAGAAAATGAAGAGAACGTATCTACTGAAGAAACTATGAGTATCGTACATGCAGTGAACACACTCAGTTGTGTTTTCACAGCTGAGAAGAAGAGTGTCGAATAATCGCTGCTGAGTGAGGCCCTGGCTCAATAGAAGAACACTCGATACAACTTGAGAATCCAAGGGCCGACCTCTGCACAAGAGTTGACGAAGAAGAAGTTGAAGGAAAATTTGTTGCGGAAGATCACACTGCCCATCAACTCATCACAGAACACTCAAAGCAAGTCTAGTAATGCGACTACAACAAAAATTACTTCCGTAAATAATAAAAGTAATTCCATCACCCAGGAAGTAGCAGATAAAGCAACCCCACCAGACACTTCGGCAATGTCCCATGCACTAAACTAAAACATAGTTAAATATATGAATAAATCTCTCACGAATATCTCACTTTTTCAACTAAGATCATTTTCTAGCAAGAACTGCTTGCCCACACACTCAAATAGTCTGCCTCAGCTAACGTTACTTATTCACAGAAGAGATCTAGTACATCCTCTTGTTCCCTAAAATCTGTACTTAACCCTTTAATGTTAGATGTAAACACATTTTTTCCTCCATTTTTGTTAACGTTTGAAATTTCTATTATAATGTGCACAATTGCTTAGTTGATTCTAGTGCTTCTGCAAACGTAACACCTTTATTGGTAACAAAGAAAATCAATGCAAAATGGGATAAAACAGAAGCACAGATCATTCAATTGCATAGGACTCTTGTCCATGCTACTGGTGAACTCAGGAATGTGCTAATATGCTTATCATCTGACCAACGAGTTCACCAATGTATAAATATAGCAATTGTGGACATTCTAGAAGCATATGGTGTATTGTTGAGCATAGACTAGTCCAGTAATTATAGGGGTATTTTTCTAGGGACTCGTCACATTTGTGGCTTTCGTACAAGGGTAGAAACAATTAGATCTAGGTGAACTCAGAACGATACATGAAACACATGGTTACTCCCTTATAAGGCGAAAATGAGCCAATGGCCTTTACAGATCTTATATTTGGAAATTGCTTCTTGGAAACTAATATGGGGTGTTATCTTGCTCAGTCATCCCCAACTCTATCAGACACAACATTAGGGGATTTTTGAGGTCTAAAATGGGCCTCCTAAGGAAATTATAAAATAATAGTGGAAATAATAAAATAAGATTATATAATGTCACCAAAATTTAGAGGGAAAAAAGACAAAACTATTTTTTCAACTCGTATTTTCAACTTATCTCCTTATGGGTTTACTCAATTTTCGAGTGGAAACACTCATTGGATGCAAAATTTGATTCATCATCCAAGGAGTACCCATGTTGCATACTTTCGATGGACCCCCGTACACAAAAAAAGGAGAAATACATGAAAAATGTGATTGCAATCGCATTTTTTCATGTATTTCACATTTTTCATGTAGTAGCGTCCATCAAAACTATGCAACATGGGTACTCCTTGGATGAGGAATTAAATTTTTCATCCAAAGAATACTTCCACTCGAAATTTGAGTAAAAAATTAGGGAGATAAGTTGAAAATACGAGTTGAAAAAAGTAGTTTTATTATTTTTTAATCTTTGTACTTTTTTAGTCCAAAAATGGTGAATCGTCCCCCATGGACATCATCATCTTGAATGCTATTTGTTCTTATAAAGTTTATTTTGGTTGTACCTTTTTCTTAGGAGGCCCATTTTAGACCTTAAAAATCCCCTAATGATTTGGAGCTCCTTCCTAGTCCAACCGGAAAAAATGACATTTGTACAGTTAGTAATAGTAGTGGTAGCAGTACTAGTGTAGTACATAGTCCTTGTACATGTGTTGTTTGGACATTGTATTTTGATGGTTCCAAAAAAAAGGAGAGCTCTAGAGCTAGTTGTGTTTTAGTAGACCCACGACAAAGGAAACATCTGATCTCCAACCGCTTGGAATTCGAGTGCACAAATAACACCGCAAAATATGAAGCACTCATCTTGGGTTTGCAAAGAGCCATTGACCTCAATGTTGTAGTCCTCAAAGTAGTAGGTGACTCAGAAATTATTGTACCCCAGGTATGTGATACTATACATTGTGTATCACCTCATCTCAAAAGTTACCAACAAGAGGTATGGTGTTTGATTTCGCATTTCCAAGCTTTCAATATTATTTTTGTTCCTAGAATACGCAACGCAACTGCGAATGCATTGGCAAATGTTGTTGCTAGCTCATCACCACTGAGAGACAATTTTTTCATAGAATTTTTTATAAACCATTTGTCCCTAACAATATCACTAATTTACGCATTTTCAATGATGGCCAACAGATACTGCACTTCATGCAAAACACCGATGTATTCAAGGACACAACTATCAATGAAGACGAGCACGTGAAAACATTACAGGATGCAGCTTGTGAAAGCAAAGAGAACCCCATACTGAAAGGCATGGTATCATTGGAAAATTTGTATGACTTGTAGAACTGCTTTCGAGGGTCATCCAATGTGAAAACCCACAATTCAATGCTATTGCACAAGAAAATAAACCTTGGGACAGAAAAGGATCTGAAGTTTGTTAACCTTGGTACTTGTTTCACACCACATGAGTGACAAGCTTTCATCCACTTATTCAAGTAGTATCGATATGTATTCAGGTCGACATCTGATGAGCTCAAAACTTATGACATGCGAATAACCCAGAATGTGATCCATCAAAGAAGGAGCTAAGCAATTTCAACAAAAGTTGTGGAAGGTACATCTGATGCTTGAGCCTATGATTCAAAATGAGTTGAGGAAATTGTTGGATGCTTGAATCATATACAAAGTACGACATTCTACCTGGGTATCAAAATTGGTCCCAGTGAGAAAGAAGTCCCTGGAAATCCACTTGTGTGTTTATTTCCGCAACTTGAACCATGCCTTGGACAAGGATAATTACCCTATGTCGTCTATGGAAAATATATTGCAAACAATATCGGGGTCAAATATTTCTTCTTTTTTGGATGGATATTCTAGTTACAACCAGGTTCTAGTCTTAGAGACTAACAGACTAAAGACAACATTCCACATGAAGTGGGGTATGTTCGCATTTAAAAGAATGTCATTTGGGTTGATCAATGTCGGTGCAACATTTCAACATGCCATGGAAATCACATTCCCTTGACTGATTGGATGGAACATAGTGGTCTATCTTGATGATGTCACGATATTTTCCAAGAAGATATCTGACCACATATGCCACCTGAAGAAAAATTTTGAGCGATGTTGCAAATACGAGATATCCCTTAATCCCAAAAAGAGTGTTTTCGTAGTGTTCGAAGCTAACTGCTTGGGCCATATCATTGCCAAAAGTGGGCTTAAAGTATACTCGGAGGGGTTCAAAGTAATCACGCAGATTCCCTTCCCTGTGAACAAGAAAGAAATGTAGTCCTTCCTAGGGAAAATTAACTTCCTTTGCAAGTTCATCTTTGATTACACTCAGATCATGAATCCAATAGAGGAGATGGTAAAGAAGGATGTGATCTACAAATGGGATAAAAAGGAAAAGGACACGTTTCCCACATTAAGTAAGCTATTGCAGAAGCAATTTCTTTATATAGCCCATATTTTAGCAAATATTTTCTTCTCTACACTTTTTCTTCTAACACTTCTCTTGTTGTTGTGCTCATGCAAAAGGATGACCAAAACAATGAGAATCCACTATCTTTTATGAGCACTAGCCTCTAGTGACCGAAACTAAACTACCTTCCCATCTACAAGTAGACATATGCAGTTTATAAGGCGGTGAAGCACTTACGACCCTATCTCTTAAAGAACCATTACATTATCTCTGTGCACACCTAACAATTAGATCATTGATTTTTCAACAAGAGCTGGGTGAGAGAAGAGAAAACTAGATGACTGGTTTACAGGAGCATGACTTAGAATTCAATCCATTTCATACAATCAAGGGCCATGATCATTTTCAGCTAGTAGTAGATGCAAAGAAGAAGATTCGTCTGGTTGGGAGTATGAAATCAAAATGTACAATATTGAGAGAGTTTCTCCCACTACCATTAGGAACACTTGGTACATAGATGTGTGCCAATACTTTGAGCACAACAACGTGCCCTCCCATTTATCTACATGACATAAGAGGGCACTCATACTTAAAGAATTATCTTATCAACTGGTGCATGGGGTGCTTTTTAGGAAGCGTCATAATGGAGTGTTGCTCAGGTGCCTAGAAGCGCACGATTCAGAAAAAATATTATGTGATCTCCACGAAAAACCATCCAGGGGACAATTTGTGGGTAACACAATTGCACATAAGGTTATATGGGTCAGTTTCTATCTGCTTACATTATTCAAAGATGCTCATGCCTATGCCCACAAGTGTCCAGTCTATCAAAGGTGTGTCAGTCGAAACAATAATTCAATCGCCCCAATACATTCAATTACATTGGAAGAACCATTTCAACGGTGGGGCTTAGAATTACATTGGAGAAATATGTCTATATTCATCAAAGCAACACTACTACATCCTCACTACTACAAACTACTTCACGCGTTGGATAGAACCATTTCTGCTTAAACAGGTGAATGATCAGGAATTCATCAGCTTCCTTAAGCAGAATATTAGTTCTAGGTTCAGCATTCTGACTTAACTTATTTTCGATAATGCAACATATTTTTCATCATTAAAATTATATGACTTTGCATTAGAAAATGGAATTGTATTGAAACATTCAACTAACTACTATATGCAGGGAAATGGTCTTGCTGAGTCCACAAATAAGAACCTTATCTGTATCATAAAGAAGACCATCTTCTTTGAACAAAGGAACTGGCACTTTTCTTTGGTAAATTCCTTATGGGCTGACCGAGTCATGCCAAAACCCTCTCTGAACACCTCCCCTTACTTCCTGGTGTATGGAAAATAAGCCATCCTTCCCCCTAACATCTACTTTCCTTCTCTCCAGCTTTCGCAAGAATCCTAAGGCAAGCCTTGTTTATTGGTTTAGCGTAGGATGGACATTATTCATAAGCTACAGGAAGAAAGGTTGAAAGAAAAAGAAAAATATTCCCTTCATCAGATTTGCATCAAGAAGTGGATTGGTAAGAAGTATGTAGGGAAGAATAGATTTAGTGTGGGTGACTTAGTCTTAAAGTGGGACAAAGCCCATTAGGAGAAAGGAAAACAAACTAAGTTTCAATCATTGTGGATTGTACCATTCACTATTCACAAAAATCTTGGCCAACACACATATCGTCGACAATCGCTAGACATGAAGATTGACTCTCTCCCCGTTAATGGCCAATACTTCAAGCATTATTTTCAATGATGATCTGGGGTAGTTCCTTACACTATGTACATAGTCCTTTCTTGTTTGCTTTATTTTTCTTTTTGTTTTTGTAATGTAAATAAATGTTGCATGTGAACCTGTTCTCCGACTTATTTGTGTGTGGCTAAATTAAAAGAGAGTCTTGTGACACTTCAACATGTGGCTAACCTTCAATTCATCTTCCTTGTCTTAGTTATATATTTTGGTTGATGAAGTTCTAACAGAAAATAGGATTCATCCTTGAGGAGAGTTTTGGTTAAACCATGAACTTGTATTTATTTAGGAAACCTGTGCCCACACTCGGTTTTTATGTTATAGTGTCTTCACACTTATCCAATTAGTAGAAGAGGAGAAGAGGAAAAATTTAAATGATCAAACCTAAATCATATGTATTTATATGCTTCTCTAAAGGAACAACCTCTCATGGTCTCAATAATTCAAGATCCCTCTTCCGCCCATAAAATGAATAAGTGCCGATGCACAATCCTATAAAATAAATAAATAAAGGTGAAAGAAGAGAAAGGCTTCCTGCGCAGAGAGGTGAAGCAAGCAACTCTATCGGGGTACTGACCAGACGCACTAGTAGGGGAGAAATGTTTGTGTTCCTATAGTGACTTTGTCGGGGTATTGTCTAAGCCTGCAAGCAATGGAGCAACACCAGAGATGAAAAATTATACTCTGAAAATCTGAAGCTCGTGGACTTCATTACCCTTCCCAACTCGAAACATTGCAATATTGTTGAATCTTATGTTGTGTTCAACCAAAAATGTATTAAGGGGGCTATTTTTATTCATGGAGTAAATGGGGAGATCAAAGTAATCTACGCGATGAATCAATACTCCCCGAAGAACTAAGACCTCCAAAACAAAGAAGTTGGAATTTTACCAATGTATCGCCAAGTGTTGTCACTACTACAGTACCCTCCAAAATTTTGGCCTACGCTCAATTTTGGAGGCTTCCTTGGTATTTTACATTGCCATCACAAACATTGAAACTCATTCCATAAGTTTTCTTGAAGTGTTTCGGTCCCTTTTGCGAGATATGAAAAATGTCATCTTTTCGCATGTTAGTTGCTGCACAATGTGTATAGGCCTATTTTGGTGGTTTAAAGAGGTCATAATTGTGTAAATGAGTTGATTAAACCATGTAAACATCTACCTTATTCATTTTCCAAAGTTTTAAGCATTGTCGCACAAGTGTCATCATAGTCGTTTCAAAGTGTATCTTTAGTGTCACACTTGTCGTATGTGCTCATAAAATTGTCACACTGAGGGAAATTTGTTGTTCAGAATTACAGGATGACCGATGTTGTTGTGTCGTCTAATATTCTAAGGGTGTGATCACAGTCAAAGTCTTATCATTATTCACATCAACCTCACTAACCCCACACTTAGTCAATTTTTGAAAACTTTCCGACCAAGCAACTCAGCCTCATCCAACTTGCCTAAACTACGCATTGTGTAGTCTCAACCCTCTAGTTGTGACCTTGCCTCTTGACATTGCACAATGTGTAGTTCCTACCTCCTAGGACTACTGCACTGCACAGTTCTAGTGCTCAAGCCCAAACCTTGGCTCCCAATATTAAGCAATGCATCATCCCAACCTGGCCTCAATTGTGCAATGCGCAATCCCTAGCCTCAAGCTTAACCCTTTAGCCCTTGAGCTACATAATTTCACAATGGCCCAACCTCCTATGTTTCCCATAACTGCACAATGGGCTGATTCAGTGCCCATCCCCTCATCCTGTCACACTGACCTTCAAAATTGTGCAGTTTCCTCCCTTAGCCTAGCCTGGACTGCACATTGTGTAGTCTCAAGGCTCAAGGATCACCCCTGACTATTTGAATTGAAAAATTTCACATCCATTGAGCCCCTCTCCCAGCTTGCCACCTGGTTTTGACTGAGTCAATGGATCAATATTTACTATCTAAGACTAGGGTTTTTTTTGGACTAACATCATCTCGTCATGGGTGAATTGCAGATGCAAGTACCTTATCATGCCATGGAAAGATGATGAAGAAGGAGGTGGAGAAGGGAAACATGTTGAAAGACTTCTTTGTAGATGAGTATGCAAGCTGATCAACCGAAAGAAAGCAAAGGGAAACTAGTTTGCGACCACAACTCAAGACTTGAGATCATTGAAGACTCTTTATTATCAAGCCATATGAAGGTGGATGAAAGAGCATTCTCAATCAAACACATAGCGAGGAGCAGCAAGAGTGGATTGACATTTACATATCTTTAATAATTCCATGTCAGTAGTGTCATGCCATGTCATGTCATGAGTTGTCACATGCCACAGCATATTGTGGATGATGTAAATTATGTGTTGGCTTGTTGGGGCCTGACCCAGGTTTGAAGTTAATTAGCCAAACAAATCTGAGTACTACTAGCCCTTTTGGCAACATTTCGCAGAGCACGGACTAAGGTCTCACCCGAAGTAGTATTGGAGGGTGCTAGAACCAGGTTTCTGCACCCTGGAGATGTTTGATGAGTTCGACTGGTCCACGGTTTGTCCCTGCGCGCAGGTTGCTTCGCGCACTTCCCCGTTCCTCATGGCCTGATATACTGCCTTCGTGCAACCCTACCCAGGGGTTGTGTAACGCGCTTTGCGTTATTACCTAAAACCTTGCTTATATTCCAATATTAGTTAATTCTCTTTTCCTACTTGAGTGCTTTAAGTTATACTTAACAACTTAGAACCTTCATACAAGTGCACGCAGTAAATAAATAGTATATTTTCAAATTATATCAATCATGCATTAACCCAATAACAAATACACAGATGTATAGCAAAACTTCTCTTTATTGATTCTTTCCACGGTTACAGACTCGATTTGCCCTGTGCACTCAGCTGCAGGGGTCCACACACCTAGCTGCGGACTACTAGGCCTCTGCGCACACAGCTGCAGAGGCTTCTCCTACTCTACGACCCACAGACACTCTACACTTTGACTCAGCCACTTAGACTTCCTTATTCTTAGTTACTCCCCTTTTACACTTAGAGCCTCGCTCTATTTATACAATACCATAGTCCACGGACCATGGGTAGGTCTATCCAGCCGACATTACATTACAAAACTAGGGCGGACAACCCTGTGACTCTATCATACTTTCGCGCCCCACACCCGCAATTTGCAGAGATTTTACAACAAGATTTGGAAAAAACTTGGGCTTTAAGCCCTAAAACATGCATTGGGGGGATTCCATGCCCAACAAGTCCCCAACACAAACATCGTGACTTGCCCTCGAGTCACTATGTCGACGCGGCGATCTTTGCGCAGAGTCCCTCCAACTATTCTCGAACTGCATGGAGGTTAGCAACGCATTGAGTTGCTGCTTGTTGGATCTGTTGCATTCGTTGTTCCGAGACCTCTGTGTCGGGAGTGCTTCTTTGCATTAATGTGTGCATCCCCTACATTTGTGCGAGCTTGCCTTCAATATCTGCGGTGATGGTGAAGGCCTCATCGATCCAAGGCTGAACGCGCACCTTTAGGACTGCTTCCTTGTGTCATGTCGCGTCCACCTGCTCTTTCAGCGCTTTAGCCTGCTACATCCACGTGAGCCTCTGAGTGAGGGCCACCATCTATGTAGTTCCTTTGACGTTGTCATACTGCTGTTGGAGTTCTCGCGCCTCTGTCTCCAAGCACTGGATGTTGGGGTCCTCCTGCAGATTTGTGAGGACCTCAAATGATTCTTCCAACATGCTGGTGCAGTCTCGCACTGCACTGCCAATTTCCTCCAATCCCGCTGTGATAGTGCTAGCACGTTGTTCTCTGACTTCTAGGGGAGTGGATGGCTGCGCCTTTAACCACAACTCGGCGATTTGAAGGTTCAACTCCAATTGAACCTTTGTTATTTCTTCCCTCACCTCGCGTACCCCTACTACTATCCTGTGGATCTACACCTTTGCAGGCATGTCTGCTAGGATGGCCAACTCCGAGACGCTTTGGCAAGCGTCGTCTATCACTTATACCAGTTGTTGATTCTGCGACACCACTTCGTCATGCTGCAAGCTCAGTTGTTCCATATTGATTTTCTGCTCACTAAGGACTTGCAGTGCGTGGCTCTCCCTAGCTCGCAGCTCTGCAGTTATCCCATCCTACAACACATATAGGGTCTCTCGTGGGAGTGCAGCTAGATAGATACCAAGACCTTTTAGCGTGCTAACTGAAGGTCTGTCGGCCTCATTTGATGTCATTATTGCCCCTTCCAGCAGCATTATGGTGTTCGTGATCCGGATTTAAACAGGAACGCAACAAATTACAGAGATAACCATATACACAAAGATGCAGCGGAAATAATACTTCATTTCATTAATGGAAAATACTGAAATATGCTTACAACCAGAAATGGAAATAAACCAGCTAGGGCGATGGTAGCTTATCTCTGAGAAGAGATGTGGTGGCTACATGCCTCTAAACTGTGTTACAATGAGGCTCGAAGGTCTATTTATTGTTGAGAAACAATGGAAAACCTTAACATTCCAAAACCTAACCCTAGGAGATGAAACGCCAAATTGTGGGCCCCGTTTGGGGGTAAATTGGTACATCAACTTCCCGGGGTCGTAACTTTGGCATATGATCTCCGTTTGACGTGTACAATAACTCATTAGAAAGATCTATCCGAGCACTACCATTGTTGGAACGGGCAACATCGGTCCATTCCATGGACCCATGTTGCCCCTGGATTACCCAAAAAACGTCGTTTAGGGCCTCAAAACGGCTCCGGAAGTTCAGGACCCGAAAAACTGCTAAAAATAGTAAGTTGTGCTACAATTAAGGAAACTGAAAATGCCGAGAAAGACAATGGTGGGGGTCCAAGTGGACTTGGCAGGTGGCCACCAATATCCACCTGGATCATTCCTCCCCCCTTAGGAAGCAATGGTCCCCATTGCGTTGAGCTCCTCCATGAGATGAGGAAACTTCTGCTGAACTTGTTCCCTGGTGAGCCACTTGCCCTGCTGAAGGAGTTGGCCTGCTTTGACAACTCGATACAGTTGGATATTCTGTTGGCGAGTGTTCTTGATCTGTGTGTCCATGATCTGATCAGTTGCAGCTTGTTCCATGCAATCTAGATTTAATTCTGTAGGTTTGAGCTGTTCTGTAATGTCGGATGTGTCTAGAAATGGTGGAAAGTATGGCCGAAGGCGGTCCACATTGAACACTGGGTGCAGGCCAAGGAATGGGGGAATGCTGAACTCAAATGCATTGTCTCCCATAGCCTTAGTAATGGTGTAAGGACCATATCGGAGTGGTCTCAATTTCTGATAGGCTCCAGTAAGGCGTTCCTTTTGCAAATGCAACCAGACTTTGTCGCCCACCTGAAACTTGTGTGGCACCCGGTGTTGATCATGTCGCTGCTTGTACTTGGCATTTGATTTCTCAAGAATGTCATGGACCTGCTGGCGAATATGTTGGATGCGCTCAATGAAGCTGGTGGCCTTATCTGTTTCGGACTGGACATGAGCTGAATTCATGTGAGTAGCTGCAAGGGGCATGGCCACATCAATGGGGCATAGTGGCTGGAATCCCAAACCCATCTGAAAAGGGCTATGGCCAGTGGAGCTGTGAAGAGCTCGGTTGTAGCTATCCTGAACATAGGGGAGGCTCTCGTCCCATGTGCGTGGATGCTTTGAGTTATACATGCGCAGAATGTGCACAATCATCCTGTTGACAACCTCTGTCTGGCCATCAGTTTGAGGATGGAAGGCTGTGGACTTCGTGAGTTTGGTGTCCAGCATTGACCAGAGACTGGACCAAAATGTGCTGAGAAACCGACTGTCCCGATCTGAGATGATAGACTGTGGGATCCCAAAGTGCACCCACACCCATTCGAAGAAGAGTTTAGCAGTGGCTTCTGCTGTGATATTCTTCTTGCAGGCCATCATAATGGCCATCTTCGAGAACCTGTCGACAACCACAAAAACACAGTCATTTCCATGCTTAGTGGAAGGAAGGCCTGACATGTAATCCATGGAGATGGATTCCCAAGGTCGACTAGGGGTAGGCAATGGGGTATAGAGGCCGTGCTTCTTAATGGTCGGTTTGGCAATGGCACAGGCAGTACATGATCGGATGTACTTCCCAACATCCTGTCGAAGATTCAGCCAATAGAAATAATTTTGCAGTACTGCCACTGTTTTCTCGACCCCGAAATGCCCAGCAGCCCGACTGTAGTGTGCTTCCCAAATCATCTTGGCACGCTCGCTTGAAGGAACACAAAGGTGATCGAGGTGGCATAATAGGGCGTCCTGGAGGTGAAAATCTGCAACATGCCGACCCTCCAAGAGTGTCTGGTATGTGTGGCCGAATTCTGGGTCGCTTTTGTAGAGAAGTGGCCAATCAGGAGTCTCGTGCCCACAAGAGTTGAGCACGGTGGTTAGCGCCATGATCGGTGGCCGACTGAGGCAATCTGCAACATTATTGGTGTTGCCCTTTTTATACTTGATATTCAAGTGAAACTGTTGCAGGTATGTAGACCACTTCTGATGGCAATCATTCTGCAATTTCCCTTGGGTCTGTATGAACTGCAGAGGTCGGTGGTCTGTGTGGATGACCGTTTCCTTCCCCAAAATGTAATGCTTCCATTGTCGGCAGGCCTGTACAATGGAATACATCTCTTTATCATAAGTGGGGTACTTCCGGACTGTGTCTAAAAGTGTTTCAATGTGATATGCCACTGGATGTCCATGTTGAGTAAGGACTTCCCCAATAGCATAGTCAGAGGCATCTGTCTCGACCTCAAATGGTTGTTGTAAATTTGGTAACGCGAGCACTGGTGCTGTGCAGAGGCGATCCTTCAATTCCCTGAATGCCTTCTGTTGAGATTCAGACCAAAAGAATTTTGCTTTCGGCCCGCCCTTGGTGACTTGACTCAAGGGCCAAGAAATATGAGAAAACCCCAACACAAACCTGTGGTAGAAGTTGGCAAGACCTAGAAAGCTGCGGAGCTCTGTTAGAGTGGTTGGAGAGGGCCAATCCCGAATGACTTGGATCTTGGCCGGATCGACATGCACCCCCTGTTCATCAATGATGTATCCCAGATACTGAACCTGGGTCATGCCAAAAGTGCATTTCTCCAAATTGGCACATAGCTTGTGTTGCCGCAGTGTTTGGAGAACCTGTCAGATGTGGTGGAGGTGCTCTTCCCAACTCTGGCTGAAGATCAGAATGTCATCCAAGTATACTACTACAAAGGAGTTGGTGAATGGCCGCAAGATGTCATCCATTAGCCTCATAAAGGTTGCAGGAGCATTCGTCAATCCGAAAGGCATGACGAACCATTCGAAGAGGCCCTCCTTGGATTTGAAGGCAGTCTTCCACACATCGGAGGGTTTGATTGGTACCTGGTGATATCCTGACTTCAGATCGATCTTGCTGAAATATTTCGCCCCCTTTAGTTGGTCTAGGAGGTCATCAATCCGCGGGATCGAGTACCTATTACGGACAATGATCTTGTTCAGTGCCCGATAGTCAATACAGAGTCTCCACGTCCCATCCTTCTTCTGTACCAACACGATCGGGCTCCCACAGGGTGATGAACTCGGACGGATGTGACCTTTCTGCATGAGCTCCTGAATCTGCCCCTTGATTTCATCGTTCTCCAGAACGGAGCGCCGATAAATTGGTCCATTGGGTAGCGGCGCACGTGGGGTCAGATCGATGGAGTGCTTGACTTGACAGTGCATAGGAACCCCTGCCGGGGAGGTGAAGATGTCCTCGTACTCCTCCACAATCTTGTCCATCTGTAGTTGTCGTGCAGAGGGACCCCGTTTGGAGGCCGCGGCCACTGTCTTCTTCTTTCCTTGAGGGCGTATTATTAGGAAAACAAATTTCCTGGTTTTGGAAATGATCTTACTGCATTGTTTTGCAGTAATCAAAGAGATGGCGACAGGTGGTGCTACCTTTGGTATCCTGAACAACTTATTTCTGAATGTAATAATAACAGCACGGGGCCTTGATTCATACACAACATGTCGCTTCCACAAGTATGGTTGTCCTAGTAATACATCACAAACTTCAAGGGGAGAAATGTCACACACTACCTCATCCGTGAAGGGCTTGATGTTGTATGGAAGGCGACACTGCTGGCTCACGCGAAGATCTCGTCCTTGGTGAAGCCACCCAATGGTGTATGGTTGTGGATGTGCTGTGGTCGGTAAGCCCAACCGCTTCACGACCTCTACCGAAATGAGGTTCTTTTGACTCCCGTTATCAACAATGAACTGTATCGGGGAGCCCTTTACCCACATTTGGGAGTGGAAGAGACACTCCTCCTCCTCTGGATCTTCGGGTTCATTTTTCTGGATCTTTGCGGTAGCAACAGTGGCGCTCGGATCCGCATCAATGATCTGCTTCCCTTTTTCATACCCCTTATCGGGTTCTGACTCAGAGTCGGAACATGCATCTGATTCTGAAACCTTTAGCTCAGCCACCAGTGACTGCTTGGCCCGACACTCATTTGTGTTGTGAGTGGAGCTCTTATGGAACTCGCACCATTTTCCAGTGTCCTTTCTCGGCTTCGCGGCGCTGTTCTTTGCTTGCGACTTCGGCTGGTTGTCTTGGGCTGTCCTGCCTTGGCTTTGTCCTTTGTTCTATGGTTTAGGAGCACCTTTCCCCTACTTTGGATTCGCAGATCCAAAGTCTCGCTTCTTTTGTTTAAACTTCTGCTCGACCTTGACGGCATATCGGTATGCTGCGCCGAGCGAGGGGATGTTCAGGAATTGTATTTCTTCCTGGATGTACTTGTGTAGGCAACCACGGTATTTGAGTATCAAATGTTGCTCCGAATCCTTGATACCCAACTTTGTGCGAAGGGTATGGAAAAGATTGGTGAACTCTGGCACGTCTTGGTCCCTTCCCTGCCGCAACTTTATGTATTCATCCTCATAGCTTCCGACAGGGTAGTACTGCTCCTTGATGGCATCCCAGAACGAATCCCAGGTGGGTGCGGCTGAAAATAGTGAGCCAGTACTTTCATCCTTCTGCTCGCAGTAGGTTTCCCACCAGTTCTTGACGTGGGGGGCTGCTTTGAGAAGAGCAAAAACAATCTTTTCCCGACTCGAAAATTCATGAACAGAAAAATAACCCTCTAGCAGATTTAACCATTTATCTACGGCATCTACGTCTATCTGACCCTCGAATATGGGGATTTCAAAATTAACTTGTACCTTAAAGGGTGTGGCGTTTCCAGAGTAGCTGCTGGAAGCCAATGCGTTGCTTCTGGGTAGCCGCTGAAGGATCTGGGCAAAGTTGTCCATCATCGCGTTCCGTTGTCGCTCGAGGGCTTCTTCGAGCAAGATTTTGATGGGATCTCCTGTCCCCTCGTCTTTCTTCTCGTTCGCCATGGGAGGCCGTCGGGATTTGCGAGGCTGGTCTTGCAAAGGTTCAACCAGTTCAAGCCCTAACTCCTTATATCCCGACCTTGTTGGGGACATGCAAAGAAAAACAGAGAAAAAGCAGACCGCTCTGATACCACTGATCCGGATTTAAACAAGAATGCAACAAATTACAGAGATAACCATATACACAAAGATGCAGCGGAAATAATACTTCATTTCATTAATGGAAAATACTGAAATATGCTTACAACCAGAAATGGAAATAAACCAGCTAGGGCGATGGTAGCTTATCTCTGAGAAGAGATGTGGTGGCTACATGCCTCTGAACTGTGTTACAATGAGCCTCGAAGGCCTATTTATTGTTGAGAAACAATGGAAAACCCTTAACATTCCAAAACCTAACCCTAGGAGATGAAACGCCAAACTGTGGGCCCCGTTTGGGGGTAAATTGGTACATCAACTTCCCGGGGTCGTAACTTTGGCATATGATCTCCGTTTGACGTGTACAATAGCTCATTAGAAAGATCTATCCGAGCACTATCATTATTGGAACGGGCAACATCGGTCCATTCCATGGACCCATGTTGCCCCTGGATTCCCCAAAAAAACTTCGTTTAGGGCCTCAAAACGGCTCCGGAAGTTTAGGACCCGAAAAACTGCTAAAAATAGTAAGTTGTGCTACAATTAAGGAAACTGAAAATGCTGAGAAAGACAATGGTGGGGGTCCAGGTGGAATTGGCAGGTGGCCACCAATATCCACCTGGATCAGTTCGTCATCTGCACGCGCAACATCTGTTTTGCTATTGTTGAGCCGACTGCGAGGCTGGTTGAAAAGGTACCAACCTGAGATGGGCGTGCATGTAATTCCTGCAACTACGCTCTGAGGGCCCCCGACACAATCTGGTTCTCTTGAATGAAATTTTGGAGATCCTCATTGGTGACATCGCGCACCATCTTGCCAATGTCGTGTAGATCACCCTCAGTTAGGGTGATCGGGTCAACAAACAATTTCAAAGCCTTGACCTTCTTACGCGACCCTGCCCACTCTGCTGGGTGTTGGCACTTCAGCTATGTTGATGCGGTTTGTGGGCTCATACCTCCTTATTCTGTCTCTGCTTCCTGCCCCTGTGTCGTGTGGCCCTCACTCGCCTTCGCGGCGACCTCTTGTGTTGTTGCTGCTACTGTGGCCTTTTCCTGCTCAGCTACTTTTTGTGTCGTGTCCTGCGCCACTCGCACTTTTGCTGCCGCTGCTTCCTTCCTTCGCTTTTCGGCCAATTTTGTGATGCGTAGCTTGGCCTCGTCTTTATTTCCTTGTGCCATTGACTTCTCGAGCTCTTCGATGTCTGGGGCGTGCCACTCCGGTGGCCATGCCTCCAGTACATTAAAAATGACGTCGTCTATGGCTACGAAGGGTAGCTTTATCCACTGCTTGATCGGGTCCTTGTGCGCCCTGATGTAAATTTTATGCATGTCCACTTTGAATTTTGCAAAAATCTGCAGACTGTTGTAGACAGTGGGCGACAACCGTGGCTTGCAGTTGATCCCCATTTTGAGGTTCATTTCCATGAACACCCAGAATATTTTACTATCGCGGATCCTCTTAGCATCCTTTGTTTCCCAGAGCGAAGCATACTTCATGGCCTCCGGTAAATCCCTGTCAGTTATGGGGAATTAACTATCCTTCGACAATTCCCCAACCACAAGCACTATGGACAGCAGAAGCCATGCATAGTGGAACGTTTTTCCCTATTCTTGAGCTTCACGACAATTTTCTAAAAACTCCTTGTAGAGGAACTCAGACTAGTTAAACTAGACCCCCTCCGCGCACTGCTCAACCAGTGCTACCATCGACGTGGGTACTTCGTCCATGCGGCACTTGCACATGACGTTTCCTCCCAGGATTTCAGTCACCACGCGCACTGCTTTCTCCTTGATGCTAGAGATGGTGTAGCCCCTCTTCTTCTTTTCCAACTTGTACTTTTTCTTCATGGCCTCCATGATGGCCAAGTCACTGCCCTTCCCTTCTGATATGTCCGCAAGGTCCTCTAATTTACATGGAAGCCGGGAGATGCGGTGAATCAAGTCTGTTGTGATGGGGATGGGAACCTCCAGCCACAAACACCCATCATGCACCAGGAAGAGCAACTGCCTGATGGCGAAAATGGTTATTGGGGTGCGGAGGAAGTGCGGCACCCAAAGCAGGTTCAATAGCCCGGCCTTTTCCACTCTGCACAACCACTTCCGCGACTCTAACTTTGTCACCCCGGTCGCGGCTTTCTACTTGGGCTTCATAAGGTTCCTTGTCTCAAGGTGAGGGAACTTCTCGTGGTCAGCGAGGTCCCAATCTTCAAATTTTAGGCTCGGCACCCACCCCAGGTGCGTACCCTCAAAAATAATGTTGTCTGGGAGGAGTGGGGTCTAGAGCGAGCTCTTGGTCTCGTCCAGGTCCTTGGGCACTTTCGCCTTCCCTTTTCGTGGGGGGACATAGGCGGGCAATTTTGTCACGGGGTGCGCAGGTTGAGTGTCCTCCTCCATGCCTTCATCCTCATCCTCTGCGATGATAAGATCCTCCAGATCTTCTTCTTCTTCATCCATCTCTATGGTGACAACTTTCCCCTTCTCCTCCATTGACAGCTTGCTACGCAGCAGGTTCCGTGGGGACACACGTATGGGAACCATCGCTTGTTTGTCCTTCTTAGGTCTTGGCATGCGTGGTGATTTCAGGATTTCTGCCACAATCCTAACTCCTTTCGGAGCATCTCCCACAGCCAGGGCCTGCGCGGCCTCTCCGACAATCATTTCAGTTATCTCCATAATGTCCTTAGTTGTTGCCATCATATTTGTCCAAAAATCTAGCACTCACGAACTCAGGGGCTTAATCAACGCTTGGCTCACAACAATCAGGGCTCTACTCAATCGCTCAATTCACAAATGACCAAGTGTTGTTTTCTGGGCAGTCCTTTGTATTTTATAGCACTTTTTGATTTTGAATTCGACCATTCCCCCTTAATCCGATTCATTAATGCTTCCTTTGCAGCAGTTTTTTCCAAATCTTGCCCATAACTCGTGTCTTAAATGCCTGCTGCCCACTCCATTTGGCCTCAATTCGAGAATCCCATCATGAATAGTGACTTCAATGATCACTTTCTGGCCAACCCGTGTGGCAGCACAACCCCCCGTGCGCGGTCACAGACCTTGTGACTTTTTGTTTCTGCGCGTAGCTCCAACCTCGCGTAGCTTCTGGGCAGAGTAGTTTATAGTCCCGCGCTTCCTTTCAACTACTTGGAGCACTAAGACTATTCCTCCCTCAGCTAGTCAGGTGGTCGCACCACCTATGTGTGGTTTCCTCTAGTCATCCAACATTCTTCCTGGGAAATACCTACCTTTTACCGTTACTGGCGGCGTCGCACACCTTATCCTCTGCAACGCATCACCCTAGTTAATTCTCTTAGTAATATGTAGTCCAAGCCAAGGCATCAGACTGATCAATTCGCAACGATAGTCCTCAAGCTTGTCAGCATGATCGTGCGCACCCTGTTTTATCACCGTGGTCTTCTTATTGAGAAACTCGTCCCTTATCTCGTCTTCCAGCTTCTTGAATTTTGCTTCTACCAAAGCGCTTTTCCTCCTTAATCGCACCCTTTCTTTTTCAAGTTCTTAGAGCCTAAAATTTCCCTGTTGGATTTCTTCCTCAAGTCCCATGCGTTTTGCTTCTTGCGGCTGTGTGATCCCTTCTTTCCAGGCTCCGCGAACCATCGTATCTACTGGTGCTACTATGTGCAGACTAGGCTTTTCATGCTCCATGGCGATTACAGCATTCACTTCATACTTTAGCTTCGGAGGTGCCAGCATGGTCAGGGTTTTGCACATGGTCCTATATGCCCAAAGAATCGCTAGTACGCATAGGTCCCAGTCAGCCCGCTTCACATGGTGGACCGTGTTCAGTGCTTCGTGTACTTTGTCAAAAGCTTTTGCATGAATATGCTTCTACGCACTTGGTCTTACCATACTTCCTGGTCCCAAATGGAGGGGTCGTTCGTACCATTGTCTTGCCCGCACCTGCGTCTTGATCATGTCTCCTACCGTGAGTACTGTGTGTATTCCTGCAAGTTTCATACCATATGCTTGTACCCACTTGGAAAGGTGGGTGCACGGGCCGTTTCGTCTGTCATACTTGTCTTTTAACCACATCTGAGGCTTCCCAAATCATAGGTGCATCATCCTTCAGCAGTCATGCTAGTCCTCAAAACTCTTCTGGTGCGTACCCCACCACCTTGCGGGCATAGCGCATAGTACCCATTTCAGAGCGCCTAAACATTGTTGTTCCGACACTTCTCCTTCAAATTTGTTTAGGAACTCCTCCACTTCACCTAACCCGTCGTACATAGGCAGATCTCTTACCTTTGTTGCTACGCAGTGCAACAACCTTGTCATCATGTTACAGTTGAGAATGGTTACCTCGTGTAACCGATTCTACCATCGTTCTATCTCTTCATTAGAATCTGACGTATAGGAGCTTTCGCACTCCCACGAGATTTGGCCATCCGCGGTTGGATTTACCTAGTCTTTCTCGAGCATAGTTATCTTGTAGATACATTCTAGATCATCGTGGTTGTCGTAGTCGTGCACTGGCTCTGTGTAGCATGATACTTCCGTAGGGTCTAAAGATACCACTACGCATAGTGACTTTTTATCAAAAATCATCTTGTGCTTCTTTAGATTTATCACTCCATTCATGTCAATGGCCCAATCTATTCCCAGTAGCGTAGGATAGGGATTTCTGTCATCAACAATATCTATCACTTCGAAATATGCTAGCACACTTTCTCCTTCGATATCTACTGTGATTCCTTGCAATCTCCCCATAGGTAGGATCTTTTGTTGGTTCGCCATTCACAGTTGGATAGGAGACCATTGCAGTGCAGGCTTGCCCATGCACTCCCATGTCTGCTTTGGCAGGACATTCGCGTTCGATTCTAGATCCAGAATCACTTGATCCATCTCATATTCTTCGATCTGCGCGGTCAATCTCATCTCCCTTCCTGTTCGCTTCGTGTGCTTCCCGAGCTTCCAAACTATGCACGGTTCTCCTAGCGCAATGCCAGCACATCTAGTTATGAGTCCTTAGAGCCCCTTCACAGCCTTGCTGTTGTGCAACAACTTCATGCATGTCTCCAAGAATGTAGTGAGCATCGATGAGTCCATTTTAGGCTCCAGTCTGTCTTTACTTCCTGAAGTGGAGGCATCCGTGAAGCTCCTCTTAGCTTCCATGAATTTCTCCTTAGTGTGCTCCAAATCAAATTCTGGCTCCTTTGTTGGAGCCTTGCGAACCCAGGCACTTTCTTTGGGATGCTTGCCTTTGTCATCCCCTATCGTAATACCACTCCAAAGCACGATATTTACATTAGGGTCTTCCTCACGCTGCTCAGAGCTCATCATTTGCAGGTTCTAAGTTGGGTAGGCTGGAGTGCTCCTTTATCACGCAACCTTGCTATCAGTGTGGGACAGTCCTCCATCTCATGATCAAACTATGTACAATATAAGCATGATGGTCTCGTTGGATTTGTATAATCGCGGGCATAATGCCCCGACCCTCCGCAATTGTAACATATCAGCTGTCCACGACCTCTTCCTGGTCCCATTCCACCTCGGCCTTGTCCGCACCCCTGAAATCTAGTGCGCGCCATTCCTGCGTTTTGATCGAGGGGTCGTGTTTCGGCCTAAACTCTGTAGGTAGGAGTCTAATCCATCATTAGTTCATAACTTCTACAGGTGCACTCATCATGGCCTACTGACCTGCAGAAATTACAGAACAACTGCTGGGAATTCTACATATACTTCTGTAGTAGATGGCAGTTATCTATAGCATGTTTTCCTCCTATCTGACAAATCGCGCACCATAATGCAGGCGCTGCGCTTGGTCCTACTTGTGCCTCTGGTCTCAATGGCATTGGTCCTCCTCCTGCAAGGTAATTTGCGAACACCGGGCAGTGGTCCTTGTTGTTCCCCTGGCCCTTGCACTTGACGCACCATGCCTCGTTGCGCACTTCTAGACAAGCCGTCCTGTCTTGTTTCAAACTCTGCATCTCCAGGCACAAGTCTTTCAACTATGCGTGAATCTACTGGACTCCCAAGTTAGGATCTTGTATTGGAGTCTCGTGCAATCTCATTGGGACCTTCAAAGCCTCAGCCTGAGTGGTTAGCCTTTGTTGCGATAGCGCGTTCTATAGATGTGGTGTTAATGAGGCTACAAACCATTCGTGGTGCTACCCATCTGTTAAGGTCATGTTCGCTTCGCGAATCGTGCACTTCAATATTTGATCCAACTCCCACGAGGTTTCGCCTGGCAGCATGGTGATTTCCTTGAATCCAATGATTGACTGTGCCTTCGATTTTGGCCTGTTAAATTCCTTGTTTAGATAAACTTGGATATCTATTATCCCCGCATTCAGATTGTCATTGGAATGCTTAATGTACCAGGTCAACGTGCGATCCTATAAAGCGCTGACCAATTTTGCCTTCTTTATATTGTTGTCCGTGACACCCTGTGCTTCCCATACAACTTTTAACACGAACCAAAATTGGTGCAGATCTTCATTCCCTACTCCCTTGAACACCTGTAGTTTTATTGCGCTAGCCATATTGCTTCACAGTGGTGGCGGAGGTGGTATGGGCGAAGTCGGGGGTGAAGATGGTGAAATTGGTGGTGGTGTGGGTGGGGGTGGTATGCGCAGAATTCTCTACTTTATCAGATTGATTGCACTTCTTGGTGAAACCTTTGCAAGCTCCTCTTCACCTCCTCATAGAAGTGAAATCAAGGGGCTAGTTTCTAGTTTTGTCCTACCTTCGTTTCTGAAGATCCTCCCACTCTGCGTAGCCCCAAACATCAATTTATTTGCATAACCTGATTTTCACACAGTAGCATTTTAATCCAAGTGTTCAAAGATTTAACATACTTACCTCGTGGTCGCTTGAGGAAGCATCATTCTGCCTCGCTATAGCTGACCGAAGTATCTACTGCGAATTCGGTGATGAACCCTCCTATGATTCGATCTAGCCAGTGAACGACAACACGCGTGATATTATCTTCCGATGCTTCCAGTCTGCGCATCAATTCTAGAGTCCACGCAATAGGTTTGTCGAGTTTACACCTTCCTTTGTTATCTGCTAGCCTCGTGATCCACTCGTACAACTCAGTAGGGAAGGATGGAAAGAAAATTTCATGGATCTTTGTATACAAGTAGCAATCTAACCACTCTTCCTTTGATAACCGCAGATTCCTATTTTTCTACACCGCGAATTGGTGAATCTTTCTGTCCAACCACTCTTCAATTCATTTCTTTGTCGAATTCCAGTGATACGACATCAGACATCTCTATGCAGATCCCGGTCCCGGCAACAGAACCTTTTGTTAGCTTGTTGGGGCCTGAGCCAGGTTCGGAGTTAATTAGACAAACAAATCCCGATACTACTGGCCCTTTCGGCAACAGTTCGCAAAGCGCGGACTGAGGTCTCACTCGAAGTAGAATGGGAGGGTGCTAGAACCAGGGTTTCGCACCCTGGAGATGTCTGATGAGTTCGACTGGTCCACGATTTGTCCCTACGCACAGGTTGCTTCGTGCACTTCCCCGTTCCTCGTGGCCTGATATACTGCCTTCGTGCAGCCCTACCCAGGGGCTATGCGATGCGCTCTACGTTATTACCCAAAAACTTGTTTATATTCCAATATTAGTTAATTATCTTTGGCTACTTGAGTGCTTTAAGTTATACTTAACAACATAGAACCTTCATATAAGTGTGCATAGTAAATAAACAATATATTTGCAAATTATATCAACCATGCATTAACCCAAGAATAGATACACAGAATTATAGCAAAACTTCTCTTTATTGATTCTTTCCACAGTTACAGACTTGACTCGCCCTGCGCACTCAGCTGCAGGGGTCCGCGCACTTAGCTACAGACTACTAGGCCTCTGCGCACATCGCTGCAGAGCCTTCTCCTACTTTAGGACCCACATACACACTCTACACTTTGACTCAACCACTTAGACTTCCTTATTCTTAGTTACTCCCCTTTTACACTTAGAGCCTCGCTCTATTTATACAATCCCATGGTCCACGGACCATGGGTAGGTCTAGCCAGCCGACATTACATTACGAAACTAGGGCAGGCAACCCTGTGACTCTATCATACTTTTGCGCCCCGCGCTGCAATTCACGAAGCTTTTACAACAAGATTTGGTCAAAACTTGGGCTTTAAGCCCCAAAACATGCCTTGGGGGGATTCCATGCCCAACATTATGTTTCAAAAATGTATTATAAAGTGAAAGTCCAAAGGAAATCAACAGAATGTGAAGGGTCATGTAAAGTTGAAAAGTCATAGGAAGTCAAACAGTCATGAGGGTAGATGAAGAGTCACAAGGAGGGTGAAGCATCACCTCCTCTTTGTTATATATACACCCTCAATGTATGAGCAAGGGAATTTTCACCTTAGCTCCTCCTGCAAAGCATTAGAGAGATAAGCTAGTTCTTTTGAGGAGCAAGGAGTGGCTACAAAGCTCCACTATTGGAGCTACTGGTGTTCATTGTATACGTGTCTTGGAATTTTTACTTAATATCAGAAGCCTTATGGCTAGCATGTTCTTCATGCATGGATTATGGATATTTGTAAGACTATTCTGTGAATGTTTGTAATTCATGTTTGCTTTCATCTATTCTAAAGTAGTTGAACAATTAAGGTTATTTTGGTACTTATCATATTGAGAATTTTTTGTAATTGTTATTATCGTTGTCACATCCTCGGGGAATATTCCGCTGAATATTATACAATTCTTCCTTGTTGCATTGGTTACAGTGATTGTCACATCTCTATGTATTATTATGCTTGATATTGAACCAATTCTTCTAGTTTGTGTGTGTCTCTACTAGGGTGGTACTATTACCTCTCTCTTAGAGGAACACTTCTCTTCCCCCTCCACAGTAAAATAAATTTGACACACATATGAAAGAACACTCACCAAGCACACCCCTTTTCTTTTTGAAGGCACATTTTCACCCCTATCTCTTGTTGACAGTTAGAGCCAAGGAATATCTTTAAGACAACTGATAACTGGGCCATATTCCATATGGGGCTCCTATCCAAACGGTGTGAGGTATAATTTGGACCACATATCGGGGAGAACCCTTGAATGTTGGCAGGTCTAGCACAGTCAACACCAACCCATAATGAATCCTGCTATCAATCACCCACAATTATATATGGTGCTACAACTTATGACATCAAGTACATTTAATCGTTTTTTCATCTAAATGAACCAAGCTTGCAAGTAATGGGAAGTGTGACACTTATTAAAAGTTTCTCTTCCAAAATTGGGGCCTTAATCACGTAAAAATGTTACCTCCCTAGGTAGGAGCGTCTAAACGAAGAGCCTATAAGGTGTTTCTAACCCCCAAACATAATTAACATGTCCTTGGTCCTCCCTTCAATCAATAATTGCCATGTGAATAATGATGGAACAGAAGGGGAGAAGGGGTATGAAGGCCAAATTCCATACTCAAACGGGTAGCAATAATGACGAATTCCACATACTGGGGATTCATATGTAAGGAGGGAGTAATTGCGGATGCATGAGTTACCCCAACCTTTGTTTTTACACCCCTCTTATTACCTTTTGGTTTTTCTTGATTTTTTCTTTATATTACTGCTCGAAGCTCTAGGAAATGAGAGCATGCAATGAATGATGCATAACAATGGTTACCCTTTAGTGGTGGGATGGTTCATGACCTACCAATGATTGGGACATGCAAGGATTCATTTTTTATGATGTGACAGGGAAACATTTGCCCAAAAAACTTAGTGATGGCAAGAATAATAAAGGTTACAGCTCATCCTTGTCCTTTTCCCACGTGCTAATATTAATGTCTTGACCATCTTTTACATTTTATAATTTTCTTCCTTTTTGTTTCTTGCTTGTGGCCATCTATTACATAGTATTTTGTCACGCCTCCTTCACTTCCCCGTGACATACCCTGAAGTGCCTGAAAGATGATCATTATACATTATACTCATCAATGTATACAACTCGTATTCCTCCTTTAGCTTTTCCTGGAGAATATCTAGAGCTTTCCCTGAAGAAATAGCTCATGAAACCCTAAAATGAGAATTATCGCCCTTATGAAGCTCAAAACCGCGATGATCACTTGTTGCACCTTTTTAAGCCAGCAATGGCATTGCTATGTTCTCTCTCATATCCTCGATGGTCTAAAAAAGGAATTTTTCCCAAAGAGGATGAGAAGCTTCGTGATCTAGAAGCTTCCAGAGTGGCGAGTTGGAGGTGGTTTCGCATAGATGAGGTCAAATCCTCCTAATTTGACCTCTTGGTCTCATCCCTATGAGCTACCTCCTTAAGATGTGGGCCTAATCCTATCTTTGGAGGAGGCCTAACTCCCTCTCCCAGCCTATAAATTTCCCCTCTACCATTCCCAAATGGTTGATCTATGTCCATTTGCACCCCTATGTTGAGCTTGTGCTTAGAGGTTATTCATTAGACTTGGAGAAGGAGTGTTGGAGAGTTTCTTGGCTTGGACTTGGATTATCACTCAAGGAGACCCTTTCAACATCAAGCCTATGGTTGTAAGCTTCCCCTTTATTCTTTAAATAATAACATAGTTGTTGGTTCATCTTCCCAAAGTATATATGTTCATGTATGTATTTGTTTGGCATTCCTTGATCATCTAAATAGATTATTATTGGATTTGTTATTTGTTTTGGCATGGTTTGTTGTCTCTTGGTTGTTTGTGTAGGTACATAAGCGCTAAAAGAAGCAAGAACAAGACCTTGACATAAGCGGTTCGAGGATCGTAACAAAAGAAATCCGATTAGCATCAGAGCAAGGTAGGCCTTCTCTCTTATTCTATTTTTAAATCATAATCTGGGAAGATGTCTAGTTGGCCGTACCTAGCACAGTCATAGACGAGGGCTCATATGTTAGTATCCTGTCCTCAATGGCTTGGTAAGCTTTAGGTTCTCCTTAGCTTGTCCCTATCACCTAGAATCTATTAGCATTTAACAGAGGAACCAATTAACCGTTAGGGATCCTTCCTAAGTTGCCTATTACTTTGGGAGGAAAGGTTGTCTATATAGTCATGATGGTTGTCCAAGGATTGTTGGATTTTAATATACTCCTTGGCCGTGATTATATTTACGTGATGGAAGCTCTTATTTCCTCCCTCTTTCAAGTGATGTGTTTCTCGCATGAAGGAAGCATTGTGATCATTGATCAGCTTACATTCATTGGTCTTGAATCATCTCCCACTCAACCACCATCCCTAAATGGTTCCTATGTGCAAGTGGTATCACCCTCACCACAGGTAAATTACGTGGCCACCTGTTCCATGCCCACATTTACTAATGATCTCGTCGGTGATGTAGTACATCATGTACTAGGGGCATTGGAGCTCGATTTTTCCTTTGGATCCCTAGACATGTATCCCTTCTAGAGTTTTTTTATCCTTTCTGATGAGAAACTATTAGAAGCCATGGCCTGTTTTGATTTTTGATCAAGGGATGGAGCAAAGTTCCTTGTCTTGTGTCAATCTTGTTAAAAAATGAAACAAGGACCCCGGAGCAGAGTTTTGTGTCTTGTTTCAAGCTCGTTAAAAAATGAAACAAGGACTATGGACCATGGTTCTTTTATTGTGTCAAGCTCCTTAAAAAATGAAACAAGGGATATGAGGATAGTTCTTTTACTATGTCAACCTCGTTAAAAAATGAAATAGGTTCCATGAGGATAGTTCTTTTGCTATGTCAACCTCGTTAAAAAATGAAATAAGTGTCATGAGCATGGTTCTTTTCCTATGTCAAGCTCATTAAAAAATGAAACAAATTCCCTTCCAATTCGAGTCTTTGATTAGATCTCGTAAAATCCAAGTCAAGTCTTTCACTTGATCTCATAAGTGAACCTTCATTCATTCACTTGTCCTCCTAGGTTTGGTTGAATGAAATGAAGCTTGGGGGGATTGTACCTCAAATTGAGTCATTATGCTGGGGGCATGCAAACTTATCTCAAGCATAGTTTATCTTCGTTTCAAGCTTGTGTTAAAATGAAATCAAATCCAAGCATTTTTTTCTCATGTTTCAAGCTTGTGAAAAATGAAACCATCTTCAAGTATACTCAAGCATAGTTTCCGATGTTTCAAGCTTGTGTAAAAATGAAACCATTCCCACTTTCCATCTCGTGATTGTTGTTTTTATCAGCCTTTTTTTGTTAGATTAACCTTGGTTCTCTCATTCCATCATCACCATCTCTTTGGCCGATCATATGCTTTCACTTGGTTGTTTAACCCTTGCCTGAGGGACATATGCAATGAGTGGTCTTATTAGCCAGCCTCTGGACCATTACATGTTTTGAGCAGTTCCATCATTACCTGAACCAATTGCTATCCTTTTGTACCACTCGTTTCTCTAGGAGGAGTCCTCTTTCAACTCTTTTCAGACTCCAAAAATATAAAAATATTGTCGAGTACTTGTATTTTCAAACTCGTTAAATTAAATGAATCGACGTCACCTAAGTATGCGTTTACCCCTTTTTCGAGTTGAGATTGACTACTTACGAAAAAGGTACACCTTGGTTGATATGGTCAAGCGGTTCCTTCAGATATTGTTTTCTACCTTTTCGAGTTTGAAGGACAAATTACGAAAAGGGACATGATTCGGTTTTCTTTTCTGTTTCTTTTTCAAACTCTCTAAATATGAAAAATATACCGAGTTATTCTTATGTTGAACTCATTAAAACTTTACAATGAAAGACTCATCACGATGATGAGATAGAGCGTATCTTTCCTAGGGCTCCTAAAAATTACTAGGATGGATTCATTCGAAGAATGAACTTACATAACAAGAATATGTTATCCCCTTCGAGCTTGTGATAAAAATAATTGGGGTACTCGTTAGAAATAACAGGGAAAAATGAAGATGAGACATCCTTTGTATAGGCAGCATGTTACTCTTTAACATGACACTCTTCTGCTCTCGTGTTGGGTTTGGGATATCCTAACTCAGTCACTTGTCCTCATGGGTTTGGGTGATTCATTTTTCCTCTCATTTGAATGTTCCACATTGTCATCATGACCTTTAGTCCCATGTTGAGTCAGACACTGCCAGGGAAAATTTTAAGAACCCCCTCTAAATTTATAAATATAATAAATGGGCGAATCTCCATGGTATATAGGAAAAATGGAAGGCGATTTTATCAATAATATAATATGTATATATAATTTTTTGGCGAATCTCTCACCAGGCATGGCGAATATTTTACTCAATTATAAAATCTTGTAAGATCTTGGCGAGTCTTTCACTAAATAATAAAATTTTGTAAAGTCCTAGTGAATCTTAGCATAGGCTACATGCTGGTTTAATTCCCCCATTTAAATAGGCTACATTCCAGGTGAATACCATGGGTCAATACCATGTGCCATTTTTATTTTTATTAATTCTAATATTAGGGTTAATAATGGTTTTTTGCATGGTATTAATAACAATCTAGTCCATGGTATTTGTCCCATAGTATTTTGGCCATAGGTTTCACCTAAATATAACCCATTTTTTGAGTGTTCGTAAATATAAGGTGACTTATGGAGTAAATATAAAAAATGTAATACATCTCGTTTATTTATATTTTTATTAATTTACCATACCTCTTTTACAAATATGGTATTTGGCCCATAGGATTCACTTAAATAAAACCTCTTTCTTGAACCTTCATAAATAGAACGAGGGTTATGGACTAAATATAAAAAGAGGTTTTATTTATTTACGATACGTCTAGTTTATTTATATTTTTATTTATTTACATACCTTTTGAGTAAGTATAAAAAGACGTTTTATTTATTTACCATACCTCCACTTTACTTATATTTTTATTTGTTTACACCCTTACATGTATATAAGGTGACTTATGGAGTAAATATAAAAAATGTTTTATTTATTTACCATACCTCTCATTTATTTATATTTTTATTAATTTACCATACCTCTTTTATAAATATGGTATTTGGCCCATAGGATTCACTTAAATAAAACCTATTCTTGAAAATGGGCGAATGGATTCACTTAAATAAAACCTATTCTTGAAAATGGGCAAATGGAAGTTTGTAAGTCCTAATTTCAAGGGCTAAATTTACCTTTTTTACCCTCTCCCTTAAAATAAGGTGGGTTATTTGAGGTGATTTGTAAAAATGTACTATGATACAAAATATTCGCCCACTAAAAATTTAAAACCCCTTAATTTCGCCAAAGGGCGAACATTCGCCCCTAAAATTATCCTTGGACGCTGCCACACTTCGGAGTCGTGTCGCCAATATGTTCAAGAGAAGTCCAATCTGCAGTTATTTACTTATACATTTTTTGAGTCATTGCTACAGACATGAATATCATACCACTTTATTCCTTGTTTCATGTCAATGATGGGGGATTCATCATTGCCCTCCTTCAACAAGTCACTTCCTGTCAAATTTGTCTCACTACCCAGGAAGATGACTTAGGAACTCTCTTTCAATACCGTAGGGCTGATATGCCCTAATGGTCAGTTCTTTGAATCCGATGACAGGTCTTCATTATTAACTTTTAATCAGGTGATTCCATGAGTGTTCGACCTCAACTTCATTATCAAATTCATGGATTGTACTATTATACCTTGAGAGCCATTTTCATTATTGGTGGTTTCTCTCATACCTATTAACGGTCCACATCAATGGTTGTTAATCAGGTGGTTTTCTACCATGTTCGATTGCGACACATTCATTAACATGTTAGAATTCGTACTTTAATTGGGTCGGGATGAAGCGCAAGACCTTGAGTCTTGTCTGTTATGGGTCAGGATGCATGGAGTTTTATGTTATTCATGATTGTACACATGTTTCTACTATACGGATGACTGTGACCACACCGTGAGACTTAATATTTATACTGATCCTTGTTATCTGGATGGTTGCGTCCATGTCCTGGATTCATGTCTTAATCTCAAATATGTATATGTATATGTGTCCTTGATTTGCAGGTCTCCTGACAGTGTGTGTCTTCGTCCTTGCCGAAAGCTCGTAAAGCATTTCATCCATCACTCCTCATTCTGCCTTCATGCTTTAGGGGGCATCTATTACATAGTATTTTGTCACACCTCCTACACTTCCATGTGACATACCTTGAATTTCCTGAAACATGATCATTATACAATATATTCATCAATGTATATAGCTCATATCCCTCTAACTTTGTCTGGAAAATATCTAGAGCTTTCCCTAAAGAAATAGATCTTGAAACCCTAAAATGAGAATCATCGCCCTTATGAAGCTCAAAACTGTGATGATCGCCTGTTGCACCTTGTTAAGCTAGCGATGGCATCACTTTGTTCTCTCTCATACCCACAATGGTCTAAAAAGGGAAGTCTTCGCAAAGAGGATGACAAGCTTCATGATCTAGAAGCTTCCAGAGCGGCGAGCTGGAGGTGGTTTCACATATATGAGGTCGAATCCTCCTAATTTGACCTCTTGGTCTCATCCCTATGAGCTACCTCCTTAAGATGTGGGCCTAATCCTATCTTTGGAGGAGGCCTAAATCCCTCTCCCAGCCTATAAATTTCCCCTCTACCATTCCCAAATGGTTGATCTATGTCCATTTGCACCCCTATGCCGAGCTTGTGCTTAGAGGTTATTCATTAGACTTGGAGAAGGAGTGTTGGAGAGTTTCTTGGCTTGGACTTGGATTACCACTCAAGGAGAGCCTTTCAACATCAAGGCTATGGTTGTAAGCTTCCCCTTTATTCTTTAAATAATAATACAACTGTTGGTTCATATTCCCAAAGTATATATGTTCATGTATCTATTTGTTTGGCATTTCTTGAACGACTAAATAGATTATTATTGGATTTTCTATTGGTTTTGGCATGCTTTGTTGTCTCTTGGTCGTTTGTGTAAGTACATAAGCGCTAAAAGAAGCAGGAACAAGACCTTGACACAAGCGGTTCGAGGATCTCAACAAAGGAAATCAGATTAGCATCAAAGCAAGGTAGGCCTTCTCTCTTGTTCTATTTTTCAATCATAATCTAGGAAGATGTCTAGTTGATTGTCCCTTCAGTTGCTAGACCCACTCATTGGGCTAGAGGAATCGTCTCTGTCCGAAGAGAGGATTAACCTTGTCAACACCATCATATGTTTTTTCTTTCCTTTTAGCTATATCATCCTTCTGCGGGCAACGTTTCCAGACCTGGATTAGATATGTGGAAAGGGGAAGGGTACATGCCAGATCCTAATGAATCAATGGACAAGTGGACCCAGAGAATAAAGTTTAATAAGGGCTCATAATGTATAGAGGGGAGTGATAAGTATGGAAAAGAGATAAACGAAACATGTTCTCTCAACCATGGATTCCCAAGTAGTGCCCCTTCCTAAAGCTATAAGTCATTAAAGGCAATCTCATTGGACTAGCATTGAAAACTAGCCTCCCATTTAATGTGAGGGAAAAAGACTATGGCCAAGACCCTTCTATCTTCCAAGTCACACAATAATCCATGCTAAATGGCCAAAATAAAAACAAGCATAAGCACCCAAATGAAAAATGAATAAATTACCTATTTACCAGAAGCCCACCTTCCAACATCCAATCCTGACAAATGGGCAAGGGGACATAAGACTGATGAAGGTGATTGAGATATGAATGGCACATCACATCGACTACTAGACGCCTCTCAGGGCTGCTAGTTGTTGGTCGAAGAGATAACTAGGATAACATTTTTCTCCTATGGGGTCACCCACTTTTGGTGGGTAACATTTAGCTCCAAGTGGGACATGAGCACACTGTACATCGCATGAATCATGTACTCAAGCGAAGAGGTCATGAGAACTCCAACAATCTTCTAGGACTCCAGACCCATAAGTTTCACATCACAATACAATTTTTGGGGGCTTGTGCATTAGGTGTACTTTTATTGCCCATGTTTTGTTTATAAAAAATAATCCATGCATAAAATTAAATATATACTAAGATGCAAGTCTAATCTAAATGTACCTACTCTAGCATGATAATGTGATATGATGATATTAGCTCTATGAACAATATGCAATGCACCTACACTAACATGCATAACATGTAAGGTCAAGTATTCATGAAAGGGATGATATGATTGGCCTTTACATGATCAGGCCAAAGCTCACCATCATGTCCAGATATATAATACTACCCTATACCCACGTTTCCATGGATCTTGATAGGGATAGGATGCTTGTCAACCAAGACCATGTCTCCAACCTTTCCTTTTGCACCCACTTCTTCTTTGGGACGTTATCCTTGGAATTGGGACGCTTGATGAGGCACACCTTGAGAAGGAGGATTAATATGCTTGGATTGGCTAGGGAGCTTAGAACCATTAATATCATAATGATGATCAGGATATGGGAAAGGGTCCATGTATTCAACATGAGTAGGGAGTTGGGGTTCCCTATAAAGGATAAATGGAGACCCATCAGGCTGAGGGATGGCGGCGTAAGACAAATCCATTTGTAATTGTCCACCAGTGGAAGCACCCCATTTCCTTGTTAACAACATTCCCCAAACATTAGGTATATCAATCACAACAACGTCCATTAGCGCAAACGTGTCTTTATTATCGGCTAAAGTTACCTTGTGATCTTAAATTTCAGACTTATGTGGTTGACTTCTATTGAATGAAAGGTTAGATTATCCACACTAGTAATCATAATTTTACGACATTTCAAATACCAAAGGGGATCCATCATCAAGACTATGAATGAATGATAGAAGAGCCAAAGTGGAGGATGAATAAATAGATGATAAATGAACAAATTAAAAGGTCAGCAAAAAATAATAATAAAACCTAAACTAAACCTAAATTCCTACAATTAATATAATAAAACCTAAACTAAACCTAAATTAATATTATTAAAATAATTAATAAAAACTAAAAGATGAAGTAATAGTTATAAATAAATAATTGATTAATTAATTAATAATTGCTATAAATAAATAAATAAATTATTATTATTATAAATAAATAATATATTATTATTATTATTATTTGTTTATTTATAATAATTTAATATTATTATAGTTATTAATAATTGTTATAAATAAATAAATAAATAATTAATTAATTTTTATATAATAATTACTACTACTAATTATTTATTTATAATAATTAGACTTAAATTTAATAATAAATTTTTAAAAACTTTTTAATAATTAATTTTATAAATATTAATAAATTAATTATTTTTTTAATTAAAAAAAATCATTTTTTTTTTAATACGGAAACTAAATAAGATAGGGCAAGAAGACTATACCTGTGATGCTATACTTGAGAAGAAGAAATGGAAGACCTAATATTTCTAATTAGAGGAAGCCAGTTTCCACTGATCTTGATCCCACTGTCCCTCTTGATATTATGTGGATGCTTCATAATCTCAAGAGCTTCTCTAATTATCCTATGAATTGGTAATGTTGCTAAGATCTTAAAACCTCTTATTGGAAACACTGATTCTTTTATTAAGGACTCCAATGATTTTGTAAATCTCATCAAAAATGAAAGGGTGGATCAAGATGACATCCTTGTGAGTTTTGACGTAGTGTCCTTATTTACCAAGATTCCCCTGGATGAGGTTGTTCATGTTATTAAGGAGATTACCGATCCAGAAACTACAAAGCTTGCTGAGATATGTTTACGTTCCACTTTTTTCAGTTTTCAAGGAAGTTATTATGAGAAGATATTTGGAGTGGCAATGGGATCACCACTCTCACCAATTGTAGCTAACTTATACATGGATTACTTTGAGAAAAAAGCTCTTGAATCCTACCCTTTAAAGCCATCTTGGTGGAAGATATTTGTTGATGATACCAATGTAAAATGGACTCATGGTAAGGCAGAGCTTGATAAGTTTTTCAGACACCTTAATTCTATCTCTTCTGAAATAAAGTTTACAATGGAGCTAGAAGAGAACAAGAGCATTCCATTTTTAGACATCCTTATTATCAAAAAGGAAGATGGTACTTTGGGACATAAAGTGTTTAGGAAGATAACTCACACATAAATCTACCTCCACGCTGAATCTTATCATCCTCCTCCTCAAAATTTTGGTGTCCTTAACACTCTTGTTGTTAGAGCCCTTAGAATATCTGACTTTGAGCACCTTGATGAAGAGAAAAAGAATTTAACCTCAGTATTTATGAGTATAGGCTATAAGGAGAATGAAATTAAAAAATCTATAAAAAGAGTTGAAAGAAGGGTTTTCTCCCAAGGCCCTCAAGCTCAAGCTCAATGTGGTATAGTATTCCTACCATACATTCAAGGGGTTACAGATAATATTGCAAAGATCTTGGGTAAGAAATACATATTCACTCAATTCACAACATCAGGAACAATAAAACAAAGTATGAAGTCTGTTAAGGATAATATTGATCGACATCAACTTAAGGGAGTTTATAAAATTGATTGTTCTTGTGGCAAAAGTTATATTGGAGAGACAAGAGGCTTATTACAAAAAATACTGAAAGAACAAGGAGCTAATATTAAGAATGGAATATCATGCACTTCAGCCCTTGCAGAACACTCCTAAAAAACTAAGAACCATGTTTGCTTAGAAAGTGCCATGATTATCAAGGGAAGAGAATTATCAAAAGAGGAAAATTAGAGAAGCTCTTGAGATTATGAAGCATCCACATAATCTCAATAGGGACGGTGGGATCGAGATTAGTGGAAACTGGCTTCCTCTAATCAAACAGATTAGGTCTTCCAGTTTTTCTTCTCAGGTATATCATCATAGGTATAGTCCTCTTTCCCTATCTTATTTAGTTTCCATATATATATATATATATATATATATATATATATATATATAAAAAATATATTAATATTTATAAAATTAAATGGGGTGGAAGGGGGGGGGGTTCTTATTAATCCCAAAGAAATCATAGAATATGTATATGCTTGGGTTTTGGGAATGAAGACAAATAATCAAGTTGAGGCTTATAGGTTGCTCCTCAGGCTCTCTCTAACCCAAAAAAAGGGAATCAATAATATGAAAATTCTAAGGGATTCCATGTTTATTATAAAGCATATGAACTTCAACTCAACCACTCAAAACATGAAATTGAGCCATATCATCAAGAACCCAAGGAATGATTCCTCTATTTGAACAAGTTAAGTTTTTCCATATTCTAAGAGGTAATAATAAGGAAGCTGACAAGAAAACCAATTTGGCCTGTAGGATGAATGAGGAAAGCAGCAAGGTGAATGGAATTGTGGGATCGGTCATCATTCCCTAATGGTTGTTATGAATCTCAATCTATTGATAGCTGAGTGTGGTTATGGAAGGATCAAGAATTATAATCAGAGGGATTTTTTGGATTTTTTTCCTCTCCTCCACTAGCTTGTCTCCTTTTCCCCATTGCTCCCCCCTTCTTCCCTTCCACCTCTCCTCCCTTCCCCTCCCCCTCAGCCTCCCTCCCTTCCACCTCATCCTCCTTTTCTCCCTTCACCCTCTGCCTTGGCCACCTTAGTTGCCACCTTCCCATCCCCCTCATCCCTTCTCTCCTCATCCCTATCCCATCGTCATTCATTTAACTTGGTCCATCCTCCTACCTCATGGCACCTATGTCATTTGGATTATGAGGCAGCATGGTTGTTGTCCTTGGGCTCGTACTACACTTGGACAATGGAGAAGTTTAGGCGTGGGAACCCTGATATTTTCTCCTCATACCAATCTCAGCATCTAGTGAAACCGAGATGAAACCATGCGAAATAATGGGGAGTGTGAGGAGAAATTAATCCTTTTGGTCTGGGGTGGTCAATTCATGCGAGGGAAGCTGGTGTGGGACAAGCTGGTGGTTGTTTTGTTGAGCAGAGGAATTATGGAAGAACATTGGGATTTCAATAGTTTGAGTACTCCCCATCAGCTTTGCATCATAATTTGGTCCATCAACCTCTATATAAGGAGTAGTAACGGTAAGATCCTATGTCACAAGAATTGGTTTGCTCCTATCCTGGGGGTTTCCATCTTAAGGATCTATTGGTCGGGTCAGGGAATTATGGGTAGTCTAGTAGTCACAAAGTCTATGTAATTTTCATGGTGGTGGTAATTTGCACATTGATTTCAGAGGGTATTCGTGGGAAGGATTTGGTCGCGGCAAAGGGTGGCATCACTGGTGTTTTTGGCAAGAAAGAGTTTGTTAATTTGATAGCCAAGGTAAGTGGTGTATCAGTGTTTGTAAGTGCAGTCTTGCATAAGTGTAGTAGGTTGAAATCTGGGCTTGTTGTTCTCTTTCTCACCATGGGAAATTGTCTTGGTCTCCCCCCGCTGTGATTATGGACATTGTGAGAATATTAGAGGCGGTGTCTGGTTCATGGGGCCGACATCAACCTCGTTTGGGCAGAATGTCTGGCGCAATGTGATGGATTGTGGGAGGCTCCACCAGGCATGCAATCTTTGTGACAAAGAACATGTGGAAATCAAAGAAGGGCTGGCAATTATACAGAGGTGCATCCATTAACAATAGAAGGAGACACTAGAAATGTAGGAGCAGTAGTTGGAAAACAATGAAAGAATTCATTAGCTAGAAGACAAAGTTGACGCTCTGTGTTTGCAAATTGAGCACCTGCAACTCAAGATGGTCGAGAAAAGCCCAAGGTCGGATGAAGAAAACACTGGAATATATCTTAATAGCCTGACGTCAATGGAGGAGTAATCAATACCCTCTGTCTCTCTTTTCTCCTGTTTCTGATGTCAAATCACATATGTAAATATGTGTTGAACCAGTTTTGTAGGATTTATATCAATAGACGAGTAATAAGAGAGAATTTTGTAATTTTGGGAAGGAAAATTCTAGGCATGCTAAAACAGATTGTAAATTTTAAGGCCCTCGGGTGGCTCTGCACCATTTTGTAAATCTCTTGGTTTTTGGTCATGTACGAGCGCAGATTAATATCTCCTACTCTTTTCGGTTATATATATATATATATATATATATATATATATATATATATATATATATATCATTAATTATTAAAAGATTTTTAAAAATTAATTATTAAATTTAAGTCTAATTATTATATATAAATTATTATTATTATTATTAATTATTTATTTATAATAATAATAATTATTTATTTATTTGGAACTATTACTTCATCTTTTAGGTTTTTATTAATTATTTTAATAATATAATTTAGGTTTAGTTTAGATTTTATTATATTAATTGTATGAATTAGTTTTAGTTTAGGTTTTATTATTATTATTAGCTTACTTTTCAAGTTGTTCATTTATTATCTATCTATTCATCCTCCGCTTTGGCTCTTCTATTCTGCATTCATAGTCCTCATGATGGATCCCCTTTGGGATTCGAAACATCGACAAATTATGATTACTTTGTGATCCTTAATGAGGCCATGGACGGGAATGGAACTGCGATCAAAGCCACACACACATTCCTATAAGGTCGAGTGATATCTAACTCAAGTTGATTCATGACTTTTAATGGCCTTAGAATCAATAATACAATTATGGAGAACTAACCTATTAATGGATAGGGTTAGTAGGAATGGATCATGGCCAAGCTTAGTCTTGTTTTAAAAAAGGTTTTGTAGCATAATATGAGGGTCCTCACCATCAATTCCTAACATTGACTTCTTAACTTTCCTTCTTAACATGCCTTCTTTGGTATGGGATCTTGACAATTTTCTTGATGGGGACTTGCATGCTCATCTTGCTCACGACACTACTAGCATTGATATCTAATTCAACTTCCTTGTTCTTAGATTTATGCTTTGGCTCCCCATCAAGATGATCCCTTTTAGGAGGCCCCTTTTGTTGAGGATCTCTTCTTTATGGGTTTTGGTACTAGAGCTTGATGAGGCTTCCTTATCATTCTTCCTATAATATTAGATCTCTTTGAATCTCCCACCATTCTCTATAGCTATGACAATCTCATCTTATTCTTCTTTAAGCTTGACTTGTCTTAGTTGTGGGTGAATATATGTGTTTTAAAGATGTGATGTTCCATCTCCTAATCGCGGGATTTTATTAATTTTGATTTTGTTTTAAGGTTTCATTAGGATTAGTGTTAGAGTTAGCATTCATATTGTGATGGAAAATCCTCCTAGCCATAGGAGTAGGGTCCCTTATGGGATACTCACCTATCTCAGCAACTCTTCTAGCAGCAGCCATGTTATAGACATTTTTGTGCCTTACAGCATTGAGCATGAAATGTCCATAATCCAAGGGATCCAAAGTCCCTACATGAGTTTTTCCTACCCCTAGAGGAACAAGGTCAACCAATGACAACTTCTCCCAGAAGTTCTCCACCAAAAACCACTCAGAAACAGTCAATTCAAGATCAATTCAAAGGCTCCACTAGCTGTCTGCGCTGAAATGCAGAGATTACACTGGCTAGGTGCACTGCAACGCAAGTAGAAGCACTACCAGGGTGCGCTGAGCGGGAAGTGACAAATGGCAAGTTCATTCAGCGAGGTGGAAAGACCCTGGAAGCTTCCAGAATCTTCCTCAATGACACTTGCCTCAATGAATTCGACTAGTGATGAGTAAGAGGTTCTCAACCTCCAAGTGGAAGCAAGAACTGACAGAGAGAAGCCACAAGTCAAAACATAAGCTGACTCATCCTCTCTGCTTACATCTATATATGGATCTCTCACCCAGAGGTTCAAAGAGGCTGGAATTTTGTACTTTGCAGAGAATTGCTGTTGGTTTGAGATTGAGATTAGTACATTGGGTGATTTATGCTTTGTTGGAGGAGAGGAAGGGATTCTTTTGCTGGGAGGTAGATGCTGGATCGGGACTCATTTGGTTGTATCTCCTCTTGAACCTTGTTATCATATCAATAAAGCTACTTGAGTTTCTCCTATATGCTTGTATTTCAATGATGTTTTGTTATATTTGCATATTTAGTTTATATCTGATCCTAAACTAGTTATGAATGTGAATCTATATCTTTTGTGTAGTTTTCCTCTCTTGTGATCTTGCAGGAACTGGGTGTAGCTGGACCAGTGAAAGAGCAGGCAGCGGGAAGCGAACGAAAGAGAGAGAGTGATTGGATCGACAAACTACCGGAAGACACCGGTTAGTTACACCCTTCTTTCTCTATTTGCATCTCATAAAGAAGAATACTCAGATAGTTTTCCTTGTTTGTTGCTAAGGCACTATCACCTCTTAGAGTGGGATAGGGGCATTCCGAATTGGATACTTTTCCCAACAACAAAATGGCGACTCCGCTGGGGAGAGTATCTTGTTAGTTTATTTGTGTTTCTATTGCTATTCATTTCATAAACTCAAGAGTGCCGAATCGAACTGCATTTGCTATTTACAAATGCAAAGTAGAGATCAGCTACTCTAGTCCTCTCACTGGGTCTGTTTATGATCTGAGAAGCTGATCCATAAGTGCTCTAATAGCCCTTTGTGATAGATCTTAGTCCTCCTATAAATCATCCTCCTAATTGTACCTAATTGATAGCTTTTATCCGACCAAAAACTGTAGATCAAACTGCAAACTGTAACCCAGAACCCAGAAACAACTCTCGTTTATGTTTCAGCGCAGACTCTGTGAAGAGGTTCTGCATTTCAACGCAGGTCCCGTGAAGGCTACCTGCGCTGAATTTCAAATCCTCTGTGTTAGGAGTGCGCTGATCAGTCTTTGCCTTGTGCAGCTGTGGTTCCCTGCTTCCTTTTGCTCAGTTTTATCTCTGTTTTTTGCAGCCTGTTATCAGTCAGTGTACCTATCTGAAACCCCTTTTCTTTGCCTCAATTCCGCCTCAGTTATATAAAGAAACTGTATTTGTTCTTTGTGTATTTGTTACATCATTTGCAGTTTCCCATTACAAAAGTAAACTAGTCATACTGTCGCCCCTAGATCTAGACCTGTCGTAAGTGTCGTTTTGATCTTAGGAGTGAGTTTGTTTGCTGTTCACAGTTGATTTAGCTTTTACTTTTGTCTTTTGGTTTGAATTTATGCATTTCAAGTGTCGAAACAAGTAAATCATAAAGTGTCGTAATCGTCTTTTTGATTTCGAAAAAGGAACTTGTTTGTGTTTTCACTTGAAATCGAATTCAAATTTATATAACAGCTTTCTTTTTAGGCATCAATATTAAGAAAGCGAAAACAAATACATGCATATGTGCATTTGCATTTTGACAGTTTGTATGTTGATTTAGGGAAAAGTGCATTACTGTGTGCTCTATGCTCTTTGAGAAAAGATGGTGTCTTTCTTTTTCCCTTGTAGCTAGGATTTTCATTGTTGAAAAGATATAAAAGCTTGCTTATCATCTTTAGACTGCATTTAGGAATTGTATCATACATCTCGTGGTGATCCAAAAAGACAAACTTCTAAGAAAGATCAACCTAAAATAAATTGAATGAACTTAACAACACTTTGTAACATAACGCACAACATAGAGGTCTAGGCTAGAGACGTGTTCCGGCGTCGTAAAACCTGGTCACTGGTCGCCTCACTGATGGTTGGGTGATTCCTCCTGAGAGACGATAAGTGCCAGTACGGATTGTGTTCCCACGTACCGTCGCGTATATATTGGGATACCCCTATAGGAATATAACCTTTATCCATAGGAAGCCGTGTCGGTCGCCCTACTGATCGTAATGCACTGAACACAACATTCAGGAAGATTGACCGCCCGTACCCTAAAAAGTATTCTGCGGTTTTGCGAAAATTTTGGCACACCCTCTACCTAGAACTCCAGAGCAGTTCCTTTTGGCCTTTTTCAGACTCTATAATAGAAAAAGTCCATTCGAGCATTTGTCACTTCGGGCTCGTTAAAACATCGAAGGAGACTAGAGTCATCTTTAGCTTTTTCTCGACTCTTTAAAATTGAAAAAGCAAGTTGTGTCTAAGCGTCGTTAAAATTTATTTTAAACAGAAAAATCACCCCTTTTTCCTGCGTTGATCTTTAGGTTGAGAAAATGGAGCCCACCAAGCAAGGAATTCCCCTTGGTGGAAATCCTAGTCCCTTCTCCTCTTGGGGAGATGTTGGTGCGCCCCATATGGCCACACTGCCGCTTTCAGGACTGACAATTGGCCTGCCGGTCTGGCTCTTCTCAACCAATGTCGTTCAGAACACCACTATTCCTGAACAGTCGAATCAACAATTAGACGAGTCTAGAATTTCCCACCAACCTTCTACTTCTTATAATTCTTAATTTTTTCCTTCCTCTTCGCATGACAGAACTGGTAAGACTAAAAACCAAGTTCCTAAGGAGAAGAAGGAAAAGAAGAAGAAAGAGAAAAAGAAGAAGGAGCCAAAGGAAAATAAGGGAAAACAAGTGTCGTCTGATGAAAATCCACACACAGCACTGACCTGGCCTAAATCGCCATGTGTCATCTGCAAGGGAGACCACTTTCATAGAGATTGTCCCTGCATCCCTCGGATACTAAGGGACTGGTCTCCCCGTTTGCACAATCCGGTGTCGTCAACCTCTGATAGCCATGTTGAAAGTACACCGTCAACTAGCGAAAGTGAAGTTCCAGGATAGAAAGGGAGGGCTAGACCTCCTTGTAGACTGTGTGAAGGCAACCATGCCCTCCACCGTTGTCCCTTATTAGACGAGGCTAAAAGAGTCTTGGAAGATCGTCCGGTTTCACCGTTACGGCTTCCTCCTGGATATCAAAAACTCTTGCCAAGTTCTTCATTAGTTGAGAGTCCAGCTGGCCTGCTCAAGTGGTCAGCTGAAGCATCTATCATTGAGGATAAACCGACTGAATCCATACCCGACGAAAGTCAAAAGGTCGAGGCGGCAGTTGACCCGGTCTTGCCTTCAGAGGATTTATCTTAGATACAGTCACTGAAGAGGATAAGGATGACACCATCCAGATTCTTTTCATCAACACAGACTCCGACGAACACGGGGGCAATGCACCCATTCCTTTATCGCAGGAAGGAAGTTCGTCAGAGCGATATCCGGCCGTTTATTCAGTCCCACCACCAAGCAACCTAGTTGTGTCCTTCGACTGGAACCAACTAGGCAGACCCCGGTTACCAGCCAGTATACCATTCAGAATTATCATTCAAATATACAGAATGGCAATGGCTGGCACCATCATCGACGAAGGGGCATCTGTGAGTATCCTTTCCTCTATTGCTTGGAAAGCGCTTGGTTCGCCAGCACTTTTGCCTGAAATGAGAAATCTAACAGGCTTCGATAAAGGAACCAGTTGACCTTTAGGGATCCTCCCCACTGTGCCCATAACATTGAAAGGGAAAACCATTCAAATGAACGTGATGGTCATTCAAGGACCCTTGGATTATAACCTACTCCTTGGACGAGACTATATATATTGCATGGGAGCCATCGTCTCCTCACTCTTTAGAGTAATGTGTTTTCCGCACGAAGGAAGAGTGGTCAAGCTCGTGGACCAGCTTTCATTTCCCGGATCACGCATCGCAAATAGTCACATACCATCCCTAAATGGTCTCTTCACACAAGAAATGTCTCAACCCACGGTCCGTCCTCCCGATGAGCGCGAGTGATTCGGAAAGATATGACTGGAACCCAGGGGGCATGCGTCCTGGTCTGCTTCGGTAGGAAAACTTTGGGTATAGGGTAGGTTTCCGCGGGAGAATATGACTAGTCCGTACCCCGTCCGTGATTGGAAGAGGGGTTGTTCTAGAATAAGATTCTTTTGTCAAAGTTATGTGGGTTGGCAGAGCTAAGTCACTCACCTTTGTCTGCTTCGGTAGGCATCGCCGAAGAAGTGTTTTGTTTGCACTGCGAATGGAACAATCTTTGGGTAACCTGTAAGAGGTAGTACCCTTCCTGATAAAACGAATGTTTTGTCAGCTCGAATAAAGGGTGACCCTTCCTGATAAAACAAATGTTTTGTCAGCTTGAATAGAGGGAGACCTCGAAACTCTGTTTTATACCTGGGGGCATGCAAACCTTTTGGAGTGCGAGCAAGGGGCGGCTATTTATTTTTTTAAATTTTTAGGTCTTCCCTTTAAACCTGTAGGTCTAACCCTTTAAACTCGTAGGATTAGTCGTTTCCGAAGTTGCATAAAGAAAGGATGTGGGGCAAACATCTAAAAGTTGCCATTTTTATATGAGACATTCTTATCATATGACTGGAAAATCGAGCAGTTTTAGCACATAGTTCATGCTCGTTAAAAAATAAACATAAGATCGAGCAAGTGTTTCAATCCGTGTTTAAGCTCGTTAAAAAATGAACTACCCGGTAAATAACCACCGTGAATGTAATATTATCAGCCATTAAAGCCTTGGTCGTGTTTGCACCGTCACCTCCACTTTTCCATTGGCCGATCATTCACCTCCATTTGATTGTTTACCCATTTTGAGGAACAGCTGCGAAGAGTGATTTCACTATCCATCCTCGTGACACTGCCGTGATTGGAAAATTCCAAACCTTACCTGGAATTAGCTGCTAACCCGTTTCATCACTCGTTCCTCAAAAGACGAGTCTTCTTTAAGCTCTTTTCATCTGACTCGTAAAATATGAAAAGATTGCCGAGTTTTGGCCTTCCAGCTCGTTAAAGCGACTGGAAGTGCTATCCCTCCTCTAGATTTTAATCTTTTTGGACCTGAGGGATTATTGCACAAAAAGATCGAGCGCTTGTTTTGTTCGGCTCGTTAAAACTATCGAAAACTCATCCCTTCTGTATTGTTTTATACTTTTTTGGACTTAAGGGATTAGATGACGAAAAAGGACTTCCGGAGTTAACTTTACGTACCTTTTTAGACTCTCTAAAATTGAAAAGGACCAAGTTATCTTTGTCGTTAGACTCGTTAAAAGCGTTAATAGCGACAAACTTGTCTTTAGACGAGAACGAGTTTCACTATCGCTAGGCTCGTTAAAACATAGCGATGGGTTTGCCCGAAGGGAAAATTATAGAACAAGCATATGTTATCCTCCTCAAGCTTGACAAAAATAAAGAGGTACTGGTCAGAAATGACTGGGGAAAAATTGGGAAGAAACTCAAAGAACTTTTATTGGTAGCAAGTCGCTCTTGAACATGACACTTCCACTCCGTGCCTGAGTCGGGTTGGGTTGTTTCATTCACCGGTCACATCACCATGGTCTCGCCATACCATCCATCTTTGGGGTAAATGCTACCAATCCATCACACAAGTGTCGCCGATATGTTCAAGAGAAGTCATCCAGAGAAGTCAACCATGTCCCATCCACTACCATACATTATCCTTCATCCTTTCATGACCGCCACCGTGAACCATATATCATCAGATCGTTTTCACCTCCATCAAAATCATTTGCTCCGTTCTGTGTCACTGATGTGGGATACATTAAGGCCCTCCTTTGATGGATCGCTTCTTGTCGACATCAGCTCATTATCCAAGAAGTTGATCTAGGAACACCCCCTTCAGTACTTTGAAGCTTGCATGCCTCAATGGCAAGTTTCTCACTTTCGGCGACAGGTATACATCAATGACCTTCGACCGAAAGATTTTGCGTGGTGTTCGACGCCAAGTCCTTTATTCACACCACGTGAATTGTACTGTAGTACCTTGAGGGTCATTATCATTATCGGTGATTCCTCTCGCGCTTGTTAACAGTTTACATCATTGACTGGTAATCGAGCGATGTCTTTCCATGTTCGACTTCAGAACATGTCTCACATGGATCGACTTGTACTTAGAGTGAAGATCGGACGAGATTGAAGACCCCGGATCTAGTTTCATCCATCCGGGCTGCGATATATATTCAGAAAAAATAAAGACATTGACATGTACAACATTGCAGCAGATAATCATCCTACCAAAAAGGATGATGATTTCATCAAAATCATCAGTCTACCATCAGACGATTGTCTGTTCTATGTACAGAAAAATGAATTTATAAAGCTGAGCATGGGAATGCCCGCCTCAGCTAGATCATGAAAGTAGTATGAAAAATAATGTATTGTATTGTATCTTATTACAGGTCTCCTCCCAGCATCAGAAGAACTTCGGATCCTCCTAATAAAGCATTTCACCCGATAAACGGCCTCATACTTTAGGGGGCAACTGTTATAGACATTTTTGTGCCTTACAGCATTGAGCATGAAATGTCTATAATCCAAGGGATCCAAAGTCCCTAAATAAGTTGTTCCTACCCCTAAAAGAACAAGGTCAACCAAAGACAGCTTCTCCCAGAAGTTCTCCACCAAAAACCACTCAGAAACAGTCAATTCAGGATCAATTCAGAGGCTCCACTAGCTATCTGCGCTGAAATGCAGAGATTACACTGGCTAGGTGCACTGCAACGCAGGTAGAAGCACTACCAGGGTGCGCTGAGCGGGAAGTGACAAATGGCAAGTTCATTCAGCGAGGTGGAAAGACCCTGGAAGCTTCCAGAATCTTCCTCAATGGCACTTGCCTCAATGAATTCGACTAGTGATGAGTAAGAGGTTCTCAACCTCCAAGTGGAAGCAAGAACTGACAGAGAGAAGCCACAAGTCAAAAAATAAGCTGACTCATCCTCTCTGCTTACATCTATATATGGATCTCTCACCCAGAGGTTCAAAGAGGCTGGAATTTTGTACTTTGCAGAGAATTGCTGTTGGTTTGAGATTGAGATTAATACATTGGGTGATTTATGCTTTGTTAGAGGAGAGGAATGGATTCTTTTGCTGGGAGGTAGATGCTGGATAGGGACTCATTTGGTTGTATCTCCTCTTGAACCTTGTTATCATATCAATAAAGCTACTTGAGTTTCTCCTATATGCTTGTATTTCAATGATGTTTTGTTATATTTGCATATTTAGTTTATATCTGATCCTAAACTAGTTATGAATGTGAATCCTAAACTAGTTATGAATGTGAATCTATATCGACAAACTAGCAGAAGACACCGGTTAGTTACATCCTTCTTTCTCTATTTGCATCTCATAAAGAAGAATACTCAGATAGTTTTCCTTGTTTGTTGCTAAGGCACTATCACCTCTTAGAGTGGGATAGGGGCATTCCGAATTGGATACTTTTCCCAACAACAAGCCCTAGTTCTAGGAGCTATGGTAGAATTTGAGAAAGAACTCTCCAAATAAGAACTATGGGAATCGGGATTTGCTAAAAGAAGATCTATAATTTTATCAAATAACTCACCACTTCAAATGTCAATCTAGGGGAAAGTGGACTAGCTTCCTCCCTGAAAATGACGCCAAAAATGTTGTTGAAAAATCTTGCAGGCCTTGGAGAGGGAAACCCTACAATGTATATACTAAACAATGGGAAAACAATAGGGAAGAGTCCTAATGTCGCCTCATCCAAAACCCCTTGCTCTTTACAGATTTTCATTACTGGGAAGAGTCTTAGTAAGGAGGAATCACTTAAAAAAGTCATGCCAATGATAAGGTACAAAGTGACTCGGTTAAAGCTCATAGAAAGAGAGACGCAATAAAGGTGCAAGGCTTCAAAGAAGCAAATGGTTCTCAAGAAAATCCCTAGATAATAAGACTCAAGACATAGGTTTTTTAGGTTTTTGATGGTAAAAGAGATTCATAAGGTCAATGCCCGAGGAAATTTATTTTTGAAAATGATATTCATCTACTCCAAGGCTCATGAAACCCTCAAGAAAGTCCTGGAGTTGAGGGGGAGAGAACCTAGCATTTCCCTCTTAAAGAAACATCTAGGGCAAGAGATTTTATGGGTGAAATTTGAGTCGAAGCCAATCAAATTGATAAGTTAGATAGCCTAAACTTATCTCTTGATGTTTAGGATCTCAAATAACCAAAAATCCTTCTCCCTAAAATTTTGCTCCAAGTCCTATATTTTTGCCCTAGCCTTTAACAGACTGAATTAAAAGGAGGACAAAATGGATAAAATTTTAGAATGATCACTAAATACTTGGACTAGTGCCTCATCCCTTGCGTATATGAAGTCATGTCTATCAAATGATAGTCAATCCTGCTTTTGAGGAGGCTGAAAATTGATGCCCTAGCTCAATTTCCAAGCACTTACCCACTCAAGGAATAATTGAATTTATGGGAAGAGCTTCAAATATTTTCACCACTAGGATACTTCTTGCAATTTCATGAATGAATAATGCATGCAGTTTTATTCTAACTAGCATTCAATAGATAATTATCAACAATTAGGAAATATTTTAGCATAGATTAGAACTACTTGTTCCATACAGATGTGAAAAGGAAAGATATTCAACAATAGAGAATTTACAAGACAATTTACTAAGAAAATCCATCCATTATGCCAAGAATAGCCCCAAAAGATGTCCAAAAATCAGCTCCAAATATCAAAATGCATATAATGAAAACAACAAAAGTTGTGGGTGTTGAAGATGCCCGTGAATGTTGTTGGAAAATATAACTAGGTTCGGTCTTCATTTAATGTATTCGAGTCATCTTGTAATGTACTTGTCAAAAGAATAAAGAAAAAAAATTATTATTATTATTATTGTGACTTATTAAAGCATTGGTTTCATGCTTGGGTCACCATGTTTAGGTCAAAGTCCCCATTAAGGAATTCTAGGATTTATTCCGAGTCAATAGAGTCATTGTACTTTTAAAGAGACCCTTCTTGGGCTTTTGAATCATGTGAAAAGTTTAAGTATTGAGTCAAATATAATTTATGTATCCTCCACATCAAGTCAGCCTAGAATAGATCAACTTGGCCTAAGGACCCTCTTTGACATCACATGGAGCCTACAAATACAAGCAAGTCAAAGTCATTTGGAACACACTCACTCACAAGAAGTTTGATATCTCTTGTAGTTGGAAGAAGTGTGAAGTATGTTGCCAGGAAGCCAAAGGAAGTGCAAGTTGGGTGGAGTCTAAGGAGAAGAAGAAAATCAAAATTTTGGTGCCTCTCTCTCTGTTCCGTGCCCTAGATTGGGAGATCGAAGTATTCCAAGTTTCACTGTTGTTGGAAGTCACCAATTGTTGCTTAGTCGAAGTTGCTGGAAAGGGGTCGAAATTCTAGGAGGCTGATTTGGTGTGGAGGGAAGGTTTGGTCTTGGTATAGAGTGAAGAGTCTCAAAGAATACTATTAAAAGGAAGAATTTATTGACTAGGTTTTCCCCTCAAGGAGGGTTTTCCCTGGCATAGTGCCTACATCCGGTGTCTATTGTTTTATTTTATGCTTCTTTGGTAATTTCTTGATGAACTAAAAAAAAGAAGATATAAAGAATCGTAATAACAAGAAACATCACAAGTAATTATCAAGAATAAGAAAATATTTCTGATTTTCTAACATGGTATCAGAGCTTTGGTGAATAAGGAAGAAAAAGACAATCTTAAGCACTTGATTAGGTAACCATTCAAAGGGATTATCTCAAGGAATGAGTCTACTATATTCAAGGAAGATGTCTAAGACAATCAAGGGAGATAACAAACTTGAAGGAGCCTCAAACTACATGTCCTAGAAGAAGAGGATTGACCTCATCCTTGAAAAGGACAAGGTACTAGACTTGGTCAAAGGAAAAGTAAAGAAGCCTACAGAGGATTTTAGTGATGCTGACAAGGTGAAATTCAGGCAACTAGACTTGGTGGCCATGACTCTGATGGTAGAAGGAATAAAGGAAAACCTTGTCCCATGCATAGCTAACATCGATCATGCTCAGTAAATGTATGAAGCCTTGTCAAAGTTATTTACTATTAATAACATTGGTCAAGTAGAAAGTTTGAAGAATGAGCTAAGGACCACAAAGATGACTAAATAAGACACAAAGGCGTCCTTATTTTTAAAGATAGCAAGAATTAGGGATGTTATTTTGGCCATTGATGAAATTTTTCCAGACAAAGAAATCGTGATCATTGCCCTATTAGGATTGCTTCCTACTTGGGGTGCATTTTATATAGGACTTAACAGTTGGAAGGTAGCTCCCACTTTTGAAGAACTATGGATTGCCTATAGTCAATAATAATTAAGGATTTCATTATTTTCCAATCTTGAAGGAGTATCAAATGCCTACATTTCTCAACATAAAGGAAAGAAATCGAAATGACCAAGGAATAAAGTTGACATGTCTAAGGTCAAATGTTGTCAATGTCATAAGAAAGGTCACTACAGGGATGACTGTCCCGACAATCCAAGAAACAAGAAGAGAGAAAGAGATCAAGCCAACTTTGCTAAAGAAGGAGACCCAAATAAAGTCAAGCTCGAAGAATCTGACTTTAGGGACTTACACTACTAAGTCCTTTGCTTATAGATTTAGATATCTTGTTTTATATGTTTTAGAATTTATAGGTTTTTAACATATTTTGGGAAAAAGACATTTTTTATTGTTTTTATAAGTTTGTAGGTATCCCTCAAGCTTTGGAGGGAGCCCGCAACAACTCCCAAAGATAAGTATCTTATTTTCTTTCATTTTTTGGTTTCATGTACTTATTTAAGTTTTAACTATATTAATACTAATCACCATTCTCCTTCTATTGTCTTGATTAGGAAGACATCTATTATGTCCTCAAGAATTATGGAAGAAATCCACTCAAGATAAGGTTTGTCAAGAAACAAGGGTATGCCTACATTGATTTCTTTATCATAAATATTCATTTGAAAATATACTACTAACATTGTTGTGTCTAGCTATAATGAATCACACTGATTCTTATTTTGGGTGATTCATCACTTGATAAATCTATCCCACTCCTATTCTTAACTGTTTTTATAGAACCCTATTCAGGTTCTCTGGAAAAACCCTAACCTAAGGGTATGCTAATGTGAATATATGAAACCCTAAACTGCTTAGGGATATTGTGAAATGTTATTTGAAGTTTTATTGATGATTTCAAGTTTGGGATTTTAGTATGATAAGGAAAACCTATCTTAGGGTTGAATGATAAAGTCTAAAATCATGAACCTTGAAAGCTTTGGTAATGTTGGGTTTTCTATGTTCCTATGATGAAATCCTAACTCATTATGATTTGGTGGAATATGTAAACAAGACCCTTATAGTGTCTTAGAATGATTTCCCTAGTATGTGTGTATTTTTCTGATCAAACCCTGGTCTAATCAAGTTTGTTATATATCTAACCTCTATTGATATTTATAAAGTTGGGTTTGACTATCACATGATATGAAATACCTCTGCATGATGATTAAACCCTAGTTATATATAGATATGTCCTTTTGGTTGAATCCCTAGCTTGGTATATTAATGTTGTCAAACATATGATATGCTTATGTATGATTATGAATTCCTAGATATGTGTGTTGACCTAGTTATTGATGGTCCTTGTCTAAGATTCTAGGATGATGATATTTGGAAATCTAGGGTTTTGCAACTAAACCCTAGTAGGAATTAAATTCTCTAGTATGTGTGATATAACAATCTGAGATCTATTTATATAATGATTGTTGAGATTGTGAAAATGAAATTCTAGGGTTATGGAGTTGAACCTTAGTAGAAGTAAACCTCTAATGAAAATATGATGATGTGAGATTTTTGTAAGATTGTTGAAATCTAAGTTTTGGTTGAGATTGATGGTTGATTGAAAATCTAGGGTTTGCAACTAACCCTAGTGGAAGTTAGTCATGTTAATGACTAAGTTGTGATTGACTTTGATTGATTCTTTTGTATGAAATCTAGGATTTATATGAAACCCTAGTGGAAATCTAACATATGAACTTTGAAAGTTGTTAGATGCCATGTAGATCTATATTTCTTTGAATTATTTCTAGGGTTTTCTATATGTTGTAGTAAGTTATATTACACCTTGGAAAGAAACGTTGAAACCCTAGATGGAATAAAGTTGTTATGATGTAGTCTAAGGTTTATGACAAAATCCCTAGCAAAATGTTGAAGAGTATATGTCTCTTGTTTAAGTATCTTATATGTATAAAGTTGAAATGCTTCCATGATTCTGATATGGCTAACTTCATGCTTTTATAGATTTGGTTGTACTTGCTATCTAAGTTGTGCAGGTACACAATCTTCAATATGGTGAAGATGTTTGTTGATGTGATAAGCATGATGAGGATGATGATAATTTTGATAAAATGGTTGGAAGCCATGAAATATTCTTCGATGATGAAAAGAATAAGATGATCTCCCTGAGGAAGCCTGAATAGAAGAGATATCCCTAAGATTAAGAGGGAGTATGGATAAAGAGATGCTCCCAGGTTGAGAGGGAGGGCATAGCTTGGTTTTGATTAAAGAATGAATTTCGGAGGATATGTTGCTACATGAAAAGTAGGAAAGGAAAGTGTATGATGAATCCTCTGTCAGAGATTCAATTGATAGTCTTGCTATGAAAATATGAGAAGCAACATCAAGTTTTCTAAAAGACCCCAAAGGTTTGTATTTGTTTATGTACATGTTCAAGTCTATTATTGATTGTGGTTGTGTTTGTACAGGTAAATATCTCGAAGGATTTGATAGCATGTTGGTCACCAATCAGTTTGATTGGGAGATATTGGTCATCCTTGATCAGCTGAATCAAGGAGTGCTAAGGCTTTCTAAGTGAAGCATTGCCTGGGAGGACATATGGCTGACACTTTGTTTTGATGTCTAGGTCCCAAAGTTGGAAAGGTGGTGTTTATTATAGAGCTTTGTTTTTTGATACACACCTAGATCTTTGGGTTGGTGGTTAGCAAGTAATCCTGATGGTACCTAGAGGGATTGAAAGATTGAGTCCACCTTATTCCCACTTGGATAGATTTCCCTGGTTAGGAATCTATTCTATGGAATTATGGTGCCTAAAGTTCTTCATGGTTCATATGGTTTGAGATCTTCCATTATACTTGTATATGATTAATACCTCCCTAGTTAAGAGGGAGTGTTGTAACATGTAACTATGCTCGGTCTTCATTAAATGTATTTGAGTAATCTTGTAATGTACTTGTCAAAAGAATAAAGAAAGTAATTTTCATTATTATTATTGTGACTTATTAAAGCATGGGTTTCATGCTTGGGTCACCATGTTTTAGGTAAAATTCCCCATTGAGAACTTATATGATATATTCTGAGTCAATAGAGTCATTATACTTTTAAAGAGACCCTTATTGGGCTTTTGAATCACATAAAAAGGTTAAGTATTGAGTCAAATATAATTTATTATATTCCACATCAAGTCAGCCTAGAAGAGATCAATTCAGCCTAAGGACCCTATTCGACCTCACATGGAGCCTATAAATACAAGCAAGTCGAAGTCATTTGGAACACACTCACTCACAAGAAGTTTGATATCTCTTGTAGCTAGAAGAAGTACAAAGTTTGTTGTGGGTAAGCCAAAGTAAGTGTGAGTTGGGTGGAGTCTAAGGAGAAGAAGAAAATAAAAATTTTGGTGTCTCTCTCTCTCTCTCTTTTTCGTGGCCTAAATTGGCATATCGAAGTCTTCCAAGTTTTGCTATTGCCGAAAGCTGCTGCCTAGTTGAAGTTGCTAGAAAGGGGTTGAAATTCTGGGAGGTTGACTTGGTGTGGAGGGAAATTCTGGGCTTGGTATAGGGTGAAGAGTCTTAAAGAATATTATTGAAAGGAAAAAATTTATTAACTGGGTTTTCCCCTCGAGGGGGGGTTTTCCCTATCATAGTGCCTACATCTAGTGTCTATTGTTTTATGTGATGTTGCTTTGCTAATTCATTGATGAACTAAAAAGAAGAAGATATAAAATTGTAATAACAAGAAACATCACAAGTAATTAACAAGAATAAGAAAATGTTTTTGCCTTTATGATTTTCTAACAAATGAAAGTGATGCTCTATGAATGTCTTGGGATCCATGGCTCTCAACACCTTACCTCTAGGTGTCAATATGATCCTCTGTTGGATTTGGGGCCTAGTTAAGTTTCCCAAGCCATAATGGAACCACCTATAAATCACACACAATAATTGGTGTTGCAACTTAAGACATCAGGTACATTTAATCATTTTTTCATCAAAGCGAACCAAGATTGCAAGTAATGGGTAGTGTGACACTTCATACAAGGTTTCTCTTCCAAAATTGGGGCATTAGTGTTGGGTGCTTTGTTTGAAGGTGAACTCGCAGCACAAGAAGGAGAGGCATAAGAAGAATCATAGCAACAACAAGTAGAAGTATAAGAACCAATAGAATATTGACTCGAAGATGAGTCAATACACTGTGGTCGGGGCATGTTAGGTCCTTCATTTTTTTTATAGAAATTTGGCAAATTTTGATCAAGGTTTTGGTCATAATATGGTCATGGAAGACATCGTTGGAAAAATTCTAGTGAATGGACGAAACAACCAAATGTCGAGGATGATTGGAAACAAGCAATAAGGGGAAATAAAAAGCAGTTACATTGGAATTTTCAGAGGAAAAAAAAATGGATATGCACGTTGGATTTTGAAAGAACCAAAGGAAATAAGGACCAAAACACGCATATTTTGTCAAAGTGGACTAGATCAACCAAGAAGGATCAAGGAAAGGAAATCTATAAGAAGCTTAAGGAAATATGGCAGAGGAGGAGATTCAAAGCATATGTCGAAATGTTGTCGACGTGATGATTGAATGGATTCTTAATGTTTTTTTATCTATCTCTAAATTTTGTTTTGTATTTTGATGCTATAGTCATCCAACTCTCACCTCTGATGAAGAGCCTTTATATTGTAATGATCTAGTTTGCTTGCTAATGAAAGTGTTGCAGAAAAATGTTTATGTGTTCAAATGTTGATGGATTGTTTAGCCTCTTAAAAAATTCAAAATTTTAATGCAAAATGCTTTCTATTATTTCCTTTTATCTTGCGTTTCTATTCTTTTTTTGATTACATCATGTATGCAATTGCGAGAAATTATACGTTGTTTATATGCAATGGATGGATTAGCTTTTGAGTCATTCCTTGATATTGTTATGTGATCTTTTATTCTCTGTTAAGTCTCGCCATGTCTTGGGTGAGACGCCTCTCTTTCTTATCAAGGGAGGTGAAAATTTTGGTGGATTACTAGACTACTATGGACTCTTTTGTTAGCGCCTAGTATCTGAACCTAGGGTCAACCACTTTTCAAATTTTTAAGCCAACAAATGGTTCCATTCTTGGGACCTATAGCATTTTTAAGGGATCTGGATCATGGTAGCAAGGATCCCTAGAGGGATCTTCAATACTCGTGGCATGAGAAAATTGACCAATTTATTTTTCAGCAAGCTTAGTTGTGGTAGAAGAACTTAGAGTGGGTAAGGGAAGAAGTCTTGTATGCAGAACCTACCTGTGACCAATAGGAAATATTTTAGTGTCGGTTTCCTAAAGAACTTCACAATTGTTTGCATCAGTTTCAGATTAAGGGAGGAGTCAGGAACCATCTTAGGTCTCCTCGTATCTAGAATAATGTTGATCTATATGATTTGCATAAGTTAGACACTGAGTTGACGAGGGTCATTTAATTTTGGGTACAAGCAACTCTAGAAATTTACATTATTTAATTTGATGTAGAAGATCACTTATCTTTCTCCAAAGTTGAAGTTATGTTAAAATATGGGTTGGGGGGAAGTTTGTTAAAGGAAATCCCTCTTTGGATTAAATTTTTGATGGTGGAAGAAAACTTATTGTTGTTTCAAGAACATAATATGGAAACTTAAATCTTTAAGTACTAGGGTTAGGATTTAGGGTATAAATGTTGCTAGGTTGTGAATAATGAAGACATTATTGTTATGGATGCAAATAAGTCACGGAGGGCTCGAGATTTGAGAGCACAGAGGAGGGCGAAGATAGTTGATGAATGAAGGTATTATCACTCAAAAGTTTTCCCTAGAAGTTATAAAAAGAAGGAATCATTCGAGGTAACCACAAACCAATATTTTAGACTCAGGTTCTAGCCAACTTAAGTCTAGAGAGGGCTCTCTCTTTATGATTTAACTTTGTTTTTATTAGATTTTAGGCTAGTTCTTAGTGTTCATGAGGATTTTGATTTTAGATTGAAGGTTGGGTGGTGGAATTCTTGGAACAGATGGATAGAGCTAGGTCTTCAAGCCATTGGGCTATGGAGTCAATCAAAGGATAGCATAACTGGACCAGATCATTAAAGGGAATGTTCACAGGGCAGGCTAGCAAAGCAAAAGGCAAATCTTTAGGTCTAATGGATGGGGTGGTTCTAACCAGGGTGAAAGGGCAATGAAGAATCCTTAGACCGGGATCAGAATGAAAGAAAGCAGGTGATCATGAACAAAGGGCAATTAAGAATCCTTTGCTATAGACCAGGGGGAGAAACTACGGAAGCAAGGGAGCAGTTAAGAATTCCCTAACTAAGATAGTTTAGTAGAAAACATTTAAAATGTAAACAGTCAAGATAGAGTGCATTCAAGCAATTTCTAAAATATCATTCCATGTTATACATTTAGATTTTAGATAAACAAACAAGATTATGGAGACACATAAGAGAAATAACAATAAACAAAAGAGAATACTTATTTGTATATCGCTTTACACAAGAATCCTGTAAAATATCTGAGCTTTATTCCTTGATCCAGCAAGCCAATCCAGTCATTGATACAATAGAACTTAGAATTGAGAGAGAAAGTCTATAGAAATGTCTTCGAATCCACACACAAATACTTCGAAATATGAATTATTTATAAAAAAATATTTACAAAATATCTCATAACAATCTGAGATTTAATCTAGGGAATCAAAATATCTTCAAGCATGAAGGTAGGTACAGATGGAAAACTGCATCATGTTGTCCCTTTTATTGTGGTAGTGTTGGCTGTTGCAGTTGAGTTTGAGCCCTTTGAGCTGGCTGATATTTGTATGATAGAATCATCTTCACCTTGATCTTTCACTGATACTCTTTGATGCCGCTGATTTGTCTTTTACCTGTTTCACCTGGTTGTCTTCAGATTTACTGTGGTAATTTTCTACTATAAAACTTTTCAAAGTAAATCTGTCACTTTTTCCCACCATTCATCCTCAAGTAACTTTACTTTTAGCATTCTTCTATAAATTTCATCTGCTTCTGTGTATTTAGCAAAATTGGGCTTGGTGACAAACATATGTTTCACCTCATGTTCGAGGAAAAATAGATTTTCCAAAGTATCATACAATACTTTTCCAGTTGGTAGGGCTTTTATACCTGAAGTATTGGCTTGTTCCTTAGCCAATTTTCTAAGTCTGTCAGTGTAGTCCAATCGGGTCATAAGTTTATCATGGATGACCATAGGACTGGGAAGGCCTTTGTCCCTCAAAATTTGAAATTTGGCCATAAACCTGTCAATGGCCACCTGCATGTTGTGGCACTTTTCTTCCAAGTTGAGCATAAGGTTTCTTTTGGAAAGAACCTTTTTGACCTCTAGGATGGCTTCGGTCCTATCCTCTATACCAAGCTCATTGAGCTCATGTCTGTTCTTATTGTTCAGGAAGTGGATGAGTCGATTGGCATCCTCAGGCATCTCGCCCAACTCTTCCCTTACTTTCTGGATAGCCTCAGTGGCTACCTTCACCAATTCAGTTTGCTCAAATATAACTTGAATTGATGGCCAAATATCATTGACAAAGTCAATGATATTGGCCCAGAGCATTTCTTTGGTCTGTCCTAGTGGTTTCTGCAATGTCAAATCTTTCTCTAGGACTTTGATCTTCTCACCCATCCTTAGGGTTTTCTGTGTTTCTTCTCTCTACTGAATTTGGACAAGCTTACAGTCAATTTCTAAGCTTGCCACTTTCTCCTTTAGCCTTTTGAGATCTGTTGCCTGGATTGACATCTCCTCCATGGCTTTCACTAGCTCTGTTATTTTCTCTGTTGATGTGCCTGCTACTGTAGATTCAGTTGTGATTGGCAGTGTTGTGGTAGGTGGAGTCGTAGGTGCCAATGATGCTGCCAATGTAGAAGGAACTGTTGTTGTCACTGTGGGAATGGAAGTTGTGGAATTTTTTTCCATGTCACTTTGTTTGGACTGAATCAAAATGTCCAACTCTTTTTCTGTCCCTTTTAGTTGGTCATTTAGCTTTAGGACTAAGTCCATGAGCTCTTCATGTCCTTTTTGTGCCTCCAGGACTTCTGCTGTTTGTGGGTGATGCAACTGGGGAATCTTGAGCTGTTTCTTCAGAGCAGCTATATCATCATTCTTTTTCTTTATTAATTTTCAGTGGCCTTTACATCTTTGGGATCATGTCCCAACTCAATGACTAAATCCTCTAAGGACTTGATTCTGGTATCTTTTGCATGTGAAGAGGCATTCTCCAATTGGAATTGTGCTAATATGTTATTTAGGGAGTTTTGCAATTGGTGGGCAGCGATGGCTTTCCCTGTCAAGGTGGAGTAAATCATCTCCCCCGTTTGCTTGTGCAGCTTAATCTGATCAATAGGATGAATGTCCTTTGCTAGTACTTCGAAGTCTATATTTTTAAAGTATGTTGTTGTTCTTGGTTTCTGAGTAGTGGGCTTCGTGAATGTCATTTGCATCTTCCCCTCTTTTACATCATAGGCTGACATAGCCTCGTCTGATTGGTAGGGGTCATCTTTAAGTACTGTGCATAAGTTTGGGCTTTCAGCTTCTCATTCCTGGCCTTTATCTCTTTATACCTTTCTTTGATGTCCTGGTCCTTGTCTGCTAGCATCCTGAAAGAGGATACCTCCACACTTTGTTGTCTCTCCAGTATCTGAGTATGTGATGTGGAAGGTTCTACAATGCCTCCAAAGGGAGTGGCATGCTTGCTCCCTTCTCTTTCAGTGCTTGTAACATCTATTGTCTCCTCTGTATATTCCTATTCTAAAACAGGATTTATTATTTGTCTCTTTGCCTGGCTTGTCTCTCCATATGCTTGTGATGTTGCTCTTCTTGAGGGAGTGGCCCCTTCCCCGTTTCTCTTGAGGATTTTTTCCTCATTTAGAGGAGTCTATAAAATTGGGGGGTTACTCATGGTGGCCTCTGGTCTATCTTATTTTTCTGATTGTTCTGGTTCTTGTGGTGCTTCTGACCCTTCTGATGCTTCTAATTCTTGTTGTACCTGTGATTCTTCTTAGGCTTGTGATTCTTCTTGGACCTGAGATTCTCCTAGCACCTACAGGAAAGAACCCTCATCAAGTTGTTTCTCTAGATCAATCAGAGTGTTTTCAACAGCAACTTCAATGCTATCCCTGTCCACTAAAGTATTCTCCACCCATTCCAATTGATTTTCATATTTTTCTATTTCATGGATTTGGTGGCCATCTTGTTTTTCTGTCTTCTGTTGTAGATGAAGTCCAAGGGATCATATCTCCACATGAAGCTCTGTTTCAGATTTAGTCTTTGAAGAATTTGGTCTGCCTCCTTTCCAGCTTCTCTACTATTGCAAATAAAGGGGCCTAACTGGTCTCTGATCCTGAGCTGGGCCTTCTTTTTGGCTCTGACAAAATGCACCTCATCTGAATTGATTATCTTCCTATAGTACTCCAGAGCAAATAACCTCATTGGGAGGTATCTGGGTAGTTTATATGGGGCCAACTCACAACCATAAATTCTAATTTCAGTGTGGTTTTGGTACAAGTACCAATCCCCCACTTTGTGTTGTTTTGAGAGTTGTAGGATCCTCCTTATATCTGAATTGATTCTTGGAGGAGGGCTTCCTAGTAGCATTGTCATAATGGGATGTACAAATAGGTCTATGAAGTCTGTATATGAATATGGGGAGTCATATTTATGGGTCAATGGAGTCCAGAAAATCACTGACCTAGGGTGACCTTTTGTATCAAGCTTCTGGAGAGTAAAGGGGAACTTATCTACTTGATAGTATAGAAAAAGGTGATACAAAATAGAGGAATACTTGAAAACTCTCTCATTACTCATCCTAAGGAATTGGTCATGCATCCTATTGGCTATAAACTTGGCATAATCATAAATGACAGTAGGAGGTTGTCCTGGAGTGAAGATGGACATGAAAGCTAGGATGATTTCATCTATATACTCACTGGTGGTGTAACCTAGGACACTAGATATCATTGCTACAATATCCTGGCCAAATTCTGAAAATATGGTGTACACATATGGAGGAGGATCTTTTGGAATATGCTTTTCTTCTACAATGAAGGTTTGGAACATCTCAGCAAGTTTTGCAGTGGTAAGCTTGGGGAATCAGTCCAATAGGTCTCCAATTGAAATAGGGGTTAGGTTTTTCCCTAGTTGTAGTTGCAGCATTTCATTAATTGATTCTGCAGTGATGGTGAAAAGTACAGTTTGGTTAGGGGACATCACTGCTCTTTGGCTGGGGATATAGTTTGCATGGCAGTAATGGACAATTTCTGGGAAAATATGAACTTTAGGGAATTGGTACTTGGGTAAATTGGACTCCCAAAGACCAATTTTATCAGCATGGTTTAGGTATTGGTCTCTGTATCGGTAGTATAATTTGAGAGGGGATTCATGGACAGAGGTGTCCTTGATTTGGAAGTCTTTATCAGCTAGGGGGAGGTGGTCTAAATCCAAGTGAGGAGAGGAAATTGGTCTCACATCCATGGCAATTGGGGCAGCCATTCTCAATTCTTGTGGATTTGAGAATGGGGGAGGTGATTTTCAATTTTTTAGGGCAATGGTGGTTCAATTCCAGGTGGGTTTGGGTTACCAGAGTTTCTCTTTTATTTTAATTAAGAAAACTTAGTGACTGGTTCGGAAATTGACAGGGTTTTCAATGGATTCTGGCTTAAATACCTGGAATTGAAGAAAACTGGGTCTGAACCGAGTGACTGGCAATTGTGAATGGTTGAAAAATCTTCAAGCAAGTTTGAAGGCAATCTGGGAGCTTTGTGGCGTCTTCAGGGTGCAATTGTATGTGGGTTGACAACTTCGACATTCGCAGGTGCGTGCATGGAAGTTTTCAGTTAAAAAACATGATAAAACGAATGATTTGGGGCTTTTTGGCTTTATGTGGGAAAGTCAAAATTGGTGGGTACAAGTGAACAATGGTCATTTGTCGTGTAGTGGGGTGAACAGTGGTTATTTTGGTGCATATCGGGCGGGCGGTAAGTGGTTTTCTTTGCACAGCTTTTGGGCGCTTGGTGGTTTTGGGAGGAGGCCACCCGATTCCACTCATCAAGTGACACGTAGCCTCGGGGACCTAGCGGAAAACAACCCTTTTCGAGCGGGTAACGTTCAGAGTTCGGGCCCTTCCGAAATGGATGAGGACCGTTAGATGTGGAGGGGAGAGATCGTGCGGTGATCGGGCAGTGGAGTTGCATGGAGGGTAGTGGGGGGGGGCCAATGGGTAATTAAGTGCGGTGGTTTTTTCTTTAATGAAGGTTTAAGGCGGGGTTAAGGTATCGGGGTGATTAGCGGCGGGATTTAAATGGGTTTTTAGACTAACTTAATCACAGGTCGATTAGTTAGGGGATTTTCGGGGTTTTGGGTAATACTATAGTTTATATAATTAAACTAGGGTAGGGTTTATTAATATTTTGCGGGAGTTAAATATATACGGGGAAAAGGGGTCTTTAGTCGATATTTAATAAATAAATTAGTAATTAGGAAAGTGAGTGGAAACGGGCACTATACCCTAAGCATTTGATATTTCATGTTTTATTGCTTTTCCAATAATAGCATAAAAACTTAGGATATAGTGCTTTTATGGGTTTTTTTATATGAAAATGAGTCATGTGGGGGATTGAACACCTTGCCTAGGTAAAAGTAATTTTAAGCTTAGGAAGAGAGTATTTTTAGGGAACATGAATTATTTTGAAGGGGGGAATGAATGTTTATGAGGGGTTTTAGTACTTATTGCCTATAAGTCATTGAGTCGAGGGTCTTGTCCCTCCAAAAGTCAGAGAAATGCTCTGAGCCTCTTTGACTTAGGGTTTTCAATTACTTTGATCTTTATTGTGGGAAATTAGTTAAGTAAAAAGTGAAATGAAAGAGGGAAATTAATTAATTGACTTTGATATCCATCTGCATGCTTGAGTGTCCATTCACATTTGGAACTTTTATGATGAAAAAGATGATACACGTGCTTTTTTCTAATCAATCATCAAAATTCTGCAACCTTTCTACTACTTACCCATCTACTCATCCTACCATTTTTACTTCTCTTTATTAGGGTGCATTTGAGCTAGAAAACCCTTATCAAACATTTTTCTTTCTCTTTACAATAGTAAACTAACTAATTCTAACCTTATTACATCCAAGGGCTCAGATTAAACAGTTGAGCTCCTTTTATTTACTCTACCTATCTACTTATCTGCCAAGATTAAACAGTTTGGTCAGATTTTTATTCTCTATCTATAGACATGAAATTGAAACATGAAATAACCAAGTTTAAACATTTTGACTATCATGGATTGTGGCAAAGGTTACAAACTGCACACAATCATTTATTATGCACAAAAAGTAAATAGTAGTGGCATTTTGACTTGCACACTTTCATGGTCTTTTTCTTTTCTTGGGGTTCATATTTTTCATCTTTTTGACCTTTTTATTCTTTTTGTCCTTTGATTATTCTTTTAGGACATACCCTCTTTACATTTTTTAATTTTTTGAATATGGAAAACATTTGCAAAAAGCAAAGGTATGTACATATTACAGGTTTAATCTCAGCCATTCAAAAATTATGACTCCTATTGGTATAGGAACCTAACAAAAGGGAGAATAATTTGTGTGAGATCAAAAGATGACAGAGGGAATTACACCAAATATGGGAGGTGTTCAGTAGTCTAATATTGTTGATACGAGGACCAAGTGGTTTGGAGTTGCGGCAGATAGAGGATAGTGACAATGTGATTTCTAGACAATTAGGATGTGTTGGAAGCATTGTAGGGAGATAGATGGAAGGAAGCAATAGAGATATCCATGAGCCAGAAGGAGTAAATACACTAGATGGATTAGGGCTTACAGTTGGAGTAGAGAACCAGAATACCCCTCCTGATGAAGAAATGTATTTTGTAATGATCATTACAGTAAAAAAATTTAGAAACCAAACCATATCATTATAGTATAAAGGCTTTACATCATAGGTGAGAGCTAGATCACTATAATATCATAATACAAAATGAAATCCAGAGATATATCAGAAACATTAAGAATCCCTTCGATCATCATGTTGGCAACATGTCAACATATGCTCGAAATCTCCTCCTCTTCCATCTTTTCTTAAGTTTCTTATAGATTTCCTTTTGTTGATCCTACTCACTTGATCTGGTCCACTTTGAAAAAATCTTGGTTTTTCTTACCTTATCGCCTTTTATTCTTTCAAAATACAGCATCCCTAACCTTCTTTTGCAGCCTTTTAAAATTCCAATGTAACTGCTTTTTATTTTCCCTTGTCACTTATTTCCAATCATTCACGGCATCTGGTTGTTTCAGCCATTCAGTTGAATTTTTCCAATAATCTCTCCACGACAATCTTCCAACCAAAACCTTGATCAAAATTTTCCAAAATTTCTATAAAAAAAGCAAAGGACCCAATAGGCCCTGACCAAAGTCTATTGATTCGTCCTTGATTCAATATTCTACTAGAGCTTCTGGTTATACTTGTTGTTGTTGTACTTCTTCTCATGCCTCTCCTTCTTGTGTCATGGGTTCACCTTGAAATGAAGTACCCAACTTAGGTACTGTCTAGAGAACTCTAGCTTTGGAAGAGGGGTAACTATCCATAGCAGATTTCCAAGAATATGTAAGAGCAGTAGACTGATCAATAAATTTAGTAGTATATTTAGTAGTGGGATGTTCTATCCCTGCACTTATTACATCCTGTCGTTGGTTGCCAACTTCAGAGTTTATTTATCGCAATTGTACAAAATGATTCTGGGAAGGCAGTTGAAGGTCTCACAACACAACTTTAGCTACATGTGAGTCATCTTCCAACTAATGGATTTGTTTCTCCAATGCATCAATGTGATAAAATAACTCTTGCTAGTAGGTGAGGTCATGAGTGACCAAATGTTGGTTAAACAAATTTTGTGTTTGTTAGGACAACTCATATAGAGGTTGTGATCCGGATTTAAGCAGGAACACAATAGATTACAGAGATAACCATAAATACAGAGATGCGATAACCATAAAAACAATGATGCAGCGGAAATAATACTTCATTTCATTAATGGAGAATATTGAAATATGCTTACAAATAGAAATAACCCAGCTAGGGCGATGGTAGCTTATCTCTGAGAAGAGATGTGTCGGCTACAAGCCTCTGAACTGTTTCGAACTGTGTTACAATGAGGCTTGAAGGCCTATTTATTGTTGAGAAACAATGGAAAACCCTTAACATTCCAAAACCTAACCCTAGGAGATGAAACGCCAAACTGTGGGCCCCGTTTGGGTAAATTGGTACATCAACTTCCCGTGGTCGTAACTTTGGCATACGATCTCCGTTTGACGCGTACAATAGCTCGTTAGAAAGATCTATTCGAGCACTACCACTTTGGGAAGGGAAACATCGGTCCATGGACCCATGTTGCCCCCGGATTTCCCAAAAAACGTTGTTTAGGGCCTCAAAACGGCTCCAGATGTTCAGGACCCGAAAAACTGCTAAAAATAGTAAGTTGTGCTACAATTAAGGAAACTGAAAATGCTGAGAGAAACAATGGTGGGGGTCTAGGTGGACTTGGCAGGTGGCCACCAATATCCACCTGGATCATTCCTCTCCCCTTAGGAAGCAATGGTCCCCATTGCGTTGAGTTCCTCCATGAGATGAGGAAACTTTTGCTGAACTTGTTCCTTGGTGAGCCACTTGCCCTGTTGAAGGAGTTGGCCTGCTTTGACAACTCGATACAGTTGGATATTTTGTTGGCGAGTGTTCTTGATCTGTGTGTCCATGATCCGATCAGTTGCAGCTTGTTCCATGCAATCTGGATTTAATTCTGTGGGTTTGAGCTGTTCTGCAATGTTGGATGTGTCTAACAATGGTGGAAAGTATGGCCGAAGGCGGTCCACATTGAACACTGGGTGCAGGCCAAGGAATGGGGGAATTCTGAGCTCAAATGCATTGTCTCCCATAGCCTTAGTAATGGTGTAAGGACCATATCGGAGTGGTCTCAATTTCCGATAGGCTCCAGTAAGGCGTTCCTTTTGCAAATGCAACCAGACTTTGTCGCCCACCTGAAACTTGTGTGGCACTCGATGTTGATCATGTCGCTGCTTGTACTTGGCATTTGATTTCTCAAGAATGTCATGGACCTGCTGGCGAATATGTTGGATGCGCTCAATGAAGCTGGTGGCCTTATCTGTTTCGGACTGGACATGAGCTGAATTTATGTGAGTAGTTGCAAGTGGCATGGCCACATCAATGGGGCATAGTGGCTGGAATCCCAAACCCACCTGAAAAGGGCTATGGCCAGTGGAGCTGTGAAGAGCTTGGTTGTTGCTGTGTTGAACACAGGGGAGGCTCTCGTCCCATGTGCGTGGATGCTTTGAGTTATACATGCGCAGAATGTGCACAATCATCCTATTGACAACCCCTGTCTGGCCATCAGTTTGAGGATGGAAGGCTGTGGACTTCGTGAGTTTGGTGTCGAGCATTGACCAGAGACTGGACCAAAATGTGCTGAGAAACTGACTGTCCCGATCTGAGATGATAAACTGTGGGATCCCAAAGTGCACCCACACTCGTTCAAAGAAGAGTTTAGCAGTGGCTTCTGCTGTGATATTCTTCTTGCAGGGCGCCATAATGTCCATCTTCGAGAACCTATCGACGACCACAAAAACACAGTCATTTCCATGCTTAGTGGAAGGAAGGTCTGACATGTAATCCATGGAGATGGATTCCCAAGGTCGACTAGGGGTAGGCAACGGGGTATAGAGGTCGTGCTTCCTAATGGTCGGTTTGGAAATGGCACAGGCAGTACATGATCTGATGTACTTCCCTAGAAATAATTTTGCAGTACTGCCACTGTCTTCTCGACCCCAAAATTCCCAACAACCCGACTGTAGTGTGCTTCCCAAATCATCTTGGCATGCTCGCTTGAAGGAACACAAAGGTGACATAGGTGGCATAACAGGGCATCCTGGAGGTGAAAATATGGAACATGCCGACCCTCCAAGAGTGCCTGGTATGTGTGGCCGAATTCTGGGTCGCTTTTGTAGAGAAGTGGCCAATCAGAAGTCTCATGCCCACAAGAGTTGAGCACGGTGGTTAACGCCATGATCGGTGGTCGACTGAGGAAATCTGCAACATTATTGGTGCTGCCCTTATTATACTTGATATTCAAGTGGAACTGTTGCAGGTATGTAGACCACTTCTGATGGCGATCATTCTGCAATTTCCCTTGGGTCTGTATGAACTGCAGGGGTCGGTGGTCTATGTGGATGACTGTTTCCTTCCCCAAAATGTAATGCTTCCATTGTCGGCAGGCCTGTACAATGGAATACATCTCTTTATCATAAGTGGGGTACTTCCGAACTGTTTCTGAAAGTGTTTCACTGTGATATGCCACTGGATGTCCATGTTGAGTAAGGACTGCCCCAATAGCATAGTCAGAGGCATCTGTCTCGACCTCAAATGGTTGTTGTAAATCTGGTAACGCGAGCACTGGTGCTGTGTAGAGGCGATCCTTCAACTCCATGAAGGCCTTCTGTTGAGATTCAGACCAAAAGAATTTTGCTTTCGCCCCTCCCTTGATGACTTGACTCAAGGGCCAAGTAATATGAGAAAACCCCAACACGAACCTGTGGTAGAAGTTGGCAAGACCTAGAAAGCTACGGAGCTCTATTAGAGTGGTTGGATATGGCCAATCCCGAATGACTTGGATCTTGGCTGGATCGACATGCACCCCATGTTCATCAATGATGTATCCCAGATACTGAACCTGGGTCATGCCAAAAGTGCATTTCTCCAAATTGGCACATAGCTTGTGTTGCCGCAGTGTTTGGAGAACCTGTCGGATGTGGTGGAGGTGCTCTTCCCAACTCTGGCTGAAGATCAGAATGTCATCCAAGTATACTACTACAAAGGAGTTGGTGAATGGCCACAAGATGTCATCCATTAGCCTCATGAAGGTTGCAGGAGCATTCGTCAATCCGAAAGGCATAACCAACCATTCAAAAAGGCCCTCCTTGGATTTGAAGGCAGTCTTCCACACATCAGAGGATTCGATTGGTACCTGGTGATATCCTGACTTCATATCGATCTTGCTGAAATATTTCGCCCCCTTTAGTTGGTCCAGGAGGTCATCAATCCGCGGGATCGGGTACCTATTACGGACAGTGATCTTGTTCAGCGCCCGATAGTCAATACAGGGTCTCCACGTCCCATTCTTCTTCTGTACCAACACGATCAGGCTCCCCTAAGGTGATGAACTCAGACGGATGTGACCTTTCTGCAGGAGCTCCTGAATCTGCCTCTTGATTTCATTGTTCTCCAGAACGGAGCGCCGATAAATTGGTCCATTGGGTAGTGGCGCACCTGGGGTGAGATCGATGGAGTGCTTAACCTGACAGTGCAGAGGAACCCCTGTAGGGGAGGTGAAGATGTCCTCGTACTCCTCCACAATCTTGTCCATCTGTAGTTGTCGTGCAGAGGGACCCCGTCTGGAGGCCGCGACCACCGTCTTCTTCTTTCCTTGAGGGCGTATCATCAGGAAAACAAATTTCCTGGTTTTGGAAATTATCTTACTGCATTGTTTTGCAGTAATCAAAGAGATGGCTATAGGTGGTGCTACCTCTGGTATCCTGTACAACTTATTTCCCAATGTAATAATAACAGCACGGGGCCTTGATTCATACACAGCATGTCGCTTCCACAAGTATGGTTGTCCTAATAATACATCACAAACTTCAAGGGGAGCAATGTCACACAATACCTCATCCATGAAGGGCTTGATGTTGTATGGAAAGCGACACTACTGGCTCACGCGAAGATCTCGTCCTTGGGGAAGCCACCCAATGGTGTATGGTTGTGGATGTGCTGTGGTCGGTAAGCCCAACTGCTTCACGACCTATGCCGAAATGAGGTTCTTTTGACTTCCGCTATCAACAATGAACTGTATCGGGGAGCCCTTTACCCACATCTAGGAGTGGAAGAGACGCTCCTCCTCCTCTGGATCTTCGGGTTCATTTTTCTGGATCTTGGCGGTAGCAACAGTGGCGTTGGGATCCGCATCAATGATCTGCTTCCCTTTTTCATTCCCCTTATCGGGTTCTGACTCAGAGTCGGAACATGCATCTGATTCTGAAACCTTTAGCTCAGCCACCAGTGACTGCTTGGCCCGACACTCACTTGTGTTGTGAGTGGAGCTCTTATGGAACTCACACCATTTTCCAGTGTCCTTTTTCGGCTTCGCGGCACTGTTCTTTGCTTGCAGCTTCGGCGGGTTGTCTTGGGCTGTCCCGCCTTGGCTTTGTCCTTTGTTCTGTGGTTTAGGGGCACCTTTCCCCTGCTTTGGATTCGTAGATCCAAAGTCTCGCTTCTTTTGTTTAAACTTCTGCTCGACCTTGACGGCATATCGGTATGCTGCGCCGAGCGAGGAGATGTTCAGGAATTGTATTTCTTCCTGGATGTACTTGTGCAGGCAACCACGGTATTTGAGTATCAAATGTTGCTCCGAATCCTTGATACCCAACTTTGTGCGAAGTGTATGGAAAAGATTGGTGAACTCCGGCACGTCTTGGTCCCTTCCCTGCCGCAGCGTGGTCCACTTTATGTATTCATCCTCATAGCTTCCGACAGGGTAGTACTACTCCTTGATGGCATCCCGGAATGAAATCCAGGTGGGTGCGGCTGAAAATAGTGAGCCAGTACTTTCATCCTTCTGCTCGCAGTAGGTTTCCCACCAGTCCTTGATGTGGGGGGCTGCTTTGAGAAGAGCGAAAACAATCTTTTCCCAACCCGAAAATTCATGAACAGAAAAATAACCCTCTAGCAGATTTAACCATTTATCTACGGCATCTGCGTCTATCTGACCCTCGAATATGGGGATTTCAAAATTGACTTGTACCTTAAAGGGCGTGGCGTTTCTAGAGTAGCTGCCGGAAGCCGATGCATCGCTTCTGGGTAGCCGCTGAAGGATCTGAGCAAAGTTGTCCATCATCGCATTCCGTTGTCACTCGAGGGCTTCTTCGAGCAAGATTTTGATGGGATCTCCTGCCCCCTCGTCTTTCTTCTCATCCGCCATGGGAGGCCGTCGAGATTTGTGAGGCTGGTCTTGCAAAGGTTCAACCAGTTCAAGCCCTAACTCCTTATATCCCGACCTTGTTGGGGACATGCAAAGAAAAACAGAGAAAAAGCAGACCGCTCTGATACCACTGATCCGGATTTAAGCAGGAACGTAATAGATTACAGGGATAACCATAAATACAGAGATGCGATAACCATAAAAACAGAGATGCAGCGGAAATAATACTTCATTTCATTAATGGAGAATACTGAAATATGCTTATAAATAGAAATAACCCAGCTAGGGCGATGGTAGCTTATCTCTGAGAAGAGATGTTTCGGCTACATGCCTCTGAACTGTTTCGAACTGTGTTACAATGAGGCTCGAAGGCCTATTTATTGTTGAGAAACAATGGAAAACTCTTAACATTCCAAAACCTAACCCTAGGAGATGAAACACCAAACTGTGGGCCTCGTTTGGGTAAATTGGTACATCAACTTCCCGGGGTCGTAACTTTGGCATACGATCTCCGTTTGACGCGTACAATAGCTCGTTAGAAAGATATATCCAAGCACTACCACTTTGGGAAGGGCAACATCGGTCCATGGACCCATGTTGCCCCCAGATTTCCCAAAAAACGTTGTTTAGGGCCTCAAAACAGCTCCAGATGTTCAGGACCCGAAAAACTGCTAAAAATAGTAAGTTGTGCTACAATTAAGAAAACTGAAAATGTTGAGAGAAACAATGGTGGGGGTCTAGGTGGACTTGGCAGGTGGCCACCAATGTCCACCTGGATCAGGTTGATTCTTATTTGAAAGCAAACTAGCACAATATTGAACTCCCCATAAGACTTTTTTGTGCATCATCAGTTAGTTGGCGAAGGGAACCTCTAAGGGAATAACCATCAGTCACCTTCTACTCAATATCAACATTATATTGAGTCAAGGGATCTGAGAGTGCTTGGTGAGAAGTCTCAATAGTATGATGTAATTCCTTATTATCAGTAATGACCTCAGTGTATGCAGTCACAACATGGTCACAAAAATCAGACAAGGAACATATAGAGAAATATTTAGGAGCATCTAGGATAGTGTTTGTAACATTAGGCCACATTCTCTCTAACTTAGTAATGATTCTTCAACCTGTCACTCCAAATGTTTTTCCTCACTACCCAATTGATCTCACTCAGGTGTGATAGCAAGAATTTCTTGCTGATGTTGGAGGCTAAGGAATTGTGACGACTCCCCACATGACGAGTGGCAACTTGAATAAAGTTAATAAACTATGAAGTGGACCAGCTTTGAATATTATCAGATGACCTAGCATCAGGTAAAGGGAACCAAACCTACAAAGGTTGACCACTGGCCATAGACTTATCAAAATAATCATGCGGTGAAGTCTCTCATTCGTTGCTCTTCTATCTATGAAATTGAGCATGAATCTGATCAATAGTATGCAAAGGTGATAAAGGACCAAGATATCGATTTGTGCAACAAGGCACAAAACTTCACAACAATGGTCATGTTTTTTACTAAGCTGCATAGTTTGAGTTGTTGAAAGTTCTAGACATGATGTCGAAGGAAATTCATCATGTGCAGTTGCAGAGGTAATAGTAACAGGAGTGGTATGCACATCTGACACTTCAAGTGTTTCCTTTGTAATATCCTGAATAGTGGAATCAACTTCCATTTCAACCTCATCAGTATTAGGGCTTCATGTATATGAGATTTTAGAGATGGTAGCAAACGAAGATGTTGTATGTATCGATGAGCCAAGGGAATAGGGAGAATCGGTAGGTGAGGAATGTTGAGGTTCTTCAATTCTCTAAGCATTGACGATAAAATCTTGAGGCTTTTTGTTCGTAAGGTCTACAATATGAGAATTGTGACTATGTGGATTATTTTGAGCCACAAATGAAAAAAGGGTAGCATAAATAAATGGAACAGTATTTGGAACTGTCGGCTAGGCTACAGAGGTGGGGTTCATGGTAGCAAAAGGAACAACTAGTGGTTTCAGCAAGTGACTATTAAGAGGAACAATAATGTGGACATTAGAAGTAGAAGGTGAAAAACTTACCAATGGACTAAAGGCTTGCAAAGTGTTATAAGCATAGAAAAATAACTCCTGAAATTTCTACAAGACAAGGTTAAGCACTCGATCTACTATGCACTTCTTGGATGATGAAGGGCTCTCTACAGAAGATGTATCCAGAAACATTCCTTCGAATGAATAAACAACTTTTCAATCCTGGACATGACATTGGATTCTCGGCCAGGAAAGAACTTCGTTGTGGGACACCTCTTCAAAGACATAGAAGGGCAGTGGTTTCATATGGAAGGTTTCAACACTAACAACTTTGGCGCAAATATAATTAGTGCCATGGTAGATTCCGAACCAAATTGAATGATAATATTCATCCAATATTGGTCTTAATACCCATGTGATGTTTTCCATAGCATGCACCATTTTGGTATACCAATTGGTGAAAGATTCTTCATTAATCTCCTTATTATTGGGATCACCTGATACCTTCCATGGGACATAAGTGAGTGCCAAAGGCTCATTATCTGATATTTTAGTTGGTTGTCTCCCTTCCGGCATACCCCATTTCATCATGGAAATAGAAATTACCAAATAACCATAAATAAAATATGTAGCCCACTTGAAAACATCCTCACAGACCTCAAATAACTCATTCAGCAGATAGTTACACCAATTAAGGTGCTCACCGCGATCACAAGCTTTTGCAACTGAAATGACATCTAGGGTACACTTGCCCTTGGTGTAAATGCACATGATCTGACCAACTATAATGTGGCATGAAATTTTTATTTGAGGACTATTGATCATGTCAATAACAACCTCGACCTCCTCACTGATTTTCGTACTTCATATAAAAATTATCGCCACCTTTCTTCTTACCCTGCTTAGAGGTAATCTGGAAAGAAGAGGAAACATACGCCTCACAAACCAACAATCATGTCTACCTGTAGATATCATTAACATGTATAATATATTCCCAGTCAAGCCACAAGGATATGTCATGCAATCGATTGATAAGGAACTTTGTACCCTTCATGGTTGCTCCAATGGTACTAAAAACAAGCAAATATTCCAGAGTCATCAATGTAGACCACTCTAAAAGTGAAAAATCTACCTTAATATGGGAAGAAGCACTTTCACCTTTCTTTGCTAAAGGTTCCATAAAAATTTGGGCTTCAAAGCTAGAAATAGGAAAGAGTAAGTCGAATCATTATCGGCTAACGAGGCTTTCTCATACTTTCCAGGAGTATCATCCATAGGAACAATGTGAGAATCTGAGAAACCTAGGGAAACAATAGGATTAGAAATATGAGTCATGAATGAAGATCAATGGTTGTATAAGAAAATATGAACAAGAGGCCGGAAATGAGGTTGAGAGGTAGAAAGACTTGACACAGGAGATAGGGTCAACAATTTGACCAAATAGACACTCACAATGAAAAACTTTGGCAAGTACATGGAGGCTACATAGAAATTCTTTTTCTAAACAAGATGTGGAATGATCATAACGTTAACTAATAAATATGGAAACCTACCAAATTGATTTAAATCAAGATAATGATGATTAATTGGACATGGACCTCGGGTTGGTTATGTAAAAGTCTAAAAAAATATATTATAATTATGGCCAATTAACGGGAAATGATTACGAAGTTGGAAAGTGGACAATCAAAAATATGTCAGGGAGTATTATGGGAAATATTATAATAATGACTAAGAATACTCTGTTAATTATTATAAACTTGAAAAACATAACATCTAACATGTGCTTCCCCGACCACAATGCGGTGGTTCGCGACTAAACTAATTGACAAAACTAACTCAACTACACTTGTTATTACAACAAACATAACCAGACAAACTAACACGACTTACTCAATACTAGACCTAACTATGACCTCCTTTTGGAGATCAACAATTACCTAAAAATTTTATTAACCATATTAGGGTTTCAGGCACCTTTCCAAAATAAATCCATCCATTTGCACAAGTTTGACATCTCTTGAATCTCATATCTCTGCAACAAAGAAGGGACCCAACCAGTGCATTTGTAATTTCCCTGAATTCTTCAAATATTTTCTATCATAGAGCAAGACTTGATCTCCAATGGAGAAAGCCTTCTTCTTTATGTGTCGGTCATGCCAAGCCTTTTGTCTTTCCTTTTCAACAGTTTGATGAAAATTGGCCACAATTATTTCTTCATCCAACTCCCACAGTTCCTATGGTCACTCTGCAATAGATTCATCATTTGTCATCTGAGTAGGTTGCGCAATAAATAAATTAGGAATAATAAACTTAGTTGGTACTACAACAACTTCCTGACCATAAACAAGATGGAACATAGTGTACTTATGTAGTCGCTTCATAGTAGTATGATAGGCTCATAATGTAGTTGGAACGTATTCATTCCAATCATCCCTATTTGCATGACATATCTTAGTAAGCCCCTTGTCCAGTATTTTATTAAAAGCTTCAACTGTGCCTTTTGCTTGCAAATGATATGGACTGCTCTTATGGCATTGAATCATAAAATTTCATAACAATGTGTCAACGGTATCATTGATGAAATGTGATCCCTGATCACTGGTAGGGCTCCTAGGACACCCAAATATGGTAATAATATTTTCAAAAATAAATAGTATAGCAATATTAGCAATACAATCTTTGACAGCAGCTGCTTTAGCCCAACACGTCAGATAATCAGAGGCAGTAATAATATATCGAGCATGAGAATGTCATGCAGAGGGATTTATAAGACCCACAAAATCAATAGCCCACTTTTGAAAGGCTTCTAATGCTTAGAAAAGATGCATATGAATCTCATCCCATTCGGATAGTCGACCAACTTGCTAACAAACATCACACCTTTCATCATATTCTTTTGTCTCTTTAAACAGAGTAGGCCACCAAAGTCTATCTTGTAATACTTTTTGAGTAGTTGTCTTCCCCATACATGACCTCTTGTAACATTAGAATGACACTCCCATATAATATCTTATTTCTCATGGTCCAAAACGCATTGTCATAAAATATGATCTAGTCCCATTTTGTATGGTTTCCTTACAATAAGTTGTTAATTTGCAACCTAAACTACCATATGTCTTTTCTGGGTTGTTGTGTAGTCATCAGGACATTTACTAGTGGCGAGGGACATGGAAATATATTCCAAATAATCAGGGACTGCTTCAACTCGAAATAAGTGTTCATTAGGCAATTGGTCATCCACTAATCCTCCTGCTTCTATGGACTCTAACCGAGAAATATGAGCAAGTCCTACATTGAATCATCATGGTTTCACAACAAATTCAAATGTAAATTATTGAAATAGTACAACCCATTTGCAAATCCTTCCTTCTAAAACAGGGTTGTTGACCAAATATTTCAAAGCATAGTGGTCATTAATAATTTAAAAGGTCCTCCCAGCAAATAATGTCTAATTTTTTGAAGAGAATACACCATATCAAGAGCCTCTCTTTCTTTAGTTGCATAATTATTTTCAGTTGTAGAAAGCTTCCTGCTAGCAAAGTAAATTGGATTATCTAAATTACCTTCTCTTGGTTGAGCTAGAATGGCACCCAGATCAATTATTAAGGCATCTATATGTACATGGAATTCCTTATTTCAGTTTGGATAAACTAGAATCAGAGCACTTGCAAGATTTTCTTTGAGGGTATCAAATGCAGTATCACATTCAACAATCCATACAAAATGTTTCAATTTCTTCAATAATTTTCCATAGGTGCGGTGATCAAGGCATATTTGAGGATAAATCAGTGGTAATAATCTATTTTCCCTAGAGTTGATCGTAATTGCTTGACACTTGTAGGTGGTGGCATATACATAATGACTACAACTTTGGTCAGATCTATACAAACTTCTTAGTCTTGCAAACAATATGTCCAAGTAGTGTACCAAAGGGAACAATAAAGATACACTTCTTCAAATTCAAATAAATCTGCAATTACCGACAATGAACAGCGTCGCCTACAAAAAACTAGAATGCTCCTTCAAAAGACAATTCACCATCCATTCATCCATATATACTTCAAGAAACTTATGAATATACTCCCAAAATGTGGCAATAACAATCCTAGAAAACATAGCTGGAACATTCTTGAGACCAAATGGCATAACATGGTAGGAATAAGAACCCCACTCAGTTGTAAATGTAACCTTGTGCTTATCTTATTCTGTAATACACACCTAATGGTAACCTGAAAATTCATTGGTAAAGGAATACGCTTCATTTCCAGCAACATTGTCCAATACTTCATCATTGAAGGGAGTAGGGAACAAATTGTGAACATAGGCATTGTTAAGGCTTCGGTAATCCACACAAACCCAAATATCACCTGAATCTTTCTTATCTGGAATTATAATGGGACTGATCCACTCGGCTTCATCAACAGGAAAAACGAGACCAAATGCTAACATCTTGTTTATTTCCTTCATTACTTTATCTTTTACTCTTGGGATTTAATCTATAAGGCCAATGTTTGATTGGACTTGCATCAGGCTTCAGAACATCTTTCAATTCTCCTAAGTCTCCCTTAATCCCCTTGAGCTCTAAAACTGATACAAGCAAAATATCTTCATATTCTTTTAGCAGATCAAATATTTCTTTGTAGTTTTCTCATCTTAGTAATCGCCAATAGAAGCAAGTTTAGGTTTATTCTAAGTGTTGATATTATGTTTTCGTAACTTCAATGGATTTAGGCATGGCGCATATTTAATAGGATCATCCTTTGTATTTCACTGCCCTTCAGACTCTTTGAAATTCAAGTGCCTCAATTCTTCTAAATGATCGTCATTAGGGTCTCGATTCGCCTTCCTGCAAGCAATAGATTCATGGAACCTTCATTCATAAGCATGTTAAAAAATGTCTTAGCCATTATAATCCTCAATAGGCTTCCCTATGGAGAATAAAAAAAATTGTATTTCTTTCAAGTCTTCCACAATATTTTCATCTTCATCTGAGAAGGAAAAATCGCTGGAAAATTGAACTACCATTGGTTCCCATTCACCCGTATGTCTTTTTGTTTCCTCCTTCAAATACCAGGCTTTTGGGAATGTCCCCAAAGTATGGAAAAATTGATGTACCCACAAGGCTATAAGAATTCCTACTTCAGTCCACTTAGTTCTGCAAGTCTGAATGTGTTTTTGTGGACTCGTATATCCCTCATATTTAGGAATTTTGATTGAATAATCCTTTGAGGAAACCAAATCGAAATAGAAAATAAGACTTGACTAATTCCCACTCTTGAAGATGAGTACGATGAGCCCCACAGCACCTTGTTGGTGTTGCTTGAAAGGCAACATCCAACAAGGGAATATTTTATGTCTCTTCAAATTTTGAGTCAATTTCATTAATAAAATTAATAGAATAAAATGTACCATTAAAAGTAGGAAAACATAGCTCGAGCAGTAACAATCCTAGAAATCTTAACTGGATCATTATTGACATTGAACGACATAACATGGTAGGGATATGAACCCCACTCAGTTGTAAAATTAGTCTTGTGTGTATCTTCTTCTATAATAGGCACCTGATGGTAACCTGAAAATCCATTGGTAAAGGAATAAGCTTCATTTCCTGCAACATTATCCAATACTTCATCAGTGAAGGGAGTAGGGAACAGATCATGAACATAATCATTATTAAGGCTTTAGTAATCCACACAAACCTAAATATCACCTGAATTTTCTTATCTTTAATCACAATGGGATTGATCCACTTGGCTTCATCAACAAGAAAAATGAGACCAGATGCTAACGGATTCAATCTAGAAGATTGATGTTTGACTGGCCTTGAATCCAACTTCTGTTGCATAGTTGGAATTATGTGCATGGCTAGCGGATGTTGGGAAAAATACTAAGAGGGGGGGTGAATCAGTATTTTCAAATAAATAACTTTTTTTTTTTACATTTCATATTCAAATTTCTATACGCGACTTTACTAAAAGGAACCCGCGTGTGTACACGATTGTTCTAGTGTACATCCAGTGAACTTGTGATTATTTTAATTCATCATATGTTGGTCTTCAGCCAGTGCATCAGTACTTTATTAAACATTATATAGACAATAACCATGTGTTATAAGAACAAAATAAACCATCACACATGAACACCAAGATTTAAGGTGGAAACCCAATGCGGGAAAAAACCACCTGTTGTTGTCGTCTTTGTCTTCTTTTTAATATAAAGAAAAATATTTTTACAATCTTGTACTGGTGCAGACTCATACCAGTACATAGGCACCCACCTGCAAAAGGCTACAACCTTTGTTCATTCTCCAACTCCTACTGGAAGGGAGCTCCAACCCCTTGGTTCTTGTACTGGCGTAAACTTGTACCAGTATGCAGGCACCAACCTGCAGAAGGCTACAACCTTCACTCGTTTTCCAACTACTACTGGAAGGGAGCTCCAACCCCCTAATCTGATTACCAGCTACTACTGGTAGGAAGCTTCAACTTCCTCACTAAAGGCTCCAACCCTCAGCAACCTCCATGGACCACATTTCATAAATTTTCACACTGGATCCACCTGCTTCAACACATCATAACTTGTAGGCCACTTTTCATCAAATTTTCATACTGGACCCATTATCAACACTTAAGCTCAATATCAATAATCAATCTGTAACTCATCATTGTAACATAGTCATCAATCTTTGACACAACTGAATCAACCAATTACTGAAACCCAATCATCAATCTCTGACACAACTGAATCAACCAATCACTGAAACCCAATCATCAATTTATGATAAAACTGAATCAACCATTCACTGAAACCCAATCATAAATTTCTGATACAACTAAATCAACCATTCACTAAAATCCAATCATCAATTTCTAACACAACTATATCAACCATTCACTGAAAACCCAATCAATTGACACTTAATCAAAACTCAACCAATCAACTAGAACGGTCAGATCATTGTAACCAATACATAGAACTAAACCCAAAATATTGCATTAACACACAGAATCAACTCCAAACCTGATCATTCAAATTCCAAATTGTACACTCTACTTCACTTAAGGCAACCCATGTGCATATTCTCTTTTCTGTAGAGAAATCCATGTAAATATCTTAAAATACTAAAAAAATGAAAACTTGACTACTGCAATTCTGAAAATAATACTAAATCATACTCAGATCTATTACAACACTCTGAACCAATCACAGAATTGTCTCTGATATTCAATCAACAAGTAAGCTTAACATTCTTCAATCAATTAATAACCAAATTCAACTTCATCATTCAATCAGTTCTACTTCAAAAATTATCACTTAACCCAGATTAATCATGAGGACATCATTGACAGACAACAGAGAAGTAGCAGCACTGATCAGATTGATTAGTCATTTATGAACATAAACCCTTACTTTGTATATGTTGCTTTGAAGAAGTGAACCACGTGTATACGCGCTTTTCCCGAGACCAACCAACATATAGATCTGCATAATTTGACCTAAAATTGTGCAGCTCTTCAGAAATTCAGAAAGACCCAGATCATAATATTCAGAGATAAAAACATGTGTCAGTACTTATATCTAGTCAATCCATGAGCAGATCATACAATGAAAAGTAATTTCAGGTCTCATAATCCTGATCCATCATTGTATTCATTAGTGCATAATTATTTCAAATCTATTGGATCTCATCTATCATCAAAATCTCAGGTGCATACTTAGTTTAGATCAAGAAAAGCATCAAAAACCCATAACATGCATATTTTCTTTTGATCTAACTCTTCATAAGATTTTCATCAGTTTCACACTTCCCACACTTTGATCTTCACCACCTTATATAGTTTAGCCTTTTTCCAATACCACGGGTCAAAACTACTCTACTGCCAGTGGTAATCTTTGGCAAGATCAATATTCATTGTCATGGTCATTACTATGGGCCAATACCATGGTAAGGACCCCTAGTATTTAAAAATCCATGGTACAAAAACAATACGCTATTTTTTTTCACTAAAGCGCATGCATATGTGACTTGGCTTAACAAAACCCGCGTATAGTTCTTGAACTTCCAACTTTATCATTTCTCTTAACTGAATCTTTTGACCTACCATGAATTTTTTCACATCTATATTCATTCTGGTATTTTGTTGTATTCATTCTATCACCTTTGAACTGACCTATCGATTCATCTAGTTAGCATATACTTGTTATGTTACAAGTTAGTTGCCATCAAAGACAACACATGCATCATAATGCCAACTGTATCTTCCCCTTTGGACTTGATGGAAACCATGTTGGTGTTGATCACCTCAACCTATAGCAATATGTTAGATACATCAAACACCAAGAAATTCTCCCCCCTTGACATTAAGGGCAAAGGGCTAACCAATGTTGAATGAAGACTACCATATCTGAACTATTGAATACTAACTATGCTCCCCCTAAGCACATGCTAAATTCTTTGATCATGCTAAATTATTTGATCATGCTCCCCTTGAGCACATGCTTAAATCTATGACAGATGCACAATAAAGTACATGACTCTATGACTCATAGAACTTGTACTATCACCAAAAAATTACATCAATCACCCAATCACAACAGGTTTGCACATTTGACATCATTATTACATCAACTTCCCAAACACAGTGGGGATTCAAAATTCATAATATGTCCAAAAGGAATTGACCACAATAGTCCATATATGACTGAATATGACAATTATTACATCATAGGTCTTTACATGACCTTTACATCAAATGATATACATGATATTTATAACAAAGACCAAAGATAAGAACATGATAGTTATCGGCAACTATCATACACCATATATGATCTGCACCATGAGCATATCTATCAGCAGCATCAAGAATAACAACATGTAAATGTCCATCATCAATTCGCAAGAAAAAACAATGTAGCTTTAATATCATCAACCTGTGACTAAGTATGCTGCATATAAATTTTCATATATATCTGCTATCAACTAATCTTCTTGACCTTATCAAGATCAACTTGTTCTTTTTCTTTAGTAGAAGAATCCTTAATCTATGTTCATAAAAACATAGCCTTTCATGAATCAACTAAGCATATGCCATATCTCCAAGCAGTAATGCCTATTTCTTCACAAAACTATTCATATCATATCATATACATGTGAAAGCACCATAGTCATCATCCATGACCACACATCATCATCAAATCATTGTAGCAAGAACTACATGTTCTTTCCTCAATATATCAAACATGTATCATCACTAGGGAGTTTTCTAACATCCCACATCTGATAAGAATCAACCATGATAATCAACATATGTGAGAACTAAGCCTAGTAAGAGGTCATCATCATTATGTGACTAAGTAATCCATGTCTCCAAATAGCCATGTCTTCAAATAGCTATGTCTTCATGAAACTTGCAATAACACCATTCTCTTGGCCAATTTTCTTCATACAAGAAGATATTTTATACCAACATCATTTACCAATGTGCAATTTAAGTAATCATCCATGTGATCCTTTTTTGTAATGTATCCATCATAGAGATAGCAATATGTATCTAGCTTCTCATCAATGAGAAAAGCAAACCATGAGTTCACAATCATTTGTCAAACTTTCTTGATACCATCAAAAGCAACAATCCTCAACTATGTGAGAGCCAAGAACTATAGGAATCCTCATCCATAACTGCACCATATGAAATTTATGCATATTTGAAGGCATGATGACAACAACATAAAAGAAATGAGTGACACTTATCATCATCAAATAATGAAGTTGTGTACTCAAGCTTTGTTTTTCTCCTTGAACTTATGAAGATCACCATGTAAGCAACATAACATATGTACTATATGCATCATCAAAAGAATCATCTGAATCATCCATAAATCTGATCAGAAGCATCAAAACAACTATGTGGCTCAAGAAATATAAGTATCATTTGTGATTTCATCATAGGCAACCCATGACCGTAGCATAGCATGATGCATCATTTAAACACTTCAGCAACATAAGCATCATCACCACTGATAAGCATCATTATGTACCAAGGACTTCTAAATCAAGCATAAGGCCAACAATGCATTATTAGAAGCATAGAAAATGATCCCCCCTAAACCTGTGCCAATTGTTCACTGTCAAATCTGATCATTTCATATATCAGTAAGAATCATCAAGGCATCATCATCAACCAGTCATACATCAAGTCATCAACAACGTATGACAACCAAAAGAACTTCTAAATAGCATCAACAGACTATAATCATCAACCATCAAAATAGAAAAGACAATTGATAGTTGACTGAACCATATCGAACCCTTTTCCTGAGTCTGTCCCATTGTTTCTTCATCAAACTAACATATACGCGACTGTGTGGTTTAGAACTCGTGTATATATGCAACTATACTTCATAAGATCCATGTATGGAAGGTGTAATACTAAAATTTCACAATTTCAACTCCCCCTGAGTCTATTCTAACTGTACCTGATCCTAGAACTTTTGTTGAAACATTAGTTCCAAGAATACCATTACCATGATGGTTCTTCATCAGAGACTCCATTTTACTCTTGTCTCCATTCATGTGATGAGAACATTCATCTTCGTCTTCGAATGAGCAGAGAGCAAGGCCACACCTTATTTGATCTTTCTTTTCTTGCTTATTGGTGGATCCATCTTTTTCAGATTTTCTGATATCAATGTTCTTATTTGGTTGCTTACCATATTGTCTATGACGATCCATAGACTTGTTTCTGCATTCTTTGCTACATGCCCAAACCTATTACAAGCATGAAATATTATATGTTTCATATTCCTTCCATAGAAATCAATGGATTTGTGACCAAACATATTGCAAGAAAAAAAATATCCCTTAAAGTACCTGGAAGTTGATGATCTTTCTATGAGATGGTTATTAACTTGAAACATTCTACTTCTGCACCTAGTTACAACATGTCCAGAATTATGAAATATAGAACATTCAACATTATTGATTAGAGGAAATAATCGATTAAAATTTCTATACTTAGGAGTAAATGAATTTCTTTGAAGACTTTCTTTCCGTGGTTGTTGATGGGGTTGACTTCTGATCTCCTTGTTGAGAATTTCAGATTTTGCATTAGAATTCTTTGCCTCAGTTTGTGAGCTGGATTCACCTTTAACATTTTCATGAAAACCAAGACCAGATTTGAGGGTAGGAGACCTTTGGCTACTAAAAATATGATCCAAAATCTTAGTACTATCTTGAAATCGTAAAAGTTTATCCTTTTCTTCTAATTTACCTTTTAGGATATTTACCTCAACCTAATATTGCTTTTTCTTTTTCTAGATACTACTTCTTCATGATTTCTTCAACTTTTTTTCCTTCCTCCACTTGTTGTTTTAATTTGAGAATCTCATTTTCTTGTTCATCAAATGTTTGAAGTAGTTCTTCATTATGCTTATTTGGATTTTCAATATATTCTTTTAGAGAGATAACCTCACCTTCAAGACCTTCACAGTAATTGGTTCTTTCTTTAAGTTCCTTGATTGTTGTATCATTTTCATTCACTTGATTTCTCAATGATTTTACTTCATCCTGCAACCTTTGACATTGATCTTCCTTTTCCTTGTACTACTTCCTTATTTTGTTTCCTTCCTCCAACTGAGTTTTTAACCTGGTAACTTCTTCTTTGTAGGTACATTTCCTTTTATCAAATAGATGTTGATTTCTAATTTTATCTGTGAGCCTTTTAACTTCTACTTATATGGTCATTAGATTTCTTTCACTTTCACCCATAAGAGAAAATTCAGTTGTTTCATTGTCACATTCATTATCTTCAGTATTGTAAGAACAGAGAAAGGTATCACCAAAGGCCTAAAAATCAGTACCTGATAATTCTTTTGCTTGTTCATCTTCATTATGAGGTGATTCTGAATCTGAATATTTGCTTCCACCTAATAGACAATCATCTCTAACATTGTCATTGTCTCTTTGAGATGTCTTCTTCTTTTGAGGTGCTTTCTTCTTTTTCTTCTTTCCCATTGTCTCGACGGATCTCCTTCAAGCGATCAATCTTCTGCCAAAGGACTTGCTCTGATACCAATTGTTGGGAAAAATATTGAGGGGGGGAGTGAATAAGTATTTTCAAATCACAATTTTTCTTTTACATTTCATATTTAGATTTCTATACATGACTTTACTAAAAGGAACCCGCGTGTGTACGTGATTGTTCTAGTGTACATCCAGTGAATTTATGATTATGTTAATTCATCATATGTTGGTCTTCATTCAGTGCATCAACACTTTATTAAACATTAGATAAACAATAAACATGTGTTGTAAGAACAAAATAAACCATCACACATAAGCAACACAAATGAACACCAGGATTTAAGGAGGAAACCCAACGCAGAAAAAAACCACCTGTTGTTGTCGTATATGTATTCTTTTTAATAGAAAGAAAAATCTTTTTACAATCTTTTACTAGTACATACTCATACTAGTATGCAGGAACCCACCTTGAGAAGGCTACAACCTTCGTTCATTCTCCATATCCTACTAGAAGGGAGCTCAACCCCCTCGTTCTTGTACTAGCGTAAACTTGTACCAGTACGCAAGCACCAACCTGCAGAAGGCTACAACCTTCACTCGTTCCATAGTTACTACTAGAAAGGAGCTCCAACCCCCTGATTTGATTACCAGCTACTACTAGAAGGAAGTTTCGACTTCCTCACTGAAGGCTCCAACCCTGAGCAACCTACATGGACAATGTTTCATAAATTTTCACATTAGAGTAACCTACTTCAACACATCATAACTTGTAGGCCACTTTTCATCAAATTTTCAGACTGGACCCACTATCAACACTTAAGCTCAATATCAATAATCAATTTGTAACTCATCACTGTAACATAGTCATCAATATTTGACACAACTAAATCAATTAATTACTGAAACCCAATCATTAATCTCTGACATAACTGAATCAACCAATCACTGAAACCCAATCATCAATTTATGATACAATTGAATCAACCATTCATTGAAACCCAATCATCAATTTATGATACAACTGAATCAACCATTCACTAAAACCCAATCATAATTTTTTGACACAACTATATCAACCATTCACTAAAAACCCAATCAACTGACACTTAATCAAGACTCAACCAATCAATTAGAATAGTCAAATCATTGTAACAAGTACATAGAACTGAACCTAAAATACTGCATCAACACACCGAATCAACTGCAGTCCTGATCATTCAAATGCAAAAATGTATATGCTACTTCACTTAAGACAACCAACATGCATACATGCTTTTTTGTAGAGAAACCCACGTGCATATGTTCTTTTTTGTAGAGAAACCCACATGCATACATTCTTTTTTGTAGAGAAACCCATGTACAGATATTAAAATACTGAAAACTGAAACCTTGACTACTCCAATTGTGAAAATAATATTAAATCATACTCAGATCTATTGCAATACTCTGAACCAATCAAAGAATTGTCTCTGATCTTCAATCAACAAGTAATATTAACATTCTTCAATCAATTAATAACCAAATTTAACTTCATCATTCAATCAATTCTACTTCAGAAATTATCACTTAACCCAGATCAATCATGAGGACATCACTGACAGACAGTAGAGAGGCAGCAACATTGCTCAAATTGATCAGTCATTTATGAACAAAAACCCTTACTTTGTATATGCTACTTTGAAGAAGCGAACCCACATGTATACGCACTTTTCCGAGACCAACCAACGTATAGATCTGCATAATTTGACCTAAAATTGTGCAACTCTTCAGAACTTCAGAAAGACCCAAATCATAATATTCAGAGACAAAAACATGCGTCAGTACTTAGACCTAGTCAATCCATGAGCTGATTATACAATGAAAATTCATTTCAAGTCTCATGATCCTGATCCATCATTGTATTCATTAGGGCATAATTATTTCAGAACTATTGGATATCATCTATTATCAAACTCTCAGGTGCATACTTAGTTTAGATCAAGAAAAGCATCAAAAACCCATAACATGCATATTTTATTTTGATCTAACTCTTCATAAGATTTTCATCAATTGCACACTTCTCACACTTTTATCTTCACCACCTTATATAGTTTAGCCTTTTTCCAATATCACGGGGCAAAACTACACTTGTGTCGATGGCAATCTTTGACGGGATCAATATCCATTGTCACGCTCATTACTATGGGCCAATACCATGGTAAGGACCCCTGGTATTTAGAATACCATGGTACAAAAACCATACGCTACTTTTCTTCACTAAACTCGCATGCATACGCGACTTGGCTTAACAGAACCCGTGTATAGTTCTTGAACTTCCAACTTTATCATTTCTCTAAACTGAATCTTCTGAACTGTCATGCATTTTGTCACATCTGTATTCATTCTAGTATTCTGTTGTATTCATTTTGTCACCTCTGAACTGACCTGTGGATTCATCTAGTTAGTGTATACTTGTTCTGTTACAAGTGAGTTGCCATCAAGGACAACACATACATCATAATGCCAACAGTGGCCTTGACAAGGCATCTACAAGTATGTTGGCATTGATGTCAACAATCATGCTGAAGAGTTGTGTTGGGCAGTTGATTTGCCTAACAGTTGGTAGGAGTGTTGGCATTGATGTCAACCAGACAAGCTTGGTTGCTTGTTGCAGTAGATGCTGGTATTGATGGCTCAAGAGGAATCTATTGGTAGCCGTAAGTTTCATGTAGAGAATCATTATAGTAGTAGGCTTATTGGAGAAGCTATCAAATTATGATTACAATGATGGCCCAGGATGGAATTTGATGGGAGTTGCAGGCCTCATGGTAAGGACACATTGTGGGTGTGATTCCTATATGTCCAGAGAGTTCAAGAGCAAAAGATTGGCAGTGAGTTTGGGGCCATATTTTGAGGTAGAATATGGGCTCAATGGCTAATCGGACTCCTTCCATTTGAAAGTTATCTAGAATATATTTCCAACAGTATGCAGAAGTCCAGAAATGGACTTGTGGTCAAACATTATGGCCTACTAAAGTTCAGGGTGATTAAAGCCTTAAGGAGGGAGGAAGATCGCATATCAGAGCAGCAATAATATACCATATTGGCGATCATAGATCGGAGGTCCCGCATATCGAAACCCCCACAAATCAGAGATCGAGGCATTGGAGGACTCACAAGTTGGAGTTCGGAGGTTCTAAGGTGCAGGGCACAGCGAATGCAATTCGCCAATTAGCGATTGGCGATATCGACAATCGGAGATCCCAAAATATCGGATATCGGTGTTCGAAGGTTCTAAGGAGCAGCACACAGTGAATGCAAATCATCGATCAACGATTAGCGATATCACATGTCAGATGTCCTGACATATCGACAATCAGAGGATTAAAGGTACGACGCAATAGATAATGCAATTCGCCGATTAGCGACTTGCGATACCGCATGTCGGAGGACAAGGCCATATTGACGATCGATGTTCAGCATTTTCATAGGTGACAAGCATTGGGAAACTATCGATTAACGAACATCGATTGAGTTAAATAAGCTGGGACTGTGCATTCTTTGTTAAATTTGCACAAGAGCCAAAAATAAATTAACAAAGGAATTTGTTGAAAAACAAGGGTAGGCGAGGCCTCTTTCTGTCTCCTCCAGGAAGGACACGTAGAGGCATTCGATTGGGTTTGATAAGGACAAATGGAAGTCGCAAATGAGCTCCAATGTGAACACATGGTAGGATTTGATTGGTTCCAATAATGCTAAGTGGTTTCTAACATTAGCATGACGCGGCGGTACGGAGGGACACGTGGTAGGCAATTTTGGTGTTTTTAGGTGGCCTAATGGGCCATATACGGGTGACATGTGTCACCACTCAAGAGATGTCACGTGGCAGTGATGACAACACATCAGCGATTGGTGATCGGAGGTTTGTGATGGTTGGCACACTGACCACCTTGGGGAATCATTAATTAGAGGGATAGTACGTGGTCATGAAGTCTTAAGGAACCAAATGCTAGGGCTGAGTAGAGGGGCCAATTAGCAATCGGTGATCAATGATTTTTGGTTGCTGACATATGGGCAACAAGTGAAAATCCTTGATAAAAGGGTTTTGATAGTGTTATGCGCTTAGTTGTGGAATAAACACCAAACCAAAGATGCAGTGATTAACAAAGGAAAAAGGCTCCTGACACAACGTTGAAAGACTTGGCGCCTCAAGTCATGGCACCCGGTCACCACCCTCAGTCCTATGAAGAGAAATGTGAAAAGGGGCTAAAACAAAAAGGGTCCAAGGACAATCGGAATTCATCGTTTTCATATGTTTGGTTGTGAATAAAGTTTCGATAGAGGTAAATCTTTGATAAAGTGTAATACAAACGAGAAAAGGCCCCCATCACAATGTTAAAGGGCTTAGCACCTTAAGGCTAATCCTTCGGTCACAGCAACTAGTCCTATAAGTGGATATTCAATGAGGGCTAAAAGAAAAAGGGGCTTGACATAATCAGAGGTCAGAAATCAGTAGTTTCTTAGTGTTGCACCATGATATAGCATTGCGAAGTATTTCCTCCGATAAAACATGGTACAGAGTACTGAAGGACGTATGATTTGGTAGTTGCAGGTTTGATTGTCGAACAAAGGAACTGGTCACTAAAGATAATTCATGCACACTTTATAGATATAAATGAAAAACAACGATGCCATGTAGAGGTACAATGAAGCTTTGTGAGCCTTAAGTATACAAGGAGAATTGTTGATAGAGAGGGTTGTGCTTGGGTTGATTATGCAGGTGCACTAACCAGTGGCAAACACAAGAGTAGAATGGAGAGGCCATGCCTAAGTATAGTGCGCAGTGTTGAATGAGTATTGTGTGGAAGCATCAATTACATGAACATCAGAGGAACAAAACCTAGGAGCTCTGATGAGAAAAGTGGGGAATGCAAAATTCTTACAAGTGAGCCTGAGATAAAAGTGTTATGTGGGAGTGCACTGTTATGTGAGGTTTTGTAAGAGCCAGTTTTTCTTGTAAAGGTCGATAGTGCCTAAGCAGAAGGAAAGAGACCCCAAGAGCAGTGAGTTGTGTGTGAAAGGTAAGAGTTTCTTGTGTTGTGTATGTAAGGCTTGAAGTGTCTGTGTGTTTTGAAAAAAGGCAGAGGTGCCTACGTTGTGTGAGTAAGGTTGAGTGTGTTCCTTTGAGAGCATAAGTCTGAGAGTTGAGCCTATGTAATGTGAAGCAAGGCCGAGAGAAGACTGTGTGTTGTGATGAGAAGAGAGGTCAAGAGTTGAGTGACTGTTGATTTTAAGCATATCAAAGGGTTGCTGAAGATTGTTGCATACTGATGCAAAGTGCAGCAGAGTGAGTTGAGAACAAAATTTTCTATCATACAAAGTTGCTACCAAACTACAGAGAACAACCAGTTCTGATTTGAGTGTTTGTTGGTGCCTCCAATCAGGAAGTTGGTGCTTCCCTCTCTAGTGGAGCTTGAGAAGGCTTGGGGGTCAGTGCCTCCTACAAGTTGGTGCTATCTTGAATCCAAGGAGCTGCAAGTTGGTTTTTGCAACAAATCCATGAGGTCAGTTCCTCACATGGTGCTTTTGGTAAGCTGGACAGCTGTCTACAAAGAGAGGGAGTTGGTGCTTCATGCTAGTTGGTGCTAGAAAACAATCAAAGGGATTTTGTGCTTCCTGTGAGTGGGTGCTCACAAAATAGATTGGCGTAATAGAGTAGGAGCTCTTACTTACATCAATAACAACAACAAGTTTTGTGGTTTTTTCCCGAAAGGGTTTCTACGTGAAAAAATTGTGTCTGATGTGCATGATTCTTATAGGTTTTTTTTCATGTATGTTGAGATTATGATGATGTCATATTATATATTATTGTAGTTTATATGATTGGATGCCAAATTTGAATAAGAAAAGTAAATTGGCATAAAGCAGTAAAAATTATCCTTAATATTGATTCACCCCCCCCACCTCTCAGTATTATTATTGTCTCCAATAATTGGTATCAAAGCCAAGTTCATTTAGAAATAGCTTAATCGCTAGAATGTAGGTCAAAGGAAAACAATGGCTAATGAAGTTTGGCTAACAGTAGAAGAAGTTCCATTCTTAGATTGATCAGGCCATGAGCTCTAGTATGAAATCTAGAAGGTTAGAATGGAAGCCTACTTGATGTCCCTGGATGGTGATATATGGCTCTCTGTTTTGAATGGAGAAAAGAACGAAAAATCCAAGGAGGTCATCCTTAGAAGGCTATCTAAGTTAGATGTTGATAAAGTGAGTCATTGTGAGTTAGGAAAGGAAGCATTGGATAGAATGCAATGTATGAATGGTGGAGATAGCCATTTGGTTGAAGAGGAGGCTAAGGAGCCTTGCTGCTCTAGCAATGAACCAGAAAGTGGAGAAGTTGTTGCTCATCACACTTTTGTTGATGAGGTAGAAGTTTTATAGGAGAGACCATGCTACTCAGAAGGTATGTTATTGCCTTGTGATGAATTTCACGAAATAATTCATTCATTATCTAGATGTTCATGTGAATCACTTGAATATAGAGATAGCCATGCATATAGTGGCTATAATGAAGATAGACCCATTCTAGTAGCAATAGCAAATAATGTATCATTGGATGAAGAGGGGATAACCCTTAAACCTATGGAAGACTCCATGGACACAAATATGGGTTTAGATCTCTGTGATAACTCAGCTAGCACCTCTGGTAGAGAAGAGAATGATTTAAATGAAAGGATCTTTTCTATGAAGATGTTCATCTCTACTCCTAAGGAGATTAAAGACCTATCAGAGGCAAATCTCAAGCAAGAGGAGCAACTGGAATTTTACGAGTTTGAGAATGATAAGTTGAGAAAAACAATAGTTGAACTAATTTCTCAACAAGAAGAGGCTATCAAACTAACTATGAGGTTAACCCATCACTTGAGTATAAAGGAGGCTTGCTGTGAAAGACAATAAACTGAGGTAGTATCGTTGAGACATGACTTAGAAAAGTCATATAAAGATTTGTCTCAATATCAGAAGCTGAAGGGAGTCCAAGGTTCCAACAACAAAGAAAGAAAGGTTGTTGGAAAGCATCAACAAGGAAAGCAACAACAATAAGGAAAGTAGTAGTAGCAAGGGAAGAAAAGGCAGCAGCAAAAGGCTAGGAAGCAGCAGCCTGTAGTGCAGTAGAAGCCCAAGTAGCAGCAGCAACAAGTGTAGCAAAAGAGGGCAAGGCAGTTGCAAGGGAGAGTGCATGATAACAATGATTGTTGTCATAGAAGGCACAAGAAGAGCCAGTAGAGGACCCCTCCTCCTCAAGGAAAAATCCTACAAAGAAAAGGTAATCTCTGTCAACATAAGCCTTTTCATGGATATTGTTTTTATTGCAACAATTTTGGACATAGAGCCATACATTGTAGATGGCATGAAAGGAAATAAGATGTGTTAGGTAGCAGCAACCCAAGAATGCACAATAAGGCTAGAAGAAGGCATGTTGGCCTTGAGAGGAGTTTTGACAAAAGGGATGTCAAAAAGGGTAACTCCTCTGCCCCGGTCTTAAGCCAAATCAGATGCTACGATTGTGGCAATATCGAGCACAAGAGAGCTAGCTACAGAAATGAGAATAAATGGAATTCTTCTTAGCATATACATGCAAATGGATTAGCTTGGAATTTGAAGACAAGGAGAAAGAATAGAGTTGAAACATACTCATATGTCTTCAATTCTCTATGTCAACAGAGAAAGGTGCATAGAGGAGGAAGAAGTCAAAAGAGTGATTCTCCTACTCTTGTAGCAGTCCCTTCTGAAAGGAAGAGAGGCTCCAAGTGGATTTGGGTGAAGAAAGAGGAGTTGAATGAAAAATTTCCTCTACCCATGTGCAGTCGAGAGAAGACACAAACAGGGGTAAAGAAGAAGAAAGATGGGAATGCTTCTGTCAAGACTCGACCTTTAAAGGTCTGGAGGAAGAAAGAGGATGATCTGCTCAGGGGGAGTAGATCCTCTATTTCTCTTCAATGAAGGAAGAGAAAGGCCTTAAGGTAAGTCGAGTAAGTCAGATGCAGGAGGCCAAGAAGAATGAACATAGTAATGCATCTGATGGATGAAGGAGGAGTGCAGCTAGCATGAGGAGTACACAACAATATCTTTTGTTGTGAGAAGAAGAAGGGTTGCAGTGGAAGTGTGGAATGAAAGGAAGCTCAAAGTATTGTTAGGTCCATAGGATCAGTCCCCAAGCAAACGCAAGATATCTTTCCAGGAGATCAGGGAGCATTGGCTCAGGGGGAGCTACTTTAATAAGTAGTAGCAGTTAACAATCAACAGCCTTAGAAAGGAAGATTGTTGAGCAAAGGAAGGTTTGCATCTGTAATGAAACATTCTTATTTCATTTTAGTTGTAAGTCTCTTAATGTTTAGCAGGATTTTTTTCATGAAACACAATTGGTATAAAAATTTTCATATCACTTAACCCTCAATTGGTGTAGCCATGTAAATTAGTTGTGATGGGCTCATGATGAGTAACCATGTGTGCAAATGGAAATTTATTTATGAGAAAAGAAAATAGTAGAGTTTTCCTGGTACAATGTTCCATTTGTATCATTTCTTTTTATGCAATTGATATGAGCTGTGAAGCAGTCCCCATAGTATGAGAACAATCTCAAGGGGAGAAGTAGAGATGCTCAAATAAGTGAGCACAGTATCAGAATCAATAGTAGTAGCAAAGAAGGGCAAGCCACAATGCATCATTATAACTTGGTATTTGCAGTAGCAGCAATACCATGTGTAGTTCAATAAGTATCAATATTTTTAATACAAAATATGCATTGGTTGATAGAGTGCTCAACCAGCAGCCATAAGGTGTCCAAAATTAGAAGGAAAAATCAGAGGCAGTATATGTTCAGGGGGAGAATATATCATATATGCCTCGTTTATGGAGTAGCAACAGAGCTAGTCCTGGAAGAGAAGTCTGCGAGGTAGAATGAAAATCTCGGCAACTAGACCCTGGTCCTCACAATCAATGATTGCATGAGGAGAGAAAGAAAACTTGTATCCCCTTGCCATTGATGTCAAAGGGGGAGAAAATTTGTGGAGAAGTTGTGATGTCAAGAAAGTAATTGGTGTCTTATGCCATGAGATGTGTGAAAGCAACTTGAGGTTTGGCCATCACTTGGAAAAAAGGATGGTGTGCTACCATCAATGCCAAAGGGGGATATTGTTGGACAACTGGCATTGTGTGCATGGCCAGTGGACTTCAGAAGGAATCTACAAGTGCGTTGGCATTGATGTCAGCAATCACGTTGAGGAGTGGTGTTAGCTTGCCTAACAGTTGGCAGGAGTGTTGGCATTGATGTCAACCATACAAACTTGGTTGCTTGTTGCAGAAGATGTTGGTAGTGATGGCTCAAGAGGAATCTCTTGGTAGCTACAGGTTTCATGTAGAGAATCATCACAGTAGCAGGCTTATTGGAGAAGTAATCAAATAATGATTATAGTGATGGCCGAGGATGGAAGTCCATGGGAGCTACAGGCCTCATGCTAAGGACACATTGTGGGTGTGATTCCTAGTTGTCCATAGAGTTGAGGAGAAGAATATTGGCTATGATATTGGAGCCTAATTTTGAGGTAGCATATGGGCTTAATGGCTAATCAGACTCCTTCCATTGGAAATTTCTATGGAAGAGATTTCCAATGGTATGTGGAAGTTCAGAAATGGACTTGTGGTTCATGTTATCACTCTGATAATTATTTTGAAGTAAGAAGAAAGAAAAACCAAAGGTAACCACAAACCACTTTTGGAGATCAGGACCTAGCCTTCCTGATGCTCAGAGAGGGCTCTCTCTTTATAATTTAACTTTGTTTTAGTTAAGATGATTTTAGGCTAGTTGTTGCTTGCACTTGGGTTTTGTTTTGAAAATTTGGTGGTGGGATCACTTTACTTAGATGGACAGAGTTTTGGCTTATACCATTGGGCTATGGAGTTGGATGTCTAAAAAACAAGACTGGATTCAGTTCTAAAAACAGGGTCTACAGGGCAAGATAGATGAGTTACTGTAGATCTCAGAGGCTAAATGGTGAATGGCTTCAAATCAGATCCAAGGAGCAATTAAGGGTTCCCTAGACCAGACTTTGGAAGGAATGAAAGAAGTCAACTGGGATGGGAGAGCAATTAAGGGTTCTCAAATCCGGGTATCAGAAGAAAACATGTAAATAAATTACTATGCAAAACAAAGTGTAATTAAACAAATTATGCATGATATTTCCAGTTAATTCATTTAGATTTTAGAACACATTTAAGATTATGAAAACACATAAGAAAGGTAAAACAATCACACAAAGAAAGTACTTCACTGCAAATGGCTCATCTCATGAATCCTGTAGCAAAATGCTTTTATTACTTGCTCCAGTCTGTTGACTTGAAAATGTTACAATCACCCTTAGGTTCAAGATCATAATAACTCTACAAATGTAAATAATCCACCATAATACTTCAATTTTTGAAGTATTTATACAAAAGGAGTTACAAAATATCTGAAACTGTATTCAGAACTAATCTAGCAAAAAAGAAATATCTTCTTGCAAGAAGATAGAGACAGTTATTGAACTGTTTCATGTTGTCCTTTTTATTTTGGTTCTACTAGTTGTAGACTTTGACTTTTAGCCCTTTATGCTGCTAGGTTGTTTGGTTTTTACGCTGGATGCTTTGTTTTACTTTAACCTTTCACCTGAAACTCTTTCACCTAATACACTTTGATTGTGCTGACCTGTCCTCATCCTTTTACCATGCTCATTTACTTTTTATTGTACACTTATATTTTTACTGTGCTTTTACTACAATAAATCATAAAAAATTTGCCATGTTTCTTCATCTAGTAACTGGATGTTGAGCATTTTCCTATTTATCTCATCAACCTCTGTATATTTGGCAAAAGTAAGCTTATTAATAAACAGGTGTTTTACCTCATGTTGGAGGTAAAACAAATTTTCAAATTTTTGGTACAAGACTTTGCCTGTTGGTATACCACTCATTGATGAGGTATTTGCCTATTCTCTGGCTACTTCTCTGATTTTCTTGTTGTAGTCCTCCTGTGTCATCAATTTATCATTTATGACTAAGGGACTAGGTAGTCCCTTTTCTCTCAAAAGCTCAAACTTGGTCATAAACCTGTCAACGGCTAGTTGCATGGTTTGACACTTATCTTCTAAATTTAACATTAAATTTCTCTTAGCTAGGACCCTCTTGACTTCCAAAATGGTACCTATTATGTTAGGTATGTCAAGTTCTTGTAGCTCATATTTGTTCTTGGAGTTGAGGAATTGAATAATTCTTACTGCTTCCTCTGGCATTTCTCCAAGCTCTTCTTTGACATTCTGGATGGCTTTTGTAGCCTGTTTGATTAAGTCTATCTGCTCAAAAATGACCTGGATAGATGGTCAAATATCATTGACAAAGTCAATGATATTGACCCATAATAATTGTTTGGCCTTTCCCAAAGGCTCACTCAGTGTTAACTCTTTCTCTAGGCTTTTCACTCTCTCATTCATTTTGGTAGCCTTCTATTGTTCTTCCTTATGCATGATTTGGGCTAACTTGTAATCTGTCTCCAGGCTGGTAAGTTTCTCTTTTAACTTGTTCATTTCATTGGTCTGAATGGACATTTCTTCCATTGCCTTAACCAGCCTATTTGCTTCATCACCTGTGGTACTTGTTGCTATTGATGTCGTTGCTGATGTAGTTTTTGTTGCTGCTGGCAATGCAGTGGCCATTGGACCAGTGGGAGCTAATGCTACTGCCAATGTGGAAGGCACAGTTGTGGTCATTGTAGGAATGACAGTTGGAGGAGCATTGTCTAGACTAGCTTGTTTGAGTTGGATCAAGCTATCTAGTTCCTTTTCCATTTCTTTCAACTAGTCATTGAGTTGCAGCACCAAGTCCATCATCTCTTCATGATTTGTTTGGCTTTCTAGGAATTCTTTTGTTTGAGGGTGTTGTGACTAAGGCAGCTTGAGCTGTTTCTTAAGGGCTGCAATGTCTTCATTTTTCTTCTTAATTAACTGTTTAGTAGCCTTGATGTCCTTTGGGTCATGGACCAGCTCAATGATCAGGTCTTCTAAGGATTTGATCCTTGTGTTTTTGGCGCTGGAAGATGCTTTTTCCAGTTTGTACTGGGTTGTCACATTATCTAATGAGTCCTTGAGCTTGAATGTTGCCATTGCTTTTGCTGTGAGGGTGGAGTAGATCATCTCTCCAACCTGCTTGTGAAATTCTATTTCATCTATGGGATGCACATCCCCGGTTAAGACCTCAAAGTTGGTCTTCTTGTAGTCTGTTGTGGTTTTAGGCTGCTATACAGTAGGTTGTAGGAAAGACACTTGCATCTTTCCTTCTTTGATGTCAAAATATGACATCAATCTATTTTGATTCAGTGGTGTCATCTTCAAGTACTTGGCATAAGTGTCTACCTTGAGCTTTTCATTCCTCATTTTAATCTCCTTGAATCTTTCCTTGATATTTGCTTCCTTGTCAGTTGGCCTAACAAAGGAAGACACCTCCACACTCTTCTGTCTCTGTATAATCTGGGTGTTTGAAGAAGAGGGTTGTTGTGTTTCTGTTGATGCAGTAGTCTTAGTTGTTTATCTACTCCTTTGCCCCATTGCATCAGTATCAATCATTTCTGCTGATGCAATGTTTTCCTCCTGTTCAGACACAGGAGTCAATTTGGGCCTTTTGTTTAGTTGGAATTGTTGATCAGTGGTCTCCATGGCAGAGCTTGATGCTTCCTCCCTGTTTCTTTTGGGATTCTTCTCCTCATTGATAAGAGTTTGAATGATGGGAGGGATATTCATTGGCTCTTCCAACTCTGGGACCTGCAAGAAAGAGCTTTGGTCAAATTGTTTCTCCAAGTCAATCATGGTGTTCTCCACATCCACCACTGTGTTGTCCATATCTATCAATGTGTTCTCTACCCATTCTGACTGATTAGCATATTGTTCAATGTCAGGCATGGGGTAGTGGATGTAAGGTCCCAACTTGACCTTTTGTCTGAGTTTGTTCACAACCCCATGAGGGTCATAATGCCAAATGAAACTATGCTGGAATTTCATGTCTTGAAGCATCTTATCGGCCTCAGGTCCAACCTCTCTGGTGTTGCAGATGAAAGGTCCCATTTGGTTTTTCATCTTAAACTGTGTCTTCTTCCTAGCAACTAGGAAGTTGACTTCATCTGCACTTATGATTTGCCTGAAGTATTCCAGGGCAAATATTCTCATTGGGAGATACTTAGGAAATTTGTAGGGGGGTAACTCACAACCATAGATCCTGATTTCAATATGATTCTGGTAGAGGTACCAGTCTCCTACTCTGTTATTCTTTGCCAGTTGCAGTACTCTCTTGATCTCAGTACTGATTCTAGGTTGAGTGCTAGAAGTCAGCATGTTTATGACAGGGTGAACAAAACAATCTATGAAGTCTTTGTATGTGAATGTTGTGTTATACCTCTAGACCAAGGGTGTCTAGTAGATGACTGATCTTTCTTTTCCCCTAGTATCTGTTTTCTGAATCTTCACTGGGAACTTGTCTATCTGATAATACAGGAACATATAAAACAACACTGAAGAGTACTTGAACACTCTTTCAGTGGGCAGTCTAGTGAATTGTTCATGCATTTTGTCTGCAATGAACTAGGCATAATCATACATAATGGAAGGAGGTTGGCCTGGAGTGAAAATGGACAAGAAGGCCATGATTATCTCATCCACAAACTCATTTGATGTGAATCCTAGGATGCTTGAGATCATGGTGATTATTCTCCTTCCAGTGTCTAAAAAAATAGCAAAAACATAGGGTGGAATGTCTTTAGGAGTATGGCGCTCCTCAATGATGAAATTCTGAAATATTTGTTTGATCTTAGCTAGGTCTAATGTGATGTACAGGTCCAACAGGTTTGCAATGGACAAAGGAGTCAGATTAGGACTAGACTGTATTTGCAGCATCTAGTTGATGGATTCAGCAGTGATGGTGAACAATATTTCATGGTTTGGTGCCTCAATAGCCCTATGGCTTGGAACATAACAGACATGGCAAAAATGTACTATGTCTGGGAATGGATGGACTTCTGGGAATGTATACTTGGGCAAACTTTATTACCAAAGGTTTATGTCATCAGCATGGTTTAGGAACCTATCCTTGGTCTAGCTATCATCTGAAATATTTCATCTTTCAGTTCTCTAGACCTACAGTATTCTTGATATTTCTTTAGGAAAGATTCTTTCATTTGCTCCCAGTTATTTATAACTCCATCGCCTAAACCCATAAACCATCTTAAAGTTGCCCCTTTCAAAGTGGAGGGGAACAATTTTAATTTCTGGGGGTTAGTGGTGTAATCATATCCCCTGCATAACACATCAAATTCAAATAAGAATGCATCGGGGTCCTCTGATGTAAGTCCGTGAAATGTAGGAATGTGTTGAAGGGGAATTGCTTTCATAGGAGCATTTGCTGCGAAATCCACTATAGGATACTGTAATGTAGAAGTTTGAGTATTTGGCTGATTTTGTGCCATGGGATCGAATATGTGCCAGTAACCTTCCGGGATTTCTAGGAGGGTATTCCTAGGCTGAGAAGGAACGACCTTGACAGGGATTGTTTTAATAGCACTTCCTTTGTTTGGAATAATAAAAGTCCCTGTTGTTTGAGGAGATTGAATCCCCCCAACAATGATTTTTGCAGCGCTCCCTTTATCTGGGCTATTTAATGGCTGAATTATCCTAGGAGGAGATCTTGGCTCCTCAACTTCCCCTGTTTCCCCTTCTCCTTCACAAAGATTGCTTAGATTCCCTTCCTACAGTCGTTCTGGAATAGAATTTTCAATTTCTTGAAAGTCCTGTTCATCAGTCTGACTATGCACCTCAGCGAAGGCTACAGATGGTGATCCTGCGGCCTGAAGGGAGCTAGTAGGCTGTTTAGAATTGGTTTTCCTGGGCCCTACTGATGGCTGAGATTCAGTTTTCTTATAGATTTCGTCTATGAAGGTTGTTCGGCCAAGGGTCACCAGCCCTTTGGCTTTTTCGGGTTTGAATGGAGGTTTGATATTCTTTTCTGGCTTTTTCTGCTTAGTCATGCACTCTATAAACTACCAGATCCTATTCAACCCACAATTCTGCTAGGAAAGCGGACGGTGGAGCAGGGCTTTTACATGCTCCGTACGCAGGTTCTTACCTTTCGTTTTTAAAATCCAACTCTCCCCTAGCAGACTCGTACACTACTCTGTAAAAGACAAATGGCTATACTCTTTCCCCGGCAACGGCGCCAAAATGTAGAGCTGTAACAAGGGTCTCTTTCACCTCTAGTTATTCCACATTAATAAGTCAATCCGGGAACGCTTTGTTATTGCAAAGAGTATCTCAATCCGAGGCTATTCGTCAGAGTAATGCTTAGTAGTACAGCGTTCAGAAAATACAAGAGTAAACGGATGCTAAACTATGACTAAATTACTTTAAAGGAATAAAATCACACAAGGCAGCTTATCAGTCAAGGGTGCGGAAGCGATAACCCATCCCTCTAGAAACTGATGGAAAGGAAATTAGAGCATGGACCATAGGTCTGGGAGCTAGGCAGCGACTGCTGAGGCTCACTACAGCCTTAGACCTTCTCTCACACCAAAGCAGCAATTGCAAGTAAATGGAACGGCAGAAAGTAAAATGGAACAGCAAACAGGAAATGGAACAACAAGTCTGAAATGGAACAACAGTAAATGGAACAACAATCAAATAAACTAAGTCTCGCGAGTCAGAACTAAACTTGCTCTATTGAACCAAACTCACATTCTGCAATAAAATAGCAATCTTCTCTCTTAAGGCAAATTGGATGGAATGTACTTTATGGAACAACACTCACTGATGAATTATGGAACAGCAAGCATCAACCATATATACACACAACACGCTAATATAGCAATCTGATGGTTAAAGAGAATATGACTATGTTTCCAAATAGAATAACATTACTTCCGGATTCCAATAATTGGGATTTCAAATGAATCCAATAACAGTAATATTCAGTACAAATGCTCTGTAACAGAAATAGCTGGCTTAGATTGATAACATGCAATCAACTTTGAAAAGATTCACTCATACAATACAGAGTCACTACATAAATCTCCTGAAGAAACCATTAATAAATTAATCGTAACAAGGCATGGAATAACATATGAAAAGCATGTCAGATTACTGAGCAATAAAGATAAGCAAACCACGCAGAAATCAAATTATAATGATACAAAAGCAAGTGTCCTTCGGAGCCGGGCCCTTAGCTTTCAACGGTACACCGCCTTAGATTACTCTAGACGCAAAGATGAAATAAATACCAAGTCTTTTATATTAACGCATCAACAAACGTACAACAAACCAAGTCTCAGTGAGAATCGATGATCAAAGTTTAGTCTGAAACTTAAAATTACATAAAAAGTCCCTTTGCTTAACGATGTTGTTCCTTTTTATAAAAGTAACGGCGGAGATATCTAGGTAACAAAAATAAGCAAAACAGCGATCCCTCAGGATCAAAGATCCTGAGGGATTCGCCAAGCCGTTAATCCTTTACTTTTCTTTCCCTGTTCCGTCGAATTGGTAACCCTTCTTTCTTTCCTGGGTCGTTCTGCTTCGATCTGTTTGATCTTGTTTGCATCCGGTTCCCTTCTAGAGGGATAGCAGTTATTCCTCCTTTGTCTTTCCCTTTTGAACGGCAGCTCTTCGTTTCCACCTTTTCCTGCATAGAAAAATGACAATTATCAACGATTAAGCTTTCCATACTAATTCTCACACATTCTATTAAAATTCTTTATTTCTTTGAGTTCATGATGTAGAAAGGGTTACAATTGTTACTGAAAAGTCACTAAATTGTTTGTCAAAAACATACCTTTCCAGTGCTCCACACACCCCCCTGCTTACCCTGTTTCATGCCCTCATGAAAACATTATAGTTGACATGCAAGGTGGTAAGAGAATAGGCTGGAGAGGGAACCTCGTGTGGAGGCCTACAACCGTGATGAGCAACTAGATCATCAAAGAACTGATTTGTTTGACCTTCAGTGATTTCATACAAGGCCTGATATCCGGGTGCAGGGTGCCAAATGATTGGACTACGAAATCGATACCCTGACCAGGATGGCCCTGCTTGCAAAATACGCTCGCCATAAAGGTTCAATCGGCTGGCAGCCAGCTCAAAATTTTCGTATTTGAACGGTTCCCTGAGCTGGATGTTTGGGTTAGAAATCTGGTATCGGAATTTTGCAGCATCGATGGCGAGGTCTTTAATAGTCAGAAAATATTCCAAACTGTGTCAGATTAGGTCCTCGTGCATGGGTCCTAATGTCTCCATAACACCCGGGGTTCTCATAAGGTTCCTATGTGTTCTCCATAACAGCACTGGGTCTCTAGGCTCGGCTCTCACCCACAAGTCTAGGCTATTTTCCTGTCTCTGAAAAGTGTTATAAGCCCTGAGCCATTTTAGCTGGTTAACCCCGAATGAAACGAAGGCTTGCAATTGTATGTCCCCAACAAAAGGGCCAGGATTTAAATCAGTTTCCTGGTCTAGCACGAGGTTATGCAAGTAAAATTCACACAATAATCTTTGAACCTTAATTCCATAATGCTTGCAACAATCTATGAAATCATTAACATTATTGATTTGTATAGGGGCACCCGCCCTGACAGCTTTTATCTTTAATCGTAAATATCGTTCAAGCAAAAATAAAGCATAGTTTTTAGCAGGGGCCCTACAGGCCAGAACGTCATTATACAAAGAACACACAATGTCCATCTGCCTAACAACAATATCTAATCGACAAGTTACCTTGGCAACCTTTTCTTGCTCCTTTTCCAGCCTTCGAAGACCTGGCTCTCGGACTGACTAATATCCCGAAGTTGCTGTTGTAACTCTTAATATTTCTCCCGGGGGACTGTTTTTTCTCTCAGCTGTTCAGCTTCTTGCTGAGCTTGTTTCATCATCTTGTGCAAGGTTCTTGTTTTCGGATCCTTTTTCCATAGAGTTGTAGAGGCCGGGAATTTTACCTGAACCTTTTTGTTATACTGTTTGGAGTTCAGAACCCGAATTACCCCAGAGGGTGGTGCCTCTGTTTGGATCTCCTTATTCTCCTTTTCTTTCTTAACACGAATGAAAGGTTGCTGTGGTTCCCCTATTAATGGAACATCATTCTGTCCCTCTACCTCAATTGGAACGACAGTCCGTTCTTCAGTGTCAATTGGAACAACATTCTGTTCCTCAATGTCATTTGGAACAGCAGTCTGTTCTTCAGTGTCAATTGTGTTATAGACATTTTTGTGCCTTACAGCATTGAGCATGAAATGTCCATAATCCAAGGGATCCAAAGTCCCTAAATAAGTTGTTCCTACCCGTAAAAGAACAAGGTCAACCAAAGACAGCTTCTCCCAGAAGTTCTCCACCAAAAACCACTCAGAAACAGTCAATTCAGGATCAATTCAAAGGCTCCACTAGTTGTCTGCGCTGAAATGCAGAGATTACACTGGCTAGGTGCAATGCAATGCAGGAAGAAGCACTACCAGGGTGCGCTGAGCGGGAAATGACAAATGGCAAGTTCATTCAACGAGGTGGAAAGACCCTGGAAGCTTCCAGAATCTTCCTCAATGACACTTGCCTCAATGAATTCGACTAGTGATGAGTAAGAGGTTCTCAACCTCCAAGTGGAAGCAAGAACTGACAGAGAGAAGCCACAAGTCAAAACATGAGCTGACTCATCCTCTATGCTCACATCTATATATGGATCTATCACCCAGAGGTTCAGGAGGCTGGAATTTTGTACTTTGCAGAGAATTGCTATTGGTTTGAGATTGAGATTAGTACATTGGGTGATTTATGCTTTGTTGGAGGAGAGGAAGGGATTCTTTTGCTGGGAGGTAGATGCTGGATCGGGACTCATTTGGTTGTATCTCCTTTTGAACCTTGTTTATCATATCAATAAAGCTACTTGAGTTTCTCCTATATGCTTGTATTTCAATGATGTTTTGTGATATTTACATATTTAGTTTATATCTGATCCTAAACTAGTTATGAATGTGAATCTATATCTTTCGTGTAGTTTTCCTCTCTTGTGATCTTGCAGGAATTGTGTGAAGCTGGACCAGTGAAAGAGCAGGCAGCTGGAAGCGAACGAAAGAGAGAGAGGGATTGGATCAACAAACTAGCAGAAGACACCGGTTAGTTATATCCTTCTTTCTCTATTTGCATCTCATAAAGAAGAATACTCAGATAGCTTTCCTTGTTTTTTGCTAAGGCACTATCACCTCTTAGAGTGGGATAGGGGCATTCTGAATTGGATACTTTTCCCAACAACAAATTGGCGACTCCGCTGGGGAGAGTATCTTGTTAGTTTACATGTGTTTCTATTGCTATTCATTTCATAAACTCAACAGTGCTGAATCGAACTGCATTTGCTATTTACAAATGCAAAGTAGAGATCAGCTACTCTATCCCTCTCACTGGGCCTGTTTATGATCTGAGAAGCTGATCCACAAGTGCTCTAACAGCCCTTTGTGATAGATCTTAGTCCTCCTATAAATCATCCTCCTAATTGTACCTAATTGATAGCTTTTATCCAGCCAAAAACTGTGGATCAAACTGCAAACCGTAACCCAGAACCCAGAAACAACTCTCGTTTCTTCTTCAGCGCAGACTCTGTGAAGAGGTTCTGCATTTCAACGCAAGTCCCGTGAAGGCTACCTGCGCTGAATGTCAAAACCTCTGTGTTAGGAGTGCGCTGATCAGTCTTTGCCTTGTGCAGCTGTGGTTCCCTGCTTCCTTTTGCTCAGTTTCATCTCTGTTTTTTGCAGCCTGTTATCAGTCAGTGTACCTATCTGAAACCCCTTTTCTTTGCCTCAATTCCACCTCGGTTATATAAAAAAACTGTATTTGTTCTTTGTGTATTTTTTACATCATTTGCAGTTTTCCGTTACAAAAGTAAACTAGTCATACTGTCACCCCTAGATCTAGACCTGTCGTAAGTGTCGTTTTGATCTTAGGAGTGAGTTTGTTTGCTGTTCACAGTTGATTTAGCTTTTACTTTTGTCTTTTGGTTTGAATTTATGCATTTCAAAGTGTCGAAACAAGTAAATCATAAAGTGTCGTAATCATCTTTTTGATTTCGAAAAAGGAACTTGTTTGTGTTTTCACTTGAAATCAAATTCAAATTTATATAACAGCTTTCTTTTTAGGCATCAATATTAAGAAAGCGAAAACAAATACATGCATATGTGCATTTGCATTTTGACAGTTTGTATGCTGATTTAGGGAAAAGTGCATTACTGTGTGCTCTATTCTCTTTGAGAAAAGATGGTGTCTTTCTTTTCCCCTTGTAGCTAGGATTTTCATTGTTGAAAAGATATAAAAGCTTGCTTATCATCTTTAGACTGCATTTAGGAATTGTATCATACATCTCATGGTGATCCAAAAAGGCAAACTTCTAAGAAAGATCAACCTAAAATAAATTGAATGAACTTAACAACGCTTTGTAACATAACGCACAACATAGAGGTCTAGGCTAGAGACGTGTTCCGGCGTCGTAAAACCTGGTCACTGGTTGCCTCACTGATGGTTGGGTGATTCCTCCTGAGAGACGATTAGTACCAGTACGGATTGTGCTCCCACGTACCGTCGCGTATATATTGGGAGACCCCTATAGGAATATAACCTTTATCCATAGGAAGCCGTGTCGGCCGCCCTACTGATCGCAATGCACTGAACACAGCATTCAGGAAGATTGACCGCCCGTACCCTAAAACGTATTCTGCGGTTTTGCGAAAAGTTTGGCACACCCTCTACCTAGAACTCCAGAGCAGTTCCTTTTGGCCTTTTTCAGACTCTATAACAGAAAAAGTCCATCCGAGCATTTGTCACTTCGGGCTCGTTAAAACATTGAAGGAGACTAGAGTCATCTTTAGCTTTTTCTCGACTCTTTAAAAGTGAAAAAGCAAGTTGTGTCTAAGCGTCGTTAAAAATTTATTTTAAACGGAACAATCACCCCTTTTTCCTGCGTTGATCTTTAGGTTGAGAAAATGGAGCCCACCAACCAAGGAATTCCCCTTGGTGGAAATCCTAGTCCCTTCTCCTCTTGGGGAGATGTTGGTGCGCCCCATATGGCCACATTGTCGCTTCCAGGACTGACAATTGGTCTGCCGGTCTGGCTCTTCTCAACCAATGTCGTTCAGAACACCACTATTCCTGAACAGTCGAATCAACAATTAGACGAGTCTAGAATTTCCCACCAACCTTCTACTTCCTATAATTCTTCCTCTCTTCCTTCCTCTTCGCGTGACAGAACTGGTAAGACTAAAAACCAAGTTCCTAAGGAGAAGAAGGAAAAGAAGAAGAAAGAGAAAAAGAAGAAGGAGCCAAAGGCAAATAAGGGAAAACAAGTGTCGTCTGATGAAAATCCACACACAGCACTGACCAGGCCTAGATCGCCATGTGTCATCTGCAAGGGAGACCACTTTCACCGAGATTGTCCCTGCATCCCTCGGATACTAAGGGACTGGTCTCCCCGTTTGCACAATCCGGTGTTGTCAACCTCTGATAGCCATGTTGAAAGTACACCGTCAACTAGCGAAAGTGAAGTCCCTGGACAGAAAGGGAGGGCTAGACCTCCCTGTAGACTGTGCGAAGGCAACCATGCCCTCCACCGTTGTCCCTTCTTAGACGAGGCTAAAAGAGTCTTAGAAGATCGTCCGGTTTCACCATTACGACTTCCTCCTGGATATCAAAAACTCTTGCCAAGTCCTTCGTTAGTTGAGAATCCAGCTGGCCCGCTCAAGTGGTCAGCTGAAGCGTCTATCATTGAGGATAAACCGACTGAATCCATACCAGACGAAAGTCAAAAGGTCGAGGCGGAAGTTGACCCGGTCTTGCCTTCAGAGGATTTATCTTTGAATGATACAGTCACTGAAGAGGATAAGGATGACACCATCTAGATTCTTTTCATCAACACAGACTCCGATGAACACGGGGGCAATGCACCCATTCCTTTATCACAGGAAGGAAGTTCGTCAAAGCGATATCCAACCGTCTATTCGGTCCCACCACCAAGCAACCTGGTTGTGTCCTTCGACTGGAACCAACTAGGCAGACCCCGTTTGCCAGCCAGCATACCATTCAGAATTATCGTTCAAATATACATAATGGTAATGGCTGGCACCATCATTGATGAAGGGGCATCTGTGAGTATCCTTTCCTCTATTGCTTGGAAAGCGCTTGGTTCGCCAGCGCTTTTGCCTGAAATGAGAAATCTGACAGGCTTCGATAAAGGAACCAGTCGACCTTTAGGGATCCTCCCCAATGTGCCTATCACATTGAAAGGGAAGACCGCTCAAATGAACGTGATGGTCGTTCAAGGACCCTTGGATTATAACCTACTCCTTGGACGAGACTATATATATTGCATGGGAGCCATCGTCTCCTCACTCTTTAGAGTAATGTGTTTTCCGCACGAAGGAAGAGTGGTCAAGCTCGTGGACCAACTTTCATTTCCCGGATCACGCATCGCAAATATTCATATACCATCCCTAAATGGTCTCTTCACGAAAGAAATGTCTCAACCCACGGTTCGTCCTCCCGATGAGCGCGAGTGATTCGAAAGGATATGACTGGAACCAAGGGGGCATGCGTCTTGGTCTGCTTTGGCAGGAAAACTTTGGGTATAGAGTAGGTTTCCGCGGGAGAATATGACTAGTCTGTACCCCGCCCATGCTGGAAGAGGGTTATTCTAGAATAAGATTCTCTTGTCAAAGTTATGTGAGTTGACAGAACTGAGTCAATCACCTTTGTCTATCTCGGTAGACATCGCCGAAGAAGTGTTTTGTTTGCTGTGTGAATAAAACAATCTTTGGGTGACCTGTAAGAAGTAGGCCTCTCTCGCCAAAACAAATGTTTTATCGGACTAAAGTAGGGGTAACTTTGAAACTCTGTTTTATACCTGGGGGCATGCAAACCTTTTGGAGTGCAAGCAAGGGGCGACTATTTATTTTTTAAATTTTTAGGTCCTCCCTTTAAACCTGTAGGTCTAACCCTTTAAACTCGTAGGATTAGTCGTTTCCGAACTTGCATAACGAAAGGATTCCGGGGCAAAGCTTTATGAGGTGCAAGCCCCATAAAAAATGGCATCTTAAATGAGACTTTCTTATCATATGACTGGATAATCGAGCAGTTTTAGCACATAGTTCATGCTCGTTAAAAAATAAACATAAGATCGAGCAGTTTTAGCACATAGTTCATGCTCGTTAAAAAATAAACATAAGATCGAGCAAGTGTTTCAATCCGCGTTTAAGCTCGTTAAAAAATGAACTACCCGGTAAATAACCACTGCGAATGTAAATTATCAGCCATTAAAGCCTTGGTCGTGTTTGCACCGTCACCTCCACTTTTCCATTGGCTGATCATTCACCTCCATTTGATTGTTTACCCATTTTGAGGAACAGCTGTGAAGAGTGATTTCACTAGCCATCCTTGTAACACTGCCGTGATTGGAAAATTCCAAACCTTACCTGGAATCAGCTGCTAACCCGTTTATCACTCGTTCCTCAAAAGACGAGTCTTCTTTAAGCTCTTTTCATCTTACTCGTAAAATATGAAAAGATTGCCGAGTTTTGGCCTTCCAACTCGTTAAAGCAACCGGAAGTGCTATCCCTCCTCTAGATTTTAATCTTTTTGGACCTGAGGGATTATTGCACAAAAAGATCGAGCGCTTGTTTTGTTCAGCTCATTAAAACTATCGAAAATCCATTCCTTCTGTATTGTTTTATACTTTTTCGGACTTAAGGGATTAGATGACGAAAAAAGAACTTTGGAGTTACCTTTACGTACCTTTTCAGACTCTCTAAAATTGAAAAGGACCGAGTTATCTTTGTCGTTAGACTCGTTAAAAAACTTTAATAGCGACAAACTTGTCTTTAGACGAGAACGAGTTTCACTATCGCTAGGCTCGTTAAAACATAGCGATGGGTTTGCCCGAAGGGCAAATTATAGAACAAGCATATGTTATCCTCCTCAATCTTGACAAAAATAAAGAGGTACTGGTCAGAAATGACTGGGGAAAAAATGGGAAGAAACTCAAAGAACTTTTATTGGTAGCAAGTCGCTCTTGAACATGACACTTCCACTCCGTGCCTGAGTCGAGTTGGGTTGTTTCATTCACCGGTCACATCACCATGGTCTCGCCATACCATCCATCTTTGGGGTAAATGCTACCAATCCATCACACAAGTGTCGCCGATATGTTCGAGAGAAGTCATCCAGAGAAGTCAACCGTGTCCCATCCACTACCATACATTATCCTTCATCCTTTCATGACCGCCACCCTGAACCATATATCATCAGATCGTTTTCACCCCCATCAAAATCATTTGCTCCGTTCCGTGTCACTGATGTGGGATACATTAAGGCCCTCCTTTGACGGATCGCTTCTTGTCGACATCAGCTCATTATCCAAGAAGTTGATCTAGGAACACCCCCTTCAGTACGTTGAAGCTTGCATGCCTCAATGGCAAGTTTCTCACTTCCGGCAATAGGTATACATCAATGACCTTCGACCGAAAGATTTTGCGTGGTGTTCGACGCCAAGTCCTTTATTCACACCACGTGAATTGTACTGCAGTACCTTGAGAGTCATTATCATTATCGATGATTCCTCTCGCGCTTGTTAACAGTTTACATCATTGACTGGTAATCAAGCGATGTCTTTCCATGTTCGACTTCAGGACATTTCTCACATGGATCGACTTGTACTTAGAGTGAAGATCGAACGAGATTGAAGACCCCAGATCTAGTTTCATCCATCCGGGCTGCGATATATATTCAGGAAAAGTAAAGACATTGACATGTACAACATTGCAGCAGATAATCATCCTACCAAAAAGGATGATGATTTCATCAAAATCATCAGTCTACCATCAGACGATTGTCTGTTCTATGTACAGAAAAATGAATTTATAAAGCTGAGCATGGGAATGCCCGCCTCAGCTAGATCATGAAAGCAGTATGAAAAATAATGTATTGTATTGTATCTTATTACAGGTCTCCTCCCAGCATCAGAAGAACTTCGGATCCTCCTAATAAAGCATTTCACCCGATAAACGGCCTCATACTTTAGGGGGCAACTGTTATAGACATTTTTGTGCCTTACAGCATTGAGCATGAAATGTCCATAATCCAAGGGATCCAAAGTCCCTAAATAAGTTGTTCCTACCCCTAAAAGAACAAGGTCAACCAAAGACAGCTTCTCCCAGAAGTTCTCCACCAAAAACCACTCAGAAACAGTCAATTCAGGATCAATTCAGAGGCTCCACTAGCTATCTGCGCTGAAATGCAGAGATTACACTGGCTAGGTGCACTGCAATGCAGGAAGAAGCACTACCAGGGTGCGTTGAGCGGGAAATGACAAATGGCAAGTTCATTCAACGAGGTGGAAAGACCCTGGAAGCTTCCAGAATCTTCCTCAATGACACTTGCCTCAATGAATTCGACTAGTGATGAGTAAGAGGTTCTCAACCTCCAAGTGGAAGCAAGAACTGACAGAGAGAAGCCACAAGTCAAAACATGAGCTGACCCATCCTCTCTGCTCACATCTATATATGGATCTCTCACCCAGAGGTTCAGGAGGCTGGAATTTTGTACTTTGCAGAGAATTGTTGTTGGTTTGAGATTGAGATTAGTACATTGGGTGATTTATGCTTTGTTGGAGGAGAGGAAGGGATTCTTTTGCTGGGAGGTAGATGCTGGATCGGGACTCATTTGGTTGTATCTCCTCTTGAACCTTGTTTATCATATCAATAAAGCTACTTGAGTTTCTCCTATATGCTTGTATTTCAATGATGTTTTGTGATATTTGCATATTTAGTTTATATCTGATCCTAAACTAGTTATGAATGTGAATCTATATCTTTCGTGTAGTTTTCCTCTCTTGTGATCTTGCAGGAACTGTGTGAAGCTGGACCAGTGAAAGAGCAGGCAGCGGGAAGCGAACGAAAGAGAGAGGGATTGGATCGACAAACTAGCGGAAGACACCGGTTAGTTACATCCTTCTTTCTCTATTTGCATCTCATAAAGAAGAATACTCAGATAGCTTTCCTTGTTTGTTGCTAAGGCACTATCACCTCTTAGAGTGGGATAGGGGCATTCCGAATTGGATACTTTTCCCAACAACAAATTGGAACAGCAGTCTGTTCCTCAATGTCATTTGGAACAGCAGTCTGTTCTTCAGTGTCAATTGGAACAACAGTCTGTTCCTCAACGTCATTTGGAACAGCAGACTGTTCTTCAACATCATTTGGAACAGCAGTAGGTCTTCCAGCAGGGTTTTGACCAACAGGGCGGCTATAAGTCCTTCGTCTTCTTGTTCTACGGGATTTTGCTGCAGTGGCCCTTTTTCTTTTCCTTGTGGTCCTTCGTATCCTCAGATTAGCTTTCAGAATCTGAATTTGCTGTCGGAGCTGGGCTATAGTGTTCAGCAGCCTCTGTTGTTTCCTCCTTAATTTCTTGATTTCCCTTGCCTCAGCAGAGGGCTCATGACTGGCCCTTAAATCTGCTCCTACTCCGTCTAGAATTTCTTCTGGTGTCTTGGGAACAGATTGTTCCCGATTGGTGTCTCTTATTTCTTCCTCATGAACGGGCGGGTTTTCTTCTCCTGCCTATTCTACATGTGATTTCTCAGGTATGTCTTCCTCTGGAGGTCCATCTGGAGGACCTGCTGGGCTGGCGGGTTGGCCATACTCCCCCATATTGGCCAGGATTGCGGCCAATTCATCTTCTCCCACAGGGTCTCGCAGCGGGCTGCCCTCTGGCTGTACTACTTCCTCCTCCTGATTGTCTTGCTCAGTGACTGCCCTGGAGTGTTCAACTTCTGTTTCTGTTTCAGAGTGCACGTCTCCCTCCTCGACTCCTTCTCCGGCTTGCTCAGCCTCGCCCCCAATTTGTCCAGCATTTTCTTCGGAAGGTCCTCCTTCTGGTTCTGGAGGTTCGTCTGTAATCTCGATTAGATGGCTGGTGCTCTCTCGGAACTTTTCCAGCCTCCCTCGTATTTGAGCTAGCCGGGCTGATTTTCTTGGTCTCTCAGGTTGTTCAGGTGTACTAGCAACAGGTTTTTCTGCTACCAATTCTCTGCGTTTTTCTGGTCGTTCCGGTGTACTTGAAGAATGTTTACGTTTTGGAGCAACATGTTTTTCTGCTGCCAATTCTCTGCGTTTCTCTGATCGTTCCGGTGTGCTAGAGGAATGTTTAGGTTTTGGGGATGGTGCAGCCAATCCCCCCTCGATCAATGCAATGAGCTCCTCCCAGCTGCTCTGCTGTTGAGTGAGACTATGGCTCACTATCAATCGAATCAATCCATGGTGGCTAACAACTGTTTCTACGTGCTGTGCCTTTTTCAGGCTTCGGGCCGCATCATGCAATAATGAATTTAAAAGTGCAGGCAGATTTACAGAACATTTTTCTTTCAAAACAGCTAAGAGTTTAAGATGACGTGGTCTTACCACGTCTTTCCTTCCTTCACAAGTGATGTAGCTCTGCACTATCTTTGCTAATTCGGTCCAGGGTTCTCCTAACGTTGCTGGCAGAACTCCCTTCCCCTTAACTGTCAAGCTTTGGCCTTCATCCTGGAAAATCTCCATAATCTTTTGTAATCTTTCTTTCCTCAGCGTCCATACAGGTCCGGCGGCTGGTAGTCCTGAGACTTCTGCAATTACATCATCAGTGACCACTATCCGCCTTTCTCTTACTATGGAGTAGTCCTCCTGCAAGTTTTGCAGAAATTCCAACGCCACTGTCTCGTTTGATTCTTGTAGGCGACTGAAATAATTCAGCCATCCTGCCTTTTCCAGGATCTCCCGGGCAGCAGCGGAGACTGTCAATTCCTGAGGTTCGCTTCGGATTGCCTTTCCTCCCATGGTTCCACTAAGAATTTCCAATGGAACAGCAACTGCCTGTGCTGTTTTGAGACGCAGAGAGGGTGATCGTCGCAAGAAAAAAACAGAGTATGCAACAAAAATGGATTGTGGATGGCAACTTGCGTAAAATAGAATTATCATACCGTTAAACCATGCCATACCTTCGTACACTATCTTCCCCGAGTGGTGTGCTGACACGTAACTCGTGGAGTAATGAGATTACCTTCCCCCCCGCGATGTGATAGGCTGTCCCAGCCATCAAATAGAGGAGCAGCAGCCATTGTGTAACCAAGTCATAAAGGAACAGCATATAAAATTATGCCATGTTTTAGATGGACAACGAAATACCGAAATCGAGGCAAAAAGGTGGATCGCGTTTTACATAAGAGCCTGCGTGATATGATGTGAGGCCGGGGGATGGGACGTCTGTCAATCGTACGAAATCTCCAGAGGTCATTGTCAGTTCCTTTGCCATGATTGGTGGTAATGAGTGTTCATGCGATATATACATCGGGACATAAAATATGAATTATTCATAGGATATAAGAGACAAAGAAGTATTAATATCATACCTATTGGTGTAACCATTACGACTTCGATACCATTAACAGAGCTCTGCTGCCGACAGGTGTTCATAACCTTGGCAGAGTTGTTTATTTCACCCCCGGAACCATAATCCTTTGTGTGTATTTTGAAAAGTATTTTGTCAAAATGCAGGCCATTATGCTGGCTTGGTAACCAGGTAGCCATAATGCCATTCACAAGGAAGGTGCGAAACGTGGACAGGCCGGCTTGTGATGAGACCCCCTGTTCCAAGGTCTGTTTATTTAGTGTACCTTTTGGACCATATCCCTAGTGTGGTGGCCATACTGGGAATGCCACTTCGCTTCCATCCTGATGATCATGGTAGGCTGGCTCGTGATGAGACCCCCTATCCTGCATTTGACAATTAATAATCCATATTCATTTTTTCTTTTTGCAAAGCACTTTTTCTTATTTATTTACACATAAGGATGGTTCAGAACTCCTTAAGAGTGGGAATGGTGGAAGAAGTCTTATCATCCCAACAGGAAGATATGAATCCTCTGCTCTTATCCCTAAGTAATAATCAAAGAAAATTTTTAGGGAAATCGCCATGATAAAGATAACCAACCAAAACAATGGGAATAAGTCAATGACAACGGAGATGAGAGGTAAGTATGTCCCTCCTCTTGTCCTCTTATCAATACTAGGCCCTATAAAGATAGCGATCTATGATCTGCTGACTTCGGTATGTCGTGATTTATGTTCATTGCATAAGTGCATAGCTGTATCTTAAAGACTGGAGAGAACATGGGCGAAAAGCATCCTCAATATAAATCATCACAGAGAGCAAAAACATGGCTATGGTGTTCCTTTTGAAAAAAGGAACAGCAGAGAAGAATCCATGCAAAACAAATAGTTAAGATGTCGTTCCTTTAGAAGGAACAGCCGAAGATCATGAATGTTGTCCCCTTTGAAAAGGACAGCAGATAATCACAAATGTTGTTCCTTTTGAAAAGGAACAGCAAAAACTCACAAATGTTGTTCCTTTTGAAAAGGAACAACAAAAACTCACAAATGTTGTTCCTTTTAAAAGGGAACAGCAAAAACGCACAAATGCTGTTCTTTTTTAAAAGGAACAGCAAAAACTCACAAATGTTGTTCCTTTTGAAAAGGAACAGCAAAAACTCACAAATGTTGTTCCTTTTGAAAAGGAACAACAAAAACTCACAAATGTTGTTCCTTTTGAAAAGGAACAGCAAAAACGCACAAATGTTGTTCCTTTTGAAAAGGAACAACAAAAACTCACACATGTTGTTCCTTTTGAAAAGGAACAGCAAAAACTCACAAATGTTGTTCCTTTTGAAAAGGAACAGCAAAACGTCACAAATGTTGTTCCTTTTGAAAAGGAACAGCAGAACATCACAAATGTTGTTCCTTTTGAAAAGGAACAGCAAAAACTCGCAAAAGTTGTTCCTTTTGAAAAGGAACAGCAGAAAATCACAAATGTTGTTCCTTTTGAAAAGGAACAACAAAAACTCGCAAAAGTTGTTCCTTTTGAAAAGGAACAGCAGAAAATCACAAATGTTGTTCCTTTTGAAAAGGAACAGCAAAAACTCAGAAATGTTGTTCCTTTTGAAAAGGAACAGCAGAAACACAAAAACAGGCAAATGTTGTTCCTTTTGGAAAAGGAACAGCAAAGACACGCAGAATGCAAAAATCAAAATTAAAAGAGAGAAATATCAATAAAAAATGTTAAGAAAACGTATATACAAAAACTTATGTACAAGTTATAGGAAAAAATGCATTCCTTACTGAATTATAGGTGAGGAAGATTTTGCTTCCTCTCCTAAAATTTCCATATCAGTGTCTCGACGTAGTTGCTGACAGAAGGATTCCCGAGTGAGTGGCCTGCGATAGAGACGAACTCGGTGGCCATTTACCTTGAATGCATATCCAGAACCGTCGATTGTGATCAGAGTAAGGGTCCCATTATCATGTACTTTCTGGATTTCGTATGGTCCCAACCAACGAGTCTGCAGTTTCCCTGGGAAGTCCTGAAACCGAGAGTCATATAACAGAGCCCAGTCTCCTTCGTGAAAGACTTTGTTCTTGATAAGTGCATCATGCCATTTAGCTCGCTATTGTTGAATAAGTGTTGTATTCTGTAATGCAGAGAGCCTTATTTCGTCCAATTCATTAATCTGCTGTAATCAATTAATTTGTGCCTCACTTAAATCTAGGCCAACTTCCTATGCAATTCGTAACGTTTGGATTTCGAATTCTATGGGGAAAATAGGTTGTTTTCCAAACACTAATTGATAGGGTGAATAACCGGTGGTACTTCTCCATGTGGTTCTATAAGCCCAGAGTGCTTCAGGTAGTCGGGCGGCCCAATCACGCCTATGTGAAGCAATGGTTTTTGTTAAAATTGATTCTATTACCTTATTGCTACTTTCTACTTGCCCATTCGCCTGCGGGTGATATGGGGTAGTAATTTTATGCTGGACGTGATAATTGTTAAGTGTTGCAGCTAATTTGTTTCCGGCAAATTGTGGTCCTCCATCTGTAATTATTTCTCTCGGAAGGCCATAACGTACAAACAAATGGAACAGGAACTGTATTACAGAATCTTCTGTAGCTCTAGGCAACGCTTCGGCCTCAACCCATTTGGTGACATATTCTGTGGCTACCAAGATATATGTTCTCTGATTTGATGATGGGTTGATAGGTCCAACGAAATCAAGAGCCCATCGTTCAAATGGTTCAATGACTAATTGTGGCCTCAGAGGCATTTCATCGGCTTGACCAAGTCATCCTGCTCGCTGGCAGCTGTCACAGGCTTGAACGAATTTCTTCACATCCTTAAAAATTGTAGGCCAGTAGTATCCTGTCTGCAATACTTTATGTGTTGTTCTTTTTTCAGCAAAGTGTCCCCCACATGGTCCATCATGACAGGCTTTTAAGATGTTGAAAATTTCATCTTCTCGAATACATCTCCTAATTTGCATGTCTGCCCCTGTGTGGAACAAATAGCCCCCAATCCACGAAAATCGAGTACTCTTCTGAACAATCTGCTTACGTTCATTAGGGGTTAAGTGTTTTGGTAGCTTACCTACTGCAAGGTAATTGGCAACATCAGCATACCAGGGTGTTTGAACAGCAACAGCAAACAGGTGCTCATCCGGAAATTGATCTTCCACTGCTGCTGCCTCAATTGATTTTGGTATTCGTGAGAGAAAATCAGCTACAGGGTTTTCCTTGCCGGGTCGATCCTTGATTGTGATATCGAACTCCTGCAATAAGATCAACCATCTAGTTATTCTAGCATTTGTGACAGGCTTATTTGCTAAATATTTGATAGCAGAATGATCTGTATATAAAATAACGGGATAGCCTGTAATATAATGTCTAAACTTATTGACAGCATGTATTACAGCCAGGAACTCATTTAGTGACAGTGTAATTTAATTCAGCAGGGGATAAATTTTTGTTGATATAATAAATAGCATATGGTTTTTTATCCTCTTCCTGCCCAAGGACTGCACCGATTGCTGTATCTGAGGCATCAGATGAGATTTGGAATGGTAAATTCCAGTTTGGTCCTCGAAGGACTGGAGCTGTTGATACAAGCTTCTTTAATTCCTGGAAAGCGCGGTCGCATTTTTCTGTCCACATGAAATCAACATTACCAGTTAGTGCATATAGAGGTGCAGCAATGTGTGAATAATGTTCTATAAATCGTCTATAATACCCAGAAAATCCAAGAAAGTTGCGTACCTCTGTTTGAGTAGTGGGGGTGGGGATAAGCAAAAGTATTTGAATTTTAGCTGGATCTACCTGAATGCCAGCTGCTGAGACAAAGTGTCCTAGAATAAGCCCTTCAGTCATCATCATATAACATTTTTCGTGGCTTAAGCAAAGCCTGGTAGCAATGCAACGTTGTAGGACTTTTTCTAGAGTGTCTAAAGCTGGATCAAAATCATCTCCATATGGTGTAAATTCATCCATGTACACTTCAAGTCCATCATTTATTAAATCTGCAAAGATGCTAAGAACAGCCCTTTGGAATGTGGCAGGAGCATTACATAGGCCAAAGGGTAGAACTCTATAGGCAAACGTTCCCCAAGGACAAGTAAAAGTAGTTTTATCCTGGTCTTCAGGGGCAATCTGAATCTGATTGTATCCACTGAAGCCATCCAGGAAAGAAAAGAATTTCTTTCCTGCTAAAGTGTCCAATACTTGGTCTATGAATGGGAGAGGGAAGTGATCTTTTTGTGTGGCTTTGTTTAACTCCCTATAATCCACACAAATCCTCCATTTCCCATTCTTCTTGGGTACAACCACAAGCGGAGAGACCCATTTACTATCAAAAATAGGATAGATAAAATTAACATCTAAAAGTTTCTGAAGTTCAGCTTTTACAACATCTTTTAGATGAGGGTTGAGTCTTCTTTGTGGTTGACGGACAGGTCTTGCATCTTTTTCTATATAAATATGGTGGGTGCACAATTGGGGATCAATCCCTTTCATATCAGGGTAATCCCACGCAAATGCTTCTTGATACTTCCGTAACAGATGGATGAGTTTTATTTCTTGGTCCGGTGTAAGGTTGGCATTGATATTTAGAGTTTTTCCTGGTTCAATTTCCACTACTTTACTATTGGCAACAGAAGTCACAGGTATTGTTTGGTCATGCGCATCTTTCAAGGGATCTTCTTCTAGTTCGCTATCGAATGCAGCTTCTATCATGAAACACTGTGTGTGAGATCTAGATTCAGTTTGACTAATGAAGTTATTGATAGCATCGTCTTCTGTTTGGTCTTTAAAGTCTAGGGCCTTCTGTACAGTCAATGGTGATCTGATATTGTCAGTAAGGTATGATACAGGGTGCTGGTTAGTTTTTATCATTGTAAGACTTGGCTATGCTGGAGGGTATAGAACTAGATTTTTAATATCTGGTCCTCTGGTTATGGTCATATTTCCCTGCCGGCAACCAATGTAAGCATCGGCGGTAGCAAGCCAAGGTCTACCTAAAATTAGCGGGTGTCCATCCAGTCGGGTTTTTGGATTAATTACCAGGAAATCAGTTGGGTATTCCCAGGAATCCATAGAGACCATGACATCGTATAGAGTACCTTCTGGTCGAACTACAGATCGGTCGGCCAATTCTAACAAAGTAGAAGTGGGTTCTACCGATGTAATTCCAAGCTTTTGGCAAGTAGAAGTTGTCAAAATATTAATTGCAGCTCCTAGATCAACTAAAGCATTAGTCAGAGTCTGACCATAGATTTGAACAGTTACGATCAGATTTCTCGGATCTTCATATTTAATGGGTGTTCCTGATAACAGGTCAGATAAAGTACCGACTACTTGGACTCTTGGGTTAGTGGTTGCATTCCTCCTTGGTTTTTTTATGCACAATTCTTTTATAGTTTTTGCATATATAGGGATGCCTTGAATGGCTTGGAGGAAAGGAATTCTTATGTACAGGTTTTGTAACTCTCCCAGAATGTCAAAGCCTGGATATTTTACAAGTCGTGGTATGACTAATCGTTCTGGGAAGGGAGGAGAGGATGTACTTGCTTGATGATGAGTCTGCTCCTTATTTACTCCCTCTTGTTGTAATGGCTGTTCTGTTGGTAACTGATCTTCAATGTGAATTGTTTTATCTCCCTCTGTTTCTATTATACGTCCAGATCTTAACTGAAGATCATTGCACTCCCTCAGATCAGGTCCAATTTCTGATGATTCTATGATTTGGAGGGATTGGACCGGTCTATTATTTGGATTGGGATTGGGTTGGGCTGAGAGTTGCGGTCTCAGATTAGACTGGGGATTTTGTTGTAAAGCTGGCAGAGTCGGTTGAGGGAGCAGAATAGTTCCTGTTGGCTGATATGTCGATTTTGGCCAGTTTGTCTGCCAGGGTGAACCTTGTGAAGTAGGGGGGGTCCATTGTGGAGGATATGGGTTATTCTTCCAATATGGTGGGGCGTAAGGAAAATTCGGCCAACCAAATTGGCTTGTATGATTCATCCACAGATTTGGAGAAGGAAACGGTTGTGATGACCAGTTCGGAAATGGGGGTTGAGATTGGTTTTGCCACATACTATATTGTTGAGCATTATACTGCGGAGGCTGGAAAGAAGAAGTTGGGTCTGAAAACATACCAGATTGCCTTGGTTGCCATTGGCGACGCTGGTTAGTGAAGTATGTTGATTCTGGCTCTTCTTCCGCTTCCTTATATACTGCCTTCAATCCAGGAAGTGAGGGGCAGCTATCAGTAAGGTGATCTTTTGTACAGATAGCACATGTTTGAACTGCATCCAGTGGACATTCCTTGTGGCTATGTTTTCTTCTACATCGGGGGCAGAAGATCGCCAAATTCTGTTTTGCCTCCATCTACTTCTGTTTAGCCTGCACAATATGAAGTTGTGTAGTTAATGTCCCCAGAATATCAGTTTTAAAATTTTCTAATAAATTTCCAAGTTCTACACGTGTTAATCCTTCTGTTGATATTTTGTTATCTCTGACAAACCGATCATATTTTGCTGGTTTTATCCTTGTGCTGCCTCTCGAGCTCCTGATACATAAGTCAATGATGTCAGCAAAATTCTCTTGATAAATATCCCCTTTTCCCATGATATTTAATGTTTCAATCCATTGTTCCTTCATGCCTCTGATCAATGCTGTTTTTAACACATTATCAGGTAGAGGTAATGATGCATATGGAGATCTTTGTAAATTATACTGAAAATGTTCTATGTATTCTTCTAATGTTTCATTTGGTCTAGCTATCATATGAAATATTTCATCTTTCATTTCTCTAGACCTACAGTAATCTTGATATTTCTTTAGGAAAGATTCTTTCATTTGCTCCCAGTTATTTATAACTCCACCACCTAAACCCATAAACCATCTTAAAGCTGCCCCTTTCAAAGTGGAGGGGAACAATTTTAATTTCTAGGGGTCAGTGGTGTAATCATATCCCCTGCATAACACATCAAATTCAAATAAGAATGCATCGGGGTCCTCTAATGTAAGTCCGTGAAATGTAGGAATGTGTTGAAGGGGAATTGCTTTGATAGGAGCATTTGCTGCGGAATCCACTATAGGATATTGTAATGTAGAAGTTTGAGTATTTGGCTGATTCTGTGCCATGGGATCAAATATGTGCCAGTAACCTTCCGGGATTTCTAGGGGGGTATTCCTAGGCTGAGAAGGAACGGCCTTGACAGGGATTGTTTTAATAGCACTTCCTTTGTCTGGAATAATAAAAGTCCCTGTTGTTTGAGGAGATTGAATCCCCCCAACAATGATTTTTGCAACGCTCCCTTTATCTAGGCTATTTAAAGGCTGAATTATCCTAGGAGGAGATCTTGGCCCCTCAACTTCCCCTGTTTCCCCTTCTCCTTCACAAATATTGCTTAGATTCCCTTCCTGCAGTCGTTCTGGAATAGAATTTTCAATTTCTTGAAAGTCCTGTTCATCAGTCTGACTATGCACCTCAGTGAAGGCTACAGATGGTGATCATGCGGCCTGAAGGGAGCTAGTAGGTTGTTTAGAATTGGTTTTCCTGGGCCCTACTGATGGCTGAGATTCAGTTTTCTTATAGATTTCGTCTATGAAGATTGTTCGGCCAAGGGTCACCGGCCCTTTGGCTTTTTTGGGTTTGAATGGAGGTTTGATATTCTTTTTTGGCTTTTTCTGCTTAGTCATGCACTCTATAAACTACCAGATCCTATTCAACCCACAATTCTGCCAAGAAAGCGGACGGTGGAGCAGGGCTTTTACATGCTCCATACGTAGGTTCTTACCTTTCGTTTTTAAAATCCAACTCTCCCCTAGCAGACTCGTACACTACTCTGTAAAAGACAAATGGCTATACTCTTTCCTCGGCAACGGCGCCAAAATGTAGAGTTGTAACAAGGGTCTCTTTCACCTCTAGTTATTCCACATTAATAAGTCAATCCGGGAACGCTTTGTTATTGCAAAGAGTATCTCAATCCGAAGCTATTCGTCAGAGTAATGCTTAGTAGTATAGCGTTCAGAAAATACAAGAGTAAACGGATGCTAAACTATGACTATATTACTTTAAAGAAACAAAATCACACAAGGCAACTTATCAGTCAAGGGTGCGGAAGCGATAACCCATCCCTCTAGAAACTGATGGAAAGGAAATTAGAGCATGGACCATAGGTCTGGGAGCTAGGCAGCGACTACTGAGGCTCACTACAGCCTTAGACCTTCTCTCACACCAAAGCAGCAATTGCAAGTAAATGGAACGACAGAAAGTAAAATGGAACAGCAAACAGGAAATGGAACAGCAAGTCTGAAATGGAACAGCAATCAAATAAACTAAGTCTCGCGAGTCAGAACTAAACTTGCTCTATTGAACCAAACTCACATTCTGCAATAAAATAGCAATCTTCTCTCTTAAGGCAAATTGGATGGAATGTACTTTATGGAACAGCACTCACTGATGAATTATGGAACAGCAAGCATCAACCATATATACACACAACACACTAATATAGCAATTTGATGGTTAAAGAGAATATGACTATGTTTCCAAATAGAATAACATTACTTCCGGATTCCAATAATTGGGATTTCAAATGAATCCAATAACAGTAATATTCAGTACAAATGCTTTGTAACAGAAATAGTTGGCTTAGATTGATAACATGCAATCAACTTTGAAAAGATTCACTCATACAATACAGAGTCACTACATAAATCTCCTGAAGAAACCATTAATAAATTAATCATAACAAGGCATGGAATAACATATGAAAAGCATGTCAGATTATCGAGCAATAAAGATAAGCAAACCACGCAGAAATCAAATTATAATGATACAAAAGCAAGTGTCCTTCGGAGCCGGGCCCTTAGCTTCCAACGGTACACCGCCTTAGATTACTCCAGACGTAGAGATGAAATAAATACAAAGTCTTTTATATTAACGCATCAACAAACGTACAGCAAACCAAGTCTCAGTGAGAGTCGATGATCAAAGCTTAGTCTGAGACTTAAAATTACATAAAAAGTCCCTTTGCTTAACGATGTTGTTCCTTTTTATAAAAGTAATGGCGGAGATATCTAGGTAACAAAAATAAGCAAAACAGCGATTCGCCAAGCCGTTAATCCTTTACTTTTCTTTCCCTGTTCCGCCGAATTGGTAACCCTTCTTTCTTTCCTGGGTCGTTCTGCTTCGATCTGTTTGATCTCGTTTGCATTCGGTTCCCTTCTAGAGGGACAGCAGTTATTCCTCCTTTGTCTTTCCCTTTTGAACGGCAGCTCTTCGTTTCCACCTTTTCCTGCATAGAAAAATGACAATTATCAGCGATTAAGCTTTCCATACTAATTCTCACACATTCTATTAAAATTCTTTATTTCTTTGAGTTCATGATGTAGAAAGGGTTACAATTGTTACTGAAAAGTCACTAAATTGTTTGTCAAAAACATACATTTCCAGTGCTCCACAGGAAGAAGTGTAAGAAATTCCCATGCCTAAAGGTCCTCATGATGCCTTTTCTTCTCATGCAAAGAAAATAAATAATTCCAAGACTAAATCAAAAGGAAAGGCTAGACCTAAGGCTAGAAGAAAATGACGATGTTACATTTGCGATAAAGCAAGTCACTATGTATGAGATCATGAGCATCATGATGAATGAGATCATGGACATAAAGGGCAACATGAGATCATGGACATATAGGATAGCATCATGATGATGCACTCTAATTTGAGCAGCATTATGATGGATAAATCATGGACATGAGCAGCATGATGATAATAATTATTAGAGAAGCATGGTACAGTATGCAGTGGTGCAACTCGAAATCCCTCTGATGGTAATCAAAGGAATGAAAAATTCAACAGCAAAGGTAAGAGGAGAGCTGGGAATCAAGGAAGAGGACAAGCATTCAAGAATGCTAGAAATTCTAGGATGTATTAAATGCACCTGACCTCAAAAGGAACCTAGTGTCCATCTTGGCAATGGAAAACAGAGGCTACAAGGTAACCTTCAGCAATGGCAAGGTATGTATATGGAAAAATAATGTTAAAGATTCCTTTACTCTTGGGTTTAGTGTTAATTCATTATATCAGGTCGATGGAAGTTTGCTAGGTTTCATGTCTTGTGACACAACTCTTTAGTCTGAACTTTGGCTTCGGAGGTTTGCCCACCTTCATTACAAAGCTCTACCTGATGTAAGACAGATGGTAACAGGGATGCTCGAATTCCAAGTAGAAAAAGAAAGTGTATGTCCGGGATGTGCCAAAGGAAAGCTCAAAAGGGGACCATTCCCCTCAAGCCAAAGCAAGACCTCCGATATATTACAATTGGTTCACTCAGGCATACTTGAGGTTGGTATTAAGAGGGAGACCACTACACCACATACTCCTGAGCAGAATCGTGTGGTGGGAAGGAAGAACCGCACGATGATGGAAGTTGTCCAGGCCATGCTACATAATCAAAGACTTCTGAAGTTTTTATGGGTTGAAACTACAATCACCGCCGTATATGTACAAAATCGATGCCCTCATCAAGCATTGGGTTCCAAGAATCCTGAAGGAAAGTTCACCGCAAGGTGAACAATCTTCCGACTTTGAGGAGCTCTCAAGAAGCCAACACCAGGGAACTAAAAGAAAAGGATGATGAATCAATTCCTGATGTAGAAGAACCCATGGATCCGATTGATCCTCATCCACATGAAACTTCCTCTTCTAGGTAGAGGCCTTCATGGATTAGGGGGATACTTGATGATGCTAAAGGACATGCTGCACCCTGAGAACCTTCCATCAAAGTAAGAAACTTAACAGGTATTAGGGATACCTGACCATCATGAGCACGATCATACAAAATGAACCTTCATCATTCTCAGATGTCATCAAGCATTAACTATGGAAGGATGCTATGACCATAGAATATGAGTCTATTATGGAGAATGATGTCTGGGAAGTAGTTCCCAGACCCTGGACAAGACAATTGTTACTTCAAAATGGCTTTACAAGATAAAGCATGAAGCAAATGGAAGTATGGAAAAGTATAAGGTTCATTTTGTTGCTCATGGTTTATCCCAGAAGGGAGGTATAGACTATGATATTTGCACTTGTTCCCAGATATAAGACCATCCACTTGATCATAGCCCTTGTGGCTTCACAAGGATGGAACCTACATCAGATGGATGTTAAGACCGCGTTCTTGCATGGTTCTATCAAAGAAGAGGTCTATGTGGAGCAACCTGAAGGATTTGAGATTTATGATTGAAAATCTCATGTATGCAGGTTGAAGAAGGCTCTCTATGGGCTGAAGCAAGCACCCCGAGCATGGTATGAGAGGATCGATAGCTACTTGATGAAGCTGGGATTCACTAGGAGTGAAGTTGATCCTAACCTTTACTTTAAGGTTGAAGATGACAAGCCTCTCATACTGGTGTTGTATGTGGATGACCTCTTTCTAACAGGTGCAAACCCTCTCATTCACAAATGTAAGAGGGAGATGGCTTCTGAATTTGAAATGAAGGACCAAGGACTTGAAGTATGGCAAAAGCCAAGGGAAATTTTCCTATCTCAAGGAAAATATGTGGTAAATATATTGGAAAGATTCGGTATGATGGATTGCAAGCCTGTGACTACCTCGAGAATCTTAACTTTTAGAAGTTATATGGTAGTGATGTCAGACCAGACTTGGGAAATGCCTCTGAGTTTCAAAAACTCATTCGCATTGATGTTCTTGGTGAACCACCGAACATATGTTTTGCAGTTAGCATTGTGAGCTCATATTTGGTTGAGCCTCACTGGATTGATGCCAGGAATCTTCTGAGATGTCTTCAGGACACAATCTCTCATGGATTAAGATACACTGCCGGAGATGTGAGACTACTTGGATATACTGATGTTGATTGGGCAGGCAATGTGGTGGACTGTAAGAGCACTTCTGGGTACTGTTTCACCTTGGGATCTGCTTCGATATCCTGGATGAGCAGGAAGTAGAAGTCGATGGCTTTGAGCACCGCTGAAGCAGGATATATTGTTGCTAGCATAACCTCGTGTGAGGTAGTCTGGTTGTGAAAGCTCTTAAGTGAGCTGTTTGGATTTACATTGGATACCACTGTGATTCTCTGTAACAACCAGAGGTGGGATTCGATTATTGAGGAATCCTGTATTCTTCAATTGCTCCAGCAGATAGACATCATCTGGGATATGGTAAGTCGATGAGCAAGGAAGCTCCATTCACATTAAGATGATGTACAGGTTGATACACCTTGTCAAAGCCCTGAGGAAAGATCTAATCTGTGATTTTTTCCAAATGACTAGGAGTTGGCAAGAAACCCTTGTACAAGGGTCCTGCATGTTGCATACATTGAGCTCTGGGAGCTCTGAGGGCTTGTGGTTCCTACTGGAGCAACATATGACCACAGGGTGACTCACCCTCCCCTGGTGGTGCACACTGGAACAAGATGATTCGCTCTCTTGTGGGACAAGATGATTCGCTCTCTTATGGAACAGGATGATTCGCTCTCCTGTGTAGCAGGATGATTAGTTCTCCTGTGAGGCCTAGATTGATGTGTTCTCCATGGTAGCCTGGATTGATGTGTTCTCCATGGCAATTGTAGCAGGATTGATGTGTTCTCCTGTGAGGACAGGATTGATTAGTTCTCTTGTCGAGGCATCCTACCCATGCAGTCTGGGACTCATGGGAAGTACCTCTCATCTGATCAATGAGTAGGGAAATGAAGTTAGGGACCATAGTAGTACCGATGGACGAATCGTTGTAACTACTGTACTCCCTACGCTAGGATGACCTCCATTGATCTGGGATCAATGATACTGGTCTGGAACCAGTGGTAGGAGTTGTACCATACTATGACGCTAACTTCGGGTCGGTTGAGATTGGTCTGGGATCAGTGGTACATACTCTGAGACTGACTTTGAGTTAGTGGAGGATGATATTGGTCTGGGACCATTGGAGTTGTACTCACTATGACGCTGACTTTGGGTTGGTTGAGACTAGTCTGGGACCAGTGGTACATACTCTGAGACTGACTTTGAGTCAGTATGATACATCCTCGATCATTTCTTCTTCTTCATAATTTGGACAAAAGCAGAGTAGAACAGAACAATGCAAGAGCAGAGCAGAACAAAACAAAACAGTACAGATCAGTGCAGGGCAGAACAAGACAAAGCAGAACAGGAAAAATAGAGCAGAGCAGGGCAAGGGTCAGGTTGTACAAGGCAGTGCATTTGATGGATGAATAGTAACGACCGATAGACAGATTGCATATGAAGTTCTCCATGGTTGAGAGGGAGTGTTAAAATTGGCAACCAGGGCAAAACTTCATGTGGGTCATCTTATTCATGGCTGATAATATTTTTATTAGATTCCTCTCGTCGAGAGGTGTAGGATTGATATAAAGATCATCCAATTCCGATAAGTATTCATGGAGATATGAATTTATTTTGATTATGGAATTATTATCAAGCCGACCTACAACTCATGTAGGCTCAGAAGCCCAACAGTCGCATCTATTCACCCACCAACGTTGTGTATAGATATAAGAGGACTTTTCCTCATTTAGACTCACTCATCTCATCACATCTCTCTCTCTCTCTACTACGCAGAAATGAGTCTCTTCTCTACTGCGCTGAAATGGGTCTCTCTCTCACACATGTGAAGCCGGAAGTTGTTGAATTTGAAGCTGCAACTGCAGAAGTAAAGATTGACCTGCGTGGCCTAGAATATCTCCTCTTTGGAACTGCGCTATAGGTTCATCTGAACCTCCTTTGAAAGCCGCAACTTTTTGTGGTGGAATGAAGTCAATCCGATGAACGGTTTGCAAGATATCGACTACCCTAGTTTGAAGCCGGAAACTGCTAAAACTGAAGCTGCAACTACAGAAGTAAAGATTGACCTGCGTGGCCTAGAATATCTCCTCATCTGAACTGCGCTGTAGGTTCATCTGAACCTCCTCTGGAAGCCGAAACTTTTGGTGGTGAAATGAAGTCAATCCGACTGTCGGTTTGTGAGATATGGTCTGCCCTAGTTTGATAATGAAGCCGCTAATGCTGATGCTACTGATCTAAGGTTTGCTACTGCTGATATGAATCAGATTTATTGTACTATTTCTCTCTGCTCAATTATTGAAGATAAAAGAAGATTTGATCAAAGGGTTTCCCCACACATTGTGGGGTTTGTCCCTGGCTAGCCGCCACATCTTGTGTCTCTTGTCTTGGCTTGTTTTCTGTCGATCGTTTAATGTTCTATCTGCACTTTACTTTATGTACATGTGATTGCTAATCGGTGGAATATAATAAGAAAAAGAAGTAAATTGTTATAAGCATAGAACATACCATAACTTAACACCGGAGGTTTGCGATGGTTGGCACATTGACCACCTTGGGAAATCGCTTATTAGAGGGCTAGCACGTGGTCGTGAAGTCTTAAGGAATCGAAGGCTAGGGCTGAGCAGAGGAGCCAATCAACAATTGATGTTCGTCGATTTGTGGTTCCTAGCATATGGGAAATAAGTGAAAATCCCCGATAAAAGGGTTTTGATAGCGTTATGCACTTGGTTTTGGAATAAACACAAAACCAAAGGTGCAGTGCTTAACAAAGGAAAAAGGCTCCTGAGACAACGCTAAAAGACTTCATGCCTCAAGTCATGGCACCCAGTCACCACCCTCGATCATATGAAGAGAAATGGGAAAAGGGTCCAAGGACAATCAAAAATCATTGTTTTCATATGTCTGGTTGTGAACAAAGTTTTGATAGAGGAAAAGCTCTAATAAAGCGCAATACAAAGGAGAAAAGGTCCCCAACACAATGTTAAATGGCTTAGCGCCTTAAGGCTAACCCTCCAGTCACAACACCTGGTCCTATAAGTGGATATTCAATGAGGACTAAAAACAAAAGGAGCTTTACATAATCAGAGGTTGATAATCGCTAGTTTCTTAGTGTTGCACCACGATATAGCACTGTGAAGTATTTGCTCCAATAAATCATGGTACAAAGTACTAAAGGACGTATGGGTTGACAACTGCAAGTTTGATTGTCGAACAGAGGAACTAGTCGTTGAAGATCTTTCGTGTACATTTTGTAAATATAAATGAAAAACATCGATTCCATGCAGATGGACAACTAAGCTCTGTGAGCCTTGAATAGAGAGGGAGAGTAGCCAACAAAGAGGATTGTGCCTGGGTTGAGTATGCAGGTTAACTAACCAGTGGTAGACGCAACAACAATATGAAGAGGCCATGCCTAAGTATAGTGCGCAGTGTTGAATGGGTAATGTGTGGCAGCATCGATTGTTTGAATAGTAGAGGAACAAAACCTAGGAGCTCTCGTGAACAAAGTGGGGAATTCAACATTGTTATAAGTGAACCTTAGAGAAAAGTGTTATGTGGGAGTGCACTGCTGTGTGAGGTTGTGTAAGAGCTAGTTCTGTGTGTAAAGGTCGATAGTGCCTAATCTGATTAGAATATTATATTGATGTGCTACGATCCTCCTCAAATTAGAAACAAAATTCTTTCATTGTGCTTAAGGATTCATGAATTTTTGCAAGTGAAAAATGAGCTTTTATGTTACTTTTATGAGCAATTTAACATAAATAAGAGACTGAATAGTAGCATAAACATGTACAGAACATCATCAAAAACACATTACAACGGAACATGATAAAGGAGTTCACCCCTCCTCGGCTACGTCTCCTTGGTCCAACTTCCAATGGCTTGGGCCTCTCTATTATCCTCAAAAGTGTAAAAATGTGTGTTTACATTGCTTAAATGCTTCTGAAACCTGCCCCAATGAGTCTAGAATGTCCAAAAATGGCTATCTAGCCTTTTTTTTTAATCCAATTTGGTGAAAATCTGAAGAAGTTATGACTTCATCCTTGTTTTCCCAATATTTGCTCCACAAATTGCCCCATTTCCGGCATGGTCCTACAAATTAGCTCCCAAAAGTGCTAACTAACTAAAAATTTCATAGTGTGGCAGTCCATAATCTGTCGGCACTGATTGTCCCATCACAAATCGAAATCGGCAGAAAACTGACGGTCTTATGGTCTATGAATGCGGCGGAGCGATATGTGATTGCGATATGGCGAACCGAACAAAACTATTAACTGTAACCCATAGTCACATCGCATCTGGGATCCTTCCACAAATCACAATCAGCAGAGAACTGATATGTAACATAATCCGGGACCCTGCCTTCTATGGTGTGTGATCGCGATCTGCAATTGAGATTATCGCATCGCAACCCAGGTACGTAAGGGGCCGATTTCTCCAATGCCTTCCCTGTTGTGAAGTGCGATTGAAATTTATCGCATCGCAACCCTAAACTTGCTTAGGACCAATTCTTTAACACGAGGACCTTTGTCTTTTGCGGAGTGCAATTGTGATTTATCCAATCGCAAACCTGACTTGCTTGGGGCCGATTCTTTAACACGACCCACCTGCGATATGCGATATGTGAAATGTGGGGTCCAATGGAAGCCTACCACTTGGCACTTCACCATTCGCTGAAGGGCCTTGCCACATCATCTTTTCCTGCCATTTGTTCATGTCAAACCTGAACTTTGACTTGCTCTAACTTCTTCATACAAGCTCGGATTCGAGTGTCGTTCACACCGTTAGAATCAGAATGACAATCTCTTTGATCTGAAGCTAAGTTTATCAATATTTTGACACTTTTATTTTTTTTTGCCTAATTTTGAGCACCTGATCACTCCTCCCCACTGGAAGCCCTTTGGACCCCAAAAGGTTCACTTTCAATTTCCCAGCAGGTGAGGGTACAGTTCCCTCACCTCTCCAACCTCTCTCCATTTGGCTTTTGAAGTATTTGTACCCTTCAGCCCCACTCGAAGATAAACGATACTTCCCCTTTTTGATGTCCTTATTCTTCTGTCAAGTATAGTGTCTTGCTGAAGCTCATCAAGGAATTCTGGAGAAAAGTCTTCAATAGATGGAATCTGAATATTCTCTCCTTGATCTTCAATAAAAGGAGGTTCATACAACCATAAGTTCTCAACATTAACAACAACATAAATTTGTATATATGAAGGCAAATCCAACCTAAAGGCATTGTTACCAATCTTTCCAAAATTCTGAATGGACCATATCTAATTGGTTTTAGCTTTTTACCTTATCCTTGAGCCTCTCTTTGTTAATGTGAAGCCAAACTTCATCACCAACTTGGAACTTGTGATCTTGACAATGCTTTTCATGAATTGCTTTATACTTTCCTTGGCTTCTCCCACGCTGTTCTTGAACCTTTTGGTGCACTAATTGGATTTGTTCAATGAACTTTCTTGCTTTGTCTATGTTGCTATGACCTTGAATAGCAACATATTTGCCAAAAATAAAATCCAAAGGTGATTTAGGCAAGTATCCCATACATGCCTCAAATGGAGAAGTTTGAGTGGAAGAGTGCTTGGCTCGGTTGTAAGCATGCGGAATATAGTGAAAATGTTCATCCCACAACTTAGGATACTTGTTGCAATACCCACGAAGAAGATGTATCACTGTTATGTTCACCACTTCTATTTGACCATCTGTTTGTGGATGAAAATTTGTACTCTTTTTCAATTTGGTGTCCACGAATCCCCACAAGCTTGACCAAAAATTCCCAACAAAGTGAGAATCTCTATCATTAGCAATGGATGTGGGCAATCCAAAATGCACCCAAACATTTTGAAAGAATAACTGAGCAGTTTGTTCAGCTATAAATTCCTTTTTACATGGCATCAAAATACACATTTTGTTGAACCTATCCACAACCACATACAAATAATCATGACCTCTTTATGACAATGGAAGACCTCCTACAAAATCCATAGAAACACTCCCGCAGTCATGAATGAACTGGAAGTGGTATGTATAATCCTAACTTCCTATTACTAGGCTTATTGATTGCACATAATGAACATCCTTTAATAAAACGAGACACACTTTCAAGCATACGAGGCAAATGACAATACCTCTGTAGATGTGCCACCATCTTACTTACACCAAAATGACTAGCAATAAGAGAAGCAGGTGCCTCTCTTATGATGTTAACTCTTTCTCCCTGTGGAATACAAAGCTTGCCAAGATGGTACAGCAAGTTATCATGCAAATGATAATCCAATTCCTCTACTTGGTTATCTTGACTCAAGATTGCATAAACATCTTTAAAGTCATTAGCTAATGCATATTGCTCAATATAACTTTCATGTAAAACATAATTATGCTTGAGTAAAGTATTTGCACTAACAATAGGCCTAGAAAGCATATCAACAATTTTATTGTAGATACCTTTCTTTCATTTGAATACCAAGTGGAATTGTTGAAGAAAACCCATCCATTAGAAGTGCCTTGATTGTTGCAACTTTGATTGTGATTGCAGGTATTGCAATGGTTGATGATCAGTGTGAATGACTGTTTCCTTACCCATCAAGTAGTGTTTCCATTTTTTCACACTTTGCACTAACGCATACAATTCCTCATCATATGTAGGATAGTTAATCACTGCACCATTAAAAGTTTCCGAATGAAAATAGATAGGCTTACCATGTTGCATGAGGACTGCATCCATAGTGTAGTCACTAGAATCAGTCTGAATCTCAAACGATTGTCTCAAGTCTGAAAGTGAAAGTACTGGAGTTGTACTGATCTTTTCCTTGAATGCATCAAAGGCCTTTTTCTATTTGCCTCCCCACTAAAAAACCTTTTTCACGCTTGTCAACGCATGTAAAGGAGTTGCTATAAGAGAAAAATTAGCAATGAATTTCCTCTAATATTGGGCTTCTCCCAAAAAACTTCTTACCTCTATAGCTATCTTAGGTCTTGGCTAGTTCACAATTACATCAACCTTAGAGGGATCTATTTTCAACTCACCTCCTCCAACAATATGACCCAATTAAACTAAAGAAGTTTTTCCAAACTCGCACTTTGACATCTTAAGATATAACTGTTCTTTTTTCAAGACATCAAGTACTTTTCTTACATGCATGACATGTTCATCATGAGAATTACTGAAATTAAGATGTCATCTAAGTAGACCACGCCAAACTCATCAAGAAATGGCCTCAATACATCATTCATCACACACATGAATGTAGCGGGAGAATTACATAAACCAAACGGCATAACTAGCCATTCAAACAAACCTTGTTTTGTTTTGAATGTTGTCTTCCAAATGTCTCCTTCAGCTATTCTAATTTGAAGGTAGCCACTTCTTAAGTCCAACTTAGTAAAATACTTTGGATCTTTCAATTAATCAAGTAAATCATCTATTCTGGGCAGTGGGTAACAGTTCTTTACCGTAATTTTGTTCAATGCTCTAAAGTCCACACACATGCGCCATGTTTCATCCTTCTTTGGCACCAAGAAAATAGGTGAACCACATGGCAAGGAAGATGGTCTGATGATCCCTTTGTTCAACAACTCTTGAATTTGCTTCTTAATTTTTGTGCTTTCCATCACTAACATCCTGTACATGCCAATGTCAGGAAGAGGAATATCTTGCTACAACAATATCTCAAGTTGGATTCCTCGCTTGGGAGGTAATCCCTTTGGTTCCTAAAACATCTCGTCATATTCGTTAACTACGTCAACTAATTCAGATTTCAAATTTGAATAACAACCTTTAAAAGCTTCATTATCAACATCATTCTTGAGCTTGATCATGAGAAGCACAAAATTCTTTCTTGAATTCACTAGCCTTTTCATCTTCCCTGCGTTAACAAGCAAAAGATTTGTTTTCTTGCTATGAGCTCTCACAATATATTCTACTCCATCTTTGAATAAATGATATTTATTTTCATGTCTATGGAAGATATTTTTTATGTCATAAAGGTACGGGGTGCCCAAAACTATGCCACAGATATCTAACCACAGAACATCAAGCTCCACTTCATCTATGAAATTTATAGTAATATCAAATTTCAGTTTACACTTTCTAGTAACCTGCAATTGTGCATTGCACACACCCATCCAAGTGGATACAGTTTATGATGTGGAACAGTTTCCAAGTTTAAACTTTTGACAATATTTTCAGAGATAAGATTGGCTTGAGAGCCACTATCGAAAAGCGTATCAACCTTGTTGTGTTTTGATATCACCCTTATGTGAAAAAAGTTATATTCCCTCTTTTCGTTTGGAGTTTCATTTTGAGAGTCTGAAGAACTAGTGTTGGAAATGGATTCTTTTCCTTTTAACCATGGCTGTGATTTTAGTTTCATCACCCGAATCGGATCCCAAATCCTGTTGAGTGGTTGTAGTTGTCTTGTGTTTTCCCTTTTTTTTGTTTCTCTTTGGTCTCATGTTGGGAACGGGTTCCCTAGGGTCATTTTTGGGGTTAAAGACCCAATTTTTGGGGTAGAAAGCCCAAGTTTTTGTATAAGAAGTGTAAAGTCTCCACATTTTGTGGTCGCGGAGCACGAAGATGTGAAGTGTCATAAAGGGTTTCTGCCCTTATTTTATGTAAGTCATGTCGGCTTTAGGAGATCTACCCATGGTCCGCGGACCATGGGATTGTATAAAAAGGGAAGTCTTAGAAGAGTCTAAGGTAGTTTAGTTCTTAGTATGATTTAAGTCATTGATGAATGTAATGGGTCTATGAGAACTAAGAGCGAAGAGTCTTAGTGTAGGAAGGAGACTTTGTAGTTGTGTGTGCAAAGGCCTAGGGTAGAAGTTCGCAGCTAAGTGCGCGGACCCCTGCAGTTGTGTGCACAGGGTGGTTAGAGTCTGTAAAGAAGATCTGAAGCATCAATAAAGAGAATTATTCCGAAATTTTCTGTGTATGATCTATTTTACTTATGTTATAAATGCATATGATTATGTTATGATGAATACTGGGTTTCTGTTTTAATGTTGTATTGTTGTGCGAATCCATATGTTTTGCTCTGTTATCTGAACACAAGTAAGAATATTTGTTTACGCAAAGATCATCTTAATGCATGTTGAAGTTATCAGATACTTAAGCTAATTTGGGTAAATATAGAAGTAAGAGTAATTATAGAGGCACGTAAGTGTTTGATCCACCTATCTAGGGTACACGAAGGACAGTTGTAGACCTTCGCGAAGGTCTAGAGGACGACTAAGAGGAGTAGATTGATGAGCCCTAAAAGGCTTATCGACCTGCGCGAGGGAAGGTTTAAGGTATAAAATGACATCAATACCATCTTTGGATGCGGAAACTTGGTTCCTGCATCCCCCCATATTGCTTCAGGGGAGACTTCAGTCCGTGCTCCGTGGAGTGATGCCGAAAGGGCCAGTAGTGTAGGGATTTTCTTGGCTAATTAATGTTGAACCTAGGTGAGGGCCCATCAAGCCAACAAATGGTTTTGTTTGTAGGACCAAGATCTACATAAAGAGATGTGTGATATCACATCACTGGAATCCAACTAAGAAGGAGATCGAATATTGGTTGGATAGAAAGATCCATGAATTCGTGGTGCAAGAGAACAGGAATCTGTGATTGACGAAAGAACATTGGTTGGAATGATATATGTACACAGAGATACAAGAAATATTCTTCTATTCCTTCCCGGTTGAATTATACGAGTGGATCGCGAAATTGACAGACGGCCAAGGAAGGTGGAGGCTCGACAGTCCAATAGTCTGGACCCTGGAGTTAGTGCAGAGATTAGAAGCCTATGAAGATAAGATTGCATGCACTGTCGATCATTGGCTCAATCGTATCATAGGAGGGTTTGTGACAGAGTTTGCGGTCGATACTTCGGTCAATTACAGCGAAGCAGAGTGATGCTTCTTCAAGGGACCGCGAGGTAAGTATTTAAGGTCTTTAAATACTTGGATTAAAATGCTCTTGTGTGAAAAGCGGGTTATGCAGCTACCTTGATGTTTGGAGCTACGTGAAGTGGAAAGATCTTCAGGGATAGAGGAAAAACAAGCCCTGAATATAGTCTGTTTATTGGACCTCCTCTCAGTGACGACGAGGAAGCAGCACAGGCTTCTCCATAGATCATTGTTCAATTGATAAGACAAGGGTTCCCGCGAATACCCCATCCACCCACACCACCTCCATCTTCACCTCTGCCGCATACGCCTTCACCCACACCACTGCCACCTCCACCGTCCAATATGGCGAATTCAGTAAAATTGCTTGTGTTCAAAGGGTCGGGAACTGAGGACCCGAACCAATTTTGGTTTGTCGCGAAGGTTGTATGGGAAGCTTAGGGTATTACAAATGATCAGATGAAGAAAGCAACGTTGGTTACTGCTTTGCAGGAATGCGCGCTAACATGGTACATCAAGTACTGCACTGATAACCCGATGGCTTCATTAGCAGATATTTAGATCGCGCTGAATAAGGAGTTCAATAGGCCTAAATCTAAAGCTCAATCAATTATGGGATTCAAGGAGATCATGATGAAACCTGGCAAGACACCCTAGGATTTGGATCAGAGGTTGAAGTGCACAATCCGCAAAGCCAACATGAATCTTATGGATGGGTAGCACCATGAATGGTTTGTGGCTTCGCTCTTGCCTCATCTGAGGGTTGCTTTATCGCAGCAAAAGATTGGGACCCAGGCAGAAGCCCTGGAGATTGCAATGAGATTGCATGAGACGTTGATGTAGGATGCTAATTTGGGAGTTCAGCAGATTCATGTGCAGTTGCAGAACCTGTGCCTAGAATTTCAGAGTCTGAAGAAAGATAGAGCAGTTCGGCCAGAGGTGCGCGAAGAAGTTTGGTGCCTGAAATGCAAAATTCAGGGGCATGACAAAGATCATTGTCCAGTCTTCACGAATTATGTTGCAATAGGGGGGTTGATGCCTCTGAGGCTGAAAGCTCAAGTAGGGCCAAGTACAGGGCCCGCGCTATGGTGTGCTATCTGTCAGGTAGCTGGAAAACATGTGACAGACAATTGCCATTTGCTGTAGAAATTTGTACAAACACTGCAACAGCTCTTCTGCAACTTCTGTCAATTGGTGGGTCATGATGAGCGTAATTTTCATGGCTATGAGATAATGATGCACAGAACACCCGAATATATGGTGTAGGCAGAAACCCAGCCTCCAGACCAAGGCGTTGGGGGAGCGCGAGCAAATATCAGGGGCGCGGACAAGGCCGAGGTGGAGGAGGACCGGTAGAGGTCGGGGACAGGTTATTTGCTACAATTATGGAGGACTAGGACACTACACACAAGAGTGCACAAACCTGACACATCTGTAATGCCAATATTGTACTCAATTTGACCATGTGACAAAGGATTTCCTTGTATTATTAGCTAAGATACGCAAAAAGGGGGCGTAGCCTCAGCAGCCAACTCAAAACCTGCAGATGATGAGGGCTGAGCCTTGCAAAAAGGATCCTAAGGTAAATAGTGTGTTGCGGAGTGGAATGACAATTGGCGAAGATAAGGGGAAGCAGCCTGAAGAAAGTGAATGGGTCTGCAAAGCTCCAGAAAAGGAGATTGGGTTTGATCTAGAGCATGCAATGGAAACGTTTATGGAAGAAAAGAAAACCTTCGCTGACACCTCTATCTCAAGAACTCAAGATAAGCCAGCTAAAGAGATGGACTCTTCCATGCTTACTACTTTCTTGGAGACTTGTATGAAGCTATTGCGCAATAGCAAGGTTGTAAAAGAACTTCGGGAGCTGATAAATAAATGCGCCAGAAAAGACAACGCTCCTGACGAACCATGCTTAGTCAGGAAGATTGGTAAGCATAAGGCAAGAACAAGGCATGAGATGAGGCTCACTGCGCAGATAGGAGAATATGTGATGGATCAAATTATTTTGGATCTGGGGTCAGACGCGAATGTTTTGCCTAAACAGACATGGGAGAGGATGGGGAGACCTGCGCTGCATTGGTCTTCAATTTAGTTAAGAATCGAAAATCAGTAGAAAATCATCCCAATGGGAAGATTGCAGGGAGTGACATTTGATATTGAGGGCGCGAGCGCATTGGCTAATTTTGAAGTGATGGAGATGGATGACAGCAATCCCTACCCTGCGCTCATGGGATCGATTAGGCTACTCACATGAATGGGGTAATCAATTTGAAGAAGCGGAAGATGATATTTGAGAAGAAATCCCTCTGCATAGTAGTGACCCTAGACCCTATAGAAGGATCGCGCTATACTGAACCGGTCTGCAATTATGAAAGAGATGATGATTTGGACCAAATTTATAAGATAATCGCGCAAGATCAAGATTGGGTGAAGCCGATAGCATATGGATGCATTGCCTAGGACGTCAAAAGTTCTTGCACATCAAATTCAGATGAGGAGTTGGAGCACTGGCAGAACCGTCTACATGAAGTATCTACGCTGCACTGTAATATGATGACCAAGTCGTTTGCGCTGTGTATCATCAGAGGCAAGAAGTATGCCTTATTATGATGGTTTAACTGATGTCAATAAATTTTTGGATGCATTCGAAAGGGAAGTTCCAGAGAAGCATTGCTTCCAGGCCTTGGATTGGGCGTTGCATGCTACGCCTGCGAAATGGTGGGTTATGCACAAAGACACTTTTGATGATTGGCGCCTGTACAGAAATATAATGAGATTGTGGTTTGGTCACCCACAAGTTCGGCTAATAGAGAAATATGATGGAAGGGATGATTTGCGCGATCACCTGGCCAAATGGACTAAGTTTTATGGAGCGAAGCCTCAGCCTGAATGGGTGCATCTGCTTTGTCATACCTTGGATGTAATATCGATGAACTGGTACTTGGAAACAGAGCTCCACCATGGCATTGAAGAATGGGATGTTTTGCAACAAGGGTTCTTGATGATGTTCAGTTCTGAGGATGGATTTGAATGTATTGATGAAGCATTACAGGAAGTCAAGGCAGCAATCTTCAGAATACTACAGGATCCCTTGGAATTAATTCAACCGGATTGGACCACCTAGATGCGCCATGCACTGGAGTGTTATAATGGGACTGTCGAAGAAGAGGGCGAGGATCCAAGGAACGTTAATATCTCAGAGACTGAAGGTCACCGCAAAGTTGAAAGACTGCAAATTGAAAATCCAGATATCACCACGCTGCTAAAAACTAGATAGGTGAACATTGGGACAGAGGCGGAGCCGAAATTTCCAAATATTGGGGACTACTGGGATGATGCAATAGTAGATAAGGTCATTGAATTGATCCGTGAATATCATGACTTTTTCCCTACGAAATTTTCAGATTTGAAAGGGATAATAGGGGACCTGTGAGTTATGAAAATTACGTTGAAACCGGATGCAAAGCCAATCAAGCAAAGGCTTTACCGCCTCAATCCAAAGTATAAAGAAAGGGTCTGCTTAGAGTTGGATAAAATGCTTGCGACGGGTATTATTGAACCAGTAGAAGAGTCTGATTGGGTAAGCCCAATAGTAGTTCAGGAAAAGAAGCAGAAGGATGAAATAAGGATATGTGTAGATCTTAGGAAGTTGAATTATGCTTGCATACATGATCCTTTTCCAACTTCGTTCACCGACGAAGTGCTGGATAATGTAGGAGGACAGGAAGCATATTCATTCACTGATGGGTTCTCAGGGTACCATAAGATCAATATCGCGCCTGAGGATAGAAGTAAGATGACCTTCGCCACTGAGTGGGGGTGCTTTCAGTATACTGTCTTCAGTATATTGTAATTCCTTTTGGATTGAAGAACACGTCAGCGATCTTCTCGCCCGTAGTCATCGCTGTGTTTAAGGACTTCATTCACAAGTTTTTGGAGGTATACTTTGACGATTGGACGGTGTTTGGGCTGGTGAAATGCCATGTACCCAGCCTACGATTGATGTTGGATACATGCTGGAGGTATCAAATCGCGCTCAATTTAAAGAAATGTTTGTTCTGTGTTCCTTTCAAAATCTTTCTAGGCCATGTGGTGTGCAAACAAGGATTAATGGTCGACCCAACTAAGATAGCAGTTATAATTAATTTAGAGGCACCAAGAAGTGTGAAACAATTGCACGCAACATTGGGGCATACGAGATACTATAGAAAGTTCATTAAGAGTTATGCCCAGATTACCGCGTCGATGGAGAAGCTGCTAAAGAAGGATGCTACATTCTGTTGGAATGAAGAGTGTCAGCAAAGCTTAGATGTGTTAAAGGAAAATATGGTCACCGCGCCGATCCTAGTCTTCCCAGATTGGAAGAAGGAATTTCATGTGCATGTGGACGCATCATGTATTGCGCTCAGGGCAGTACTGACACAGGCCGGTGAGGGAGAGTTGGATCACCCTATAGCATTTGCGAGTAGGAAGTTGTCTAAAGCTGAGAAGAACTATTCAACGACAAAGCGTAAAGGTTTGGCTATGGTGTACGTGCTCTAGAAGTTCAGACACTACTTGCTAGGCAGACACTTTAAGATGTATACAGACCATTCTACATTGAAGTACTTGGTTAACAAGCCTGTGTTGGGGGGGAAGATATGCAGATGGTTGTTGTTGTTTCAGGAATATGATTTCGAAGTTATTGTGAAGCCAAGACGATTGAATATCGCATCGGATCATCTATCGCGCATTGAAACAGGAGAGGATCCTACTAATTTGGAGGAAGGACTATTTGACGAGTAGCTCTCTACAGTGCGTGTTGTGGACAATCACTTTGCAGATATCATACAATTCCTAACGACGAGGACGACTCTAGAAGGGTATAGTAGTCAACAAAAGAAGGAGTTGATGGTGCGTGCAACAGATTTTTTTGTCATTGCAGGGCATTTATATAAAATGGGCTTGGATGAAATTCTACGACATTATGTACCTGACTTTGAACGGAACAACATCCTCACTGAATCTCATGGAGGAGTCGTGGGAGCACATTGCGCAGGAAAAGCAACAATGCAGACGATTTTACACGCTGGGTTGTGGTGGTCGACGTTGCATAAGGATTCCAAGGCTTATTGTAAGGCATGTGATGTATGTCAGAGGATGGGCAGGCCATCACAGAGGGATAAGCTTCCTATGAATCCACAAGTGTCGTTACAGTCATTCGAGAAGTGGGCGATTGATTTTGTTGAACCAATCCAACCTCTAGGAAAGAAGACGGGTGCGTGGTATATCATCACCGTGACAGAGTATTTGACCAGATGGGCGGAGACGCAACCTGTGAAGGATTGTACAGGGGCAACAACAGTAAAGTTCATCTTTGAGTATGTACTAACTAGGTTTGGTTGCCCGAAGATTTTGATGAGCGATCGCGGTACGCATTTCCTTAATGAGATGATCAGCGCATTGACGGAGGAATTCCAAGTTTATCACCAAAAGAGTACGTCGTATCACCCGCAGGCTAATGGGACAATTAAAGCATTTAATAAGATATTGGAGAACGCGCTGACGAAGGTTTGCAATGCACAAAGAAATGACTGGGATGTGTGTGTACCCACGGTGCTATGGGCTTATAGAACGACTTGCAAAAAGCTGACTGGACAAACGCCTTTTACGTTGGAGGCTGTGATGCCGATGGAGTACATTGTACCTAGTCTGCGCATAACGTAATTCACAGGAATGGCAGATCGTGGAGCCCTGGAAGAGAGGCTTGTGTAGCTGACAGAGCTGGAAGAGGATAGATTTTTGGCTAGATTCCATTAGCAAGTTCAAAAGGAGCGCGAAAAGGCATGGCACGATCAGCACATCAAACTGCGCACCTTCAAGGTAAATGATTTAGTGTTATTATATGACAGCAAGTTTGATAAATTTCCAAGAAAATTTTGGATGCATTGGCTGGGGCCCTATGTCATCAAGGAGATTACCGATGGTGGAGCAGTTCAGCTGGTGAAGTTGAATGGAGATCCATTTCTAGGGAAGGTAAATGGTAGCCGATTGAAGCCATACACTGGGGATCTGGCCAGATGACTATATGGTGGAAGCACAGTCTTAGTGCTCCAGGCAGTTGAAAGGAGGCGCGGGACTATAAACTACATTGCTTGGGTTGTTGAACTGCCCGATTGGGGGACTGCGCGAAAAGGAGGAACGTCACAGTATCAGCAGAAGCGTGAGGGGAGTTGCACTATAGGAGGATCAACCACACAGGGCAGCCAGAAAGTGATCGTTACGGTCATTGTTCATGATTTGATAGTGAGAAAACGGCTAAGAGGAGCGGGGGGGCGGCATTTAAGGCAGAATTTAAATGCGATATCTTTGAAAATTTACCACCAATCTAGCATTTATGAACAGATTTTGAGGTCAATGGTCAGATTGAATTCAAATTTGCCTATAAATTACATATGGTCGCCCAACAAAAAACACTTTGCATGTTGAGAATTGAGGTGTCGAGCTATCAGTTGCACATGAACCCTGAGAGTTTTGAGGCTTTGGTGGCCAGTTCAGTGTTTGACAGGTTGCCTAAGGAAACCCAGGAGCTCCTTACTAGCCTCATGTTGGTGCCCATGGAAACTGCAAGTGCTGGAGGATCGATGGCCTCTGAGGGAGCTGCCCTTGAGGTCGTAAGTGTAGAAGTGCCCATAGAAATACCAAAGTCGTCGAGGTCACCCAAGACAAGGCCTACATCGACAAAAGAGGGGCCTAAGAAAAAGAAAGACAAGCATAAAGCGACACAGCCGGTGCGCAAGTCGCCAAGGAAGCACCAGAAGAAAGAGAAGCCTACCGTGCAGGAGAAAGGCAAGGTGGTAGACCTAGAATCTGATGAGGGCATGGAAGACACTGGTATGGGTGCAGAGGAAATCGATATTGAGGGAGTGGACCCTATTTCCAAGTTACCATAATACATCCCCCCGCGCCAAGGCAAGGTGAAGGTTCCAAAGGACCCAGATGAGGGCAATGTTTTACTTAACACATCGTTGTTGCCAGACCAGATCACATTCAAAGGTCCGCACTTGGCGCACGTGCCATATCTGAAGTTAGAGGATTGGGACTTGGCAGATACTGAGCGGTTCCCCCACTTGGCGAATGATACATTTATGACCCACGTCTTCTATAAATATTCTGGTGTCACCGCACTGGAGCCGAGGAAGTGGATTAGAGGGGTGGACAAGGCAGGACTGTTGAACTTGCTATGGGTGTCGCATTACAACCGCGCGCCCATAACTTTGATAGTGATCAAACAATTGTTATGCTTGGTGCACGATGGGTGCCTGTGGTTAGGAGAACCGATACCAATCACCGATATGTTGATCCATAGGATCACATTGCTACCGCACTCAAGGATGAATCCAACCAAGGCATTTGGCGGAAAGGTGGGCGAACACGACCTCACCGAGAGAATGAAGGACAAGTTTAAGCTTGTCAAGAAACCGCGTGGCTACTCAATTTCTAGCATAACCAACCCCGCAGTTAAGGTATCCACCCAGATCTTGGTTGGGAAAATAATGAGGAAGTGTCGCGCATATGAAGTGCCAGCACCAATTGTGTCATTAGCGGCCCAGTGCGCGGAAGGCGTACAATTCAATTGGGCGCACTACCTCTACAGCAAGTTTCTCGTGAACTGCAGAGAAGCACAAGACCAGAGTAAGACCTTCCATTACGCATGGCTTTTGCTATCAATTGTACTGGTCGAAAGTGTAATGTCCCTTAATAATAAATAATAAATAATATAATATAATAAATAATAAATATTATAATATAATAAATAAATAAAAAATAGTAATAGTAAATAAATAATAAATAATAATAAATTAATTACAAGCTCTAAATAAATATAAATAAGAATAAAACAAGAAAGCAGTAAAGTTGCATGTTGACACATGTAGTGTGTGCATGTGGTTCCCCTTCCAATGTTTGCCCTATTTAATAGATGAGGAGGAATATGAGAGGCATTCCATCATCCATTCTCTTGGGAGAATAGTGTTGTGAGACAAAGGATACCCTGGCAGTAGTACGTTGATTGAGGGCTCGGGGGTGGCCAGTTGTAGCAAGCTTTTGTGCAATTGAGCCTACGATTGGGTGGAGAGTCGTCCCCAAGACTTTGTTGCAGTTAGCAAAATTCAACTAGCGTTCCACAGGTAAGTAGTCTCTCCTCACATTTCTTTTGAAATTTAATGTTAACATGTTAATTATAAATCGCTTGATTAATCTAATTACTTACGTATTGTTATTTCGGGGTTGTTACATATGGTATCAGAGCATGGTTCAACTCTTAGGGCCTATAAACATTTTAATATAGAAAAATTCGATCTAAATGATTTATCGATTTCTTTTGGGGAAGCCGTCAACATTTCTGAGCGAAATTTCCCATGTGATTTCTGCCCTGCCTAATTGTTTTTGGATTTTTCTTAATTTTTAATGATCTAAATGGGTTTTTGTTTTAGTGTGGCTTCCAGATCTACAGATCTGTTTGAGTGATGATAATTTTGACCTAATGCGGATCTTGGATTTTTGGTTCTAATAGTACAGCATGAGGTCTCCTAATTTTTTAATCTAATTTCAGATTTTATTTTTCCAAGATTTCTATTATAACCACCGTAAATACATAAAGGGGTCGAGATTTCCATTTTGACTACCCAAAAAGCATGCATGCATGCAGATGTGTTTCTCCTTCTCATAGAACAAGGTCATTCCAAAGTCTTTCTATCATGGATTCTTCAGCTAGAGCTATTAATCGACTGATTGTGGTAAGAGCTATTAATTGCAGTAATTTTTTATCGTGGCTGATACATATTTTTGGCCTAAATGCTGGCAACTCCCTAATCACATCATCTCCAAAGAATTCCATGGAAATTTTCTTCTTGTAAAAGTTTCTTAGGAGTTGCACAAATTAGTTTGTCCATCCTGACTTCATGGGAATTCCATTTCCCCATCTTCAGTCTCACACGAATCTACAATCCATGGCCAACATGATTTTCCCCTTTAACTATGTCGATTTCAGGCACCAAGGGCCAAGTTTTCACTCTTTAGATCGACTTTCAAGACTGCGATGTTCTTCATCCCATGGAAAGAAACTAGGAACAGAGTTGTCTGCCAAATTTAGGTTATATGTTGAAACCTTTACAAAAAAAAAAAAAATTATCATAATAAAAGGTCATCTTCTTGTTGGGATTCTCGACGTCTATTCACAGGATGAATTTTTACTTGAGATAAGAGTCTTTGGTGACATTGAATTTGGGGATCTACACTGAGACCACAATGGTTCTTTTTTTGGAGGAGTCACAAACATTAAGAGGCCATCATATTTACTTGAATGAAAATTCCCTTTTGGACGTATTACAGAGGTAGAAATTTTTTTTGAAGTCCATTTCAAACTTTTTGAAAGGTCGTTTTCATTTCTGAGCAAGGGATCGTTTTCCTGGAAAGCCGTTCAGGGTTTATTAATTATTTGGAGCCATTTAACTCAAAATTTCACAAGAATCCATTGTTTATGGCTTGAAGAGATCAATTTCTAAAAAAAAAAATGAGGGTCACAGGCCTGTCAACCATTTATTTCTCAATCGCAAAGATTGCGAAATTATAACTTAATTTATTTATTTATTTATTTTTATTTTTTTTATTCTTAATTATTTTATTTTTTTTTTAATTCTCCCATTTTGCAATCAAATATTGAATTGTTGAAGGTGAACTCCATCAATTTCTGAAGAGATCAATTATCGAAAGGTTTTTGCTGTTCAATTTGGCATATATTTTGTGGATATAGCCCTTACTGTTTTGATAGGTTCTATGTTGAGCATATCTATTCTACCTAATGTGAGAACATTAATTATGCAGGGGCTAATTACATTTTTTTGGAGAGCCTAATATTTCTAGGAACTGCCATATTTTTGTTAATTATTTTTTAAGGCAATGTCTGGGCTAGCCGTGAGTTTATTTTGATTTCTTTTCATCAAGGTTGTAGGGTTTCTAGACCTCCTTTCTCCTCCAATCCGGGAGCAAATTTTTGAGATACTGTTATCAAATTCGTGAGCATTTCTGAGAGTATATTTGTCAAAGATTCGAGGCATCTAAAGGTTTAAAGTAAAGTTGTTTGGGGAGTTTTACAGTCAAGTTGTCCAGCAGATTCGTATCTATTACCTCATTGATCTCTTGTAGCTTGAGAAAAAAAGTTGTCAATCAGTCCATATTCAACAAGTTTCTTTAGTGTGAAGTGCTCTTTTTCTTTCTAAAGGGTCCTTCTCATTCTAATTCTAGTGATTCTTCATCGTGTTGGGAAATTTGAAATCAAGGAGACAGCTTCACTATGTATTCAAACTCACTCATTGCAAAAATCCATCTTAATATGGGACTATTAAATTGTAGGTTTCTCTGGCGGACATCTCCTCTTTCACTTAATTTTGATCTTTTATTCATACATCAATTGATCATGAATTCGAAGAATCACTGATTTTGGCGTTGCATGCTAACCGTTTGACGAAATGTGTCCTTGAAAACTTTGCATCTGCTCAACAGCTAGGCTCAAATTTGTAGGCTGGAATGCCCACTTTATCTGTAGGTTTAGACTCAAATTTGTAAGCTGAAATGCCTATTTTATGTGCCTAAAACTTTATAGTTCCATAACTATGTGTCACAATAGTTTTCGAATTTCTTAGAGTATTTTAGTAAATCTGAAGAATATGCTAGTTGTAGCATGAGTCTTGGTATGGACATTAACATTGACAAATCATAACAAATCCCTAGGCATATCTTCATTTGGATTATATTTGGACATTATTTCAGATTAGTGAAATCGCCATGACTATCCCATCAGGATAGATGCATACAGACAATTTGATAAAATATATGAACGAAAATTTTCAGCTGCATGATGATTTTAGAGTTGAGATAGAAAGTGGGAAGCTTTGCCTTTTTTAATTCTTGAATCACTTTCACCACTTTGAAATTGCCTCACAATTTGACTTTTGAAACATTATACTTTATTTCAAATTATTAAGTCAAAGAGTTCAATTATAGCATGTTGTGGTGGCTCAATAAAATCTTATCTGATCATTATCCACTCAGTGTACAATGGCTCAAATTGGAGTTTAATTATAAGGTGGACAGAAATTGGAGTTTAATAATGGATGCTTGGAGCTACACGAGATTTGTCATTATAGTATGGGTTTATTATGGAAATTGTTTGGTTTTCTCTTTAATATCCCTGTCTATTTTCTTTAATATGTTGTCTTTTGTTTTGTGACTGTTGCAGAATTTTGTTACTTTTTTAATTGGAAATGGTCAATCATAGAAATATGTTCATGAATTTTACATTACTTTTAATTTAGCCTCTACACTACTTTACCTTATGCCTGGTAGATCATATTCTTCAAAATTTACATTGATGGATTTTAATGAGTAGATTGATTGCTTACTTAGCTAAGACAGATACTTTTATGGAGCATCTAAAGCATGTTTTATTGTTTAAACTTTATGATACATCTAAATCATACACTATGATTTCAGTTTAGTTTAATTAACTGTTATGATGTTGAGTATAATGTTACATGAGTTTTCGTGATTCAAGGTTAATTGCATATATTGGATAAAGTTGTATAAGGAGAAATGGAAAGGAGAAACTTGCAAATTTTCTAATGATGATAACTAATGATAGCTCATGTGATTATGGCCAAGGTGCTAAATAGATACTTAAGGTGGTTGAGAGGAAGTGTCACAACAAGGGTAAGAAATCAATAAGAAGAGGCAACCTATTTTAGAACATAATGGAAGAGTTTGGTATAATCATAACTTGGTACTCTAAAGGTATCACTATAAGGTCTATCTAAGGATGATGCACATAAAGAAGAAAATATTGGCAATCAACTAATGAAGTTGAATAATCATGGTAATAATGAAGGTCATTTTGAAGGAACCTGGAAGGTATGATGACATAGATTAAAGAAGTAAATCCATAATAAAATGGATCAATTGGAGGAGATAAGTTGTGTGCATGACAACATCTATAATAATTTTTCCCTCTAATGGGAGAGCCACATTGTAAAGTTTTCCATAGGGGACTAACTATATGCATGAATTATGGATAACAAGATGTATGATCAGGCAATTTTATTATGTTGATGTCTTAAAATAGGAAATGATAAGCGGATTACATTTGGTAGCCATCTTAATGAATTTATTTATCGGGTATTACCCAAGTTGGGAAATAGTAACAACATTTCCAAGTGTATCAATGCTATGCTTTTAAGAGAGGAGGAAAAGAAACCACAATGATTGGAGGTGAGAACTTAAATTCAATTTAATAAAATAGAATGAAGTGAAGAAGTTTCCATTTTTGAAGCTAGTAGACATGGAATATTAGGAAATTAAGATTAGGAGAAAAATAAAATATATCTATGAATATCGGGTAGGAGGAAATGAAGGGATGTTCTATCAAGAAGAAAGTTCTTTTAAGGGTATTGATGAGTGGACCGAGAAACATGATTGGTAATGGTCATAGTGATGATCTAAAGTTCAAAATTTTCATAATGACTAGTGATGATAAACGAGGAAGATGTTTAAAGGTTTAAATGGTTAAAAAAAAAAATATTTTTGAAGTATAGGAAGGAATGTTGCTAGAAATTTTATAAAGATACGTTGAGAAGGATTGTGTACATATTGACAAAAGAAGTGGGAGTCAATTAATAGAGGTTGTACTTGACTGATTTGCACTCATTGTTTCATGAGTAGGACTTCACATAGAGAAACTTATCAAGTTTTGTTACCATAGCATTAAAAGAAATTGCTTCCACATAACACCACACATTTAAATTTTTCATGGACAATGATGGTAGTAGTGTTTCCAACTGTTTCAAAATCTAAAATAAAGATACTACTTAATGAGCAAGAATCTCTTGTCCAACTTGAAGAAGGGTGAATTTACGATAAAGCAATCAAGTGGTATTGAGATAGGAACTTGACGAGATAAGAAAATATTTTTTGTGGATGAAAATGATAATTGTTAAGTGATGTATGTATAAGTCAACATGGATCAACAAACCCTCATGTAAGTAAATTAAGCATGATATAAAATTAAATCATGATGACCTAGTGTTTATATGCAATTGCATATAGCAGTATTGGAATCGATAAGCCAAAGGGTAAATGGATGTAAAACCAAGGGATTTTAATTTTGAGATAGATGATTTAAATAATGATTGTATAACTAGTAATATCTTAACAATGAATTTCACCATTTTATAACTTGTCATATATTCTTCCTTGGGGAAGGAAGAATATATGACAAGAGATTAAGACTCAAGATGATGATGCTCATGTGAAATTTAATGATGTACTTAGATGATTATACCTATGGTGTAAATGGTCAACTTCCTAGTTGAAAGAAGTAGAAATGATTATTGAAAAGTAATTGGTATCTCGATGAAAACATAACACTAATTGCATTGGTGAGATAGCTTAGATCCTAAAGGGATGTTGAATAATCTCATTTTATAGTTGGTATTCATTGTTTATGTAAGCAAATGAAACTTATTCATGATAAGAATGCTTATAGTGTATTATTGCTTTATATTTGATATGTATTGTTATGGTATGGGGTTATGTTGATGTGTGATTCCATTTATTATGTGATGTCATGATATATATTTGATACAGATATGTTGATGTTATATGATGATATTTTAGGATGTGAACCATGTGGTAATTGCATGCAAATTTTATGACATGCAAGAGTATGCAGTTTTTCTTACTATTTAGAATGTGGTGATTAACAAGGATGTTATGTTATCATGATGACATGCAATACTTGGCATGTGGATTATTTTCTATGATGGTATAGCTAATGCATTGGTTGCATGTTGAGGTGTGATGATTGACAGGACTCCACAAATGGGTCGAGAGGGCTGGTTTATTTGATGATCTCGTGCAAGCCCATACGCATGAGGGAAAATAAGTAACACCATATGGGCTGGGGACAAACTCAATCAACACTACATATGCCAGTGGTTCCTTTGTCTTGTATAACTCTTGATGGATAGCTCTTGGGGGTTATGGGACCATCTTGAGGAGGCCAAGTGCCTGATATTGAAGGCTAGGTGCCTAGTATTGTATTGGGATGCCGAAGTCTGGTAGGGGTGTAAGGAATTCAATGCCTGGGGTTGTGCGCCTTAGTAAGTTGTGGAGGGAGTGGGCCAACCTTGCGAGATGCCCAGAGACATTGAGCACTATACCGGATGCCTGCCTTCAAGCCCTGGGGGCAGATGAGGTCTGAGTCAGGCGCGAGCCTTGGGGCCCGCCTTGGACTAGGATATAGACCGAGGAGGCTTATGCTTGATTCTAAAAGTGGGAAAAAGGACAGAGTTCAATTTTTTTGCAATATGTATTTTCCTTTGCTTTGATCACAGAATGCAGAAAATAGATTCCAAGGCAGAGTAAAACTCCGCATAGCACAATTCAAGGAAGGATTTTCAATTTCAAAATATGTTTTGATCTTCCATAGATCAACTATCCTATTCCACCCGGTAGTATTGTCTTATTCAACAGAAAGAAATCAAGTAGGCAAGGTAATTTATTGCTTGTCCGCACCGGGCCCACAATGAAAGAGCGGATCGAATCTATCGCGATCATAAATAGCTCTCCTATAACTGGAATGTCTCTGGTGGATTCAGAGATTCATACCGGATCGAAGGGAAGTTTTAACATATTGGGATCAACATTAAAAAAACGATTGGTTCAGATTCGGTGAATACCTGGTTTTCCTTGGGATTTCCCGGGTGTTGTGAAACTTTCGATGCCTGCTGGTTATACTAGTTCAGCAGAGGGTATTGGGACTTTTACATGAAGTAATAAATAACAAAATAAATGTAATGTCCCTTAATAATAAATAATAAAAACTTAACTTCGAGACGAAGTTCCTCAAAGTGGGGGAGTATGTAATGTCCCTTAATAATAAATAATAAATAATAAATAATAATAAATAACATAATATAATAAATAAATAAATAATAGTAATAGTAAATAAATAATAATAAATTAATTACATGCTCTAAATAAATATAAATAAGAATAAAACAAGAAAGCAGTAAAAATCAATAAAGCTATCAAAAATTAAAAACAAAAGAATAAAACAAGAAAGCAGTAAAAATCAATAAAGCTATCAAAAAGTAAAAACAAAAGAATAAAACAAGAAAGCAGTAAAGTTGCATGGTGACACATGGAGTGTGTGCATGTGGTTCCCCTTCCAATGTTTGCTCTATTTAATAGATAGGGAGGAAGATGAGAAGCATTCCATGATTCCATCATCCATTCTCTTAGGAGAATAGTGTTGTGAGACAAAGGATACCCTGGCAGTAGTACGTTGATTGCGAGCTCGGGGGTGGCCAGTTGTAGCAAGATTTTGTGCAATTGAGCCTACGGTTGGGTGGAGAGTCATCCCCAAGACTTTGTTGCAGTTAGTAGAATTCAACTAGCGTTCCACAGGTAAGTAGTCTCTCCTCACATTTCTTTTGAAATTTATTGTTAACATGTTGATTATAAATCGCTTGATTAATATAATTAATTACGTATTGTTATTTCGGGGTTGTTACAGAATGGGAATTACCGAAGAACAGTTAGTTTCCTTCGATCGCGTCAGATCTGCTAGAAGCAACAAAGTTCACTTCGCTCTAGGCCACAAAGGACGTCGAGAGGGTCAAGAAGAGTAATATCTTTTGGGTGTTGATGGAGGTAAGCATCTGCACCGCGATAAGTCGTGGCTATCACCAATTTTATTTGAGCAGTTGTCGGGCTATGCGGAGTTCAAAGTGGACTTCCACTGTGTCTCCATCCAGGTGCAAAAGGACCCTAAGCAGAAGTGGTATGATCTCCCATACCTTGCAACATATTATGCAATCACAGCGGTCCTTGAGAAATGGCCAGCAGAATGGTGCACAACCTCAAACTTGTCGGCTAGGTCCAGTAGGTCCACAGGAAAGCAAAAGAAGGAAGAGACCTAGTTGAAGATGCAGCAGTTGGCTGAAAGGAGGAAAAAGGAGGCTGAGGAAAAAGCCAGAGAAAAGTGCGCTGCAAAGAAGCAGGATGGAGAGAAGGAAGGGGAGGAAGAGCACGACTCTAACAAAAGTCAGAGGTCCCCTTCGTCACAGACAGAGGATGAAGAGAAACAATCAGAACATGGTGGTGGAGACCAGGATAGTACTCCGTTCCAGATAAAGAGCACTCAGGAGTAGGAGAAAGAAGGGTCGCGGAAGAAGTCCAAGGCCAATAAATCATCACTCGACCCGATCACCTTGACAGAAGGTGACTTGGACGACATTGGAGATAAAGTAAGGGATGCGACCACGAAGCTGCTACAGCAGTTTGAGCAGCAGCAAAAGCAGGTCTTGATTGCCATTCAGATGGGTCTACATGAGCTGCAGATCCAAGCTACTCAACTACAGACCGGTGTAGGGTGGGGCAGTGCAGCGTCGACTATTTTGGCGCCAAGGACCTCCAAAGCAGCCAAGATGGTCTGCTCCTTGGATCTTGGGCCGTCATGCTGTTGGATGGAGCTTTGACTATAGAAGCAGAAGTTGACAGGGCTACTGTCAACACTCTTAGGAAGGTTGGGTTGAATTTGGTCGTGCTTCCAAGTGAAGCCCTTCACACCTTGTAGGCAGGTGTGATCGCAAAACTTCAGGCCCGAGAGCAGCGCACGCTGAGTGTGATCAGCGAACAAAAGGTGAACAATGCGTAGATGTTCATCGAGAAGACTTCATCAATTGAGACATGGAAGAAGGTGTAGTAGAAGAATGAGCACATTGTGGCCGTAGTCGTTGAAGCATGTAGAACCGTTCTAGAGTTGCATATCCCAGAAGAAGCACTAGTGGAAGCCAAAATTCGAAAGCTTGTTGCGGGTGTGTGTGACACAAAGACAGAGTTGGCCAAGGTTCAGTTTGAACTGAACCTTAAGATCATAGAGCTTAAGTTGAAGGCCCAGTCTTCAACCCCACCATAGGTCAAAGAGCAATGTGAGGAAGCTGTCAAGGATGTAGTTTCTACAGTAGATGTCGCGGTAACAGATTGCACCACACTCTTTGAGAGTCGCTAGAGGTACTTACCAATCTGTAGGAAGATCCCAACCTACAGATGTTAGCAACAGAGGTGATGGAATTACAGCAGTAGTACGACGAGGTTAGAGCGATGGCAAGCATTGTCACCATCACACAAAAGTTGGCCAAGCTGCAGGAAGTAAAGGGACTGAAGGAATAGGTGGATGCAGCGCAGCGAAGAGAGGCAATATTGAAGGCCAGATTGGGGCCTTAGCTGGATGAGGCCTATGTGATCACTGCCACCATTGAGGGAAAACTGGCTAGCCTACAGGCAACACAACAACAAATCAAGGCAGACAGTGCAGGACCAGCAACGGAGCAGCTAGTGGAGCAGGTTAAGCAGACAGCGACGCAATGTACCGCTGAAGTTGCAGTAGTTCAAGTGGAGCTGGGAGGTCTTCACGACAATATCTCTGTGCCAGTAGAGTGACTCCGGGGTGAGTCACCATATTTGTGTTGGGGGCCTGTTGGGAACGAGTCCCCTAGGGTCATTTTTGGGGTTAAAAGCCCATGTTTTGGGGCAGAAAGCCCAAGTTTTTGTATAAGTGTAAAGTCTCTGCATTTTGTGGTCATGGAGCACGAAGATGTGAAGTGTCATAAAGGGTTTCCGCCCTTAGTTTATGTAAACCAAGTTGGCTTTTGGAGATCTACCCATGGTCCGCAGACCATGGGATAAAAAGGGAAGTCTTAGAAGAGTCTAAGGCAGTTTAGTTCTTAGTATGATTTAAGTCATTGATGAATGTAATGGGTCTGTGAGAGCTAAGAGCAAAGAGTCTTAGCATAGGAAAGAGGCTCTGCAGCTGTGTGCACAAAGGCCTAGGGTAGAAGTCTGCAGCTGAGTGCGCGGACCCCTGTAGTTGTGTGCGCAGGGCGGTTAGAGTCTGTAAAGAAGATATGAAGCATCAATAAAGAGAATTATTCTAGAATTATCTATGTATGATCTATTTTACTTATGTTATAAATGCATATGATTATGTTATGATGAATACTGGGTTTATGTTTTAATGTTGTATTGATGCGCGAATCCATATGTTTTGCTTTGTTATATGAACACAAGTAAGAATATCTGTTTACGCGAAGATCATCTTAATGCATGTTGAAGTTATCAGATACTTAAGCTAATTTGGGTAAATACAAAAGTAAGAGTAATTATAGAGGTGTGTAAGTGTCTGATCCACCTATCTAGGGTACGCGAAGGACAGTCATAGACCTTCGCGGAGGTCTAGAGGACGACTAAGAGGAGTATATCGATAAGCCCTAAAAGGCTTATCAACCTGCGCGAAGGAAGGTTTAAGGTATAAAATGACATCACTACCATCTTTGGGTGCGGAAACTTGGTTCCTGCATCCCCCCATACTGCTTCGGGTGAGAGTTCAGTTCGCGTTCCGCAGATTGATGCCGAAAGGGCCAGTAGTGTAGGGATTTGCTTGCCTAATTAACATTGAACCTGGGTTAGGGCCCATTAAGCCAACATTTCATTTTGGGATGAAGCTTCCAACGATGAGCTTCATTGTTGCCCTCCCTAGATTAATGTTTGCATGTAACTTGCTTTTCCTTTCCTTTACTCTTAAATGGATTTTTACTACCTTCTTCTGGGGTGTTTTTCCCTCTTGCCTCAAGATGAGTGGCTTGCACACATATCATCTAGATTATTGGGATTAAACATTAAGATAGTATGCCTAAGGTAACTGTGTAAACCCCCTATGTACTTCAGCAATGTGTCATGTGATTGCAAATCTACACCTAACATTAAATACCTTTTTCTGAATTCTTGGGTGTAATCTTGCACATTTTGACCTTTAAGTTGTTTAAAGTTTTTCCAATTCATGATCATTTTCTGCATATAAGCTAGAGGGTATAATTGTCTTTTGATTGCAACAATGAAATCAAGCCAAAAAATTGAGATCTTACCGTGTTTTTTAATCTCCTCTTGGGTCTTTGATTCCCACCATACTAGTGTTGCACCCTCCATTCTCAAGGAAGTTATCTGAATCTTTATGTCATCCCTCTTGAAGGTTTTGTATCTTGCAATAGACCTCCAACTAACGAATCCAATTATCAAGCTTCTCTGCATTCAATTCACCATTATACATAGGCAGCTCAAATTTAACATCAGGTTTTAAAAAAGGTGATTTACCAGTTCCTTTTAAAGTATGATGATGAGTATGAGTAAGGGTTGTGTTAGTGGAAGAGGGTGAATATGCTTGTGAAGAAGAATATGAAGAAGGTGGTGGAGAGGGTGGAGGTTTGTGTCCATTTCCATTACCTCCTCCTGAAGACCCTTCTCCTTTGGGAGGTTTGGAACTCTCTCCTTGAAACCAGGTATTCCTCTCTTCATAGAGGACCTTCACCATCTCTGTCATATCAAAGAAAACCTTTCTAAAGGTCTTCTCATCTTCTATCATGTTTGTAGGTAGACATGATATCTGGAGTCTCAACTGCAACTTGAGGCTAAACTAGTGTTGGAGATTGTGGAAACCTTGCTCTCCTTCCCCTTGACCCAACTTCAGGGCTTCCAACCAGCTTTCCTTCACCTCTTTTGAGTTTTAACCTTGTAAGCATGACATAAACTTGCAAACAATTAAATCCTTCTTTCACAAAGAAAACCTAGTGCTTTGATACCAAAATGATCTGATTTAGAATATTAGATTGTTGTGCTAAGATCCTCCTTAGATTAGAAACAAAATGCTTTCATTGTGCTTAAGGATTCATGAATTTTTGCAAGTGAAAAATGAGTTTTTATGTTAATTTTATGAGAAATTTAACATAAATAAGAGACTGAACAACAACATAAACATGTATGTAACATCATCAAAAACACATTACAACAGGAACATGATAAAGGAGTTCACCCCTCCTGGGCTACATCTACTTGGTCTAGCTTCCAATGGCTTAGGCCTCTCTATCATGCTCAAAAGTGTAAAAATATGTGTTTACAATGCTCAAATACTTTTGAAACCTACTCCATTGAGTCCAAAAATGGCTATCTAGCCTTTTGTTTTGTCCAATTTGGTGAATAATTGAAGAAGTTATGACTTCCTCCTTGTTTTCCCAATGTTCGCTCCACAAGTTGCCCCATTTCCGGCATGATCCTAAAAATTAGCTCCCAAAAGCGCTAACTGAACGAAAATTTCACTGCGCGGTGTCCATAATCTGTCGACACCGACTACCCCATCGTAAATCGCAATCGGCAGAAAACCGGCGGTCTTATGGTCTGTGAATTTGGAGGGGCGATGTGCGATTGCGATATGGTAGACCCGACAAAACTATTAATTGTAACCCATAGTCACATCGCATCTAAGATCCTTTTGCAAATCGCAATCAGCAGAGAACTAGTGGGTAACATAATGCAGGACTCTGCCTTCTATGGTGTCCGATTACGATTATCGCATCGTAACCCGGGTACGCTGGGGACCGATTTCTGCAATATCTTCCCTATTGCAAAGTGCGATTGCGACTTATCGCATTGCAACGCATCGCAACCCTGAACTTGCTTGAGGTCGATTCTTTAACACGAGGACCTCTGTCTTTTGCGAAGTGCAATTGCGATTTATCGCATCGCAACCCTAACTTGTTTGGGGCCGATTCTTTAACATGACCCGCCTACGATATGCGATTTGCGAAATGCAGGGGCCAATGGCGGTCTGCCACTTGGCACTTCCCCAATCGCTGAAGGGCCTGCCACATCATCTTTTCCTACCATCTGTCCAAGTCAAACCTGAATTTTGACTTGCTCTAACTTCTTCATACGAGATCAAATTCGAGTGTCGTTCGCGCTGTTGGAATCAAATGTTGAAAATGGAAACAAGAAATGTTAAAAATAGCATTGCTATAAATATAATTTCAAGATATACTCCAACTCTGTTGGAAATAGCAAAAATATAGAAATGCTAAAAATAGCATTGCTATAAATAGCATTTCGGGATAGATTCCAATTTTAATTAGTCCCTGAATTAAAATTGAGAATTAAAATTTGAATTTGGTCTCAGCAGCTGTTTGAAAAATAATTAATTAATTCATCTTGAGTTAATTAGTTGGAAAAATTCAAACATGAAGTCTTTGTGAAGACATGCAACAGTTATCCCTTCGATTGAGGAAATTATCCCTTAATTAAGGAGATAAGGATGAGTTGTATTTGAGTTGTAATTAGTTATCTCAGTTAACTGAGTTAAGTCCAGTTAGATTAGTTCCAAACAATTTGTGGAACTGATTGTGAGTTCAGTCATTTAATGCATGCATGCATGCAACTAGTGTTCTCCAGATAACTGAATATTCTCTCATAAATAACTCATGCATGTCAGTTCAGATAGAGACCCAGTTGAGATTAAAGGAAGGGACAGTGTACTATCAGTTGGAGGAATTTTTCCTATAAAGGAAACTCATCCATGCAGAAGGATTAACTCCTTCAGGATTGCACAGTTATTTCAGAGGTTAGTGTTGTGTGTGAGGTGAGAATCACACAGGTTGCAGCTAGAGGACCCAGGAGAAACTGCGCAAGGAAATAGGAGGCTTGGAGGACTGAAGGAAGGCATATGTGTTGTCTATTCTTTCTATGAGCAGCAATGAGGGATTGTAATGAGATCTGGATAGTTTGTGAGCTAAAGCTTTGTGTAATCCTTAGATATTTCGACTTGTATGATAATACAGATAGCGGGGTTTTTAGCCGAGGCTTTCCCAGAGTATTCTTCTGTGTTCATGTGTGATTGATTTCTTCTTCATCTGTTATATGTGTTCTATTTGATCTTGCTCAAAATCGATTAGCTTCCGCAAGTTTGTTTGTAGAATTAGATCAAGTATTTTTCTTTAGTATATTGCATTATCAGGTGATCTATAATGAGAATTTCTACATGGTATTAGAGCAAAGGTGATCAAAGCGGAGAACAGTATACAAAGAAGGGAGAAGTTCGAAGTTTGAAGTTCTTGATTGTAGAAATCGAATTCTTATCACATCTCAAAGTTCACCAATGGCGTTCAATGGTTTGAGACTCGAATATGCCCTGGATGGTAGCTCGAATTATATATCCTGGAAGGATCACATGGAAGCGGTATTAGAGGACAATGGTTTGAAGGACTTCATTGATCAAGAAGTCCCCAAGCTAGCAGCAGCTAATGTCCAAGAATTGGTGGAATGGAAGAAATGTGTGGCTAGATCAAGGAGGATTCTTCTAGAGGGAGTTCGAGACCATATTGTCTTGAGTTTCCATGGGAAGGAGACACCGTTTTCAATGTGGAAGACATTGAAGGATATATATCTGAATAGCAGCGATCAGAGGAAGCTGGCGCTGAAAGACAAGCTTCAGAAAATCAAGTGTGAAGAGGGTGACATGATATCTACATATCTGAACAAGCTCACCACCTGCAGGGATAAGCTTGGAAGTGTAGGAATCACGACAGCCGATGATGACATGGTGAGTCTTGCTCTCCTCAGTCTTCCTAAGAGCTAGCATAGATATCAGGACTCAATGAATGGAAGAGAGAAATTTCCAGATTGGGAATGACTGTGGTCATATCTAATGCAGGAGGAGATCAGTAGGAGCACCAGAGATGGTTCTTCATTCAAGGAGGATGAAGAAAATCTAACCTTAGCCAGTAAGGCAAGGAAAGGGAAGGAGAAGGATTCTCATTCCAAATCGAGTTCTTCCCATGGTGGGAAGAAGATTGACAAATCTAAAGTGAGATTCTTTAATTGTCATGAGGTGGGCCATTATGCAACTAATTGCCCATTGAAGAAATCCAAGAAGGGATCCTCGGAAGGATCTGAAGGTGAGGCATTGGCCTCTCAATTCGAATTGGATTTTACCCTCATCACATGCATGGTTTCATCGATGATGGGTTGTGGTTGGTTTCTTGACAATGGAGCCTCATTCCACATGACTGACGATAAGAGTTTGTTCAGTACCTTGGAGGAGAAAGACCTCCAGATGTGCATAGAGATGGGTAATGATGAAAAGTATAGTGTTTCAGGAGTGGGCACAGTTGCTTTTCAGAGGGAGCATGGAGCTCGCATCACCTTGACAGATGTGAAGTATGTGCCAGGACTGAAGAAGAACTTGGTATCGATCGTGATGTTGGAGGACAAAGGCTATGATGTTGTCTTCAGTAAGGGAAAGGTTTTCCTTAGACACATCACCATGAGACAGGTGAAGCAGATCGGTTCACGAGTCAAGAACTTGTATGCTCTTGAGGTTCAAGATGCATGCAAGGCCTTGAGGAGCAAGGCAAATGTTGGAGACTTGGTGGTTGAGAGGGAGAGTACATTACCTCTCAACATGCAGCCTCAAAAGAAGTATCAGACAATTGTGGAGGAGCCACAATTGGTGAAGCAGCTTCAGGAGGTTGTGGAGCAGCCACAACTAGAGAAGCAGAGAGGAGACCGAGAGGAGGCATCCACTCATGCAGAGACCTCTAGTAGGGGGGAATTTCGAGCCAAGTGGGCAAAGGGATCACATGCAGCCATACCTCCAGGTGGGAGGTGGGGCGATGCAAAGTGATAGTCCCAAGAAGGCTGAAATAGGGGTAGGATCCTTGAGGTACCCAACTTCTTTGATTAGACCTTTCTACGGGAGCCCCGACAAGGAGTAAAATTGCATTACCCAAAAATAGCACTTTTTAGGTATTGAAAATATCTTGGAGCCCTCCGTCTAAGGAGGTACTCTCATGTAGGGTGAGTTGGCCGGGCTAGGTTATGGTTTGGGCCTGCCAGCTTCCCGCGGAAAATGGAAGTAACCCCTATTAGCCTGTCCCTCTCTACATGGGTCCCTAAGGGTTTGACTAGTGCGGTGAGAGGGGTGTATGGGAGACTGTGAATGTCTTTTTCATCAGGGTAAGGCAACGGGAAGTGGCCAATATTGCGTGAAAATGAGTTAGCTGCTCAGTGGAGGCTCCAGGATGTATTCATTATCCATATTCCTGACAAGGAGTGTTTATAGGTGGGTTTTGACCCTTTTTCTATACCCACCCTACGCTCGATTTGGTAGGCCCTTTTGAAGTTTCGGCGAAGCGCTTTCACGCAAGGAACTTCAACTAACAAACTCCCTGCAGTGATGTCTAACTCATTCCCTCCTAATTGAGAGCTCAGCGATAAGCCTTCTCTCAAATAGAGATAGGAACAGACATTGACCTCGGCCCAGAGGGAGGAGGTTCTGTTAGGAGTTTTTGGTCAAAGTTAAGGGATACAAGGTTGGGCCAAAGGCTCAAGGAGGGGCCCCATCAAGGATGAGTGTCCCATCAAGGTTGGTCGAAGGCTCAAGGCTCAAGGTGGGGCCCCATCAATTGCCCTTCAAGCAAGTTCCTTATTCATTGTCAGTGGTCTTGCCCGAAGGGCAATTGATGGGGCCCCACCTTGAGCCTTGAGCCTTCGGCCAACCTTGATGGGGCCCCTCCTTGAGCCTTTGGCCCAACCTTGTATCCCTTAACTTTGACCAAAAAAGCCTAACTGAACCTCCACCCTCTGGGTCGAAGTCAATGTCTGTTCCTATCTCTATTTGAGAGAAGGCTTATCATCGAGCTCTCAATTAGGAGGGAATGAGTCAGACATCACTGCAGGTAGCTTGTTGGTTGAATTTGCTTGCGTGAAAGCGCTTCGCCAAAACTTCAAAAGGGCCTACCAAATCGAGCGTAGGGTGGGTATAGAAAAAGGGTCAAAACCCACCTACAAACACTCCTCATCAGGAATATGGATAATGAATACATCCTGGAGCCTCCACTGAGCAGCTAACTCATTTTCACACAATATTGGCAACTTCTTGTTGCCTTACCCTGATGAAAAAGACATTCACAGTCTACCATACACCCCTCTCACCCCACTAGTCAAACCCTTAGGGACCCATGTAGAGAGGGACAGGCTAATAGGGGTTACTTTCATTTTCTGCGGGAAGCTGGCAGGCCCAAACCACAACCTAGCCTGGCCAACTCACCCTACATGAGAGTACCTCCTCAGACGGAGGGCTCCAAGACATTTTCAATACCGAAAGAGTGCTCTTTTTGGGTAAGCAAGACTAGCTGAGCGGGTAGAGACGAATGTGGATGGAGCAGCAGAGAGAGCTACAGTGAAGGAGTCCCAAGACAACGCAGAGCTAGCAAGTTGCAGCAATGCAAGACGCACAGGAGTGTTTCACCAGTGCAGGATGGCACAGAGAGGTGTGCAACTGTGCGAGATGCAGAGAGTTGTTGCAGCAGCGCAGAGGTCAGAGAGGGAGCACTTGTTAGTGGCAGAGGGATCTTTAGCATCAGAGGGTGTTTCTAGCCCAACACGGAGGTCTGTTGCGAGATCATTTACTTGCTTCTCAGTAACTGAGTTGTAGTGCAGCAGTGGGTAGCATGATGCAACATGGTCAGAGGAGGTGCAATGCAGATGTAGTGTTGGGAGACAGGACCAACAGCAGCATGGATGCAGCAGGAAGAATCAGTGTGATTGATGCAGTCAGAGATAAAAATGACAGAGGCTAGAGCAGTCAAATACTGAAGAGCACAAAGGTACAGAGTTTTCAGTCAATAGAGGCAATAGCAGTCAAATACTTTGATGACAAAATCATCATTCTTATTCAAGTTGGGTATTTTTTGTTTCTAGAGTTGCTAGAGCAACAACACTTGTTGCATGCAAAACATTCCAAAGGTTCAGGATCGAGTTCGAGTTGAATGCCTTTCTTGTTGAGAGGGAGTGTTGAAAATGGCAACAAGAAATGCTAAAAATAACATTGCTATAAATAGCATTTCAAGATATACTCCAACTCTATTGGAAATAGCAAAAAATAGAAATGGTAAAAATAGCATTGTTATAAATAGCATTTCGGGATAGATTCCAATTTTAATTAGTCCCTAAATTAAAATTGAGAATTATAATTCGAATTTGGTCTCAGCAGCTTTTTGAAAAATAATTAATTAATTCATCTTAAGTTAATTAGTTGGAGAAATTCAAACATGAAGTCTTTGTGAAGACATGTAACAGTTATCCCTTTGATTGAGGAAATTATCCCTTAATTAAGGAGATAAGGATGAGTTGTATTTGAGTTGTAATTAGTTAGCTCAGTTAACTGAGTTAAGTCCAGTTAGATTAGTTCCAAACAGTTTGTGGAACTGATTGCGAGTTCAGTCAGTTAATGCATGCATGCATGCAACTAGTGTTCTCGAGATAACTGAATATTCTCTCATAAATAACTCATGCATGTCAGTTCAGACAAAGACCCATTTGAGATTAAAGGAAGGGAAAGTGTACTATCAATTGGAGGAATTTTCCTATAAATGAAACTCATCCATGCAGAAGGAATTAACTCCTTCAGGATTGCATAGTTATTTCAGAGGTCAGTGTTGTGTGTGAGGTGAGAATCACACAGGTTGCAGCTGGAGGACCCAGGAGAAACTGCGCAAGGAAATAGGAGGCTTGGAGGACTAAAGGAAGGCATATGTGTTGTCTATTCTGTCTATGAGTAGCAGTGATGGATTGTACTGAGATCTGGATAGCTTGTGAGCTAAAGCTTTATGTAATCCTGAGGATATTTCCACTTGTATGATAATATAGATAGCATGGTTTTTAGTTGAGGCTTTCCCCAGAGTATTCTTATGTGTTCATGTGTGATTGATTTCTTCTTCATCTATTATACGTGTTCTATTTGATCTTGCTCAAAATCAATTAGGCTTCCGCAAGTTTGTTTGTAGAAGTAGATCAAGTATTTTGCTTTAGTATATTGCATTATCAGGGGATCTATAGTAAGAATTTCTACATCAAAATGATGAGATATTTGATTTGAAGTTAAGTTTATCAAGATTCTAACACTTTGAGTTTTGAGACTAATTTTGAGCACCTGATCAGTGCCTAAGCAAAAGGAAAGATACCCCAAGAGCAGCGGGTTGTGTGTGAAAGGAAAGAGTTACATGTGTTGTGTATGTAAGGTTTGAAGTGCCTATGTGCTGTGAAAAAGTCAGAGGTGCCTGCGTTGTGTGAGTAAGTTGTGTGTGTCCCTTCGAGAGCATAAGTCTGAGAGTTGAGTTTGTGTAGTGTGAAGCAAGGCTGAGAGCAGACTATGTGTTGTGGAGAGAAGAGAGGCCAAGAGCTGAGTGACTGTTGATGTTAAGCAAGATCAGAGAGCTGATAAATATTGTTGTAGAGAGCAGCAAAGTGCAGCAGAGTGAGCTGAGAACAAAAGTTGTTATCAGGAAGAGTTGCTGCCAAACTACAGAGAACAACTAGTTCTTATCTAAGTGTGGGTTGGTGCCTCCAATCAGGAAGTTGGTGCTTCCATATCTAGTGGAGCTTGAGAAGGCTTGGGGGTTGGTGCCTCCTTCAAGTTCATGCTTTCTTGAATCCAAGGAGCTACAAGTTGGTGTTTTCAACAAATACATGAGGCCGATGCCTCACATGGTGCTTCTGGTAAGCTAGACAGGTGTCTACAAACAGCGGGAGTTGGTACTTCCTGCAAGTTGGTGCTAGAAAATAATCAAAGGGAGTTGGTGCTTCATGTGAGTGGGTGCTCACAAAACAGATTGGTGTAATAGAGTAGGAGCTCTTACTTACATCAATAACAACAACAAGCTTTGTGGTTTTTCCCTGAAAGGGGTTCCACATGAAAAACGTGTGTCTGATGCACATGATGCTTACAGTTTTTTTGCTTGTATGTTGACTTTATGTTATTGCCATATTATATATTGTTGTTGGTTATATGGTTGGATGTCAAGTTTAAATAAGAAAATTAAATTGGCATAAATAAGTAAAAATTAGCCTTAATACTGATTCACCGCCCCTCTCGGTATTATCATTGTTTCCAACAACTTCAAAACCGTTTTCAATTCTCCTAAGTTTCCCTTAATCCCCTTGAGCTCTGAAACTGATGTGGACAAAATCTCTTCATATTCTTTTAGTAGATCAAAGATTTATTTTGTATTCTGCTCATTCCAGTAATTGCATATAGAAGCTAGTTTAGGTTTCTCCTCAGTGTCGATATTATGTTTTCGTAACTTCAATGGTTGTAGGTGTGGAGCATCTTTAAAAATATCATCCTTTATATTTCACTCCCCTTTAGACTCTTTGAAAGTCAAGTGCCTCAATTCTTCTAAATCATCGTCATTAGCGTCTCGATTCACCTCCCTGTAAGTAACAACTTCATGGAACCTTGATTCATAGGTATGTTAAAAAATGTCTTGGTCATTATAATCCTCAACAGGCTTCCCTGTGGGGAATAAAACTCCTTTTATTGCTTTCAAGGCTCCCACAATATTTTCATCGTCATCTTGAGAAGGAAAAATCATTAGAGAATTGAGCTATCATTAGTTCCCATTCACTTGTCATTCTTTTCATTTCCTCCTTCAGATACCAACATTGCGGGAATGCCCCCAAAGTATGGATAAATTGATGTACCCACAAGGTTACAATAAGTCCTACTTCAGTCCACTCAGTTTTGCAAGTCTAAATGTGTTTTTGTGGACTCGTATATCCCTCATATTTAGGAATTCTGGTTGAATAGTCCTTTGGGGCACCAAATCGACATAGAAAATTAGACTTGATTAATTCCCACTCTTGAAGATGATTACAATGAGCTCCCCACCACCTTGCTAGCGTTGTTGTAAAGGAAACATCCAACAATGGTATCTTGTGTGTCTCTTCAAATTTTGAGTCAATTTCATTAATAAAATTAACAATAGAACCTATACCATTAAAAGTAGGAAAATATCGTACCTCCATACCAATCCAATGAGTATAATGAGCAGTTGCACACCATCTAGGATATAACTCATGATCTCCTTGCTGCCAGTCATCCCATACAACGTCCAAACCAACTTTTGTATTTTGAATGATCCTCCAACTAATAGAACCATCAGCAGTAGGACTAGTATAATCCTTATGTTTTTGAGCAATAATATATTACTTACAGGGGACACATCATCTTCAAAAAACAATTGTCTCATTACAAAATTCATTTCTTCATCCAGATGGGTATTTTGGTTCACTACTCCAACGGTTGGCCCTAGTCTATCTGGCGTCTTTACTCCTTCTTACTAATGGATATCTCTGCTACTTCCTTCCATATGTCTCCCAACAATGCTTATAGTACCTTCTATTTAGATAGAACTCACATTGTCACTATCCTCTATCTTCCGCAACTCCAAGCTACTTGGTCCCCCTACCAGTAATCTTGGACTACTCAACACCTCTCCTATTTGGTGTAATTCCCTCTATCATCTTCAAATCTCATGCAAAATCTTCTCCCTCCATTCATCGACTATCTTTTCCCTCCTTTGTGCTCTAAAATATATATCCCTCCATTACTCATTTTCATCCATCACAACAACATATTCATCTTTGGAATCGAGGAAACATTTCTCTCCTAAATTCTACCCCTAGTACTTAAAGTTTTAAGATGCCACATTTTGTTCTTGAAATGGAAATAAGTTTTCTTCCGCCATAAAAACTTTAATCTAGAGAGGGATTTCTTTTATAAACCTTCCCTGCAACCCTTATTTGAACACAACTTCAACTTTGGAGAAAGATAAGTGATCTTCTGCAACAAATTCAATAATGTAACTTTCTAGAGTTGTTATTACCCAAAAACAAACATCCCTCGTCAGCTAAGTGTCTAACTTATGCAACTAAGCTAGATTAGTAGTAGTTTAGATACGAGGAGGTCTAAGAAGGTTCCTCTCTCCTCTCTTAATCTGAAACTGATGCAACTAGTTGTGAATTTCTTCAAGAAATTGAAATCAAAATATCTCATACTAGTCGCGGGCGGGTTCTACATATAAGGCCTCTTCCCTTACCCACTCTAAATTCTTTCGTTGTAACTAAGCTTTCTAAAAACTAAATCGGTCAATTTGCTCCTAACATCAGTCTTGATGATCTCGTCTAAGGATTATTGATACGATGGTCCATATCCCTTCAAAATACTACACATCCCCAACAACATAACCATTTGTTGGCTTAAAAATTTGAACAGAGGTAGACTCTAGGTTCGGACACAGGGTGCCAAAAAAAGAGTTCAGCGTAGTCTAGAAATTCGTAGCCATTTTCACCTCCCTTGATAAGAAAGAGGGGTATCTCATCCAAGGCATGCCAAGAATTAACAAAGAATAAGGGATCATAGAACGACATCAAGGAACGACTCAACAAATAATCCATCCATTACATATATATAGTGGATAAGTTCTTGCAATTGCAGACATTATGTAATCACAAAAATAACACGAACACAAGATAGAAGGAAATAACACAAAGTATTTTGCATTAAAATCTTAAAAAAATTAAGAGGCTAAACAAGCCATCAGCATTTGAACACATAAACATTTTCCCACAACACTTCTTTCATTAGCAACCAAACCAGATCATTATATTACAAAGGCTCTTCATTAGAGGCTAGAGCCAGATCACTATCGAATCAGAATACAAAACATAATTCAGAGATAGATCAAAAACATTAAGAATATCTTCGATCATCACGCTGGCAACATTTCAACATATGCTTTGAATCTCCTCCGTTGTCGTTTTGTAATGATCATTACAATATAAATATTTACTATAAATTTACAATAGAAATGCATTTTGTAATGACCTAGTTTGTTGGCATAAAAATTTGAATAGAGGTAGACCCTGGGTTCGAAAATAGGGTGCCAACAAAAGAGTTTTTCCTAGTCTAACAATCCGCCAGCATTTTCACCTCCCTTGATAAGAAAGAGAGGCATCTCACCTGAGGTGTTTCATGACTTAACAAAGAGTAATGGATCACAAAACAACATCAAGGAATGACTGAAAAAATAATCCATCCATTACATACAGAAAACATATAATTTGTAGCAATTGCAAACATGATGTAATTAGAAAAAGAATAGGAGTGCAAGATAGAAGGAAATAACAAAAAAATTCTACGTTAAAATCTTAAAATTTTTATGAGGCTAAACAATCTATCAACATTTGAACACATTAACATTTTCCTGCAACACTTTTTTCATTAGCAACTGAACCTGATCATTACAGTATAAACTCTCTTCATCAAAGGTGAGAGTTGGATCACTATTGGATATAAATTTAAAACAAAATTTAGAGATAGATAAGAAACATTAATAATCCCTTCGATCATCATGCCGACAACATTTCGACATATAATTTGAATCTCCTCCTCTACCATCTTTTCTTAAGCTTCTTATAGATTTCATGTCCTTGATCCCGCTCACTTAATCTAGTCCATTTTGACAAAACCTGGGTGTTTTGGTCCTTATCGCCTTTTATTATTTAGAAAGCCAGCACAAATATCCTTCTTTTGCAACCTTTGCAAATTCCAACATAACTTCTTTTTATTCTCCCTTTTCACTTCTTTCCAATCATTCTTGGTGTCTGGTTGTTTCAGCCATTCACTTGACTTTTTCCACTGATCTCTTTTGTGACCATCTTCTGAGCAAAATCTTGATCAATTTTTTTCCAAAATTTCTATAAAAAAATGAAGGACCCAACAAGCCCCGACCACCATCTATTGACTCGTCCTTGAGTCAATCTTCTACTAGCACTCATGCTTCTACTTTTTGTTGTTGTACCTCTTCTTGTGCCTCTTCTTCTTGTGTCGTGGGTTCACCTTCAAACGGAGGACCCAATAGTTAGTCACATAAAAATGTTAGCTGCCTAGGTAGGAGCGGCTAAAAGATGACCCTATTATATATTTCCATCCCCTAAAGGGAAGTCACATGTCCTCATTCCTCACCTCAATCAATAAGTTTCATGTGAATAATAATGGAACAAAAGGGGAAAATGGGTTTCAAGGTGAAACGCCATGGTCAAATGCGTACAAATAATGAGGGATTCCACATATTGGGCTTAGGTATGTGAGGAGGGATTAAAGGTGGATGCGTAATTTACCCCAACCTTTGTTTTTCCACCCCTCTTATTACCTTTTTTTTTACTGATTTTTTTCTTTATATTACTACTTGAAGCTCTAGGAAATAAAAGCATGTTGTGAATGATGTATAACAGTGGTTACCCCCTTAGTGGTGGGGCATTTCATCACCCACTAGGGGTTTTGGACATGAAAGGGTTCCTCTTTTATGAAGTGACACGACAACATTGGCCCAAGGAACTAGGTGATGGATGTAATGATAATGGGTATAGCTCATGTTTGGTTTTTTCCCACATGATAATATTAATGCACTGAGCATATTTTGCATTTTATAATTTTTCTTATTTTTGTTTCTTGATTGTGGAAATCATATGATTTTTCTTTTCATTTTAGCTACATCAACCTCTTGGGGCAATGTTTCCAGACTCGGCCTAGATTTGTGGAAGGGGAAGAGGGCATGCTAGATCCCACTTAACCAATGGACAAGTGGACCCATAGAAGGAAGTTGAAATAATGGATTGTAGTGTATAAAGGGGAGTGATAAGTATGGAAAAGGGATACACGAAACATGCTTCAATCATGGATTCCCCAGTAGTGCCCCTTCTTGAATATATAGTCCATCAGAGGTGGTCCCGCTGGACTAAGATAGAAAATTAACCCCCCATTTAAGGTGAGGGAGCAAGACTACGGCCAAGACCATAATTTCTTCCAAGTCACCCAATAATCCATGCAAAATTCCCAAAATAATAATAAGCATAAGCACCCGAATGAAAAATGAATAAATTACCTTTTGACTAGAAGTCCACCTTCCAAAAGCAGATACTAAGAAAGGGGTGAGGAGTCATATGACTAATGCAAATGGCAGAGATATGAATGGCACATCACGTCAGCTAGTAGGTGTCCCTTGGGGTTGCTAGTCATTGGCTAAAGAGATTGCTAGGAGAAAATATTTCTCCTATGGGGTCACCTACTTTTGGTGGGAAACATTTGACTCCAACTAGGGCATGAGCTTATTGTACATCACATGATCCATGTACTCGAGTAGGGAGGCCATTAGAACTCCAACAATCTCTAGGGAATGTATACCTATAACCTGCATATCATAGTACAATTATTGGGAGCATGTGCATTAGGTGTACTTTTATTGCCCATGTTTATTTTATTAAAAATAATCTATATATAAAAGTAAATCTATGCTAAGATGCAATAATAATATACATGCACCTACTCTAGCATGAGAACATGATGTGATGATGTTATCTATGCAAATATAGCATGCAATGCACCTACAATAACATTCATGACATGTAAGGTCAAGTATCTAAGAAGGGGTGATACAATTAGCCTTTAGAGGATTAGGCCAAAGTTCACCATCAAGTCTATATATGTAATAGTACCCTATACCCACCTTTCCATGGATCTTGACAAGGATAGTATGTTTTTCAGCTAAGAGTGTGTATCCAACCTTAAATTCACTCTTAGGATTTGCACCCACTTCTTCTTTGGGATATTATCCTTTGAATTGGGATGCTTCATGAGGCACACACCTTGAGAAGAAGGATTAGCATGCTTGGATTGGCTAGGGGGCTTAGAACCATTTATACCATAATGATGATCAAGATATGCGAAACAGTCAATTTCGTCAACATGAGTAGGGAGTTAGGGTTCCCTATAAAATATAAATACATAGCCATCAGGCTAAGGGATGGTGTCGTAAGACAAATCCATTTGTAATTTTCCACCAATGGAAGCACAATATTTCTTTGACAACAAGATCCCTAAACATCAGGTATATCAATCACAATAATGTCCATTAGCACAGATATGTCTTTATTATGATCTAAAGTTTCCTTGAGATCCTTGATGAATCCATGGATGGGAATGGACCTGGAATCAAAGCCACACACATTCCTATAAGGTCGAGTGATATCTAATTCAAGTTTATTCATGACTTTTAATGGCATAATACTGGCAAAATCCTCATAATCAAGCATATAATTATGGAGAAGAAACCAATTAATGGCTAAGGTTAGTAGTAATCGCTCATGAACAAGATTAGTCTTCTTAAAATAAAGTTTTTTGTGGCATAACAGGAGGGTCCTTGAAAACTTTGCATCTGCTCAACAGCTAGGCTCAAATTTGTAGGCTGGAATGCCCACTTTATCTGTAGGTTTAGACTCAAATTTGTAAGCTGAAATGCCTATTTTATGTGCCTAAAACTTTATAGTTCCATAACTATGTGTCACAATAGTTTTCGAATTTCTTAGAGTATTTTAGTAAATCTGAAGAATATGCTAGTTGTAGCATGAGTCTTGGTATGGACATTAACATTGACAAATCATAACAAATCCCTAGGCATATCTTCATTTGGATTATATTTGGACATTATTTCAGATTAGTGAAATCGCCGTGACTATCCCATCAGGATAGATGCATACAGACTATTTGATAAAATATATGAACGAAAATTTTCAGCTGCATGATGATTTTAGAGTTGAGATAGAAAGTGGGAAGCTTTGCCTTTTTTAATTCTTGAATCACTTTCACCACTTTGAAATTGCCTCACAATTTGACTTTTGAAACATTATACTTTATTTCAAATTATTAAGTCAAAGAGTTCAATTATAGCATGTTGTGGTGGCTCAATAAAATCTTATCTGATCATTATCCACTCAGTGTACAATGGCTCAAATTGGAGTTTAATTATAAGGTGGACAGAAATTGGAGTTTAATAATGGATGCTTGGAGCTACACGAGATTTGTCATTATAGTATGGGTTTATTATGGAAATTGTTTGGTTTTCTTTTTAATATCCCTGTCTATTTTCTTTAATATGTTGTCTTTTGTTTTGTCACTGTTGCAGAATTTTGTTACTTTTTTAATTGGAAATGGTCAATCATAGAAATATGTTCATGAATTTTACATTACTTTTAATTTAGCCTCTACACTACTTTACCTTATGCCTTGTAGATCATATTCTTCAAAATTTACATTGATGGATTTTAATGAGTAGATTGATTGCTTACTTAGCTAAGACAGATACTTTTATGGAGCATCTAAAGCATGTTTTATCGTTTAAACTTTATGATACATCTAAATCATACACTATGATTTCAGTTTAGTTTAATTAACTGTTATGATGTTTAGTATAATGTTACATGAATTTTCGTGATTCAAGGTTAATTGCATATATTGGATAAAGTTGTCTAAGGAGAAATGGAAAGGAGAAACTTGCAAATTTTCTAATGATGATAACTAATGATAGCTCATGTGATTATGGCCAAGGTGCTAGATAGATACTTAAGGTGGTTGAGAGGAAGTGTCACAACAAGGGTAAGAAATCAATAAGAAGAGGCAACCTATTTTAGAACATAATGGAAGAGTTTGGTATAATCATAACTTGGTACTCTAAAGGTATCACTATAAGGTCTATCTAAGGATGATGCACATAAAGAAGAAAATATTGGCAATCAACTAATGAAGTTGAATAATCATGGTAATAATGAAGGTCATTTTGAAGGAACCTGGAAGGTATGATGACATAGATTAAAGAAGTAAATCCATAATAAAATTGATCAATTGGAGGAGATAAGTTGTGTGCATGACAACATCTATAATAGTTTTTCCCTCTAATGGGAGAGCCACATTGTAAAGTTTTCCATAGGTGACTAACTATATGCATGAATTATGGATAACAAGATGTATGATCAGGCAATTTTATTATGTTGATGTCTTAAAATAGGAAATGATAAGCGGATTACATTTGGTAGCCATCTTAATGAATTTATTTATAGGGTATTACCCAAGTTGGGAAATAGTAACAACATTTCCAAAGTGTATCAATGCTATGCTTTTAAGAGAGGAGGAAAAGAAACCACAATGATTGGAGGTGAGAAATTAAATTCAATTTAATAAAATAGAATGAAGTGAAGAAGTTTCCATTTTTGAAGCTAGTAGACATGGAATATTAGGAAATTAAGACTAGGAGAAAAATAAAATATATCTATGAATATCGGGTAGGAGGAAATGAAGGGATGTTCTATCAAGAAGAAAGTTCTTTTAAGGGTATTGATGAGTGGACCGAGAAACATGATTGGTAATGGTCATAGTGATGATCTAAAGTTCAAAATTTTCATAATGACTAGTGATGATAAACGAGGAAGATGTTTAAAGGTTTAAATGGTTAAAAAAAAAAATATTGTTGAAGTATAGGAAGGAATGTTGCTAGAAATTTTATAAAGATACGTTGAGAAGGATTGTGTACATATTGACAAAAGAAGTGGGAGTCAATTAATAGAGGTTGTACTTGACTGATTTGCACTCATTGTTTCATGAGTAGGACTTCACATAGAGAAACTTATCAAGTTTTGTTACCATAGCATTAAAAGAAATTGCTTCCACATAACACCACACATTTAAATTTTTCATGGACAATGATGGTAGTAGTGTTTCCAACTGTTTCAAAATCTAAAATAAAGATACTATTTAATGAGCAAGAATCTCTTGTCCAACTTGAAGAAGGGTGAATTTACGATAAAGCAATCAAGTGGTATTGAGATAGGAACTTGACGAGATAAGAAAATATTTTTTGTGGATGAAAATGATAATTGTTAAGTGATGTATGTATAAGTCAACATGGATCAACAAACCCTCATGTAAGTAAATTAAGCATGATATAAAATTAAATCATGATGACCTAGTGTTTATATGCAATTGCATATAGCAGTATTGGAATCGATAAGCCAAAGGGTAAATGGATGTAAAACCAAGGGATTTTAATTTTGAGATAGATGATTTAAATAATGATTGTATAACTAGTAATATCTTAACAATGAATTTCACCATTGTATAACTTGTCATATATTCTTCCTTGGGGAAGGAAGAATATATGACAAGAGATTAAGACTCAAGATGATGATGCTCATGTGAAATTTAATGATGTACTTAGATGATTATACCTATGGTGTAAATGGTCAACTTCCTAGTTGAAAGAAGTAGAAATGATTATTGAAAAGTAATTGGTGTTGGAAATAATACTGAGAGGGGGGTGAATCAGTATTATCTAGCAATTTACCAAATCTTCCTTATTTGATCTTTTGAAATATTCTTGTATATCAGTACCATAAAACAATGAGCATGAATAAAGAAAATAGACAGTCACACCAAAGAACACAAGATGTAAGGTGGAAACCCAATGCGGGAGAAAAACCACCTGCTGCAATAATGTCTCTATCTTCTTTCAAGAAATTCTTTTTACAATGATTTTGTACTGGTGCAGTCCTTTACCAGCACGCAGGCTGCAACCTGCAAAGAGCTACAACTCTTTCTCGTTTTCCAGACTTCTCCTGGAAGGGAGCTACAACCCCCTACTTCTTTTCATGAAGAAACAAATGATCAACAAGTATACAACAGATACAGTCTACTACAGATATCAGATCAGTAATTACAAAAACAACCCAGAACACCTTATGAACAGAAATATACAGTCAACAGATCATCTTAAGACAGGGACGCATATTTTCTTTCTGTGGCCTGCGACTGGACGCAGTATACCTTATGTTGTTCTGCGTGCCGACGCACTGTTCCTTTTTGCTTGTCTGCGACCGACGCACACATCAACACTATCGCGCCGCGTCTTTCGCTTCAGAGACGCACCTGATCCTTTACTGTACTGCGTCCCGGCGCACTTTCCCTTCACTGAATCTGCGTCCCTTTAGATATAGAAGATAAGAGGACTTCAGAACCAACCCAAACACTCAGATCCACAGATCTGATCATGCGCCATATAGATCGTAGTCCATTAGAAGATTTACCCTTAAAGATATGGACTAGATCTCACCAAGAGATGATCAACCAAGATGATGCTTAATCCAAATGAACTCCTTTGCTTTATATAGGCAAGCTTCTCCCCAAAGCGTGGAACAATACCACGAGCCGACACCATAGAAACACACAACCGTCGGCTAGATACCACACAAGAAACCCCCACGAGCTTTTCTCTACCTTGAAATGTGTGCACTGGGCGGACGCACCTTCTGAACGGCTGGCCAGCGTCCCTGGACGCGGGTTCTGTATGGTATACCTGCGGGGACGCACTTGCTGAACAAATTTCCTGCGTCCTTCTTGATTTACCACCTGAAAGAGTTTGCCATCAAGGACAACACCTGAATCATAATGCCAACAAACTCCCCCTTTGGACTTGATGGCAACCACATAATCTTCAGCTTCATCATTCTCCCCCTTTGACATCAAGAGCAAAGGGTATGCTCCCCCTATGCTCATGCTTCTCCAGATTTGTAACCAGAAATCCATCATGAAGGAGACAGAGACATATTGCAGCTATTTCCAAGATCTCCTTCTCCATAATGCCAACAATGCATTATGTGCTCCCCCTGAGCCTATACCATCAATAGGAAGATGGTCAACAGTGAGATGATGCATCAACAACCCCCAGCTTTTGCCTGAGGTATTCAAAAGTGTCCCTGGGCAACGGTTTGGTGAAAATATCAGCAACTTGTTCCTTAGAAGGAACATACTCCAACTTGACCTTCTGTTCAAGTACTTGTTCCCGGAGAAAATGGTACTTGATTGGTATGTGCTTGGTTTTTGAATGCATAACCGGATTCTTTGAGATGCTGATTGCACTTGTGTTGTCACATAAGATAGGAATAGGAGGTGTACAAGTGATTTGATAATCCTGCAAAGTCTGCATCATCCAAAGAAGTTGGGTGCAACAAGATGCAGCAGCAACATATTCCGCTTCAGCTGTAGACAAGGCAATTGAACTCTGTTTCTTGCTGAACCAAGATACCAGTCTGGGACCCATAAAGAATGCACCACCACTTGTGCTTTTCCTGTCATCCACGCTTCCGGCCCAATCTGCATCTGTATAAGCATGAAGAGTGAGATCTGTATCTCTAGGATACCATAGGCCATAATTTTGAGTCCCTTGAAGATATTTGAAGATTCTCTTCACTGCTTGAAGATGAGTCTCCTTTGGATTTGCCTGAAACCTTCCAACTATTCCAACTGCATGCATGATGTCTGGTCGGGTACCTGTCAAATATAGTAGACTTCCAATCATAGATCTGTAGGTTGGTTGATGTACTGCTGCAGATTCATCATTTGCACTGAGACTACATCCTGTGACCATGGGTGTACATACTGGTTTTGCATCTTCCATGCCATATTTCTTCAAAATCTGCTTGAGATACTTGGTTTGAGATAAAAGGATTCCTCCTTTCTTTTGTTGGATTTGCAAACCAAGGAAGTATGTCAGTTCTCCTAGCAAGGACATCTCAAATTCTTTCTGCATGACCGAGGCAAAGCTTTGACTCATAGCTTCTTCATTACTGCCAAAAATAATGTCATCTACATACACAACAAGTATTAGTAATTTGTCATTTTCAACTTTTATATAAAGATTGCTATCTGCTGAACCTTTTGAAAAACCTTGTTGATGAAGATATTTGTCCAATCGGTAGTACCAAGCCCTTGGAGCTTGTTTGAGACCATAGAGAGCCTTTTTTAATCGGCATACAAGATTTGGATCGTTTCCAAGAATGAAACCATCTGGCTGTTCAATGTACACTTCTTCATCCAAGTCTCCATTCAGAAAGGCTGATTTTACATCCATTTGAAATACTTTGAAGTTCTGACAACTTGAGAGAGCAAGAAACATTCGGATGGCCTCAAGTCTTGCAACAGGAGCAAAAGTTTCTTCAAAGTCTATTCCTTCTTGCTGTGCATACCCTTTACAAACAAGTCTGGCTTTGTTTCTAATTACTTCTCCATTTTCATTCAATTTATTTTTGAAAACCCATTTTGTTCCGATAACATTCTTATCCTTTGGTCTAGGAACCAGCTCCCAAGTGTTGTTCTTTTCGATTTGCTCAAGTTCTTCATCCATTGCTTTCACCCAACATTCATCTTTGCATGCTTCTTTCACATTTTGTGGTTCAGTAGAGGAGAGTAATGCCAAATAACTTGAAGCTTCTGCAACTGTTCTTCTAGTTTGTATACCTGCTTCTTTTTGTCCCATGATCTGAGATTCTGGATGGTTCTTTTGAACATATCTGGATGGAGTCTTTTCTTCTATTCTTGTTCTTTCTTCTGCTTCTTCGTGAGGTCCTTCTTGAGATTGCTCTTGCGGTGCTTCTTCTTCATCATTCTGTCTTTGAGGGTAGCTTTCTTCTTCTTCAATGTCTTCACGATGTATTTGCCTAGGAATGTATCCCTTCTCATCAACCACTACATCAATGCTGTCAACAATTCTGCCAAGTCTTTTATTGTAGCATTTGTATGCTTTGCTATGTGGAGAGTAGCCAAGAAGAATTCCTTCATCTGCTCTAGGATCAAGTTTGCCAAGCTGCTCCTCAGTATTCTTGATATAGCATTTACTCCCAAAGATTTTGAAATGCTTTACCGAGGGAGTTTTACCACTCCAGAGCTCATGAGGAGTTTGAGTGCTGTTCACTCGGACATTTGTCTTGTTGAGAATAATAACTGCCGCATGTGCAGCTTCGCCCCAGAAGGTTGCAGGAGTTCCTGATTCATCAAGCATAGCACGAGCCATTTGCTGGATTGTTCTGTTCATTCTTTCTACTACTCCATTTTGCTGGGGAGTTCTAGCTGTAGAAAATTCTCTCCTTATCCCATGTTCTTCACAGAAATCGAAAAATTCATTTGAAGTAAATTCTCCACCTCTGTCGGACCTGAGGCACTTAATCTTGTGACCTGATTCATTTTCAGCCAAGGCTTTGAAGGATTTGAATTTTTCGAAAGCTTCATCTTTGTGCTTCATAAGTCCTAACCAAACAAACCTGGAGAAATCGTCAATAAATAATATCAAGTATTCCTCTCCTCTAGGTGTTCTTTTTCTGAATGGTCCACATACATCTGTATGTACTAGCTCAAGAGGCATGCTGGCTGATCCTTCTTTCTCTGGAAAGTTAGTTCTGGTCTGTTTTCCAAACTGACATGATCTGCATATGGTGTTGTCAGGAATTTTGATATCTGGAAGATCGCGAACTGCCTGATATTTGCAAGCTTTCCTTATTTGTGAGAAGCTTAGATGTCCCAACCTTCGATGCCATAACCAGTGCTCTTCATCCTTGCTTAGATAGCATTGTTGTTGTTCTTCATCAAAAATGTATAGATTATTTGAAGTTCTTTTTCCTTTGAGAACTGTTTTACCTGTATCAAGATCACGAACAAGACATCCATTTGATCTGAATATAACCTCGGTTCTTTGATCACACATCTGGCTTACACTTAGAAGATTATGCTTTAGTCCATCAACAAACAAAACATTTCCAGCCTTAACATCTTCTTTTAAAGGAGCAATACCTTTTCCTTTTATAGTTGCAGGAGTATCATTTCCAAAAGAGACTTTCTTTCCCTTTTCTAAATTAGAATAAGATTCAAGTTTTTCTTTATCACCTGTCATGTGCTTTGAACATCCACTGTCAATGTACCATAGATTTTCTTGTCCTTCTGCATAGAATGCTATCCCACATCTTTCTGTTTGAGGTTCCTTTATTTTCCATGTTTTGGTGCCTGAGGTTTGTTCCCTTTTTTGTTCTTGTACCTTTCTTTCCGGAAACCTGCTTCTGCATTCAACATCTTCATGTCCAAAATTATTGCAAATAGAGCATTCAACTTCATTTTCAAGAGCTGAAAAATTGTTATAGGTCCTTTTTGTAATCCCTGTCATGCTTCTTTGTTTTTGAGCTTCCCTAGTCATGATTGTTTTATACGCAACACATTGGGCTGCTTTGTGACCAAAGTTATGGCAAGAAAAGCATTGTCCATTGAAGAAGTTTCTGCGATTATTGAATCTACCAGCCAACTGATTGTAATTTCTATTTTCATCTATTCTTGAACCAAATTGAGAAGATTTTACCTGTGGCTGGTTGTGGCTTTTGTTCACCCTTAAGCTGGATTGCCCCTGATAGTTTGAAGTTTGTCCTTGCTTTACCTGATGATCTTCCTTGTGTTCTTGCTCATTTCTTCTTGCTGCATCAAGATAACTTTTTGAAGTGGAAGCTTGAGAAGTTTCTCCATTGTAGCCCAAACCTGTCTTATTTAGTGGAGACCGCTGCACACTGATAATCTCATTCAACGTTTCAGATCCTTTGACAAACTTGAGATTAATAGTTTTTGTTTTCTCAATTTCTTTTCTAAGACCAACAATTTCACCTTCTAATTTTTCAAGATGTTTTTCCTTTTCATCAATCTGAATTTGTAGGGTATCAATAATCATGTTCTTTTCTTCTATACATCTCTTGAGTCTAGTAATTTCATCATAAAGGTTATCCACATCTATAGCATCCTCATAATTATCATCTTCAAATGCCATTAACAATCTATATTTGTTACCTTGTTCATCTTCATCACTGTTTGATAAGCCATCGCTATCTTCATGGGTGTAGTAGCTTTTCTTATTTGTACCCTGTTTCTTGTTCCATCTAACTGGTTCCTTTCCTTTATCCTTATAAGAGCATTTTGCAGCATAATGACCTACTCTTCCACAAGCAAAACATTTGAAAGGTAGTTTACCTCTGAACCTTCCAGAAGCCCTTTGAAGATTTCTGACAAAGTTTGATTCTTCTTCCTCTTCTTCTGGAGCATGACTTGCTTCATAGTGATCTTCTTTGCCTGATGCTTTAAAAGCAGCTTCCCTTCTGTCTGATGGACCTCCCTTTCTCATTTCATAAGCAGTTAGAATTCCATGCAGCTGAGACATAGTGAGAACACGGAGATTTTCCTTTTCTTCTACTGCAGATACTTTAGATTCAAACTTGGGAGATAAAGATCTTAGAATCTTTTGAACTACTATAGTCTCTTTTATTTCTTCACCCAAATTTTTCATACAATTAACAATCTCATCTACCCGAAGAAAATAATTAGCCACACTTTCATCATTATACATCTTGAGAGTCTCATATTGAATCCTGAGAGTTTGAAGTTTAGCTTCTTTTACCTGTTCATCTCCTTCATAGCTAGTGATCATTTTGTCCCATATCTCTTTTGCTGATTTGAAGTGCATGACCTTCATGAACTCTGTTTGAGATATACTTCCTAATAGAGTACTGACAGCTTTTGCATTTGTTTCATACTGCCTTTTCTCAGCTGGATCTGTAGGAGTAACTGAAGGAAAGGCATAGCCTGATTCTACAATGTTCCAAACTTCTGTACCAAGAGATTGAAGATATGCAGTAACTCTTACCTTCCAATAATTGAAGTTTGTCCCATCGAAGACGGGTGGCCTGATTGATGCTTCTTTCTCGTAGTTGCTCATGATGATCGATCTACCTTCAAGCGATCAAGCTGTTCTGAAGGACCTGCTCTGATACCAATTGTTGGAAATAATACTGAGAGGGGGGTGAATCAGTATTATTTCCAACAATTTACCAAATCTTCCTTATTTGATCTTTTGAAATATTCTTGTATATCAGTACCATAAAACAATGAGCATGAATAAAGAAAATAGACAGTCACACCAAAGAACACAAGATGTAAGGTGGAAACCCAATGCGGGAGAAAAACCACCTGCTGCAATAATGTCTCTATCTTCTTTCAAGAAATTCTTTTTACAATGATTTTGTACTGGTGCAGTCCTTTACCAGCACGCAGGCTGCAACCTGCAAAGAGCTACAACTCTTTCTCGTTTTCCAGACTTCTCCTGGAAGGGAGCTACAACCCCCTACTTCTTTTCATGAAGAAACAAATGATCAACAAGTATACAACAGATACAGTCTACTACAGATATCAGATCAGTAATTACAAAAACAACCCAGAACACCTTATGAACAGAAATATACAGTCAACAGATCATCTTAAGACAGGGACGCATATTTTCTTTCTGTGGCCTGCGACTGGACGCAGTATACCTTATGCTGTTCTGCGTGCCGACGCACTGTTCCTTTTTGCTTGTCTGCGACCGACGCACACATCAACACTATCGCGCCGCGTCTTTCGCTTCAGAGACGCACCTGATCCTTTACTGTACTGCGTCCCGGCGCACTTTCCCTTCACTGAATCTGCGTCCCTTTAGATATAGAAGATAAGAGGACTTCAGAACCAACCCAAACACTCAGATCCACAGATCTGATCATGCGCCATATAGATCGTAGTCCATTAGAAGATTTACCCTTAAAGATATGGACTAGATCTCACCAAGAGATGATCAACCAAGATGATGCTTAATCCAAATGAACTCCTTTGCTTTATATAGGCAAGCTTCTCCCCAAAGCGTGGAACAATACCACGAGCCGACACCATAGAAACACACAACCGTCGGCTAGATACCACACAAGAAACCCCCACGAGCTTTTCTCTACCTTGAAATGTGTGCACTGGGCGGACGCACCTTCTGAACGGCTGGCCAGCGTCCCTGGACGCGGGTTCTGTATGGTATACCTGCGGGGACGCACTTGCTGAACAAATTTCCTGCGTCCTTCTTGATTTACCACCTGAAAGAGTTTGCCATCAAGGACAACACCTGAATCATAATGCCAACAATTGGTATCTCGATGAAAACATAACACTAATTGCATTGGTGAGATAGCTTAGATCCTAAAGGGATGTTGAATAATCTCATTTTATAGTTGGTATTCATTGTTTATGTAAGCAAATGAAACTTATTCATGATAAGAATGCTTATAGTGTATTATTGCTTTATATTTGATATGTATTGTTATGGTATGGGGTTATGTTGATGTGTGATTCCATTTATTATGTGATGTCATGATATATATTTGATACAGATATGTTGATGTTATATGATGATATTTTAGGATGTGAACCATGTGGTAATTGCATGCAAATTTTATGACATGCAAGAGTATGCAGTTTTTCTTACTATTTAGAATGTGGTGATTAACAAGGATGTTATGTTATCATGATGACATGCAATACTTGGCATGTGGATTATTTTCTATGATGGTATAGCTAATGCATTGGTTGCATGTTGAGGTGTGATGATTGACAGGACCCCACAAATGGGTCGAGAGGGCTGGTTTATTTGATGATCTCGTGCAAGCCCATACGCATGAGGGAAAATAAGTAACACCATATGGGCTGGGGACAAACTCAATCAACACTACATATGCCAGTGGTTCCTTTGTCTTGTATAACTCTTGATGGATAGCTCTTGGGGGTTATGGGACCATCTTGAGGAGGCCAAGTGCCTGATATTGAAGGCTAGGTGCCTAGTATTGTATTGGGATGCCGAAGTCTGGTAGGGGTGTAAGGAATTCAATGCCTGGGGTTGTGCGCCTTAGTAAGTTGTGGAGGGAGTGGGCCAACCTTGCGAGATGCCCAGAGACATTGAGCACTATACCGGATGCCTGCCTTCAAGCCTTGGGGGCAGATGAGGTCTGAGTCAGGCGCGAGCCTTGGGGCCAGCCTTGGACTAGGATATAGACCGAGGAGGCTTATGCTTGATTCTAAAAGTGGGAAAAAGGACAGAGTTCAATTTTTTTGCAATATGTATTTTCCTTTGCTTTGATCACAGAATGTAGAAAATAGATTCCAAGGCAGAGTAAAACTCCGCATAGCACAATTCAAGGAAGGATTTTCAATTTCAAAATATGTTTTGATCTTCCATAGATCAACTATCCTATTCCACCCGGTAGTATTGTCTTATTCAACAGAAAGAAATCAAGTAGGCAAGGTAATTTATTGCTTGTCCGCACCGGGCCCACAATGAAAGAGCGGATCGAATCTATCGCGATCGTAAATAGCTCTCCTATAACTGGAATGTCTCTGGTGGATTCAGAGATTCATACCGGATCGAAGGGAAGTTTTAACATATTGGGATCAACATTAAAAAAACGATTGGTTCAGATTCGGTGAATACCTGGTTTTCCTTGGGATTTCCCGGGTGTTGTGAAACTTTCGATGCCTGCTGGTTATACTAGTTCAGCAGAGGGTATTGGGACTTTTACATGAAGTAATAAATAACAAAATAAATGTAATGTCCCTTAATAATAAATAATAAAAACTTAACTTCGAGACGAAGTTCCTCAAAGTGGGGGAGTATGTAATGTCCCTTAATAATAAATAATAATAAATAACATAATATAATAAATAAATAAATAATAGTAATAGTAAATAAATAATAATAAATTAATTACATGCTCTAAATAAATATAAATAAGAATAAAACAAGAAAGCAGTAAAAATCAATAAAGCTATCAAAAAGTAAAAACAAAAGAATAAAACAAGAAAGCAGTAAAAATCAATAAAGCTATCAAAAAGTAAAAACAAAAGAATAAAACAAGAAAGCAGTAAAGTTGCATGGTGACACATGGAGTGTGTGCATGTGGTTCCCCTTCCAATGTTTGCTCTATTTAATAGATAGGGAGGAAGATGAGAAGCATTCCATGATTCCATCATCCATTCTCTTAGGAGAATAGTGTTGTGAGACAAAGGATACCCTGGCAGTAGTACGTTGATTGAGAGCTCGGGGGTGGCCAGTTGTAGCAAGATTTTGTGCAATTGAGCCTACGGTTGGGTGGAGAGTCATCCCCAAGACTTTGTTGCAGTTAGTAGAATTCAACTAGCGTTCCACAGGTAAGTAGTCTCTCCTCACATTTCTTTTGAAATTTATTGTTAACATGTTGATTATAAATCGCTTGATTAATCTAATTAATTACGTATTGTTATTTCGGGGTTGTTACAGAATGGGAATTACCGAAGAACAGTTAGTTTCCTTCGATCGCGTCAGATCTGCTAGAAGCAACAAAGTTCACTTCGCTCTAGGCCACAAAGGACGTCGAGAGGGTCAAGAAGAGTAATATCTTTTGGGTGTTGATGGAGGTAAGCATCTGCACCGCGATAAGTCGTGGCTATCACCAATTTTATTTGAGCAGTTGTCGGGCTATGTGGAGTTCAAAGTGGACTTCCACTGTGTCTCCATCCAGGTGCAAAAGGACCCTAAGCAGAAGTGGTATGATCTCCCATACCTTGCAACATATTATGCAATCACAGCGGTCCTTGAGAAATGGCCAGCAGAATGGCGCACAGCCTCAAACTTGTCGGCTAGGTCCAGTAGGTCCACAGGAAAGCAAAAGAAGGAAGAGGCCTAGTTGAAGATGCAGCAGTTGGCTGAAAGGAGGAAAAAGGAGGCTGAGGAAAAAGCCAGAGCAGAGTGCGCTGCAAAGAAGCAGGCTGAAGAGAAGGAAGGGGAGGAAGAGCACGACTCTAACAAAAGTCAGAGGTCCCCTTCGTCACAGACAGAGGATGAAGAGCAACAATCAGAACAGGGTGGTGGAGACCAGGAGAGTACTCCGTTCCAGATAAAGAGCACTCAGGAGTAGGAGAAAGAAGGGTCGCGGAAGAAGTCCAAGGCCAGTAAATCATCGCTCGACCCGATCACCTTGACAGAAGGTGACTTGGACGACATTGGAGATAAAGTAAGGGATGCGACCACGAAGATGCTACAGCAGTTTGAGCAGCAGCAAAAGCAGGTCTTGATTGCCATTCAGATGGGTCTACATGAGCTGCAGATCCAAGCTACTCAACTGCAGACCGGTGTAGGGTGGGGCAGTGCAGCGTCGACTATTTTGGCGCCAAGGACCTCCAAAGCAGCCAAGATGGTCTGCTCCTTGGATCTCGGGCCGTCATGCTGTTGGATGGAGCTTTGACTATAGAAGCAGAAGTTGACAGGGCTATTGTCAGCACTCTTAGGAAGGTTGGGTTGAACTTGGTCGTGCTTCCAAGTGAAGCCCTTCACACCTTGTAGGCAGGTGTGATCGCAAAACTTCAGGCCCGAGAGCAGCGCACGCTGAGTGTGATCAGCGAACAAAAGGTGAACAATGCGTAGATGTTCATCGAGAAGACTTCATCAATTGACACATGGAAGAAGGTGTAGTAGAAGAATGAGCACATTGTGGCCGTAGTCGTTGAAGCATGTAGAACCGTTCTAGAGTTGCATATCCCAGAAGAAGCACTAGTGGAAGCCAAAATTCGAAAGCTTGTTGCAGGTGTGTGTGACACAAAGACAGAGTTGGCCAAGGTTCAGTTTGAACTGAACCTTAAGATCATAGAGCTTGAGTTGAAGGCCTAGTCTTCAACCCCACCATAGGTCAAAGAGCAATGCGAGGAAGCTGTCAAGGATGCAGTTTCTACAGTAGATGTCGCGGTAACAGATTGCGCCACACTCTTTGAGAGTCGCTAGAGGTACTTACCAATCTGTAGGAAGATCCCAACCTACAGATGTTAGCAACAGAGGTGATGGAATTACAGCAGTAGTACGAGGAGGTTAGAGCGATGGCAAGCATTGTCACCATCACACAAAAGTTGGCCAAGCTGCAGGAAGTAAAGGGACTGAAGGAATAGGTGGATGCAGCGCAGCGAAGAGAGGCAATATTGAAGGCCAGATTGGGGCCTTAGCTGGATGAGGCCTATGTGCTCACTGCAACCATTGAGGGAAAACTGGCTAGCCTACAGGCAACACAACAACAAATCAAGGCAGACAGTGCAGGACCAGCAACGGAGCAGCTAGTGGAGCAGGTTAAGCAGACAGCGACGCAATGTACCGCTGAAGTTGCAGTAGTTCAAGTGGAGCTGGGAGGTCTTCACGACAATATCTCTGTGCCAGTAGAGTGACTCCGGGGTGAGTCACCATATTTGTGTTGGGGGCATGTTGGGAACGAGTCCCCTAGGGTCATTTTTGGGGTTAAAAGCCTATGTTTTGGGGCAGAAAGCCCAAGTTTTTGTATAAGTGTAAAGTCTCTGCATTTTGTGGTCACGGAGCACGAAGATGTGAAGTGTCGTAAAGGGTTTCCGCCCTTAGTTTATGTAAACCAAGTTGGCTTTTGGAGATCTACCCATGGTCCGCAGACCATGGGATAAAAAGGGAAGTCTTAGAAGAGTCTAAGGCAGTTTAGTTCTTAGTATGATTTAAGTCATTGATAAATGTAATGGGTATGTGAGATCTAAGAGCAAAGAGTCTTAGCATAGGAAGGAGGCTCTGCAGCTGTGTGCACAAAGGCATAGGGTAGAAGTCTGCAGCTGAGTGCGCGGACCCCTGCAGGTGTGTGCGCAGGGCGGTTAGAGTCTGTAAAGAAGATATGAAGCATCAATAAAGATAATTATTCTAAAATTATCTATGTATGATCTATTTTACTTATGTTATAAATGGATATGATTATGTTATGATGAATATTGGGTTTTTGTTTTAATGTTGTATTGTTGCGCAAATCCATATGTTTTGCTTTGTTATCTAAACACAAGTAAGAATATCTGTTTACGCGAAGATCATCTTAATGCATGTTGAAGTTATCAGATACTTAAGCTAATTTGGGTAAATACAAAAGTAAGAGTAATTATAGAGGCGTGTAAGTGTCTGATCCACCTATCTAGGGTACGCGAAGGACAGTCATAGACCTTCGCGGAGATCTAGAGGACGACTAAGAGGAGTATATCGATAAGCCCTAAAAGGCTTATCAACCTGCGCGAGGGAAGGATTAAGGTATAAAATGACATCACTACCATCTTTGGGTGCGGAAACTTGGTTCCTGCATCCCCCCATGCTGCTTCGGGTGAGAGTTCAGTTCGCGTTCCGCAAATTGATGCCGAAAGGGCCAGTAGTGTAGGGATTTGCTTGCCTAATTAACATTGAACCTGGGTTAGGGCCCATTAAGCCAACATTTCATTTTGGGATGAAGCTTCCAACGATGAGCTTCATTGTTGCCCTCCCTAGATTAATGTTTGCATGTAACTTGCTTTTCCTTTCCTTTACTCTTAAATGGATTTTTACTACCTTCTTCTGGGGTGTTTTTCCCTCTTGCCTCAAGATGAGTGGCTTGCACACATATCATCTAGATTATTGGGATTAAACATTAAGATAGTATGCCTAAGGTAACTGTGTAAACCCCCTATGTACTTCAGCAATGTGTCATGTGATTGCAAATCTACACCTAACATTAAATACCTTTTTCTGAATTCTTGGGTGTAATCTTGCACATTTTGACCTTTAAGTTGTTTAAAGTTTTTCCAATTCATGATCATTTTCTGCATATAAGCTAGAGGGTATAATTGTCTTTTGATTGCAACAATGAAATCAAGCCAAAAAATTGAGATCTTACCGTGTTTTTTAATCTCCTCTTGGGTCTTTGATTCCCACCATACTAGTGTTGCACCCTCCATTCTCAAGGAAGTTATCTGAATCTTTATGTCATCCCTCTTGAAGGTTTTGTATCTTGCAATAGACCTCCAACTAACGAATCCAATTATCAAGCTTCTCTGCATTCAATTCACCATTATACATAGGCAGCTCAAATTTAACATCAGGTTTTAAAAAAGGTGATTTACCAGTTCCTTTTAAAGTATGATGATGAGTATGAGTAAGGGTTGTGTTAGTGGAAGAGGGTGAATATGCTTGTGAAGAAGAATATGAAGAAGGTGGTGGAGAGGGTGGAGGTTTGTGTCCATTTCCATTACCTCCTCCTGAAGACCCTTCTCCTTTGGGAGGTTTGGAACTCTCTCCTTGAAACCAGGTATTCCTCTCTTCATAGAGGACCTTCACCATCTCTGTCATATCAAAGAAAACCTTTCTAAAGGTCTTCTCATCTTCTATCATGTTTGTAGGTAGACATGATATCTGGAGTCTCAACTGCAACTTGAGGCTAAACTAGTGTTGGAGATTGTGGCAACCTTGCTCTCCTTCCCCTTGACCCAACTTCAGGACTTCCAACCAGCTTTCCTTCACCTCTTTTGAGTTTTAACCTTGTAAGCATGACATAAACTTGCAAACAATTAAATCCTTCTTTCACAAAGAAAACCTAGTGCTTTGATACCAAAATGATCTGATTTAGAATATTAGATTGTTGTGCTAAGATCCTCCTTAGATTAGAAACAAAATACTTTCATTGTGCTTAAGGATTCATGAATTTTTGCAAGTGAAAAATGAGTTTTTATGTTAATTTTAGGAGAAATTTAACATAAATAAGAGACTGAACAACAACATAAACATGTATGTAACATCATCAAAAACACATTACAACAGGAACATGATAAAGGAGTTCACCCCTCCTGGGCTACATCTACTTGGTCTAGCTTCCAATGGCTTAGGCCTCTCTATCATGCTCAAAAGTGTAAAAATATGTGTTTACAATGCTCAAATACTTTTGAAACCTACTCCACTGAGTCCAAAAATGGCTATCTAGCCTTTTGTTTTGTCCAATTTGGTGAATAATTGAAGAAGTTATGACTTCCTCCTTGTTTTCCCAATGTTCGCTCCACAAGTTGCCCCATTTCCGGCATGATCCTAAAAATTAGCTCCCAAAAGCGCTAACTGAACGAAAATTTCACTGCGCGGTGTCCATAATCTGTCGACACCGACTACCCCATCGTAAATCGCAATCGGCAGAAAACCGGCGGTCTTATGGTCTGTGAATTTGGAGGGGCGATGTGCGATTGCGATATGGTAGACCCGACAAAACTATTAATTGTAACCCATAGTCACATCGCATCTAAGATCCTTTTGCAAATCGCAATCAGCAGAGAACTAGTGGGTAACATAATGCAGGACTCTGCCTTCTATGGTGTCCGATTACGATTATCGCATCGTAACCCGGGTACGCTGGGGACCGATTTCTGCAATATCTTCCCTATTGCAAAGTGCGATTGCGACTTATCGCATTGCAACGCATCGCAACCCTGAACTTGCTTGAGGTCGATTCTTTAACACGAGGACCTCTGTCTTTTGCGAAGTGCAATTGCGATTTATCGCATCGCAACCCTAACTTGTTTGGGGCCGATTCTTTAACATGACCCGCCTACGATATGCGATTTGCGAAATGCAGGGGCCAATGGCGGTCTGCCACTTGGCACTTCCCCAATCGCTGAAGGGCCTGCCACATCATCTTTTCCTACCATCTGTCCAAGTCAAACCTGAATTTTGACTTGCTCTAACTTCTTCATACGAGATCAAATTCGAGTTCGTTCGCGCTGTTGGAATCAAATGTTGAAAATGGAAACAAGAAATGCTAAAAATAGCATTGCTATAAATATAATTTCAAGATATACTCCAACTCTGTTGGAAATAGCAAAAATATAGAAATGCTAAAAATAGCATTGCTATAAATAGCATTTCGGGATAGATTCCAATTTTAATTAGTCCCTGAATTAAAATTGAGAATTAAAATTTGAATTTGGTCTCAGCAGCTGTTTGAAAAATAATTAATTAATTCATCTTGAGTTAATTAGTTGGAAAAATTCAAACATGAAGTCTTTGTGAAGACATGCAACAGTTATCCCTTCGATTGAGGAAATTATCCCTTAATTAAGGAGATAAGGATGAGTTGTATTTGAGTTGTAATTAGTTATCTCAGTTAACTGAGTTAAGTCCAGTTAGATTAGTTCCAAACAATTTGTGGAACTGATTGTGAGTTCAGTCATTTAATGCATGCATGCATGCAACTAGTGTTCTCCAGATAACTGAATATTCTCTCATAAATAACTCATGCATGTCAGTTCAGATAGAGACCCAGTTGAGATTAAAGGAAGGGACAGTGTACTATCAGTTGGAGGAATTTTTCCTATAAAGGAAACTCATCCATGCAGAAGGATTAACTCCTTCAGGATTGCACAGTTATTTCAGAGGTTAGTGTTGTGTGTGAGGTGAGAATCACACAGGTTGCAGCTAGAGGACCCAGGAGAAACTGCGCAAGGAAATAGGAGGCTTGGAGGACTGAAGGAAGGCATATGTGTTGTCTATTCTTTCTATGAGCAGCAATGAGGGATTGTAATGAGATCTGGATAGTTTGTGAGCTAAAGCTTTGTGTAATCCTTAGATATTTCGACTTGTATGATAATACAGATAGCGGGGTTTTTAGCCGAGGCTTTCCCAGAGTATTCTTCTGTGTTCATGTGTGATTGATTTCTTCTTCATCTGTTATATGTGTTCTATTTGATCTTGCTCAAAATCGATTAGCTTCCGCAAGTTTGTTTGTAGAATTAGATCAAGTATTTTTCTTTAGTATATTGCATTATCAGGTGATCTATAATGAGAATTTCTACATGGTATTAGAGCAAAGGTGATCAAAGCGGAGAACAGTATACAAAGAAGGGAGAAGTTCGAAGTTTGAAGTTCTTGATTGTAGAAATCGAATTCTTATCACATCTCAAAGTTCACCAATGGCGTTCAATGGTTTGAGACTCGAATATGCCCTGGATGGTAGCTCGAATTATATATCCTGGAAGGATCACATGGAAGCGGTATTAGAGGACAATGGTTTGAAGGACTTCATTGATCAAGAAGTCCCCAAGCTAGCAGCAGCTAATGTCCAAGAATTGGTGGAATGGAAGAAATGTGTGGCTAGATCAAGGAGGATTCTTCTAGAGGGAGTTCGAGACCATATTGTCTTGAGTTTCCATGGGAAGGAGACACCGTTTTCAATGTGGAAGACATTGAAGGATATATATCTGAACAGCAGCGATCAGAGGAAGCTGGCGCTGAAAGACAAGCTTCAGAAAATCAAGTGTGAAGAGGGTGACATGATATCTACATATCTGAACAAGCTCACCACCTGCAGGGATAAGCTTGGAAGTGTAGGAATCACGACAGCCGATGATGACATGGTGAGTCTTGCTCTCCTCAGTCTTCCTAAGAGCTAGCATAGATATCAGGACTCAATGAATGGAAGAGAGAAATTTCCAGATTGGGAATGACTGTGGTCATATCTAATGCAGGAGGAGATCAGTAGGAGCACCAGAGATGGTTCTTCATTCAAGGAGGATGAAGAAAATCTAACCTTAGCCAGTAAGGCAAGGAAAGGGAAGGAGAAGGATTCTCATTCCAAATCGAGTTCTTCCCATGGTGGGGAGAAGATTGACAAATCTAAAGTGAGATTCTTTAATTGTCATGAGGTGGGCCATTATGGAACTAATTGCCCATTGAAGAATTCCAAGAAGGGATCCTCGGAAGGATCTGAAGGTGAGGCATTGGCCTCTCAATTCGAATTGGATTTTACCCTCATCACATGCATGGTTTCATCGATGATGGGTTGTGGTTGGTTTCTTGACAATGGAGCCTCATTCCACATGACTGACGATAAGAGTTTGTTCAGTACCTTGGAGGAGAAAGACCTCCAGACGTGCATAGAGATGGGTAATGATGAAAAGTATAGTGTTTCAGGAGTGGGCACAGTTGCTTTTCAGAGGGAGCATGGAGCTCGCATCACCTTGACAGATGTGAAGTATGTGCCAGGACTGAAGAAGAACTTGGTATCGATCGTGATGTTGGAGGACGAAGGCTGTGATGTTGTCTTCAGTAAGGGAAAGGTTTTCCTTAGACACATCACCATGAGACAGGTGAAGCAGATCGGTTCACGAGTCAAGAACTTGTATGCTCTTGAGGTTCAAGATGCATGCAAGGCCTTGAGGAGCAAGGCAAATGTTGGAGACTTGGTAGTTGAGAGGGAGAGTACATTACCTCCCAACATTCAGCCTCAAAAGAAGTATCAGACAATTGTGGAGGAGCCACAATTGGTGAAGCAGCTTCAGGAGGTTGTGGAGCAGCCACAACTAGAGAAGCAGAGAGGAGACCGAGAGGAGGCATCCACTCATGCAGAGACCTCAAGTAGGGGGGAATTTCGAGCCAAGTGGGCAAAGGGATCACATGCAGCCATACCTCCAGGTGGGAGGTGGGGCGATGCGAAGTGATAGTCCCAAGAAGGCTGAAATAGGGGTAGGATCCTTGAGGTACCCAACTTCTTTGATTAGACCTTTCTACGGGAGCCCCGACAAGGAGTAAAATTGCATTACCCAAAAATAGCACTTTTTAGGTATTGAAAATATCTTGGAGCCCTCCGTCTAAGGAGGTACTCTCATGTAGGGTGAGTTGGCCGGGCTAGGTTATGGTTTGGGCCTGCCAGCTTCCCGCGGAAAATGGAAGTAACCCCTATTAGCCTGTCCCTCTCTACATGGGTCCCTAAGGGTTTGACTAGTGCGGTGAGAGGGGTGTATGGGAGACTGTGAATGTCTTTTTCATCAGGGTAAGGCAACGGGAAGTGGCCAATATTGCGTGAAAATGAGTTAGCTGCTCAGTGGAGGCTCCAGGATGTATTCATTATCCATATTCCTGACAAGGAGTGTTTATAGGTGGGTTTTGACCCTTTTTCTATACCCACCCTACGCTCGATTTGGTAGGCCCTTTTGAAGTTTCGGCGAAGCGCTTTCACGCAAGGAACTTCAACTAACAAACTCCCTGCAGTGATGTCTAACTCATTCCCTCCTAATTGAGAGCTCAGCGATAAGCCTTCTCTCAAATAGAGATAGGAACAGACATTGACCTCGGCCCAGAGGGAGGAGGTTCTGTTAGGAGTTTTTGGTCAAAGTTAAGGGATACAAGGTTGGGCCAAAGGCTCAAGGAGGGGCCCCATCAAGGATGAGTGTCCCATCAAGGTTGGTCGAAGGCTCAAGGCTCAAGGTGGGGCCCCATCAATTGCCCTTCAAGCAAGTTCCTTATTCATTGTCAGTGGTCTTGCCCGAAGGGCAATTGATGGGGCCCCACCTTGAGCCTTGAGCCTTCGGCCAACCTTGATGGGGCCCCTCCTTGAGCCTTTGGCCCAACCTTGTATCCCTTAACTTTGACCAAAAAAGCCTAACTGAACCTCCACCCTCTGGGTCGAGGTCAATGTCTGTTCCTATCTCTATTTGAGAGAAGGCTTATCATCGAGCTCTCAATTAGGAGGGAATGAGTCAGACATCACTGCAGGTAGCTTGTTGGTTGAATTTGCTTGCGTGAAAGCGCTTCGCCAAAACTTCAAAAGGGCCTACCAAATCGAGCGTAGGGTGGGTATAGAAAAAGGGTCAAAACCCACCTACAAACACTCCTCATCAGGAATATGGATAATGAATACATCCTGGAGCCTCCACTGAGCAGCTAACTCATTTTCACACAATATTGGCAACTTCTTGTTGCCTTACCCTGATGAAAAAGACATTCACAGTCTACCATACACCCCTCTCACCCCACTAGTCAAACCCTTAGGGACCCATGTAGAGAGGGACAGGCTAATAGGGGTTACTTTCATTTTCTGCGGGAAGCTGGCAGGCCCAAACCACAACCTAGCCCGGCCAACTCACCCTACATGAGAGTACCTCCTCAGACGGAGGGCTCCAAGACATTTTCAATACCTAAAGAGTGCTCTTTTTGGGTAAGCAAGACTAGCTGAGCGGGTAGAGACGAATGTGGATGGAGCAGCAGAGAGAGCTACAGTGCAGGAGTCCCAAGACAACGCAGAGCTAGCAAGTTGCAGCAATGCAAGACGCACAGGAGTGTTTCACCAGTGCAGGATGGCACAGAGAGGTGTGCAACTGTGCGAGATGCAGAGAGTTGTTGCAGCAGCGCAGAGGTCAGAGAGGGAGCACTTGTTAGTGGCAGAGGGATCTTTAGCATCAGAGGGTGTTTCTAGCCCAACACGGAGGTCTGTTGCGAGATCATTTACTTGCTTCTCAGTAACTGAGTTGTAGTGCAGCAGTGGGTAGCATGATGCAACATGGTCAGAGGAGGTGCAATGCAGATGTAGTGTTGGGAGACAGGACCAACAGCAGCATGGATGCAGCAGGAAGAATCAGTGTGATTGATGCAGTCAGAGATAAAAATGACAGAGGCTAGAGCAGTCAAATACTGAAGAGCACAAAGGTACAGAGTTTTCAGTCAATAGAGGCAATAGCAGTCAAATACTTTGATGACAAAATCATCATTCTTATTCAAGTTGGGTATTTTTTGTTTCTAGAGTTGCTAGAGCAACAACACTTGTTGCATGCAAAACATTCCAAAGGTTCAGGATCGAGTTCGAGTTGAATGCCTTTCTTGTTGAGAGGGAGTGTTGAAAATGGCAACAAGAAATGCTAAAAATAACATTGCTATAAATAGCATTTCAAGATATACTCCAACTCTATTGGAAATAGCAAAAAATAGAAATGGTAAAAATAGCATTGTTATAAATAGCATTTCGGGATAGATTCCAATTTTAATTAGTCCCTAAATTAAAATTGAGAATTATAATTCGAATTTGGTCTCAGCAGCTTTTTGAAAAATAATTAATTAATTCATCTTAAGTTAATTAGTTGGAGAAATTCAAACATGAAGTCTTTGTGAAGACATGTAACAGTTATCCCTTTGATTGAGGAAATTATCCCTTAATTAAGGAGATAAGGATGAGTTGTATTTGAGTTGTAATTAGTTAGCTCAGTTAACTGAGTTAAGTCCAGTTAGATTAGTTCCAAACAGTTTGTGGAACTGATTGCGAGTTCAGTCAGTTAATGCATGCATGCATGCAACTAGTGTTCTCGAGATAACTGAATATTCTCTCATAAATAACTCATGCATGTCAGTTCAGACAAAGACCCATTTGAGATTAAAGGAAGGGAAAGTGTACTATCAATTGGAGGAATTTTCCTATAAATGAAACTCATCCATGCAGAAGGAATTAACTCCTTCAGGATTGCATAGTTATTTCAGAGGTCAGTGTTGTGTGTGAGGTGAGAATCACACAGGTTGCAGCTGGAGGACCCAGGAGAAACTGCGCAAGGAAATAGGAGGCTTGGAGGACTAAAGGAAGGCATATGTGTTGTCTATTCTGTCTATGAGTAGCAGTGATGGATTGTACTGAGATCTGGATAGCTTGTGAGCTAAAGCTTTATGTAATCCTGAGGATATTTCCACTTGTATGATAATATAGATAGCATGGTTTTTAGTTGAGGCTTTCCCCAGAGTATTCTTATGTGTTCATGTGTGATTGATTTCTTCTTCATCTATTATACGTGTTCTATTTGATCTTGCTCAAAATCAATTAGGCTTCCGCAAGTTTGTTTGTAGAAGTAGATCAAGTATTTTGCTTTAGTATATTGCATTATCAGGGGATCTATAGTAAGAATTTCTACATCAAAATGATGAGATATTTGATTTGAAGTTAAGTTTATCAAGATTCTAACACTTTGAGTTTTGAGACTAATTTTGAGCACCTGATCAGTGCCTAAGCAAAAGGAAAGATACCCCAAGAGCAGCGGGTTGTGTGTGAAAGGAAAGAGTTACATGTGTTGTGTATGTAAGGTTTGAAGTGCCTATGTGCTGTGAAAAAGTCAGAGGTGCCTGCGTTGTGTGAGTAAGTTGTGTGTGTCCCTTCGAGAGCATAAGTCTGAGAGTTGAGTTTGTGTAGTGTGAAGCAAGGCTGAGAGCAGACTATGTGTTGTGGAGAGAAGAGAGGCCAAGAGCTGAGTGACTGTTGATGTTAAGCAAGATCAGAGAGCTGATAAATATTGTTGTAGAGAGCAGCAAAGTGCAGCAGAGTGAGCTGAGAACAAAAGTTGTTATCAGGAAGAGTTGCTGCCAAACTACAGAGAACAACTAGTTCTTATCTAAGTGTGGGTTGGTGCCTCCAATCAGGAAGTTGGTGCTTCCATATCTAGTGGAGCTTGAGAAGGCTTGGGGGTTGGTGCCTCCTTCAAGTTCATGCTTTCTTGAATCCAAGGAGCTACAAGTTGGTGTTTTCAACAAATACATGAGGCCGATGCCTCACATGGTGCTTCTGGTAAGCTAGACAGGTGTCTACAAACAGCGGGAGTTGGTACTTCCTGCAAGTTGGTGCTAGAAAATAATCAAAGGGAGTTGGTGCTTCATGTGAGTGGGTGCTCACAAAACAGATTGGTGTAATAGAGTAGGAGCTCTTACTTACATCAATAACAACAACAAGCTTTGTGGTTTTTCCCTGAAAGGGGTTCCACATGAAAAACGTGTGTCTGATGCACATGATGCTTACAGTTTTTTTGCTTGTATGTTGACTTTATGTTATTGCCATATTATATATTGTTGTTGGTTATATGGTTGGATGTCAAGTTTAAATAAGAAAATTAAATTGGCATAAATAAGTAAAAATTAGCCTTAATACTGATTCACCGCCCCTCTCGGTATTATCATTGTTTCCAACAACTTCAAAACCGTTTTCAATTCTCCTAAGTTTCCCTTAATCCCCTTGAGCTCTGAAACTGATGTGGACAAAATCTCTTCATATTCTTTTAGTAGATCAAAGATTTATTTTGTATTCTGCTCATTCCAGTAATTGCATATAGAAGCTAGTTTAGGTTTCTCCTCAGTGTCGATATTATGTTTTCGTAACTTCAATGGTTGTAGGTGTGGAGCATCTTTAAAAATATCATCCTTTATATTTCACTCCCCTTTAGACTCTTTGAAAGTCAAGTGCCTCAATTCTTCTAAATCATCGTCATTAGCGTCTCGATTCACCTCCCTGTAAGTAACAACTTCATGGAACCTTGATTCATAGGTATGTTAAAAAATGTCTTGGTCATTATAATCCTCAACAGGCTTCCCTGTGGGGAATAAAACTCCTTTTATTGCTTTCAAGGCTCCCACAATATTTTCATCGTCATCTTGAGAAGGAAAAATCATTAGAGAATTGAGCTATCATTAGTTCCCATTCACTTGTCATTCTTTTCATTTCCTCCTTCAGATACCAACATTGCGGGAATGCCCCCAAAGTATGGATAAATTGATGTACCCACAAGGTTACAATAAGTCCTACTTCAGTCCACTCAGTTTTGCAAGTCTAAATGTGTTTTTGTGGACTCGTATATCCCTCATATTTAGGAATTCTGGTTGAATAGTCCTTTGGGGCACCAAATCGACATAGAAAATTAGACTTGATTAATTCCCACTCTTGAAGATGATTACAATGAGCTCCCCACCACCTTGCTAGCGTTGTTGTAAAGGAAACATCCAACAATGGTATCTTGTGTGTCTCTTCAAATTTTGAGTCAATTTCATTAATAAAATTAACAATAGAACCTATACCATTAAAAGTAGGAAAATATCGTACCTCCATACCAATCCAATGAGTATAATGAGCAGTTGCACACCATCTAGGATATAACTCATGATCTCCTTGCTGCCAGTCATCCCATACAACGTCCAAACCAACTTTTGTATTTTGAATGATCCTCCAACTAATAGAACCATCAGCAGTAGGACTAGTATAATCCTTATGTTTTTGAGCAATAATATATTACTTACAGGGGACACATCATCTTCAAAAAACAATTGTCTCATTACAAAATTCATTTCTTCATCCAGATGGGTATTTTGGTTCACTACTCCAACGGTTGGCCCTAGTCTATCTGGCGTCTTTACTCCTTCTTACTAATGGATATCTCTGCTACTTCCTTCCATATGTCTCCCAACAATGCTTATAGTACCTTCTATTTAGATAGAACTCACATTGTCACTATCCTCTATCTTCCGCAACTCCAAGCTACTTGGTCCCCCTACCAGTAATCTTGGACTACTCAACACCTCTCCTATTTGGTGTAATTCCCTCTATCATCTTCAAATCTCATGCAAAATCTTCTCCCTCCATTCATCGACTATCTTTTCCCTCCTTTGTGCTCTAAAATATATATCCCTCCATTACTCATTTTCATCCATCACAACAACATATTCATCTTTGGAATCGAGGAAACATTTCTCTCCTAAATTCTACCCCTAGTACTTAAAGTTTTAAGATGCCACATTTTGTTCTTGAAATGGAAATAAGTTTTCTTCCGCCATAAAAACTTTAATCTAGAGAGGGATTTCTTTTATAAACCTTCCCTGCAACCCTTATTTGAACACAACTTCAACTTTGGAGAAAGATAAGTGATCTTCTGCAACAAATTCAATAATGTAACTTTCTAGAGTTGTTATTACCCAAAAACAAACATCCCTCGTCAGCTAAGTGTCTAACTTATGCAACTAAGCTAGATTAGTAGTAGTTTAGATACGAGGAGGTCTAAGAAGGTTCCTCTCTCCTCTCTTAATCTGAAACTGATGCAACTAGTTGTGAATTTCTTCAAGAAATTGAAATCAAAATATCTCATACTAGTCGCGGGCGGGTTCTACATATAAGGCCTCTTCCCTTACCCACTCTAAATTCTTTCGTTGTAACTAAGCTTTCTAAAAACTAAATCGGTCAATTTGCTCCTAACATCAGTCTTGATGATCTCGTCTAAGGATTATTGATACGATGGTCCATATCCCTTCAAAATACTACACATCCCCAACAACATAACCATTTGTTGGCTTAAAAATTTGAACAGAGGTAGACTCTAGGTTCGGACACAGGGTGCCAAAAAAAGAGTTCAGCGTAGTCTAGAAATTCGTAGCCATTTTCACCTCCCTTGATAAGAAAGAGGGGTATCTCATCCAAGGCATGCCAAGAATTAACAAAGAATAAGGGATCATAGAACGACATCAAGGAACGACTCAACAAATAATCCATCCATTACATATATATAGTGGATAAGTTCTTGCAATTGCAGACATTATGTAATCACAAAAATAACACGAACACAAGATAGAAGGAAATAACACAAAGTATTTTGCATTAAAATCTTAAAAAAATTAAGAGGCTAAACAAGCCATCAGCATTTGAACACATAAACATTTTCCCACAACACTTCTTTCATTAGCAACCAAACCAGATCATTATATTACAAAGGCTCTTCATTAGAGGCTAGAGCCAGATCACTATCGAATCAGAATACAAAACATAATTCAGAGATAGATCAAAAACATTAAGAATATCTTCGATCATCACGCTGGCAACATTTCAACATATGCTTTGAATCTCCTCCGTTGTCGTTTTGTAATGATCATTACAATATAAATATTTACTATAAATTTACAATAGAAATGCATTTTGTAATGACCTAGTTTGTTGGCATAAAAATTTGAATAGAGGTAGACCCTGGGTTCGAAAATAGGGTGCCAACAAAAGAGTTTTTCCTAGTCTAACAATCCGCCAGCATTTTCACCTCCCTTGATAAGAAAGAGAGGCATCTCACCTGAGGTGTTTCATGACTTAACAAAGAGTAATGGATCACAAAACAACATCAAGGAATGACTGAAAAAATAATCCATCCATTACATACAGAAAACATATAATTTGTAGCAATTGCAAACATGATGTAATTAGAAAAAGAATAGGAGTGCAAGATAGAAGGAAATAACAAAAAAATTCTACGTTAAAATCTTAAAATTTTTATGAGGCTAAACAATCTATCAACATTTGAACACATTAACATTTTCCTGCAACACTTTTTTCATTAGCAACTGAACCTGATCATTACAGTATAAACTCTCTTCATCAAAGGTGAGAGTTGGATCACTATTGGATATAAATTTAAAACAAAATTTAGAGATAGATAAGAAACATTAATAATCCCTTCGATCATCATGCCGACAACATTTCGACATATAATTTGAATCTCCTCCTCTACCATCTTTTCTTAAGCTTCTTATAGATTTCATGTCCTTGATCCCGCTCACTTAATCTAGTCCATTTTGACAAAACCTGGGTGTTTTGGTCCTTATCGCCTTTTATTATTTAGAAAGCCAGCACAAATATCCTTCTTTTGCAACCTTTGCAAATTCCAACATAACTTCTTTTTATTCTCCCTTGTCACTTCTTTCCAATCATTCTTGGTGTCTGGTTGTTTCAGCCATTCACTTGACTTTTTCCACTGATCTCTTTTGTGACCATCTTCTGAGCAAAATCTTGATCAATTTTTTTCCAAAATTTCTATAAAAAAATGAAGGACCCAACAAGCCCCGACCACCATCTATTGACTCGTCCTTGAGTCAATCTTCTACTAGCACTCATGCTTCTACTTTTTGTTGTTGTACCTCTTCTTGTGCCTCTTCTTCTTGTGTCGTGGGTTCACCTTCAAACGGAGGACCCAATAGTTAGTCACATAAAAATGTTAGCTGCCTAGGTAGGAGCGGCTAAAAGATGACCCTATTATATATTTCCATCCCCTAAAGGGAAGTCACATGTCCTCATTCCTCACCTCAATCAATAAGTTTCATGTGAATAATAATGGAACAAAAGGGGAAAATGGGTTTCAAGGTGAAACGCCATGGTCAAATGCGTACAAATAATGAGGGATTCCACATATTGGGCTTAGGTATGTGAGGAGGGATTAAAGGTGGATGCGTAAGTTACCCCAACCTTTGTTTTTCCACCCCTCTTATTACCTTTTTTTTTACTGATTTTTTTCTTTATATTACTACTTGAAGCTCTAGGAAATAAAAGCATGTTGTGAATGATGTATAACAGTGGTTACCCCCTTAGTGGTGGGGCATTTCATCACCCACTAGGGGTTTTGGACATGAAAGGGTTCCTCTTTTATGAAGTGACACGACAACATTGGCCCAAGGAACTAGGTGATGGATGTAATGATAATGGGTATAGCTCATGTTTGGTTTTTTCCCACATGATAATATTAATGCACTGAGCATATTTTGCATTTTATAATTTTTCTTATTTTTGTTTCTTGATTGTGGAAATCATATGATTTTTCTTTTCATTTTAGCTACATCAACCTCTTGGGGCAATGTTTCCAGACTCGGCCTAGATTTGTGGAAGGGGAAGAGGGCATGCTAGATCCCACTTAACCAATGGACAAGTGGACCCATAGAAGGAAGTTGAAATAATGGATTGTAGTGTATAAAGGGGAGTGATAAGTATGGAAAAGGGATACACGAAACATGCTTCAATCATGGATTCCCCAGTAGTGCCCCTTCTTGAATATATAGTCCATCAGAGGTGGTCCCGCTGGACTAAGATAGAAAATTAACCCCCCATTTAAGGTGAGGGAGCAAGACTACGGCCAAGACCATAATTTCTTCCAAGTCACCCAATAATCCATGCAAAATTCCCAAAATAATAATAAGCATAAGCACCCGAATGAAAAATGAATAAATTACCTTTTGACTAGAAGTCCACCTTCCAAAAGCAGATACTAAGAAAGGGGTGAGGAGTCATATGACTAATGCAAATGGCAGAGATATGAATGGCACATCACGTCAGCTAGTAGGTGTCCCTTGGGGTTGCTAGTCATTGGCTAAAGAGATTGCTAGGAGAAAATATTTCTCCTATGGGGTCACCTACTTTTGGTGGGAAACATTTGACTCCAACTAGGGCATGAGCTTATTGTACATCACATGATCCATGTACTCGAGTAGGGAGGCCATTAGAACTCCAACAATCTCTAGGGAATGTATACCTATAACCTGCATATCATAGTACAATTATTGGGAGCATGTGCATTAGGTGTACTTTTATTGCCCATGTTTATTTTATTAAAAATAATCTATATATAAAAGTAAATCTATGCTAAGATGCAATAATAATATACATGCACCTACTCTAGCATGAGAACATGATGTGATGATGTTATCTATGCAAATATAGCATGCAATGCACCTACAATAACATTCATGACATGTAAGGTCAAGTATCTAAGAAGGGGTGATACAATTAGCCTTTAGAGGATTAGGCCAAAGTTCACCATCAAGTCTATATATGTAATAGTACCCTATACCCACCTTTCCATGGATCTTGACAAGGATAGTATGTTTTTCAGCTAAGAGTGTGTATCCAACCTTAAATTCACTCTTAGGATTTGCACCCACTTCTTCTTTGGGATATTATCCTTTGAATTGGGATGCTTCATGAGGCACACACCTTGAGAAGAAGGATTAGCATGCTTGGATTGGCTAGGGGGCTTAGAACCATTTATACCATAATGATGATCAAGATATGCGAAACAGTCAATTTCGTCAACATGAGTAGGGAGTTAGGGTTCCCTATAAAATATAAATACATAGCCATCAGGCTAAGGGATGGTGTCGTAAGACAAATCCATTTGTAATTTTCCACCAATGGAAGCACAATATTTCTTTGACAACAAGATCCCTAAACATCAGGTATATCAATCACAATAATGTCCATTAGCACAGATATGTCTTTATTATGATCTAAAGTTTCCTTGAGATCCTTGATGAATCCATGGATGGGAATGGACCTGGAATCAAAGCCACACACATTCCTATAAGGTCGAGTGATATCTAATTCAAGTTTATTCATGACTTTTAATGGCATAATACTGGCAAAATCCTCATAATCAAGCATATAATTATGGAGAAGAAACCAATTAATGGCTAAGGTTAGTAGTAATCGCTCATGAACAAGATTAGTCTTCTTAAAATAAAGTTTTTTGTGGCATAACAGGAGGGTCCTTGAAAACTTTGCATCTGCTCAACAGCTAGGCTCAAATTTGTAGGCTGGAATGCCCACTTTATCTGTAGGTTTAGACTCAAATTTGTAAGCTGAAATGCCTATTTTATGTGCCTAAAACTTTATAGTTCCATAACTATGTGTCACAATAGTTTTCGAATTTCTTAGAGTATTTTAGTAAATCTGAAGAATATGCTAGTTGTAGCATGAGTCTTGGTATGGACATTAACATTGACAAATCATAACAAATCCCTAGGCATATCTTCATTTGGATTATATTTGGACATTATTTCAGATTAGTGAAATCGCCGTGACTATCCCATCAGGATAGATGCATACAGACTATTTGATAAAATATATGAACGAAAATTTTCAGCTGCATGATGATTTTAGAGTTGAGATAGAAAGTGGGAAGCTTTGCCTTTTTTAATTCTTGAATCACTTTCACCACTTTGAAATTGCCTCACAATTTGACTTTTGAAACATTATACTTTATTTCAAATTATTAAGTCAAAGAGTTCAATTATAGCATGTTGTGGTGGCTCAATAAAATCTTATCTGATCATTATCCACTCAGTGTACAATGGCTCAAATTGGAGTTTAATTATAAGGTGGACAGAAATTGGAGTTTAATAATGGATGCTTGGAGCTACACGAGATTTGTCATTATAGTATGGGTTTATTATGGAAATTGTTTGGTTTTCTTTTTAATATCCCTGTCTATTTTCTTTAATATGTTGTCTTTTGTTTTGTCACTGTTGCAGAATTTTGTTACTTTTTTAATTGGAAATGGTCAATCATAGAAATATGTTCATGAATTTTACATTACTTTTAATTTAGCCTCTACACTACTTTACCTTATGCCTTGTAGATCATATTCTTCAAAATTTACATTGATGGATTTTAATGAGTAGATTGATTGCTTACTTAGCTAAGACAGATACTTTTATGGAGCATCTAAAGCATGTTTTATCGTTTAAACTTTATGATACATCTAAATCATACACTATGATTTCAGTTTAGTTTAATTAACTGTTATGATGTTTAGTATAATGTTACATGAATTTTCGTGATTCAAGGTTAATTACATATATTGGATAAAGTTGTATAAGGAGAAATGGAAAGGAGAAACTTGCAAATTTTCTAATGATGATAACTAATGATAGCTCATGTGATTATGGCCAAGGTGCTAAATAGATACTTAAGGTGGTTGAGAGGAAGTGTCACAACAAGGGTAAGAAATCAATAAGAAGAGGCAACCTATTTTAGAACATAATGGAAGAGTTTGGTATAATCATAACTTGGTACTCTAAAGGTATCACTATAAGGTCTATCTAAGGATGATGCACATAAAGAAGAAAATATTGGCAATCAACTAATGAAGTTGAATAATCATGGTAATAATGAAGGTCATTTTGAAGGAACCTGGAAGGTATGATGACATAGATTAAAGAAGTAAATCCATAATAAAATGGATCAATTGGAGGAGATAAGTTGTGTGCATGACAACATCTATAATAATTTTTCCCTCTAATGGGAGAGCCACATTGTAAAGTTTTCCATAGGGGACTAACTATATGCATGAATTATGGATAACAAGATGTATGATCAGGCAATTTTATTATGTTGATGTCTTAAAATAGGAAATGATAAGCGGATTACATTTGGTAGCCATCTTAATGAATTTATTTATCGGGTATTACCCAAGTTGGGAAATAGTAACAACATTTCCAAGTGTATCAATGCTATGCTTTTAAGAGAGGAGGAAAAGAAACCACAATGATTGGAGGTGAGAACTTAAATTCAATTTAATAAAATAGAATGAAGTGAAGAAGTTTCCATTTTTGAAGCTAGTAGACATGGAATATTAGGAAATTAAGATTAGGAGAAAAATAAAATATATCTATGAATATCGGGTAGGAGGAAATGAAGGGATGTTCTATCAAGAAGAAAGTTCTTTTAAGGGTATTGATGAGTGGACCGAGAAACATGATTGGTAATGGTCATAGTGATGATCTAAAGTTCAAAATTTTCATAATGACTAGTGATGATAAACGAGGAAGATGTTTAAAGGTTTAAATGGTTAAAAAAAAAAATATTGTTGAAGTATAGGAAGGAATGTTGCTAGAAATTTTATAAAGATACGTTGAGAAGGATTGTGTACATATTGACAAAAGAAGTGGGAGTCAATTAATAGAGGTTGTACTTGACTGATTTGCACTCATTGTTTCATGAGTAGGACTTCACATAGAGAAACTTATCAAGTTTTGTTACCATAGCATTAAAAGAAATTGCTTCCACATAACACCACACATTTAAATTTTTCATGGACAATGATGGTAGTAGTGTTTCCAACTGTTTCAAAATCTAAAATAAAGATACTATTTAATGAGCAAGAATCTCTTGTCCAACTTGAAGAAGGGTGAATTTACGATAAAGCAATCAAGTGGTATTGAGATAGGAACTTGACGAGATAAGAAAATATTTTTTGTGGATGAAAATGATAATTGTTAAGTGATGTATGTATAAGTCAACATGGATCAACAAACCCTCATGTAAGTAAATTAAGCATGATATAAAATTAAATCATGATGACCTAGTGTTTATATGCAATTGCATATAGCAGTATTGGAATCGATAAGCCAAAGGGTAAATGGATGTAAAACCAAGGGATTTTAATTTTGAGATAGATGATTTAAATAATGATTGTATAACTAGTAATATCTTAACAATGAATTTCACCATTGTATAACTTGTCATATATTCTTCCTTGGGGAAGGAAGAATATATGACAAGAGATTAAGACTCAAGATGATGATGCTCATGTGAAATTTAATGATGTACTTAGATGATTATACCTATGGTGTAAATGGTCAACTTCCTAGTTGAAAGAAGTAGAAATGATTATTGAAAAGTAATTGGTATCTCGATGAAAACATAACACTAATTGCATTGGTGAGATAGCTTAGATCCTAAAGGGATGTTGAATAATCTCATTTTATAGTTGGTATTCATTGTTTATGTAAGCAAATGAAACTTATTCATGATAAGAATGCTTATAGTGTATTATTGCTTTATATTTGATATGTATTGTTATGGTATGGGGTTATGTTGATGTGTGATTCCATTTATTATGTGATGTCATGATATATATTTGATACAGATATGTTGATGTTATATGATGATATTTTAGGATGTGAACCATGTGGTAATTGCATGCAAATTTTATGACATGCAAGAGTATGCAGTTTTTCTTACTATTTAGAATGTGGTGATTAACAAGGATGTTATGTTATCATGATGACATGCAATACTTGGCATGTGGATTATTTTCTATGATGGTATAGCTAATGCATTGGTTGCATGTTGAGGTGTGATGATTGACAGGACCCCACAAATGGGTCGAGAGGGCTGGTTTATTTGATGATCTCGTGCAAGCCCATACGCATGAGGGAAAATAAGTAACACCATATGGGCTGGGGACAAACTCAATCAACACTACATATGCCAGTGGTTCCTTTGTCTTGTATAACTCTTGATGGATAGCTCTTGGGGGTTATGGGACCATCTTGAGGAGGCCAAGTGCCTGATATTGAAGGCTAGGTGCCTAGTATTGTATTGGGATGCCGAAGTCTGGTAGGGGTGTAAGGAATTCAATGCCTGGGGTTGTGCGCCTTAGTAAGTTGTGGAGGGAGTGGGCCAACCTTGCGAGATGCCCAGAGACATTGAGCACTATACCGGATGCCTGCCTTCAAGCCTTGGGGGCAGATGAGGTCTGAGTCAGGCGCGAGCCTTGGGGCCAGCCTTGGACTAGGATATAGACCGAGGAGGCTTATGCTTGATTCTAAAAGTGGGAAAAAGGACAGAGTTCAATTTTTTTGCAATATGTATTTTCCTTTGCTTTGATCACAGAATGTAGAAAATAGATTCCAAGGCAGAGTAAAACTCCGCATAGCACAATTCAAGGAAGGATTTTCAATTTCAAAATATGTTTTGATCTTCCATAGATCAACTATCCTATTCCACCCGGTAGTATTGTCTTATTCAACAGAAAGAAATCAAGTAGGCAAGGTAATTTATTGCTTGTCCGCACCGGGCCCACAATGAAAGAGCGGATCGAATCTATCGCGATCGTAAATAGCTCTCCTATAACTGGAATGTCTCTGGTGGATTCAGAGATTCATACCGGATCGAAGGGAAGTTTTAACATATTGGGATCAACATTAAAAAAACGATTGGTTCAGATTCGGTGAATACCTGGTTTTCCTTGGGATTTCCCGGGTGTTGTGAAACTTTCGATGCCTGCTGGTTATACTAGTTCAGCAGAGGGTATTGGGACTTTTACATGAAGTAATAAATAACAAAATAAATGTAATGTCCCTTAATAATAAATAATAAAAACTTAACTTCGAGACGAAGTTCCTCAAAGTGGGGGAGTATGTAATGTCCCTTAATAATAAATAATAATAAATAACATAATATAATAAATAAATAAATAATAGTAATAGTAAATAAATAATAATAAATTAATTACATGCTCTAAATAAATATAAATAAGAATAAAACAAGAAAGCAGTAAAAATCAATAAAGCTATCAAAAAGTAAAAACAAAAGAATAAAACAAGAAAGTAGTAAAAATCAATAAAGCTATCAAAAAGTAAAAACAAAAGAATAAAACAAGAAAGCAGTAAAGTTGCATGGTGACACATGGAGTGTGTGCATGTGGTTCCCCTTCCAATGTTTGCTCTATTTAATAGATAGGGAGGAAGATGAGAAGCATTCCATGATTCCATCATCCATTCTCTTAGGAGAATAGTGTTGTGAGACAAAGGATACCCTGGCAGTAGTACGTTGATTGAGAGCTCGGGGGTGGCCAGTTGTAGCAAGATTTTGTGCAATTGAGCCTACGGTTGGGTGGAGAGTCATCCCCAAGACTTTGTTGCAGTTAGTAGAATTCAACTAGCGTTCCACAGGTAAGTAGTCTCTCCTCACATTTCTTTTGAAATTTATTGTTAACATGTTGATTATAAATCGCTTGATTAATCTAATTAATTACGTATTGTTATTTCGGGGTTGTTACAGAATGGGAATTACCGAAGAACAGTTAGTTTCCTTCGATCGCGTCAGATCTGCTAGAAGCAACAAAGTTCACTTCGCTCTAGGCCACAAAGGACGTCGAGAGGGTCAAGAAGAGTAATATCTTTTGGGTGTTGATGGAGGTAAGCATCTGCACCGCGATAAGTCGTGGCTATCACCAATTTTATTTGAGCAGTTGTCGGGCTATGTGGAGTTCAAAGTGGACTTCCACTGTGTCTCCATCCAGGTGCAAAAGGACCCTAAGCAGAAGTGGTATGATCTCCCATACCTTGCAACATATTATGCAATCACAGCGGTCCTTGAGAAATGGCCAGCAGAATGGCGCACAGCCTCAAACTTGTCGGCTAGGTCCAGTAGGTCCACAGGAAAGCAAAAGAAGGAAGAGGCCTAGTTGAAGATGCAGCAGTTGGCTGAAAGGAGGAAAAAGGAGGCTGAGGAAAAAGCCAGAGCAGAGTGCGCTGCAAAGAAGCAGGCTGAAGAGAAGGAAGGGGAGGAAGAGCACGACTCTGACAAAAGTCAGAGGTCCCCTTCGTCACAGACAGAGGATGAAGAGCAGCAATCAGAACAGGGTGGTGGAGACCAGGAGAGTACTCCGTTCCAGATAAAGCGCACTCAGGAGTAGGAGAAAGAAGGGTCGCGGAAGAAGTCCAAGGCCAGTAAATCATTGCTCGACCCGATCACCTTGACAGAAGGTGACTTGGACGACATCGGAGATAAAGTAAGGGATGCGACCACGAAGCTGCTACAGCAGTTTGAGCAGCAGCAAAAGCAAGCCTTGGTTGCCATTCAGATGGGTCTACATGAGCTGCAGATCCAAACTACTCAACTGCAGACCGGTGTAGGGTGGGGCAGTGCAGCGTCGACTAGTTTGGCGCCAAGGACCTCTGAAGCAGCGAAGATGGTCTGCTCCTTGGATCTCGGGCCGTCATGCTGTTGGATGGAGCTTTGACTATAGAAGCAGAAGTTGACAGGGCTACTGTCAGCACTCTCAAGAAGGTTGGGTTGAACTTGGTCGTGCTTCCAAGTGAAGCCCTTCACACCTTGTAGGCAGGTGTGATCGCAAAACTTCAGGCTCGAGAGCAGCGCACGCTGAGTGTGATCAGCGAACAAAAGGTGAACAATGCGTAGATGTTCATCGAGAAGACTTCAACAATTGACACATGGAAGAAGGTGTAGTAGAAGAATGAGCACATTGTGGCAGTAGTCGTTGAAGCATGTAGAACCGTTCTAGAGTTGCATATCCCAGAAGAAGCACTAGTGGAAGCCAAAATTCGGAAGCTCGTTGCAGGTGTGCGTGACGCAAAGACAGAGTTGGCCAAGGTTCAGTTTGAACTGAACCTTAAGATCATAGAGCTTGAGTTGAAGGCCCAGCCTTCAACCCCACCAGAGGTCAAAGAGCAGTGCGAGGCAGCTGTCAAGGATGCAGTTGCTACAGTAGATGTCGCGGTAACAGATTGCACCACACTCTTTGAGCAGTCGCTAGAGGTACTTACCAATCTGTAGGAAGATCCCAACCTACAGAGGTTAGCAACAGAGGTGAGGGAATTACAGCAGTAGTACGACGAGGTTAGAGCGATGGCATGCATTGTCACCATCACACAGAGGTTGGCCAAGCTGCAGGAAGCAAAGGGACTGAAGGAATAGGTGGATGCAACACAGCGAAGAGAGGCAGTATTGAAGGCCAGATTGGGGCCTTGGCTGGATGAGGCCTATGTGCTCACTGCCACCATTGAGGGAAAACTGGCTAGCCTACAGGCAACACAACAACAAATCAAGGCAGATAGTGCAGGACCAGCAACGGAGCAGCTAGTGGAGCAGGTTAAGCAGGCAGCGACGCAATGTACCGCTGAAGTTGCAGTAGTTCAAGTGGAGCTGGGAGGTCTTCACGACAATATCTCTGTGCCAGTAGAGTGACTCGGGGGTGAGTCACCATATTTGTGTTGGGGGCCTGTTGGGAACGAGTCCCCTAGGGTCATTTTTGGGGTTAAAAGCCCAAGTTTTGGGGCAGAAAGCCCAAGTTTTTGTATAAGAAGTGTAAAGTCTCTGCATTTTGTGGTCACGGAGCACGAAGATGTGAAGTGTCATAAAGGGTTTCCGCCCTTAGTTTATGTAAGTCATGTTGGCTTTAGGAGATCTACCCATGGTCCGCAGACCATGGGATAAAAAGGGAAGTCTTAGAAGAGTCTAAGGCAGTTTAGTTCTTAGTATGATTTAAGTCATTGATGAATGTAATGGGTCTGTGAGAGCTAAGAGCAAAGAGTCTTAGCATAGGAAGGAGGCTCTGCAGCTGTGTGCACAAAGGCATAGGGTAGAAGTCTGCAGCTGAGTGCGCGGACCCCTGCAGCTGTGTGCGCAGGGCGGTTAGAGTCTGTAAAGAAGATCTGAAGCATCAATAAAGAGAATTATTCTAAAATTATCTATGTATGATCTATTTTACTTATGTTATAAATGCATATGATTATGTTATGATGAATACTGGGTTTATGTTTTAATGTTGTATTGTTGCGCGAATCCATATGTTTTGCTTTGTTATATAAACACAAGTAAGAATATCTGTTTACGCGAAGATCATCTTAATGCATGTTGAAGTTATCAGATACTTAAGCTAATTTGGGTAAATACAAAAGTAAGAGTAATTATAGAGGCGTGTAAGTGTCTGATCCACCTATCTAGGGTACGCGAAGGACAGTCATAGACCTTCGCGGAGGTCTAGAGGACGACTAAGAGGAGTATATCGATAAGCCCTAAAAGGCTTATCAACCTGCGTGAAGGAAGGTTTAGGGTATAAAATGACATCACTACCATCTCTGGGTGCGGAAACTTGGTTCCTGCATCCCCCCATACTACTTCGGGTGAGACTTCAGTTCGCGCTCCGCAGATTGATGCCGAAAGGGCCAGTAGTGTAGGGATTTGCTTGGCTAATTAACATTGAACCTGGGTTAGGGCCCATTAAGCCAACATTTCATTTTGGGATGAAGCTTCCAACGATGAGCTTCATTGTTGCCCTCCCTAGATTAATGTTTGCATGTAACTTGCTTTTCCTTTCCTTTACTCTTAAATGGATTTTTACTACCTTCTTCTGGGGTGTTTTTCCCTCTTGCCTCAAGATGAGTGGCTTGCACACATATCATCTAGATTATTGGGATTAAACATTAAGATAGTATGCCTAAGGTAACTGTGTAAACCCCCTATGTACTTCAGCAATGTGTCATGTGATTGCAAATCTACACCTAACATTAAATACCTTTTTCTGAATTCTTGGGTGTAATCTTGCACATTTTGACCTTTAAGTTGTTTAAAGTTTTTCCAATTCATGATCATTTTCTGCATATAAGCTAGAGGGTATAATTGTCTTTTGATTGCAACAATGAAATCAAGCCAAGAAATTGAGATCTTACCGTGTTTTTTAATCTCCTCTTGGGTCTTTGATTCCCACCATACTAGTGTTGCACCCTCCATTCTCAAGGAAGCTATCTGAATCTTTATGTCATCCTCTTGAAGGTTCTTTATCCTGTAATAGACCTCCAACTAATGAATCCAATTATCAAGCTTCTCTGCATTCAATTCACCATTATACATAGGCAGCTCAAATTTAACATCAGGTTTTAAAAAAGGTGATTTACCAGTTCCTTTTAAAGTATGATGATGAGTATGAGTAAGGGTTGTGTTAGTGGAAGAGGGTGAATATGCTTGTGAAGAAGAATATGAAGAAGATGGTGGAGAGGGTGGAGGTTTGTGTCCATTTCCATTACCTCCTCCTGAAGAGCCTTCTCCTTTGGGAGGTTTGGAACTCTCTCCTTGAAACCTGGTATTCCTCTCTTCATAGAGGACCTTCACCATCTCTGTCATATCAAAGAAATCCTTTCTAAAGGTCTTCTCATCTTCTATCATATTTGTAGGTAGACATGATATCTGGAGTCTCAACTGCAACTTGAGGCTAAACTAGTGTTGGAGATTGTGGCAACCTTGCTCTCCTTCCCCTTGACCCAACTTCAGGGCTTCCAACCAGCTTTCCTTCACCTCTTTTGAGTTTTAACCTTGTAAGCATGACATAAACTTGCAAACAATTAAATCCTTCTTTCACAAAGAAAACCTAGTGCTTTGATACCAAAATGATCTGATTTAGAATATTAGATTGTTGTGCTAAGATCCTCCTTAGATTAGAAACAAAATGCTTTCATTGTGCTTAAGGATTCATGAATTTTTGCAAGTGAAAAATGAGTTTTTATGTTAATTTTATGAGAAATTTAACATAAATAAGAGACTGAACAACAACATAAACATGTATATAACATCATCAAAAACACATTACAACAGGAACATGATAAAGGAGTTCACCCCTCCTGGGCTACATCTCCTTGGTCTAGCTTCCAATGGCTTAGGCCTCTCTATTATGCTCAAAAGTGTAAAAATATGTGTTTACAATGCTCAAATACTTTTGAAACCTACTCCACTGAGTCCAAAAATGGCTATCTAGCCTTTTGTTTTGTCCAATTTGGTGAGGGATTGAAGAATATGGGTTCCTTTGTTTTCCCAAGCTGGCAGGCCCAAACCACCCCATAGCCCCCAACTGACCCTAAAAAGTACCTCCCAAAAAGGGCTAACAAGACAATTTCACTGCCGGAGTCCATAATCTGTGGACAAGCAAGACTACCCCATCGTATCGCAATCGGGATGGAACAGCGGTCTTAGGCTGTGAAGGAGGGGCGATGTGCGACGCAGATAGCAAGTTAGCACCCGCAAGACTACAAGTGTAACACCAGTCACATGGCATCAGAGAGGTGTTGCAAACTGTGCAAGATGCAGAGAGTTGTTGGCAGCGCAAGGTCAGAGAGGGAGCCTTGTATGGTGTCAGATTTGATTATCGCATCGAGGGTACGCTGGGGACCGATTTCTGCAATATCATTTACTATTGCAAAGTGCGATTGCGACTTATCGCATTGCAACGCATCGCAACCCTGAACTTGCTTGAGGTCGACTTTAACACAGGACCATGTCTTTTGCAGAAGTGCAGTTGTGATTGATGCATCAGAGATAAAAACTGACAGAGGCTAGAGCAGTAAATACTGAAGAGCCAAAGGTATGAGTTTTGCAGTCAATAGAGGCAATAGCAGTCAAATACTTGGACAAAATCATCATTCTTATTCAAGTTGGGTATTTTTTTTTCTAGAGTTGCCAGAGCAAAACAATTTTGCATGCAAAACATTCCAAAGGTTCAGGATCGAGTTCGAGTTGAATGCCTTTCTTGTTGAGAGGGAGTGTTGAAAATGGCAACAAGAAATGCTAAAAATAACATTGCTATAAATAGCATTTCAAGATATACTCCAACTCTATTGGAAATAGCAAAAAATAGAAATGGTAAAAATAGCATTGCTATAAATAGCATTTCGGGATAGATTCCAATTTTAATTAGTCCCTAAATTAAAATTGAGAATTAAAATTCGAATTTGGTCTCAGCAGCTGTTTGAAAAATAATTAATTAATTCATCTTGAGTTAATTAGTTGGAGAAATTCAAACATGAAGTCTTTGTGAAGACATGTAACAGTTATCCCTTTGATTGAGGAAATTATCCCTTAATTAAGGAGATAAGGATGAGTTGTATTTGAGTTGTAATTAGTTAGCTCAGTTAACTGAGTTAAGTCCAGTTAGATTAGTTCCAAACAGTTTGTGGAACTGATTGTGAGTTCAGTCAGTTAATGCATGCATGCATGCAACTAGTGTTCTCGAGATAACTGAATATTCTCTCATAAATAACTCATGCATGTCAGTTCAGACAAAGACCCATTTGAGATTAAAGGAAGGGACAGTGTACTATCAATTGGAGGAATTTTCCTATAAATGAAACTCATCCATGCAGAAGGAATTAACTCCTTCAGGATTGCATAGTTATTTCAGAGGTCAGTGTTGTGTGTGAGGTGAGAATCACACAGGTTGCAGCTGGAGGACCCAGGAGAAACTGCGCAAGGAAATAGGAGGCTTGGAGGACTAAAGGAAGGCATATGTGTTGTCTATTCTGTCTATGAGTAGCAGTGAGGGATTGTACTGAGAGCTGGATAGCTTGTGAGCTAAAGCTTTATGTAATCCTGAGGATATTTCCACTTGTATGATAATATAGATAGCATGGTTTTTAGTTGAGGCTTTCCCCAGAGTATTCTTATGTGTTCATGTGTGATTGATTTCTTCTTCATCTATTATACGTGTTCTATTTGATCTTGCTCAAAATCAATTAGGCTTCCGCAAGTTTGTTTGTAGAAGTAGATCAAGTATTTTGCTTTAGTATATTGCATTATCAGGGGATCTATAGTAAGAATTTCTACATCAAAATGATGAGATATTTGATTTGAAGTTAAGTTTATCAAGATTCTAACACTTTGAGTTTTGAGACTAATTTTGAGCACCTGATCAGTGCCTAAGCAAAAGGAAAGATACCCCAAGAGCAGCGGGTTGTGTGTGAAAGGAAAGAGTTACATGTGTTGTGTATGTAAGGTTTGAAGTGCCTATGTGCTGTGAAAAAGTCAGAGGTGCCTGCGTTGTGTGAGTAAGTTGTGTGTGTCCCTTCGAGAGCATAAGTCTGAGAGTTGAGTTTGTGTAGTGTGAAGCAAGGCTGAGAGCAGACTATGTGTTGTGGAGAGAAGAGAGGCCAAGAGCTGAGTGACTGTTGATGTTAAGCAAGATCAGAGAGCTGATAAATATTGTTGTAGAGAGCAGCAAAGTGCAGCAGAGTGAGCTGAGAACAAAAGTTGTTATCAGGAAGAGTTGCTGCCAAACTACAGAGAACAACTAGTTCTTATCTAAGTGTGGGTTGGTGCCTCCAATCAGGAAGTTGGTGCTTCCATATCTAGTGGAGCTTGAGAAGGCTTGGGGGTTGGTGCCTCCTTCAAGTTCATGCTTTCTTGAATCCAAGGAGCTACAAGTTGGTGTTTTCAACAAATACATGAGGCCGATGCCTCACATGGTGCTTCTGGTAAGCTAGACAGGTGTCTACAAACAGCGGGAGTTGGTACTTCCTGCAAGTTGGTGCTAGAAAATAATCAAAGGGAGTTGGTGCTTCATGTGAGTGGGTGCTCACAAAACAGATTGGTGTAATAGAGTAGGAGCTCTTACTTACATCAATAACAACAACAAGCTTTGTGGTTTTTCCCTGAAAGGGGTTCCACATGAAAAACGTGTGTCTGATGCACATGATGCTTACAGTTTTTTTGCTTGTATGTTGACTTTATGTTATTGCCATATTATATATTGTTGTTGGTTATATGGTTGGATGTCAAGTTTAAATAAGAAAATTAAATTGGCATAAATAAGTAAAAATTAGCCTTAATACTGATTCACCGCCCCTCTCGGTATTATCATTGTTTCCAACAACTTCAAAACCGTTTTCAATTCTCCTAAGTTTCCCTTAATCCCCTTGAGCTCTGAAACTGATGTGGACAAAATCTCTTCATATTCTTTTAGTAGATCAAAGATTTATTTTGTATTCTGCTCATTCCAGTAATTGCATATAGAAGCTAGTTTAGGTTTCTCCTCAGTGTCGATATTATGTTTTCGTAACTTCAATGGTTGTAGGTGTGGAGCATCTTTAAAAATATCATCCTTTATATTTCACTCCCCTTTAGACTCTTTGAAAGTCAAGTGCCTCAATTCTTCTAAATCATCGTCATTAGCGTCTCGATTCACCTCCCTGTAAGTAACAACTTCATGGAACCTTGATTCATAGGTATGTTAAAAAATGTCTTGGTCATTATAATCCTCAACAGGCTTCCCTGTGGGGAATAAAACTCCTTTTATTGCTTTCAAGGCTCCCACAATATTTTCATCGTCATCTTGAGAAGGAAAAATCATTAGAGAATTGAGCTATCATTAGTTCCCATTCACTTGTCATTCTTTTCATTTCCTCCTTCAGATACCAACATTGCGGGAATGCCCCCAAAGTATGGATAAATTGATGTACCCACAAGGTTACAATAAGTCCTACTTCAGTCCACTCAGTTTTGCAAGTCTAAATGTGTTTTTGTGGACTCGTATATCCCTCATATTTAGGAATTCTGGTTGAATAGTCCTTTGGGGCACCAAATCGACATAGAAAATTAGACTTGATTAATTCCCACTCTTGAAGATGATTACAATGAGCTCCCCACCACCTTGCTAGCGTTGTTGTAAAGGAAACATCCAACAATGGTATCTTGTGTGTCTCTTCAAATTTTGAGTCAATTTCATTAATAAAATTAACAATAGAACCTATACCATTAAAAGTAGGAAAATATCGTACCTCCATACCAATCCAATGAGTATAATGAGCAGTTGCACACCATCTAGGATATAACTCATGATCTCCTTGCTGCCAGTCATCCCATACAACGTCCAAACCAACTTTTGTATTTTGAATGATCCTCCAACTAATAGAACCATCAGCAGTAGGACTAGTATAATCCTTATGTTTTTGAGCAATAATATATTACTTACAGGGGACACATCATCTTCAAAAAACAATTGTCTCATTACAAAATTCATTTCTTCATCCAGATGGGTATTTTGGTTCACTACTCCAACGGTTGGCCCTAGTCTATCTGGCGTCTTTACTCCTTCTTACTAATGGATATCTCTGCTACTTCCTTCCATATGTCTCCCAACAATGCTTATAGTACCTTCTATTTAGATAGAACTCACATTGTCACTATCCTCTATCTTCCGCAACTCCAAGCTACTTGGTCCCCCTACCAGTAATCTTGGACTACTCAACACCTCTCCTATTTGGTGTAATTCCCTCTATCATCTTCAAATCTCATGCAAAATCTTCTCCCTCCATTCATCGACTATCTTTTCCCTCCTTTGTGCTCTAAAATATATATCCCTCCATTACTCAATTTCATCCATCACAACAACATATTCATCTTTGGAATCGAGGAAACATTTCTCTCCTAAATTCTACCCCTAGTACTTAAAGTTTTAAGATGCCACATTTTGTTCTTGAAATGGAAATAAGTTTTCTTCCGCCATAAAAACTTTAATCTAGAGAGGGATTTCTTTTATAAACCTTCCCTGCAACCCTTATTTGAACACAACTTCAACTTTGGAGAAAGATAAGTGATCTTCTGCAACAAATTCAATAATGTAACTTTCTAGAGTTGTTATTACCCAAAAACAAACATCCCTCGTCAGCTAAGTGTCTAACTTATGCAACTAAGCTAGATTAGTAGTAGTTTAGATACGAGGAGGTCTAAGAAGGTTCCTCTCTCCTCTCTTAATCTGAAACTGATGCAACTAGTTGTGAATTTCTTCAAGAAATTGAAATCAAAATATCTCATACTAGTCGCGGGCGGGTTCTACATATAAGGCCTCTTCCCTTACCCACTCTAAATTCTTTCGTTGTAACTAAGCTTGCTAAAAACTAAATCGGTCAATTTGCTCCTAACATCAGTCTTGATGATCTCGTCTAAGGATTATTGATACGATGGTCCATATCCCTTCAAAATACTACACATCCCCAACAACATAACCATTTGTTGGCTTAAAAATTTGAACAGAGGTAGACCCTAGGTTCGGACACAGGGTGCAAAAAAAAGAGTTCAGCGTAGTCTAGAAATTCGTAGCCATTTTCACCTCCCTTGATAAGAAAGAGGGGCATCTCACCCAAGGCATGCCAAGAATTAACAGAGAATAAGGGATCATAGAACGACATCAAGGAATGACTCAACAAATAATCCATCCATTACATATATATAGTGGATAAGTTCTTGCAATTGCAGACATTATGTAATCACAAAAATAACACGAACACAAGATAGAAGGAAATAACACAAAGTATTTTGCATTAAAATCTTAAAAAAATTAAGAGGCTAAACAAGCCATCAGCATTTGAACACATAAACATTTTCCCACAACACTTCTTTCATTAGCAACCAAACCAGATCATTATATTATAAAGGCTCTTCATTAGAGGCTAGAGCCAGATCACTATCGAATCAGAATACAAAACATAATTCAGAGATAGATCAAAAACATTAAGAATATCTTCGATCATCACGCTGGCAACATTTCAACATATGCTTTGAATCTCCTCCGTTGTCGTTTTGTAATGATCATTACAATATAAATATTTACTATAAATTTACAATAGAAATGCATTTTGTAATGACCTAGTTTGTTGGCATAAAAATTTGAATAGAGGTAGACCCTGGGTTCGAAAATAGGGTGCCAACAAAAGAGTTTTTCCTAGTCTAACAATCCGCCAGCATTTTCACCTCCCTTGATAAGAAAGAGAGGCATCTCACCTGAGGTGTTTCATGACTTAACAAAGAGTAATGGATCACAAAACAACATCAAGGAATGACTGAAAAAATAATCCATCCATTACATACAGAAAACATATAATTTGTAGCAATTGCAAACATGATGTAATTAGAAAAAGAATAGGAGTGCAAGATAGAAGGAAATAACAAAAAAATTCTATGTTAAAATCTTAAAATTTTTATGAGGCTAAACAATCTATCAACATTTGAACACATTAACATTTTCCTGCAACACTTTTTTCATTAGCAACTGAACCTGATCATTACAGTATAAACTCTCTTCATCAAAGGTGAGAGTTGGATCACTATTGGATATAAATTTAAAACAAAATTTAGAGATAGATAAGAAACATTAAGAATCCCTTCGATCATCATGCCGACAACATTTCGACATATAATTTGAATCTCCTCCTCTACCATCTTTTCTTAAGCTTCTTATAGATTTCATGTCCTTGATCCCGCTCACTTAATCTAGTCCATTTTGACAAAACCTGGGTGTTTTGGTCCGTATCGCCTTTTATTATTTAGAAAGCCAGCACAAATATCCTTATTTTGCAACCTTTGCAAATTCCAACATAACTTCTTTTTATTCTCCCTTGTCACTTCTTTCCAATCATTCTTGGTGTCTGGTTGTTTCAGCCATTCACTTGACTTTTTCCACTGATCTCTTTTGTGACCATCTTCTGAGCAAAATCTTGATCAATTTTTTTCCAAAATTTCTATAAAAAAATGAAGGACCCAACAAGCCCCGACCACCATCTATTGACTCGTCCTTGAGTCAATCTTCTACTAGCACTCATGCTTCTACTTTTTGTTGTTGTACCTCTTCTTGTGCCTCTTCTTCTTGTGTCGTGGGTTCACCTTCAAACGGAGGACCCAATAGTTAGTCACATAAAAATGTTAGCTGCCTAGGTAGGAGCGGCTAAAAGATGACCCTATTATATATTTCCATCCCCTAAAGGGAAGTCACATGTCCTCATTCCTCACCTCAATCAATAAGTTTCATGCGCCATGGTCAAATGCGTACAAATAATGAGGGATTCCACATATTGGGCTTAGGTATGTGAGGAGGGATTAAAGGTGGATGCGTAAGTTACCCCAACCTTTGTTTTTCCACCCCTCTTATTACCTTTTTTTTTACTGATTTTTTTCTTTATATTACTACTTGAAGCTCTAGGAAATAAAAGCATGTTGTGAATGATGTATAACAGTGGTTACCCCCTTAGTGGTGGGGCATTTCATCACCCACTAGGGGTTTTGGACATGAAAGGGTTCCTCTTTTATGAAGTGACACGACAACATTGGCCCAAGGAACTAGGTGATGGATGTAATGATAATGGGTATAGCTCATGTTTGGTTTTTTCCCACATGATAATATTAATGCACTGAGCATATTTTGCATTTTATAATTTTTCTTATTTTTGTTTCTTGATTGTGGAAATCATATGATTTTTCTTTTCATTTTAGTTGCATCAACCTCTTGGGGCAATGTTTCCAGACTCGGCCTAGATTTGTGGAAGGGGAAGAGGGCATGCTAGATCCCACTTAACCAATGGACAAGTGGACCCATAGAAGGAAGTTGAAATAATGGATTGTAGTGTATAAAGGGGAGTGATAAGTATGGAAAAGGGATACACGAAACATGCTTCAATCATGGATTCCCCAGTAGTGCCCCTTCTTGAATATATAGTCCATCAGAGGTGGTCCCGCTGGACTAAGATAGAAAATTAACCCCCCATTTAAGGTGAGGGAGCAAGACTATGGCCAAGACCATAATTTCTTCCAAGTCACCCAATAATCCATGCAAAATTCCCAAAATAATAATAAGCATAAGCACCCGAATGAAAAATGAATAAATTACCTTTTGACTAGAAGTCCACCTTCCAAAAGCAGATACTAAGAAAGGGGTGAGGAGTCATATGACTAATGCAAATGGCAGAGATATGAATGGCACATCACGTCAGCTAGTAGGTGTCCCTTGGGGTTGCTAGTCATTGGCTAAAGAGATTGCTAGGAGAAAATATTTCTCCTATGGGGTCACCTACTTTTGGTGGGAAACATTTGACTCCAACTAGGGCATGAGCTTATTGTACATCACATGATCCATGTACTCGAGTAGGGAGGCCATTAGAACTCCAACAATCTCTAGGGAATGTATACCTATAACCTGCATATCATAGTACAATTATTGGGAGCATGTGCATTAGGTGTACTTTTATTGCCCATGTTTATTTTATTAAAAATAATCTATATATAAAAGTAAATCTATGCTAAGATGCAATAATAATATACATGCACCTACTCTAGCATGAGAACATGATGTGATGATGTTATCTATGCAAATATAGCATGCAATGCACCTACAATAACATTCATGACATGTAAGGTCAAGTATCTAAGAAGGGGTGATACAATTAGCCTTTAGAGGATTAGGCCAAAGTTCACCATCAAGTCTATATATGTAATAGTACCCTATACCCACCTTTCCATGGATCTTGACAAGGATAGTATGTTTTTCAGCTAAGAGTGTGTATCCAACCTTAAATTCACTCTTAGGATTTGCACCCACTTCTTCTTTGGGATATTATCCTTTGAATTGGGATGCTTCATGAGGCACACACCTTGAGAAGAAGGATTAGCATGCTTGGATTGGCTAGGGGGCTTAGAACCATTTATACCATAATGATGATCAAGATATGCGAAACAGTCAATTTCGTCAACATGAGTAGGGAGTTAGGGTTCCCTATAAAATATAAATACATAGCCATCAGGCTAAGGGATGGTGTCGTAAGACAAATCCATTTGTAATTTTCCACCAATGGAAGCACAATATTTCTTTGACAACAAGATCCCTAAACATCAGGTATATCAATCACAATAATGTCCATTAGCACAGATATGTCTTTATTATGATCTAAAGTTTCCTTGAGATCCTTGATGAATCCATGGATGGGAATGGACCTGGAATCAAAGCCACACACATTCCTATAAGGTCGAGTGATATCTAATTCAAGTTTATTCATGACTTTTAATGGCATAATACTGGCAAAATCCTCATAATCAAGCATATAATTATGGAGAAGAAACCAATTAATGGCTAAGGTTAGTAGTAATCGCTCATGAACAAGATTAGTCTTCTTAAAATAAAGTTTTTTGTGGCATAACAGGAGGGTCCTTGAAAACTTTGCATCTGCTCAACAGCTAGGCTCAAATTTGTAGGCTGGAATGCCCACTTTATCTGTAGGTTTAGACTCAAATTTGTAAGCTGAAATGCCTATTTTATGTGCCTAAAACTTTATAGTTCCATAACTATGTGTCACAATAGTTTTCGAATTTCTTAGAGTATTTTAGTAAATCTGAAGAATATGCTAGTTGTAGCATGAGTCTTGGTATGGACATTAACATTGACAAATCATAACAAATCCCTAGGCATATCTTCATTTGGATTATATTTGGACATTATTTCAGATTAGTGAAATCGCCGTGACTATCCCATCAGGATAGATGCATACAGACTATTTGATAAAATATATGAACGAAAATTTTCAGCTGCATGATGATTTTAGAGTTGAGATAGAAAGTGGGAAGCTTTGCCTTTTTTAATTCTTGAATCACTTTCACCACTTTGAAATTGCCTCACAATTTGACTTTTGAAACATTATACTTTATTTCAAATTATTAAGTCAAAGAGTTCAATTATAGCATGTTGTGGTGGCTCAATAAAATCTTATCTGATCATTATCCACTCAGTGTACAATGGCTCAAATTGGAGTTTAATTATAAGGTGGACAGAAATTGGAGTTTAATAATGGATGCTTGGAGCTACACGAGATTTGTCATTATAGTATGGGTTTATTATGGAAATTGTTTGGTTTTCTTTTTAATATCCCTGTCTATTTTCTTTAATATGTTGTCTTTTGTTTTGTCACTGTTGCAGAATTTTGTTACTTTTTTAATTGGAAATGGTCAATCATAGAAATATGTTCATGAATTTTACATTACTTTTAATTTAGCCTCTACACTACTTTACCTTATGCCTTGTAGATCATATTCTTCAAAATTTACATTGATGGATTTTAATGAGTAGATTGATTGCTTACTTAGCTAAGACAGATACTTTTATGGAGCATCTAAAGCATGTTTTATCGTTTAAACTTTATGATACATCTAAATCATACACTATGATTTCAGTTTAGTTTAATTAACTGTTATGATGTTTAGTATAATGTTACATGAATTTTCGTGATTCAAGGTTAATTACATATATTGGATAAAGTTGTATAAGGAGAAATGGAAAGGAGAAACTTGCAAATTTTCTAATGATGATAACTAATGATAGCTCATGTGATTATGGCCAAGGTGCTAAATAGATACTTAAGGTGGTTGAGAGGAAGTGTCACAACAAGGGTAAGAAATCAATAAGAAGAGGCAACCTATTTTAGAACATAATGGAAGAGTTTGGTATAATCATAACTTGGTACTCTAAAGGTATCACTATAAGGTCTATCTAAGGATGATGCACATAAAGAAGAAAATATTGGCAATCAACTAATGAAGTTGAATAATCATGGTAATAATGAAGGTCATTTTGAAGGAACCTGGAAGGTATGATGACATAGATTAAAGAAGTAAATCCATAATAAAATGGATCAATTGGAGGAGATAAGTTGTGTGCATGACAACATCTATAATAATTTTTCCCTCTAATGGGAGAGCCACATTGTAAAGTTTTCCATAGGGGACTAACTATATGCATGAATTATGGATAACAAGATGTATGATCAGGCAATTTTATTATGTTGATGTCTTAAAATAGGAAATGATAAGCGGATTACATTTGGTAGCCATCTTAATGAATTTATTTATCGGGTATTACCCAAGTTGGGAAATAGTAACAACATTTCCAAGTGTATCAATGCTATGCTTTTAAGAGAGGAGGAAAAGAAACCACAATGATTGGAGGTGAGAACTTAAATTCAATTTAATAAAATAGAATGAAGTGAAGAAGTTTCCATTTTTGAAGCTAGTAGACATGGAATATTAGGAAATTAAGATTAGGAGAAAAATAAAATATATCTATGAATATCGGGTAGGAGGAAATGAAGGGATGTTCTATCAAGAAGAAAGTTCTTTTAAGGGTATTGATGAGTGGACCGAGAAACATGATTGGTAATGGTCATAGTGATGATCTAAAGTTCAAAATTTTCATAATGACTAGTGATGATAAACGAGGAAGATGTTTAAAGGTTTAAATGGTTAAAAAAAAAAATATTGTTGAAGTATAGGAAGGAATGTTGCTAGAAATTTTATAAAGATACGTTGAGAAGGATTGTGTACATATTGACAAAAGAAGTGGGAGTCAATTAATAGAGGTTGTACTTGACTGATTTGCACTCATTGTTTCATGAGTAGGACTTCACATAGAGAAACTTATCAAGTTTTGTTTCCATAGCATTAAAAGAAATTGTTTCCACATAACACCACACATTTAAATTTTTCATGGACAATGATGGTAGTAGTGTTTCCAACTGTTTCAAAATCTAAAATAAAGATACTATTTAATGAGCAAGAATCTCTTGTCCAACTTGAAGAAGGGTGAATTTACGATAAAGCAATCAAGTGGTATTGAGATAGGAACTTGACGAGATAAGAAAATATTTTTTGTGGATGAAAATGATAATTGTTAAGTGATGTATGTATAAGTCAACATGGATCAACAAACCCTCATGCAAGTAAATTAAGCATGATATAAAATTAAATCATGATGACCTAGTGTTTATATGCAATTGCATATAGCAGTATTGGAATCGGTAAGCCAAAGGGTAAATGGATGTAAAACCAAGGGATTTTAATTTTGAGATAGATGATTTAAATAATGATTGTATAACTAGTAATATCTTAACAATGAATTTCACCATTGTATAACTTGTCATATATTCTTCCTTGGGGAAGGAAGAATATATGACAAGAGATTAAGACTCAAGATGATGATGCTCATGTGAAATTTAATGATGTACTTAGATGATTATACCTATGGTGTAAATGGTCAACTTCCTAGTTGAAAGAAGTAGAAATGATTATTGAAAAGTAATTGGTATCTTGATGAAAACATAACACTAATTGCATTGGTGAGATAGCTTAGATCCTAAAGGGATGTTGAATAATCTCATTTTATAGTTGGTATTCATTGTTTATGTAAGCAAATGAAACTTATTCATGATAAGAATGCTTATAGTGTATTATTGCTTTATATTTGATATGTATTGTTATGGTATGGGGTTATGTTGATGTGTGATTCCATTTATTATGTGATGTCATGATATATATTTGATACAGATATGTTGATGTTATATGATGATATTTTAGGATGTGAACCATGTGGTAATTGCATGCAAATTTTATGACATGCAAGAGTATGCAGTTTTTCTTACTATTTAGAATGTGGTGATTAACAAGGATGTTATGTTATCATGATGACATGCAATACTTGGCATGTGGATTATTTTCTATGATGGTATAGCTAATGCATTGGTTGCATGTTGAGGTGTGATGATTGACAGGACCCCACAAATGGGTCGAGAGGGCTGGTTTATTTGATGATCTCGTGCAAGCCCATACGCATGAGGGAAAATAAGTAACACCATATGGGCTGGGGACAAACTCAATCAACACTACATATGCCAGTGGTTCCTTTGTCTTGTATAACTCTTGATGGATAGCTCTTGGGGGTTATGGGACCATCTTGAGGAGGCCAAGTGCCTGATATTGAAGGCTAGGTGCCTAGTATTGTATTGGGATGCCGAAGTCTGGTAGGGGTGTAAGGAATTCAATGCCTGGGGTTGTGCGCCTTAGTAAGTTGTGGAGGGAGTGGGCCAACCTTGCGAGATGCCCAGAGACATTGAGCACTATACCGGATGCCTGCCTTCAAGCCTTGGGGGCAGATGAGGTCTGAGTCAGGCGCGAGCCTTGGGGCCAGCCTTGGACTAGGATATAGACCGAGGAGGCTTATGCTTGATTCTAAAAGTGGGAAAAAGGACAGAGTTCAATTTTTTTGCAATATGTATTTTCCTTTGCTTTGATCACAGAATGTAGAAAATAGATTCCAAGGCAGAGTAAAACTCCGCATAGCACAATTCAAGGAAGGATTTTCAATTTCAAAATATGTTTTGATCTTCCATAGATCAACTATCCTATTCCACCCGGTAGTATTGTCTTATTCAACAGAAAGAAATCAAGTAGGCAAGGTAATTTATTGCTTGTCCGCACCGGGCCCACAATGAAAGAGCGGATCGAATCTATCGCGATCGTAAATAGCTCTCCTATAACTGGAATGTCTCTGGTGGATTCAGAGATTCATACCGGATCGAAGGGAAGTTTTAACATATTGGGATCAACATTAAAAAAACGATTGGTTCAGATTCGGTGAATACCTGGTTTTCCTTGGGATTTCCCGGGTGTTGTGAAACTTTCGATGCCTGCTGGTTATACTAGTTCAGCAGAGGGTATTGGGACTTTTACATGAAGTAATAAATAACAAAATAAATGTAATGTCCCTTAATAATAAATAATAAAAACTTAACTTCGAGACGAAGTTCCTCAAAGTGGGGGAGTATGTAATGTCCCTTAATAATAAATAATAATAAATAACATAATATAATAAATAAATAAATAATAGTAATAGTAAATAAATAATAATAAATTAATTACATGCTCTAAATAAATATAAATAAGAATAAAACAAGAAAGCAGTAAAAATCAATAAAGCTATCAAAAAGTAAAAACAAAAGAATAAAACAAGAAAGTAGTAAAAATCAGTAAAGCTATCAAAAAGTAAAAACAAAAGAATAAAACAAGAAAGCAGTAAAGTTGCATGTTGACACATGGAGTGTGTGCATGTGGTTCCCCTTCCAATGTTTGCTCTATTTAATAGATGGGGAGGAAGATGAGAGGCATTCCATGATTCCATCATCCATTCTCTTAGGAGAATAGTGTTGTGAGACAAAGGATACCCTGGCAGTAGTACGTTGATTGAGGGCTCGGGGGTGGCCAGTTGTAGCAAGATTTTGTGCAATTGAGCCTACGGTTGGGTGGAGAGTCATCCCCAAGACTTTGTTGCAGTTAGTAGAATTCAACTAGCGTTCCACAGGTAAGTAGTCTCTCCTCACATTTCTTTTGAAATTTAATGTTAACATGTTGATTATAAATCGCTTGATTAATCTAATTAATTACGTATTGTTATTTCGGGGTTGTTACAGAATGGGAATTACTGAAGGACAGTTAGTTTTTTTCGATCACATTAGATCTGCTAGAAGTAGCGAAGTTCACTTCGCTCTAGGCCACAAAGGACGTCGAGAGGGTCAAGAAGAGTAATATCTTTTGGGTGTTGATGGAGGTAAGCATCTGCACCGCGATAAGTCGTGGCTATCACCAATTTTATTTGAGCAGTTGTCGGGCTATGTGGAGTTCAAAGTGGACTTCCACTGTGTCTCCATCCAGGTGCAAAAGGACCCTAAGCAGAAGTGGTATGATCTCCCATACCTTGCAACATATTATGCAATCACAGCGGTCCTTGAGAAATGGCCAGCAGAATGGCGCACAGCCTCAAACTTGTCGGCTAGGTCCAGTAGGTCCACAGGAAAGCAAAAGAAGGAAGAGACCTAGTTGAAGATGCAGCAGTTGGCTGAAAGGAGGAAAAAGGAGGCTGAGGAAAAAGCCAGAGAAAAGTGCGCTGCAAAGAAGCAGGATGGAGAGAAGGAAGGGGAGGAAGAGCACGACTCTAACAAAAGTCAGAGGTCCCCTTCGTCACAGACAGAGGATGAAGAGCAACAATCAGAACATGGTGGTGGAGACCAGGAGAGTACTCCGTTCCAGATAAAGCGCACTCAGGAGTAGGAGAAAGAAGGGTCGCGGAAGAAGTCCAAGGCCAATAAATCATTGCTCGACCCGATCACCTTGACAGAAGGTGACTTGGACGACATTGGAGATAAAGTAAGGGATGCGACCACGAAGCTGCTACAGCAGTTTGAGCAGCAGCAGAAGCAAGCCTTGGTTGCCATTCAGATGGGTCTACATGAGCTGCAGATCCAAACTACTCAACTGCAGACCGGTGTAGGGTGGGGCAGTGCAGCGTCGACTAGTTTGGCGCCAAGGACCTCCAAAGCAGCCAAGATGGTCTGCTCCTTGGATCTCGGGCCGTCATGCTGTTGGATGGAGCTTTGACTATAGAAGCAGAAGTTGACAGGGCTACTGTCAGCACTCTCAAGAAGGTTGGGTTGAACTTGGTCGTGCTTCCAAGTGAAGCCCTTCACACCTTGCAGGCAGGTGTGATCGCAGAACTTCAGGCTCGAGAGCAGCGCACGCTGAGTGTGATCAGCGAACAAAAGGTGAACAATGCGTAGATGTTCATCGAGAAGACTTCAGCAATTGAGACATGGAAGAAGGTGTAGTAGAAGAATGAGCACATTGTGGCCGTAGTCGTTGAAGCATGTAGAACCGTTCTAGAGTTGCATATCCCAGAAGAAGCACTAGTGGAAGCCAAAATTCGAAAGCTTGTTGCAGGTGTGTGTGACACAAAGACAGAGTTGGCCAAGGTTCAGTTTGAACTGAACCTTAAGATCATAGAGCTTAAGTTGAAGGCCCAGTCTTCAACCCCACCATAGGTCAAAGAGCAATGCGAGGAAGCTGTCAAGGATGCAGTTTCTACAGTAGATGTCGCGGTAACAGATTGCGCCACACTCTTTGAGAGTCGCTAGAGGTACTTACCAATCTGTAGGAAGATCCCAACCTACAGATGTTAGCAACAGAGGTGATGGAATTACAGCAGTAGTACGAGGAGGTTAGAGCGATGGCAAGCATTGTCACCATCACACAAAAGTTGGCCAAGCTGCAGGAAGTAAAGGGACTGAAGGAATAGGTGGATGCAGCGCAGCGAAGAGAGGCAATATTGAAGGCCAGATTGGGGCCTTGGCTGGATGAGGCCTATGTGCTCACTGCCACCATTGAGGGAAAACTGGCTAGCCTACAGGCAACACAACAACAAATCAAGGCAGACAGTGCAGGACCAGCAACGGAGCAGCTAGTGGAGCAGGTTAAGCAGACAGCGACGCAATGTACCGCTGAAGTTGCAGTAGTTCAAGTGGAGCTGGGAGGTCTTCACGACAATATCTCTGTGCCAGTAGAGTGACTCCGAGGTGAGTCACCATATTTGTGTTGGGGGCATGTTGGGAACGAGTCCCCTAGGGTCATTTTTGGGGTTAAAAGCCTATGTTTTGGGGCAGAAAGCCCAAGTTTTTGTATAAGTGTAAAGTCTCTGCATTTTGTGGTCACGGAGCACGAAGATGTGAAGTGTCGTAAAGGGTTTCCGCCCTTAGTTTATGTAAACCAAGTTGGCTTTTGGAGATCTACCCATGGTCCGCAGACCATGGGATAAAAAGGGAAGTCTTAGAAGAGTCTAAGGCAGTTTAGTTCTTAGTATGATTTAAGTCATTGATGAATGTAATGGGTCTGTGAGAGCTAAGAGCAAAGAGTCTTAGCATAGGAAAGAGGCTCTGCAGCTGTGTGCACAAAGGCCTAGGGTAGAAGTCTGCAGCTGAGTGCGCGGACCCCTGCAGCTGTGTGCGCAGGGCGGTTAGAGTCTGTAAAGAAGATCTGAAGCATCAATAAAGATAATTATTCTAGAATTATCTATGTATGATCTATTTTACTTATGTTATAAATGCATATGATTATGTTATGATGAATACTGGGTTTATGTTTTAATGTTGTATTGATGCGCGAATCCATATGTTTTGCTTTGTTATATGAACGCAAGTAAGAATATCTGTTTACGCGAAGATCATCTTAATGCATGTTGAAGTTATCAGATACTTAAGCTAATTTGGGTAAATACAAAAGTAAGAGTAATTATAGAGGCGTGTAAGTGTCTGATCCACCTATCTAGGGTACGCGAAGGACAGTCATAGACCTTCGCGGAGATCTAGAGGACGACTAAGAGGAGTATATCGATAAGCCCTAAAAGGCTTATCAACCTGCGTGAGGGAAGGATTAAGGTATAAAATGACATCACTACCATCTTTGGGTGCGGAAACTTGGTTCCTGCATCCCCCCATGCTACTTCGGGTGAGAGTTCAGTTCGCGTTCTGCAGATTGATGCCGAAAGGGCCAGTAGTGTAGGGATTTGCTTGCCTAATTAACATTGAACCTGGGTTAGGGCCCATTAAGCCAACATTTCATTTTGGGATGAAGCTTCCAACGATGAGCTTCATTGTTGCCCTCCCTAGATTAATGTTTGCATGTAACTTGCTTTTCCTTTCCTTTACTCTTAAATGGATTTTTACTACCTTCTTCTGGGGTGTTTTTCCCTCTTGCCTCAAGATGAGTGGCTTGCACACATATCATCTAGATTATTGGGATTAAACATTAAGATAGTATGCCTAAGGTAACTGTGTAAACCCCCTATGTACTTCAGCAATGTGTCATGTGATTGCAAATCTACACCTAACATTAAATACCTTTTTCTGAATTCTTGGGTGTAATCTTGCACATTTTGACCTTTAAGTTGTTTAAAGTTTTTCCAATTCATGATCATTTTCTGCATATAAGCTAGAGGGTATAATTGTCTTTTGATTGCAACAATGAAATCAAGCCAAAAAATTGAGATCTTACCGTGTTTTTTAATCTCCTCTTGGGTCTTTGATTCCCACCATACTAGTGTTGCACCCTCCATTCTCAAGGAAGTTATCTGAATCTTTATGTCATCCCTCTTGAAGGTTTTGTATCTTGCAATAGACCTCCAACTAACGAATCCAATTATCAAGCTTCTCTGCATTCAATTCACCATTATACATAGGCAGCTCAAATTTAACATCAGGTTTTAAAAAAGGTGATTTACCAGTTCCTTTTAAAGTATGATGATGAGTATGAGTAAGGGTTGTGTTAGTGGAAGAGGGTGAATATGCTTGTGAAGAAGAATATGAAGAAGGTGGTGGAGAGGGTGGAGGTTTGTGTCCATTTCCATTACCTCCTCCTGAAGACCCTTCTCCTTTGGGAGGTTTGGAACTCTCTCCTTGAAACCTGGTATTCCTCTCTTCATAGAGGACCTTCACCATCTCTGTCATATCAAAGAAAACCTTTCTAAAGGTCTTCTCATCTTCTATCATATTTGTAGGTAGACATGATATCTGGAGTCTCAACTGCAACTTGAGGCTAAACTAGTGTTGGAGATTGTGGCAACCTTGCTCTCCTTCCCCTTGACCCAACTTCAGGGCTTCCAACCAGCTTTCCTTCACCTCTTTTGAGTTTTAACCTTGTAAGCATGACATAAACTTGCAAACAATTAAATCCTTCTTTCACAAAGAAAACCTAGTGCTTTGATACCAAAATGATCTGATTTAGAATATTAGATTGTTGTGCTAAGATCCTCCTTAGATTAGAAACAAAATACTTTCATTGTGCTTAAGGATTCATGAATTTTTGCAAGTGAAAAATGAGTTTTTATGTTAATTTTAGGAGAAATTTAACATAAATAAGAGACTGAACAACAACATAAACATGTATGTAACATCATCAAAAACACATTACAACAGGAACATGATAAAGGAGTTCACCCCTCCTGGGCTACATCTACTTGGTCTAGCTTCCAATGGCTTAGGCCTCTCTATCATGCTCAAAAGTGTAAAAATATGTGTTTACAATGCTCAAATACTTTTGAAACCTACTCCACTGAGTCCAAAAATGGCTATCTAGCCTTTTGTTTTGTCCAATTTGGTAGATTTTCTTTTAGCTTCATCAACCTCCCAGGTAAACGTTTCCAACCCTGAACTAGATATGTAGAAAGGAGAATGGTGCATGCTAGATCCCAATGAACCAATGGACAAGTGGACCCAAAGAAGGAAGGTAAACTAAGGGCTTATAATGTACGAAGGGGAGTGATAAATGTGGAAAATGCATAAATGGAACACATTATCTCAATCATGTATTCCCAAGTAGTGCCCCTTCCTAAAGCTATAAGCCATTAGAGGTGGTGTGATAGACTAGGATATAAAATTAACCCCCAATTTAAGGTGATGGAACAATAATATGGCCAAGACCCTTCTTTCTTCCAAGTCACCCAATAATCCATGCCAAATGCCCAAAATATAAACAAGCATAAGCAATCAAATGCAAAATGAATAAAGTACCTTTTGACCAAAATTCCATCTTTCAATTTGTGATCCTGACAAATGGGAGGGGGGACATATGACTGATGCGGAGGGAGAGATATGAATGGCACATAACATTTTCTACTAGCTAGCTCTCAAGGAAACTAGTTATCGATTGAAGAGATGACTAGGAGAAAAAAGAAATTCCTATGGGGTCACCCACTTTTGGTGGGTAACATCTGGCTCCAACTGGGACATGAGTTCACCATAGAGCACATGATCCATGTACTCTAGTGGGGAGGTCATGATAATTCTAGCAATCTCCTAATACCAAAGACATGTAACCTGCACATCACAATACAATTATTGGGAGCATGTGCACTAGGTGTACTTTTATCGCCCATGTTTTTTATAAAAAATAATCCATATAGAAAATTAATTTTGCACTAAGATGAAATTCTAATCTAAATGAACCTACTCTAGCATGAGAACATCATATGATGATGTCATCTATGTGAACAAAACATGCAATGCACATAAACTACCATGCATGACATGTAAGGTCAAGTATTTAAGAAAGAGTCGATATGATTGGCCTTAATAGGATCAAGCCAAAGCTCACCATCAAATCCAGATATATAATAGTACCATATATCCACCTTTCCACAGATCTTGACATGGATAGGATTATTATCAACCAAGACCATGTCTCCAACCTTAAATTCACTCTTGGGCTTTTGCACCCACTTCTTTTTCAGGATATTATCCTTGGAATTAGGATGCTTGATGAGGCACACACCTTGAGAAGGAGTATTAGTATTCTTTGATTGGGTAGGGTGATTAGAACCATTTATCCTAGAATTATGATTAGGGTATGGGAAAGTGTCCATGTGTTTAAAATGAATATGGATTCGGGGTTCCCTATAAAGGATAAATGGAGACCCATCAGGCTAACGGATGGTGGCATAAGAAAAATAAATTTATAATTGTCCACCGATGGAAGCACCCCATTTCCTTGACAACAAAATTCCCTAAACATCAAGTATATCAATCACAACAATGTCCATTAGAATAGAGATATATTTATTGCAATCTAAAGTTAATTTTAAATCATTGATGAGGCTATGGACAGGAATGGACCTAGAATTAAAACCACACACATTCCTACAAGGTTAAGTGATATCTAATTCAAGTTTATTCATGAACTTTAATGGAATAATATTGGCATAATTCCCATAATAAAGCATACAATTATGGAGAAACAACCTATTAATGGCTAAGGTTAGTAGGAGTGGCTTATGACAGGGTTAGTCTTGTTAACATGAAGGATTTGCAGCATAATAGGATTGTCCTCATCATCAAGTCCTAATGTCTTCTTAACTTACATTCTTTGGGATGGGATCTTTATGATTTCCTTGATGGGGACTTGCATGCTCGTCTTTCTCACAACACTCCCAGCATCAATATCTAATTAAACTTCCTTTTTCTTAGCTTTATGCATAGGCTCCACCTTAACAACATCCTTTTTAGGAGGTTCCTTTTGTGGAGGATCCTTTTCCTTAGTGGTTTCGGTACTAGAGCTTGATGAGGCTTCCTTATAATTCTTCCTAGAATATTGCATCCCTTTGAATCTCCCACCATTCTATATAGCTAAGACAGTCTCATATTGTTCTTCTTTAAGCATGACTTAAATTAGTTGTGGGTGAATATATGTGTTTCAAATCATTATATTAAATGGGTGAGATTCATCAGCAACATTCATTTGTTCATTTCCCTCATCACCTTCACTTCATTCACCTGATCTATCAAATTATGGTTCTTCAGAAGATGATTCCCCTACTTCGACCATATTCATTGGAGCTACGAGGTTTGGAACACTTAGGTCACCCTCGATTTTCTTGTTGACAAAGGTCTTATCTTTATTCTAGGGAGGATAATTTGACCTTTGAATTCTTTCTCTTTCAAGGGTAGTGAACTTATTCATGTAGGTCCTATGATTAGTAACCATGTCATCATACATCTTATCCATCTTCTTGGATAAATATAATATCACCTCCTCAAGTTGATCCTTGGATTTAGCTTTAGTTTTAGTAGTCTCAACATTAGTTCTAGGGAAGTTGAACACCTCAATATGACGACATTAATATTTTGTTCAACTTCTATGATTATCTCCTTAGATTTATCAAGATTAGTAGGTTGATTATCCCTAAGGGCATATATTATAGGATTCCTTAATAAACATTTCCAAGATTATAACATCATCAGGTTTGAGTCTATCAGGGATCTCCCTAGCAACCCTATCAAACCTTTGGATAATTTCTCTAGCAGTTTATTTATCACTTTTATTCATATGAAAGAATTTCTCAAGGGAAATGCTTCCATCAATATCAGTTACTCATATCTTCGTAAAAGTGTCTTATAATTGATCAAAATTTGTACTACATCCTTGAGGTAAACCAACATACCACTCCCTAGCACCACCTTCAAATGTTTAGACAAATAGCATCATAATAATGTATTCCTCTTCAATCATATTAGGAAATATTGCCCAAAGAAAATTGTTTACATGTCTATCAGTAGAAATAACAGTACTTCCATTGAATTTAGGCAACCACTCATGATGCTTCTCAAGAAAGTGATGAGGGGCACTAGGAAAGGTTGTGAAATTTAATGGTTTGAAAGATGTGATGTTCCATTTCCTAACCACAGGATTTTGTAGATTTTGATTTTGGTTAGCGGTTACATTAGGATTAGTGTTAGTGTTAGTATTCATATTATGAGGGGAAAATTGCCTAACAGTAGGAGTAAGGCCCTTTATGGGAGACTTGCCTAGATCAAAAACTCTTCTAACAATATCCCTTGTTCTAGGAGCTATGATGGAATCCAAGAAAGGATCCTCTAAAAAAGAACTAGGGGAATCAGGAATCATAAGAGGATCTATAATGTTATCAAATAACTCACCTCTACAAATGTCGATCTAGGGGAAGGTAGATTGGCTTCCTCCCTGACAACGATGCCAAAAATCTTGCCAAAAAATATAGTATGCCTTGGAGACAGAAAACCTACAAGGTACAAACTAGACAATGGGACAACAATCGGGTAGAGGCCCAATGTCACATCAGCCAAAACCCCCTGCACTTTACATATTTTCACCGATGGTAGGATTCCTAGTAATGGAGGAATAAATTAAAATAGATATGCCAATGATAAGGTACAAAGTGACCCTTCTAAATCTCATTCAAAGAGAGACATAATAAACGTATAAGGATTAAAAGAAGAAAACTTCAACAAAATCCCCAGAAAATAAGGCTTAAGACGTATGGTTTTGAGATTTTCGATGGTAAAAGAAATTCACAAGGCCAAGGCCCAAGGGAAAGGCTTTCTTAAAATGATATTCAGCTACTCGAAGGCTCATCAAACCCTCAACAAATTCCTCAAGTTGAGGGGAAAAGAACCTAGGGTTTCCCTCTTGCAGTAATATTTAGGGCAAGAGATTTTATGGAAGAAATTTCAGTGTATACCCACCAAATTGATAGGTTAGGTAGCCTAAAGCTATCTCTTTATGTTTATTCTCACAAGTCTCCAAAAATTCTCCTCCAAAAAATTTCGCTCCAAGCCCTAGATTTTTTCCCTAACCTTAAAAGGACCAAATCATGAGGATAAAATGGATAAAATTTTAGAATGATGACCAAAGACTTGGACTAGTGCCTTGTCCCTTGGGTATATGGAGTCATGGATGTCAAAGGATAGCCAATATTACTCTTAAGGAAGTTGAAAATAGATGCCCTGACTTAATTTCCAAGCATTTACCCACTCAAGGAGTAATGGAGTTTATGGTAAGAACTTCAAAGAGTTTCACCACTAGGATACTTGATAAGATGTTATGAATGAATAATGCATGAAATTTTCTTCTAACTAGAATTCAATATATAATTATCAACAATTATGGAATAATTTAGTATAGATTAAAACTACTCATTCCATACACTAGACATGAAAAATAAGTATATTCAACAATAGAGCACTTACAAGACAATTTAGCAAGAAACTCCATCCATTATTCCAAGAATAGCTCCAAAAGATGTCCAAAAATCAACTCCAAATATCAAAATGCACCCAATCATCCAAGAATCCAAGAAAAGAACAAGTGCAAGTCTCTCTAATGACGTTGAAATCCCAAGTGTGATGATGATGAGAGATGAAATGACATCTCTCTAATATTAAGGAGGTCTAACATAACCTATTTTTCCTACAAGCCCTTAAAATCATAAAATAATGGGCAAAGAAAATTCTCTAGGTCACAGTCCAACCTAGCAACCAACGTCAAAATCAACATACATCTCCAAAGGAGAGTCAAAATGCTCACGTCATGCATATGTAGGCGTCTAGAGGGAATGTGTTGAGTCCTTCTTGTGCTGAGTAAAAGATAGAGGTCTTATAAAATCGTGATGGAGGGGCTGGCCCTTATGTCTCGATGCAAATCATCTTGTGGACCCCCAAATGTGTTTGGGGCACCAACAAGGTCTCATGGGTCTTCATGTGGCTGAATATTTGTCTTTTGTCCATTGTTGAGGGAACTTAATATGGTACAATCCCTCCCATGTCTCATTGAAGACGAAAAACCTCATCTAGGGTTGATATCATCTGCAACACCATGTACATGTGCTAAGTTGACTGGGGGAAAGTAGTCCAAGTGCATAAACCCATTAACAATATAGGGAAAAGTGAGGAAGATATTGGTGTTGAAGATGCCCATGAAAGTAAGTGATGCTCTATGAATGTTTGGGAACCATGGCTCCCAATGCCTCACCTGTGGGTGTCAATATGATGAATTGGTGAACCTGGGCCCCAGTTAAGTTTCCCAACCCATAATGAAACCACTTTCCAATAACACACAATATCCAGTGTTGCAACTTATGATATCATGTACATTTACTCATTTTTTCATCTAAGTGAACGAAGCTTGCAAGTGATGGTCAGTGTGACACTTCATACAAGGTTTTTCTTCCATAATTGGGGCCTTAGTCACATAAAAATGTTACCTCCCTAGGTAGGAGTGCATAAAATATGACCCTATTAAGCATTTCCAACCTCGAAAGGGAAGTGGCATGTCCTCAATCCTCCCTTCAATCAATAGGTGCCATGTGAATAATTATGGAATGGATGGGGAGAAGGGGTCTCAAGGCCAAATGCCATGGTCAAAGGGGTAACAATAATGAGGAGTTCAACATATTAGGCATACAGATGTGAGGAGGGAGTAATCATGGATGCATGAGTTACCCTGACCTTTATTTTTCCACCCTTCTTATATCCTTTTGTTTTTTATTATTTTTTTATATTACTACTCGAAGCTCTAGGAAATGAGAGCATGTTGTGAATGATATAGTGATTACCCCCTTAGTTATGGGGAAGTTCATCACCCACCAGCGGTTGGGACATGCAAGGGTTCCTTTTTTATGATGTGATAGGCCAACATTGGCCCAAGGAACCAGATTATGGTTATAATGATAAGGGGTAGAGCTCATGCTTGGTATTTTCCCACATGCTAATATGAATGTCCTTGTCGTATTTTGATTTTTTTATTTTCTTTATTTTTGTTTCTTTCTTGTGGCCATCATATAATTTTCTTTTTATTTTAGCTTAATCAAACTCCCGGGCCAACGTTTCCAGGCCCGACCTGGATATATTGAAAGGGGGAGGGGGCTTTCCAGATACCAATGAACCAATAGACAAGTAGACCCAGAGAAGGAATTTGAAATAAGGGCTCACAATGTATGGAGGTGAGTGCTAAGTATAGAAAAGGGATAAACATAACACGATATCTCAATCATGGATTCCCAAGTAGTTCCCCTTCCTAAATCTGTAGGCCATTAGAGGCAATCCCACTAGACTGGGATAGAAAATTAACCCCCCATTTAAGATGAGCAAACAAGAATATTGCCAAATGCCCAAAATACAAACAAGCATAAGAACCAGAATGTGAAAGGAATAAAGTACCTTTTTTATTAGAAGCCCACCTTCCAACATGTGATCCTAAAAAATGGGCGAGGGGAGAAATGACTAGTGCAAGTGGTGGAGATATGAATGGTGCATCATATCGACTACTAGGTGGCTCTCAGGGCTAATGGAACTTGGTTAAAAATATGACTAGGAGCAAAAATTTCTCCTATGGGGTCACCCACTTTTGGTGGGTAACATCTAGCTCCAACTAGTACATGAGCTCATCATAGAGTGAATGATCCATGTACTTGAGCGGGGAGGTCATGAGAAATATACTGGGACCATAGACTTTTAAATTGCACATCACAATACAATTGTTGGGAGCATGTGCACTGGGTGTACTTTTATCGCCCATGTTTTTCTATCAAAAAATAATCGATATAGAAAAGTAAATATATAATAAGATCCAAGTCTAATCTAAATTCACCTACTCTAGCATGAGAACATGATATGATGATGTTATCTATGCGACCATAAAATGAAATCAGCTACATTAACATGCATGACATGTAAGGTCAAGTATCCAAGAAAGGTTTGATACCAATGGTGTTCACGGGATCAGGCCAAAACTCACCATCAAGTCTAGATAGATAATAGTACCCTATACCCACCTTTCCACCGATGTTGACAGTGATAGGACGCTTGTCAACCAAGACCATGTCTCCAACCTTAAATTCCAAGATTATAGCATCAATAGGTTTAATTCTATCGGGGATCTTCGTAACAACCCTATCAAACCTTTGGTTAAATTCTCTAATGGTTTATTTGTCACTTTTATTCACATGAAAAATTTTCTCAAGGGAAATGCTTCCATCAGTACCAGTTTCCCACCTCTTCCTAAAATCATCTTCTAATTGATCAAAATTTGTAATGCTTCCTTGTGGTAAACTAATATACCAATCCCTTGCAACACCTTCAAATGTTAAGACAAATAGCATCATAATAACGTCTTCATCTTTAATCGTCTTAGGAAATATTTCCCAAAGAAAATTGTTTATATGTCTATCAGCAGAAGTAATGGTAATTCCATCAAATGTAGGAAACCACTTATGATGCTTCTTATGAAAGTGATGAGGGGCACTAAGAAATGATTTGAAATTTAATGGTTTGAAAGATGCGATTTTCCATCTCCTAACCACAAAAATTTTTCAATTTTTATTTTGGTTAGGGGTTGCATTAGGATTAGTGTTAGAGTTAGTATTCAAATTGTGAGGGAAAATCCACCCAATAGTAGGACTAGGGCCCCTTGTCACTAAGACATTTAGCTCAGCAACTCTTCTAGCAGTAGCCCTAGTTCTTGGAGAAATGATCGAATCCAAGAAAGAACACTCCAAAGAATAAATGGAGGGACAACTAGTTTCCAAAAGAGGACCTTTAATATTATCAAATAACTCACCTCTTCAAATGTGATCTAGGACATGGTAGACTAGCTTCATACTTGGCAACGACTGTAAAAAATTTGTTGAATAGGCCTTGGAGAGGGAAACACTACAAGATATAAACTAGACAATGGGACAATAATGGGTTAGAGGCCCGATGTCACCTTAGCCAAAATACCCTTCTCTTTACGAATTCTAACCAACTGAAGGAGTCTTGGTAAAGGAGGAACCACTTAAAATAGATATGCCAATGATAAGGTACAAACTGACCCTCTTAAATCTCATTAAAATAAAGAAACAATAAAGGTACAAAGCTTCAAAATATAAAATTGTTCTCAAGAAAATACCTAGAAAAGAAGGCACAAGACTTAGGGTTTTAAGGTTTTCGATGATAAAATAGATTCACAAGGTTAAGGCCCAAGGGAAAGGGTTTCTTACAATGATATTCAACTACTCCAAGGCTCATGAAACCCTCAACGGAGTCCTCAAGTTGATGGGAAAAGAACCTAGGGTTTCCCTAGGCAAGAGATTTTATGGATGAAATTTGAGTGGATGACCACCAAACTGATAGGTTAGGTGGCCTAAACCTATAACTTGATGTTCAGGTTCTCGAATCACCAAAAATCCTCCTCCCTAAAATTTCACTTCAAGCCCTAGATTTTCACCCTAGCCTTAAAAGCACTGGTTTAAAAGGGGGAGAAAATGGATAAAATTTTAGATTGATCGCCAAAGACTTGGACTAGTGCCTTGTCCCTTGGTTATATGGAGTCATGGATTTCAAAGGAAAGCCAATATTGCTCTTATGGAGGCTGAAAATTGATTCCCTAACTCAATTTCCAAACATTTAATCACTCAAGAAATAATGGAGTTTATGGGAAGAACTTCAAAGAGTCTCACCACTAGGATACTTCTTATAATGTCATGAATGAATAATGCATGTAATTTTCTTCTAACTAGCATTATTTAGATAATTATCAAAAATTAGGGCATAATTTAGCATAGATTAGAACTACTCATTTCACATATTAGACATGAAAAAGAATGATATTCAACAATATATCAAGACAATTTAGCAAGATAATCCTCCATTATGCCTTGAATATATCCAAAACATGTCCAAAAATCAGCTCCAAATATCAAAATGCATCCAATCATCCAAGAATCCAAGAAAAGAACAATGAAATTCTCTATAAGGAGGTTGAAATCCCAAGTGTGATGATGGTGAGAGATGAAATGACATATCTCTAATATATATGAGGTCTAAAATAGCCTATTTTTCCTACAAGCCACTAAAATCATAAAATAATGGGCAAGAAAAGCCTCTAGGTCATAGGTCGACCTAGTAACCAATTTACAAGTCAAAATACATCTCAAAAAGAGGGTTGAAAGGCAGACATCATGAATTTGTAGGCCTATAGAGGGCACGCATTGAGGCCTTCTTGCGTCGAGTGAAGTGTAGAGGACCTATAAAAACATAATGGAGGAGTTGGACCCTCTGCCTCATTGCAAATCATCATGTGGACCCCCAAATGTGTTTTGGGGAACAAACTAGGTCTCATGGGTCTCCAAGTGGTTGAATATTTTTCTCTGTTCCAATGTTGAGGGCATTGAAGATGGTGTGAGCTCCCATGTGTCAATGAAGAAGGAAATCCTCATCTCAACCTCAGATCATATGCCACACCATGTACATGTCTTAAGTCAGCAGGGGGAAAATTGGTCCAAGTGCCTCATCCCGTGAATAATATAGGAAAAGTGCAGAAGTTGTGGGTGCTAAAGATGTCCATGAATGCAAGTGATGCTCTTTGAATCTCCTTGGAACCATGGCTCTCAACATCTCACCTGTGGGTGTCAATATGATCCTCATGTGGACTTGGGCCCTAGTTAAGTTTCCCATACCATCATGAAACTACCTTCCGATCACACACAATATCCAATGTTGTAACTTATGGCATCAAGTACATTTAAACATTTTTGCATCTAAGTGAACCAAGATTGCAAGTAATGGGTAATGTGACACTTCATACAAGGTTTCTCTTCCAAAATTGGGGCCTTAGTCACATAAAAATGTTACCTCCCTAGGTAGGAGTGGCTAAAAGATGACCCTATTAGGCATTTCCAACCCCTAAAGGGAAGTGACATGTCCTCAGTCCTCCCTTCAATCAATAGGTATCATGTGAATAATGATGGAATGGAAGGGGAGAAGGGGTCTCAATGCCAAATGCCATGGTCAAAGGGGTAGCAATAATGAAGAATTCCACATATTAGGCATAGAGAAGTGAGGAGGGAGTAATTGTGTATGCAAGAGATACCTCGACCTTTTTTTTTCCACCCCTCTTATTTCCTTTTTCTTTTTTCTTGATTTTTTCTTTATGTTACAGTTGGAAGCTCTAAGAAATGAGAGTATTCTATGAATGATGTATACTAGTGGTTACACCCTTAGTGGTGGGGTATTTCATCACCCACTAGGGGTTGGGACATACAAGGGCTCCTTTTTTATGATGTGACAGGGCAACATTGGCCCAAGGAACTGGGTGATGGCTATAATGATAAGGGGTAGAGCTCATGCTTGGATTTTTCCCACATGATAATATTAGTGTCCCGACCATCTTTTGCATTTTATAATTTCCTTTCTTTTTGTGTCTTGCTTGTGGTTGTCATATGGTTTTTATTTTTATTTTTGATGCATCAACCTCTGTGGGCAATGTTTCCAGGCCTGACTTAGATATGTGGAAAGGGGAAGGGGGCATGCCAGATCCCAGTGAACCAATGGACAAGTGGACCCAAAGAAGGAAGGTGAAATAAGGGTTCACAATGTACAATGCGGAGTGATAAGTATGGAAAAGGGATAGACATAACATGTTATCTCAATCATGGATTCCCAAGTAGTGCCCCTTCTTAAAGCTATAATCCATTAGATGTGCTACCACTAGACTAGGATATAAAATTAACTCCCCATTTAAGGTGAGGGAACAAGAGAATGACCAAGACCCTTCTTTCTTCCAAGTCACCTAATAATCCATGCCAAATGCCCAAAATACAAATAAGCACAACCACCCAAATGCAAAATGAATAAGTTACCTTTTGACCATAATCCCACCATACAAGATGTGATTGCGACAAATGGATGTGGGGACATATGACTAATGCAAGTAGCAGAGATATGAATGGCACATCACATTCGCTACAGGGTGGCTCTCAGGGCTACCGACTGCCAGCTGAAGAGATGACTAGGAGAAAAATGTTCTTCTATGGGGTCACCCACTTTTTGTGGGTAACATGATTGATCAAGGGGTTAAATATCCAGTAACCCTTGTACATCGTCTACATTAACCATGCCATCACCATCAATGTCCAAGGTACTGAAAATTCGAGATAGGTTCCATCTTTGAACGAAGGTCGTGTATATTTTATTTACAAAATCATTGCTCGTTTGATCAATCCTACCTCCAGACAAGTGGTATTTTCCAAGATCACTTATAATATGTGGGTATTTTGGATTGCAAAGTTCAGGAAACTTAGTTTCCCATTATCTGAGAAACCCAAACATGAACATAAAAGTTGTAGAAACTATAAAATTTCTGAACCCAACTCAAGGACATGGATACAATAATGCTCCAATACATAGACATGGCAGACACATATGAAATTCTTGTTGTTGCATTGCTCACGTATGGTCGTTCTTGAAATCTGGAAAAAATGAAAAGGGAAAATAGTAGAAAAGCACGAGTCGTCTTTGTCCACCTATGCGAGTCATATTTGTCCACCAAGGTAGCTGTAAATATTGGAGCTGAAAATCTCATCAAAGTAGCAAAGGGTTTGGCATTAGACATAGCCAAAGAACCCATCTTTTCTCCCAAATTTTGCTAATGTGGAAGTTGGAGGAGAACTTATTTCAGAAACCAGAGAAATGAAGGTCAACAACTATGAAAGTAGTAAAGGTCTCCCATATTGAACACATGTCAATTACAAAAAGACCCAAAAATTATCAATACCAAAACATTCAATCAACTTTAATCTCATAAAAGTTCAAACCTTGTAGGATAAATACACGAGTTATGACCGGAAAAACATACAAACAGAGTATGTCAATTAATCTTTGATTGTTTACTTTGAAGGCTTGGTTGGAAAAAGCAAAGAGATCACAAGAAATGCTCTGCAGATAGGTAGTTCGTTTTGTTTTGAAACTATCATATCAAACAAATATAAACAATACATGGAAAGCAATTTGCTTCAATGGAAAGTAAACAGTGGAAAAAAAAACTCAAATATATGATTACACATAAAGTTAAACAAATTAAAGAAATGAACTCATTGGATAACTCCATAGCATACTTAAAAATCACCTATGTTTAACTAATGAAATTATTAACATAGATTCATAGCAACCCTAGATCTATTAAGTTTCCAAGCCGATCAAAATAAATAATTGAGTACAAACCTATATATTCCTTTGATTTATTAAATGCCCAACGAAATTAAATAATTGAGTACAAATCTCTCCACGCATAAAAGATCTAGTGTGTGTGTGTGTGTGTATTATCAATTTTCTTTTTCCTATCTTCCACTATTAAGTAGCCTAAGGAATAAAAAAACTTCAATACAGACCTCTTTGCAATGTTATTCCCAATAACAAAAACCACTGGTGCAGCAACTGTTAGTTGCTCAAAGAAGCAATGCTCATATTCCTAGATTGATAGGGAAAATGGTTTGTATCTGCATGACCAGATGGGTGGGTCAAGTTCTCTTCAGCCTGATGGTTCTGATTATTTGAATAGGCATAATATTTTGGAGCAAGCTCGATACCAGTACCTATCATCAATGGTCGATCATGATGAAAGGGACATGGAGGCTCTTTTGGACACCAGAGAGGCCATCACATCAGATGGTGGATTCTTGTTCAACTAGACGGGTGATAAATCAAAAAAAGTATGCTCCTAGGATGCAATTTGGCGTCGAAGAAACACTGAAATAGTAGTTGCCATAATCCTTCCTAGATTAGGATTTCCAGGCACCATTTCTCCATCTCTGAGCATCCTCTCTTTATTGCACACCTTGGATCTTTCTAGAAATTTATTGATACGAAGAATTCCACCAGAGATTGGGCAGGCTAAAGCACTAAGAAAACTTGACCTCAACTCTAATGAGTTGTCGGGTACTATTCCAACAACATTGTCTAATTTCACACAACTTCTATCAATTGATCTTTCAGGGAACAATTTGACAGGAATGATACCGACGAAATTTGGTCGTCTAATCAAGTTGGAACATCTAGGCTTGTACTTAAATGCTCTGACTGGAGTTATTCCAAATTCTCTGGGTAATTGCACATCTCTTCGAGAATTGTGGATTCGAAACAACAATCTCAGTGGTGAAATTCCTTCGGTTTTGTTCCGGACACGCCTATCTGAACTCAACTTTTTATACAACTCTCTAAGTTGTGAGATACCTCCAACACTAGGCAGTTGCACTTAGTTATCATCCATCTACTTTTATAGCAACCTCTTGACTGGAAGTATTCCAGAGGAACTGGGGTTTCTCCATAATTTTGAGAACTTGGATCTAGAGTCTAACAGAATAGAGGGCTCCATTCCTCCGGCTTTGGGAAATTGTTCTTCCCTTCAGACTTTATATTTGGGACACAACAAATTGTCAAGGAGTATACCATCTCAATTGAGTAATTTGAAAAAACTTTCTGTATTGTCAATATCACCCTCACGTTCTACTGGCCCAATGGATATTTAAGAGAGTATTCGGGGTAATATTTCAGGTCTTATCCCTTTTGAAATAGGAAATTGTAGTAATCTTGCCTCTTTGCCTTGAATACATAATGACATATTTCCAATGTTATACCCATAGCTAACTACATGTGAGAGTCTGATAAGGTTTTTTTTTACCAAAATACTATTATTTTTGGAGTGATACAAACACTGATGGAATAAATTACAAAGAATTTTTCTACGGAATTTTGCACATTTGGCGATGCCACAAATGATTGATTAAGTGAAAAATTCTTTAGCTTTATCAATCATTTCATTAAACGAGGCATTTATGGTTTACCATGATTCTGTGTGTAAATATAATATGTATGAGCAACCAGCGTCCTTTTCATTAAACAATCTTCTTCATCTATATTTTGACATGACTCCTCATCAATATCTTCCTGTTTGGGCATTATTTAGAAAATGGAAGTATAAACAGAAATCAAAACAAATATGTTTGGGCATTATTTCGCAAATGGAAGTATAAGCAGAAATCAAAACAAATACGTGAAGCTGATGGGTAGCTAAATTAACAATCGCTTTGTTATGAAGTATTGGGTAAACCAAAAAATTAAAATTTCAAATGTACCTAATCAAGCTAACTGAAATATATATATATATATATACAAATTACTCACCTTATTCTCCATCGATTTAGGGTTTACGTTGGTCATTGGATTGCCTCTGCCTCCTTTATGAATTTATAAGAAAAAAAAAAGTTAATAAAATTGTTGGGAATCACAAATCTGGTGATGTATTCAATAACTTTCGCTAACTTGGACTTGGACCTTGTTTCAGAAGACGACCTGCCAGTGCTGCACTGGTCAGAAGAAGAATAATACATATAATCACTAGGACAGTGTTATGTACAGAGCATGAACTTAGTTTCACCATCAATAAATCGAAAACAAGCTATCACTTAACCTGGAAGCAAATACTATAGTAATGATTAGTGTGAATGAGACCAGCGATATATATAAGCTCATGGGCATACGCACAGATCATGCTAGCAATTCCTGCAATAGTTACAGGGAGGAATATAAACACACCTCGTCTACTCCCCTGCAATAGATGATAAACACACCTCACCTGCTCATAGGTGTTCGTACTTGTTGCAAAATGAGAAATCGGGCTTGATAAAAGTTTACATGTGTTGAATTATAATAGGACAGAGAAACGCAAATGGAGTGAGGGGATTGGGTGGACTAAATAGAGTTTGCCCAACCAACTTCATAAAGAAAACGCCTTTTGGGGTAATAAGTAGTTCCTTTAAATCATAAATTTAAACTTAAGTCAAAACTTAGAGGAAGAAATAAATAAATAAATTATGGACAAACAACAAGAAATCATGTGTAAAATTTAGAATTTAAAACAAGACACCATGTACCATGTACCGAATCCAAACACTTTAAATTCTAATCCATGTCATAGTCCATAAGTATTGATATGATTAATTTAAAATTTTAACACGTTTAATTACCATTAAATAAGGTCAAATTTTCTATAGTAAATTAAGTTAACTCTAGGGTAAATTCATACTAAATCATGTCAAATTACATTATGGCATAAAATATAGATGAAAGATACATTTTGATAATGAAATTATGGAAAAAAATAAGCTTAAAATGTATGAACAACAACTAAGTTGTAAAGTGTAATTAAAATAAATTATGTGCTAACTTTAAATAGATATTGAAGATTTAACTTTAAATATTTAATGCGTGAAAACTTAAATTTTTCTATGATCAAAGCCACTAAAATGTAACAACCTTGGTGAAAAGTTCATGTAATAAAAGTTAATAAAGGCAAAATAAGACCACGATTAAGGAACACTTATTCCAAGTTGAATGTTGGGCAAAGATATCCTAATGGGCATCACTCGATGTGTGTTTTTGGCTAAGGAAATTGGTAAAGGCTAAGGCAAAGGCATTAAAAGGCAAAAAGTATTTTTGGCACATTTATTTATCAAAATAAAGGAAATTAGGAGAAAAGTAAGGTGAAAGGTCATAGGTTTCATGTGAGAAGGAAATTGGAGGAAAATAATGGAAAATGAAGAAAATAGAGGCCTCATGGAGGAAAAGGATTCTGAGAATCAGTTGGTAACATTCTGTCACTTCAAGTTTGGAGCTCTCTCATTATTCTCTCTCACTCTCTCACTCTTGGTCACTTAGGGTTTTCTTGGAGCACTCTAGCTTTGGATCAAGGAAGGAAAAGCAAGGAAAGGGAAAGGAAGGAAAGCAATGGTCAAGGAAAGGAAAGCAAGATCAAGCAACTTCAGCAGGAATACTTGTAGGTAACCTTTTTCATATGTGATTTCCTAGCTGATTTGGACATGCATGGCTTTGCATGTTGGTGTATGGTTCTCTTGTTGTCGGTGGCATGGTTTTGTCGGGTTATGACAGTGGTTTTCAGCCTAGCCTTGCTTTTTTACGGATTCCATGGTATGTTGGGATGTTTATCTCAGTTTTGAGCTTTGGATTTCCGGATGGTTTTCGCAATCTAGGGCGAAGGTGGTCTCAGGTTTCATTCCCAAAGGCCTAGGAATCCATTGACTTGTTTTGGCAGGATACACGGTATAGCCCGAGGGAGAAGTATCGGTTTAGGGCCTAGTGGTCCAGGTTTGGATTGCGGTAAAACCTGAGAGACTGGTCTTATTTTAGGGCCTAGTGATCCGAGATTGGATTGTGGGAAAGCTTAAGAGACAAGGAGACAGAAAATTCCTCAAGGATAGTGATGGATTCCGAATGGAATTCCAAGTTTGGTTTAGTTGTGATCGGAGAACCGGTTTTGTTGTGATCACGGTTTGATGAGGGTGGAGGTGGTTTAACCTCTGGATTCCTTTGGTTGTTTTTGTATTGGTTGTTCTATGATATCCCACATTCATGCTTGAAATATGGAAAGGGGGTGACTAGCTGAAAGAGAGATTTGGTTGAGCCATGTCTATGGTCAGGTGGTACATGGGAGTCTCAAACCTGGTCGAAGTTGCCTATGATTAATTAAAGCTAACTTCTCTTATTTTGCACTAGTTTATATGTGGATTTAATGGTTGTCATATCTCTAATATTTATATGGTTTTATACTGGTTATAAGCATGGTTAAATGAATGGTTCATGTCATGGTTATTTCATGTATTTACTTGTAATTGTTAAATGGATGGATGCAAGACCTAATTAATGATATAATAGTTCAATGGAGAAGGAGGTGATCCTTTTGGCTATGCTTCATAAGTTCTTTTAGTCATTTATGCTCTGTCTTGTATCCTAGACCTATAGGTTGCATTGATGCCAAGTGTTTGACAGAATGTTAGTCCTAGTTGGGGATGCTCAGGCCTAGTCCTAAGGTTGAATTTTGATTTATCAAGGTTGTAGCAAGTTTTGGCAAGATGCCAAGATTCTAGGCTAGAAAAGTGGTTCAAATCTCAAGGTTGTTGGCACAGGTATGCTAAGAAAAGTCCATAGTCGCTAGCACATAGGCCTATGAGAGCGACTTTGGGTTGTTGGGCAATGTCATGCATATAGCATGAGAGCGACCAGGGGTTAAAAGGCTTAAATCATCAGTGGGACTCAGGGACAGGATGTCTAAGTGGCTGACATGTCTCCTAAGGGTGTTGTTGTTGATGTGGATGGGTTTGTTTGATATGTTTCGTCGGTTCCATTTCCTTAAGGTCACCAGGGAATTTGAATCCCTTAGAGTAGCCTCTCTCATCGCATGTTTACCCCGACTAAATGGTTGCTTGGGTCGACCTGGGAGGAGGGGGTGTTACAGATTGGTATCAGAGCATGGTTGTGCTCTCCTTGGGTGAATTTGTTGGTCATGCATGCATGTCAGTTGCATGTGTGTCTCTTACACTTGCATTCCATGTGCTTGTTGCATTGCATCATGTTGATCATGATTGTAGTAGAGTTGTCATGGGGAACTTGATGTGATTTTATGGGATGCATCGTCAGAAGTATATGACAGGTTATATGATTATATGTAGCTTGAATACATCCTTGTATGTTAGGTTGCATTCTTGTATGTTTTGGTTACTTGTATCAATCTTTTAGGTTGGTTACAAAAATTGATAGCATATGCTTGACTACATGCATTCATATGTATGTGTAGTTGATTAGGAATTTCTTATGCATGTTGATAGTTGCATGTGGAAATGTGTGCAATGGAGTAATGGTTTTTGTCATGCATGAGGTCATAACATGCATTGTTGATATGGCCTTGCATTGATGATTGGACCCTAGCTAGAATGATGTTTATGCATTGATACACTTATTCGATATATGTCTATATGTTGTTATGATTATGTTATACATGTATCATGTTGATTTGATGATCTTGCAGACAAGGTATCCTCCCCGAATTATGCTAAGGTATGTTGGTTTATTGTGATTTGGTTTAGCTGACATAGTATGCCTTGCAAGAAAGAGATCAGATGGCTAGCAAGGTGGTAGACTACATAGAATCTCCCTATGCATCAGATGGGCAGTGTGGTGTGGGGAACTCTTATGACTTAGCAGACACATTGAGAAGCCTAAAGGAAGAAATAAGGAGTTGCAAAGTAGACAATGACAAAATCATGCAGGCACAAGAGAAACAAGTAGAGGTGAATGCGATACTACTTCAGAGTTTGTCAGATTTGCAGTGACAGGGACCACTTCAGATCAGCCATGGACATGAGGACAAAACTAATGGGGCATATGGCAGTAGGTCTCCTAGAAGGCACAGGTCGAATATATATGACATGATCAGAGATGGTTGGTTTTTGGACACTTCAGATATGAGAGGTGATAGACACAGGTATTATTCTAGCTCTGGTTCTGACAGGCATCATGATCGTAATCATCATCATCCTTACAGGAGGATTGATAGGGGATACTTGTCATATGAGTTTAAGAAAGTAGGATGAGTTTGATGGAGAGATGAATAAATCACAAGATGAAGAGGCATGGTCTCTTGGTATGAAGAAATTATTCTGATTGCATGATTATTCAGAAAATATGAAAGCAAAGATAGCCACTTTTAGTCTCAAAGGTAAAGCAAATATTTGGTGGGAAGACATGAAGAATGTCAAAGGTATACATGAGGAGGATTTGACTTCGCATGCATTTGAAAGGCTCTTCAAGAAGAAGTACTTGTCTGAGACGTACTATGATAACAAAGCTAAGGAGTTTTATGAGTTACGGATGGGTTTTATGACAGATGATGAGTATACTAGTAGATTTTTGGAGTCGTTGAGATATGCGCCTTACATCATGGAGGAGAAGGCCAAGGTTCAGAGATTCATTAGTGGACTGCCAGTTGCATACAGAGACCAGGTTGAGCTCGATGAACCTAGATTGTTGGAGGAGGCCATCCGAAAGTTGAAGCATTGTTATGAGCAGTTGAAGCACAAAGTTGAGCCTAAGCATGACTTGAAAAGAAATGAGAAAGCTAAAGTAACATGGACACCAAAGAGAGGAAGACCTCAAGATGCAAGTGGGAAAGAAAATGCAGTTCCTTACAAGAGGTTCAATACAACTGAGAAAGGACATGGAGAGCAGCAAGCTAGAGACAGCTGTAAGGAACCATTGTAGTGTTGGACATGTGGTAAGGATCATCATAAGAGGGATTGTCCATAGTATCAGAGCGGTGGTAGACCCCAGATCTACAGTTCTCAGGAGGCATATACAGTTGGTGATGTTGGTCATAGCATTCCTCGGATCTATGCAATTGTGGACAATAGGCAAGCGGACCATTAGGCATCGATCATTGAGATAGACGGTAAGCTTTTTGATCAAGTTGTTTATATTTTGATTGACCATGGATCTAACTATAGCTATATTAATCCTGACCTGGTGGATAAGTGTGGTTTGAGAAAATAAGTGCATGCAGAATCTTGGTTGGTACAATTGGCTACAGGTACGAAGAAGAGAGTTCACCATTGGGTAAGAGCTTATGCATTTGATTTAAATGGTATGCCTACAAAAACAGATTTGAATGTATTGCCATTGGGATCGTATAGTATGATTTTGGGTATGGACTGGCTATACCTTCACAGAACCAAAGTGGATTTCTTCGACAAGGTCATTGAGTGTGTGGATGATAGTGGGGAAAAGAGGACTTTGTAGGGGAAGAAGAAGCCTACATTAGTGAGGATGGTTACCGCTATGCAGGCTAAGCGTAGTTGCAGAAAAGGTTGTGTGATGTTTGCAGTAAACATTTTTAGTGACAAGGGTAAGGAGTTGAGGATGTTGATGTGTTAAGTAGGTACCCAGTTTTGCAATAGTTTCGTGATGTATTTCCTGAGAACATTATAGAGTTGCCACCTCGCAAGGAAGTAGAATTTTCTATTGATTTGGTGCCAGGGGAAGCCCAAGCATTAAGAGCACCTTACAGGATGAGCACACCTGAGTTGGTTGAGTTAAAGTTGCAGTTGAAGGAAATGTTGGACAAGGGATACATTAGGCCAAGTGTATCACCTTGGGGCCCACCAATGTTGTTCATGAAGAATAAAGATGGTACTCTCAGATTGTGCATTAACTACAGGCAGTTGAACAAGGCAATGATTAAGAACAAGTACCCTTTGCCAAGGATTGATGATTTATTTGATCAGTTGAAGGGAGCAGCAATGTTCTCTAAGATCGACTTGAGATCGGGTACCATCAGGTACGCATCAAGGAAGAGGATATCTTCAAGACTGCGTTCAAGACCACGTATGGGCATTATGAGTTTGTTGTTGTTCCATTTGGTTTGACTAATGCTCCAACTACATTCATGTGTTTGATGAATAGTGTGTTGCATTGATCTGATTTAGAATATTAGATTGTTGTGTTAAGATCCTCCTCAGATTAGAAACAAAATGATTTCATTGTGCTTAAGGATTCATGAATTTTTGCAAGTGAAATGATGATTTTTATGTTAATTTTATGAGTAATTTAACATAGTTAAGTGACTGAACAACAGCATAAGCATGTACAGAACATCATCAAAAACACATTACAAAAAAAACATGATAAAGGAGTTCACCCCTCCTGGACTACATCTCCTTGGTCTAGCTTCCAATGGCTTGGGCCTCTCTATTATGCTCAAAAGTGTAAAAAGATTTGTTTACAATGCTCAAATTCTTTTGAAAACTGCTCCAATGAGTCCAGAATGTCCAAAAATGGCTCTCTAGCCTCTTTTTTGCCTCAAATTTGGTGGAAATTTGAAGAAGTTATGACCTCTCCTAGTTCTCCCAATATTCACTCCACAAATTGCACCATTTCCAGCATGAACCTACAATTTTGCTCCAAAATTGCACTAACTGGGCGAAAATTTCACCGCTCGGTGGTCCATAATTAATCAGCACTGGTTGTTCCATCGTAAATCACAATCGACGGAGAACCAGCGGTCTTATGGTCTGTGAACGCGGCGAGGTGCTGGGGCCGATTCTTTAATGCCGACCCACCTATGACATGCGATTTGTGAAATGCGGGGCTAATGGAAGCCTGCCACTTGGCGCTTCCCCATTCGCTGAAGGGTCTTGCCACATCATCTTCTCCTGCCATGTGTCTAAGTCAAACTTGAACTTTGACTTGCTCTAACTTCTTCATATGAGCTCGGATTTGAGTGTCGTTCGCACCATTGGAATCAGGATGACGAGCACTTCGATCTAAAGCTAATTTTATCGAGATTCTGCCACTATGACTTTTGAGCCTACTTTTGAGCACCTGATCACTCCTCCCCACTGGAAGCCTTTTGGACCCCAAAAGGATCACTTTCAATTGCCCAGAATGTGAGGGTACAGTTCCCTCACATTTCTAACCTCTATCCATTTGGCTTTTAAAGGATTTGTACCCTTGAACCCCACTCAAAGATAATTGATACTTCCCCTTTTTGATGTCCTTGTTCTTTTTTCAAGTACAGTGTCTTGCTGAAGCATCAAGGAATTCTGGAGAAAAGTCTTGAATAGATGGAACTTGAATATTCTCTCCTTGACCTTCAATCAAAGGAGGCTCATACAACCTTAAACTCTCAACATTAAAAACAACATAAATTTTCATATATGAAGGCAAATCCAACGTGAAGGCATTGTTTTCGATCTTTTCCAAAATTCTGAATGGACCATATCTAATTGGTTTTAGATTTTTACCTTCTCCTTGGAGCCTCTCTTTGTTAATGTGAATCCAAACTTCATCACCAACTTGGAACTTGTGATCTTGACAATGCTTGTCATGCCTTGCTTTGTACTTGCCTTGGCTTTTCTCAAGTTGTTCTTGAACCTTTTGGTGTACTAATTGGATTTGTTCAATGAACTTTCTTGCTTTATCTATGTCGCTATGACCTTCAATAGCAACATATTTTCCAAAAATAAAATCCAAAGGAGATTTAGGCAAGTATCCCAAGCATGCCTCAAATGGCGAAGTTTGAGTTGAAGAGTGCTTGGCTCGGTTGTAAGCATGCTAAATATAGTGAAAATGTTCATCCCACAACTTAGGATGCTTGTTGCAATACCCACGAAGAAGATGTATCACTGTTCTGTTCACCACTTCTATTTGACCATCTGTTTGTGGATGAAAAGTTGTACTCTTTTTCAATTTGGTGTCCATGAATCCCCACAATATTGACCAAAAATTCCCAACAAAGCGTGAATATAGATCACTAACAATGGATGTGGGAAATCCAAAATGCACCCAAATATTGTGAAAGAATAACTGAGAAATTTGTTCACTGTAACTTGCTTTTTACATGGCATCAAAATACACATTTTTGTGAACCTATCCACAACTACACACAAATAATCATGACCTCTTTTTTACAATGGAAGACCTCCTACAAAATCCATAGAAACACTCTCCCACGGTCGTGAAGGAACCGAAAGTGGTGTGTACAATCCTAACTTCATATTGCTAGGCTTATTGATTGCGCATAGTGAACATCCTTTAATAAAATGAGACACACATTCAAGCATACGAGGCCAATAACAATACCTCTGTAGATGTGCCACCATCTTACTTACACCGAAATGACGAGCAATAAAAGAAGTATGTGCCTCTCTTATTATGTTAACTCTTTCTCCTTGCAGAATACAAAGCTTGCCAAGATGGTACAACAAGTTATCATGCAAATGATAATCTAATTCCTCTACTTGGTTACCTTGACTCAAGCTTGCATAAATGTCTTGAAAGTCATTACCTAATGCATATTGCTCAATATAAATTTCATGTAAAACAAGATTATGCTTGAGTAAAGTAGGTGTACTAAAAATAGGCCTACAAAGCATATCAGCAACTTTATTGTAGATACCTTTCTTATACCTGATTACCAAGTGGAATTGTTGAAGAAAACCCATCCATCGGAAGTGCCTTGATTGCTGCAACTTTGATTGTGATTGCAAGTATTGCAATGGTTGATGATCAATGTGAATGATTGTTTCCTTACCCATCAAGTAGTGTTTCCATTTTTTCACACTTTGCACCAATGCATATAATTCCTTGTCATATGTAGGATAGTTAATCACTGCACCATTAAAAGTTTCTGAATGAAAACAGATAGGCTTACCATGTTGCATGAGGACTGCACCCATAGCGTAGTCACTAGCATCAGTCTAAATCTCAAATGACTGTCTCAAGTCTGGAAGTGCAAGTATTAGAGTTGTACTGATCTTTTCCTTTAATGCATCAAAGGCCTTTTTTTGTTTGCCTCCCCACTGAAAAACCTTTTTCACACTTGTCAACGCATGTAAAGGAGTTGCTATAAGAGAAAAATTAGCAATGAATTTCCTCCAATATTGGGCTTCTCCCAAAAAGCTTCTTACCTCAGTAATTGTCTTGGGCCTTGGCCAATTCACACTGACATCAACCTTGGAGGGATCTACTTTCAACTCACCTCCTCCAACAATATGACTCAATTAAACTAAAGAAGTTTTTCCAAACTCGCACTTTGATATCTTAAGATACAACTATTCTTTTTTCAAGACATCAAGTACTTTTCTTACATGCATGACATGTTCATCGCGAGATTTACTGAAAATTAAGATGTTGTCTAAGTAGACTGTTTAGTCAATTTAGTGTTCCTAAATTGATGTCATTAATTGTCAACCCGGGGCTCGTAAGCTGATGAAGTGAAGGTGTACTATATGTACTTAAGCAACCTCTTAGAGCTTTTTGTCGTTTGGGGTGTTGTTTGTGGTTAATTTATCTTCCTAAAATGGAGTGGTGATTTATAAACAGATGAGTGATGGTGTGTGTAAGGTGAATTCTAGATGAGTGAGAGTGTGTGATTAGTGATTTCTAACTACTTGCTGAAAAGGAAAAGCTTGAAAGAAATAAATAAATTGAAATGACTTTGAAAGCAAAGAACCACTTTCTAATGGCATTAGACACCATTCATGCTGCTGCAAATAAAAGGTAAGAAAATCACTTAAAAGACCAATGATAAAGTTTATCTCTTCCTAACTCTCTGCCTCTAACACATAGTACTGTGTAAGACACGATTAGGAAGTAGCTAAAGATAAGTCTAAGAAGTGATAAAAATGAGAAAAATCTACTTTAAAGACTAGTTATGATGTTCAGCTCTCTCTAACTCTCTGCCTCTAACACATAGTACTGTGTAAGACACGATTAGAAAGTAGTTAAAGATTAGTCTAAAAAGCACCCAAAGCCAGCTGCAAGTTATTAGTATTCTGATCTCTAAAAGATAGACAATTTATGATAAAGAGATCATTCATATGTTAGCAGACCACTTTGAGAAATAAAACTAAAAATCAGCTATGAAAATAAAGTAAAGGCAGCAACTTAGAATCTGTCAACTGAAACTACCACTAGATATAAAGCAAATTCACAAACACAAAAGCAATCCCGGGTTAAAAACCTGCAAAAGAACAATGCTGATCAGCTTAAAATAAAGGCTGCAAATGAAATAACATGAAAGTAAATTACGCTGTACATGTTTCAAGAAAAGGAAATGCTGAATAGAAATAAGGAAATGTTGAACATAAAATACTATACAAGGCTAACATGAACAGGGGCCCTCCATTCATGTCATCCAAAGAAGACTCAGAGAATTGTAGACTTCAGAACAGCACTGTTTCTATTACTCCATGTGCAGAAAAATACAGTCAACAGTGCTAGAACAGCACTATAAAAACAGAGTCTTCAAATGCTCTAAAATGATAACAAGTTTATAAAATGCAGCAACTAAAAAGTAACATTAAGCGTATGCAAACGCTAGTTTTTATAGGCATCTGAAAGACGGCCTAATGCGTACAGCAAAAACTGAAAAACAACTAACTGTCATGCGTAATTAAGGTTCATAACACGTCATAAGTCTGCGTGGATGAGCTGGAGGTTCTGGTCGTTATGGGCATTGAATCCAGAGTTGGATTATGTCCCCCACGGCCTGCATAAGACGGACAAGTCACCGTTTGAACTGACGTGACCCAACAGCTTACGTATCACCGTTAAGCTGCCTTTGTTGACCGTAACTTGACCCTCGTTGACCGGAGGTACAGATGACGTGGATGGCTGAACAGATAGCACAGGAACCTCGAGCACCTTGATTCCTAAGTGCCCATGTGGCTCATTTGGCAAAATGACACGTGGAACCTTGAGATTAACAAAAAGGCTGCGGGATCATCAGATGGCTGCGGAATCAGCAGATGGCTGCGGAATGCCTGTAAATATGTCAAAATCTAAACAAAACAGTCACACATTAGCAAAATCCCTTAATCATGCTTAAAGTCATATAATGTAATGATCTGGGTTGGTTTGCAAGGAAAATGAGGCAAAAGTGAGAGATGAATGAGGGAAAACTAATGGTGGATAATTAAGTGTAAAGTAGAGGCTCTACATACCCCCACTACGAGGGTATTGCATGTCCTCATGCAATCAAAAACATTGCTCAGTCCACCTGCTGGGATGCCTCTGCCAAGACATCCAACCTTCTCTTCTTTCTCTGTGTGGCCACATTGATTCTTGGTCTTTTCATCAAACACCTGAATTTCAGATTGATTAAAGCTCTGTTTAATTTTCTGCATCTCTTCTTGAGCTTTTTGTTTTCCTTTTGCCACAGGCCCATATGAAGCATGGTGTTATCTTGGACCATCTTGTCCACATTGCCCTGTATCTTCAGTTTTTCATTTTCTTGTTTGATGTGGCGATTTAGTACCTCTAGCTCAAATATTTCCTGCTTCAATGATTGGACTTGCTGCTCCAAGGGTTGAGCAGTGCTTGGCCCAGCCACTGCTTGTTCTAGCGTCTCCAGGTAATTATAAACTTTCTGTTGATCAGGGTCAACCTCCGGTGACCGCTTTGAGCTAGGCTCATACTGAAATTCGGATCCATGTTCAAATTCAGGCTCATGCTCAAAAGGACTTTCCTCACGTGGAGGACTGGTCTCTACATACTCAGCGTGTGAAGGACTTTTCTCCAAGTCAGGACTCGTAGCACCTTTTTGAGGTGTGCTCAAGTCAATGAAGAATGACTGTTTACCCTTTGTGGCTCCCTTTTTGTTTTGTAATCTGCTGCTCCTTCTCACGGAGGTGGTACTCTGTTTTTCTTTTTGTACTTTTTGTTTTTGTTTTTCCACCTTCTTGGAAAGGGCAGTTTCATGGAGTTGGGCCAACCTTTGTGCTAAGGGCTGAGTGTCTTCCTCACTAGAGTTCTCAGGAGTAGCGTAAGTTTCTTGAGCTACAGCTTTGCCTTTGTCTTTCTTTTGTTTCATCCTACTCTCTTTTCTCTTTTGAGCAACTTCTTGGGCAAGTTCTGAGAGGGTTTCTGTGATGATTCCTTGAGCTGTTTGATCAGTGTCCACAGCAGGCTCAGGATCAATTTCATGTTCAGAATGATGTACATCAGTTTCTTCTTCAATCTGTTCTTGGACAGTTTCCTCTTGGACAACAGTTTCAGGGGTAGCCTCTTTTCTTTTTCTTCTACTCTTTCTAGGCACAGAGGTTTCTCCTGCTTCTTCAAAATGGTTTCTCACAAGAAATTTCTCCCAGGTATCTCTTTTTGCTTTCAACTGTTCCTCAACTAGCATCTTAACAAGACCATGATGGTACAGATGTGGTTCAATGTTTGTCGGGTTCCTTTGGGCAATTGAACACATTTTTCTAAGACTTGAGAGTAGAAAATATGGAAGGTTAATATCATCTCCTAAGAAATGCATCATGACTTTGGCATAGTAAACATATAAAACTCCAAACCTTCCCTCACAAGTAAAGAATTTTTGCACTAATAACAGTAAAGTTGTCCATTCTTCCTTGACATAAGTAACAGGAATCCCTTTTGTAAAAATGCTGGTATCCATACCTGGGTTCTTCAAGATTTGCTTCCACTATTGGTCTTGTACTGATCGGTTTTTAAACCATCTTTCTCCAGTTTGTGGGAGTGAAGTGGCCTGTACTATGCTGCTCTCAGTGACTGTAAACTTCAGGTCCCCTATCTCCACTTGATTGTCTTTATCTCTGAAGGAACGTGCAAAGGCCTTCGTAACCTCTCTGTGGTAACCTCTGAATTTCTGGATGCATTGGAGCCAGTTTGCTTTCTGCAAAGCGTCTTTAACTTGAGGATATCCCTCCAGAAATTTTGAACCCTCGGGTTCTACTCTCAAGAGTTTACCCATTGGCTCTACGGCTCTGTTCTTAAAACTTTTGGAAAAGGGAGGTTACACGGCTTCAACAGTGGCCTTAACACAGTGAATTTACGGCTCTGTTCTAAATCAAAAGGCTACACGGCTTCAACAGTGGCCTTAACACCGTAATTTTACGGCTCTAATGTAACAGCCGTAACACTGATAACCAGAATTAGTAGAGAGGAAGACGTAAAACAGAGTGTGGCTAAGGTAGCAGCGTAGTGAGCACAGCGGAATAAGGGAAATATGGAAATGAAACAGCGTGAATGGAATGATATGAGCGTATGAGGGTTATGAAATGATGGGTAGAAACGGTTAGGTCCTTAGGCTTCGGTCATAGGTTTACACTTGGCTGCGGGATTATGACTTAGAGAGACGTAGTACAGTAGTCTACGTCACTTAGGTACGAAAACCTTAATGGAGGAGCAGCCGCAACTGAGTTTCAAAATCGTGATGAATCATGACCGATGAGTGGGGAGAATACGTGGATTTTTGGTCGAATGATGGGAAAACTGGTAATCATTACATTAAATGGCAAGAAACATAACCCCAGAAACTTTGCAAAATGAGATAACCGTAAGTTTAGGATTTAGATCATACCTCAGATTCACGCTTGGATTGCCTTTGATCATTTTCCACTAACCCTTCATTGTTTTATTGTTGTTGCATGACTCTTTTCCACTTATTGTTGATGACTTCTGAACTGTAAATTTCTTTTCAAACAGACTGTGTTTTTTTATGCAGGTGCAGAGAGCTGCGGAATCGTTAGATGGCTGCAGAATCTCCAGATGGCTGCGGAATCTGCAGTGGTACCCTCCGGCTGCACAAAATAACTTTAGTTGTCTAAAAAAATGACTTTATTGATGGAATGAAATGTAATGAATGAATTAATGAATGGATGGATGGATGGAAAGAAATGAGGTGAGGTGAGAGTGATTAAATGAATGAGATAGTGAATGAGGTGGATGAAATGGCGAAATGAGATGGAAGAGAGAGATTTTTTTTTATTTTTTTTTGGAAAACATGAGGTGTCAGGTGACCCTGATTTTCACCTCAGGTTTTCTGCATGAGACTGCCAATCAGAGATTGGTTTTCAGGCTCATACATTTATTTATTTTTTCTTTTTCTTTTTTCCTTTTTTTTTCTTTTTTTTTTTTTCAAAAACCAAAGATTAGGCTGATGGAGGAGAAGAATCCTTCTCCACCAACCTGATTGCAGAATCTTCTTTAAACAACTTGACAAACTCTTCTTTGTAGAATGGCTTTTGATAGATTTTCAAGCGGTGGCCATTCACAATAAGAGGAGTATGAAATTCATCAATAGTTTTCACTCGAACTGCTCCATTGCTAAAGACTTCATCAATCTCATATGGCCCAAGCCAATGAGTTTGAAACTTTCCTTTGAAGTCCTTAAACTTTGAATCAAACAATAGAGCCCAATCTCCTTTCTGAAACTTTCTTTCTTTGATATGACGATCATGCCATTTAGATCTTTGGTGCTGAACTAGATCGGTCCTTAGAATTGCATCTTGTCTTATTTCATCTAGCTCATTTAGCTGGTCCATTCTGTGTCTTTGAGCTTCTGAGAGGCTCATTCCCAATTGGACTGCCATCTTGAAGGTCTTGATTTGGAACTCAATGGGGAGCAGGACTTCCTTCCCATAAACAAGTTCATAGGGAGAATGTCCTGTTGTGTTCTTCCATGTAGTCCTATAGGCCCATAAGGCTTCAGGGAGCCTTTCCGCCCAATCTCTTCTATGAAGATGAACAGTCTTGGTGATAATGCCTTCAAGAACTTTATTGGTAGATTCCACTTGGCCATTGGATTGCGGATGGTAGGGAGTGGATGTTCTGTGCTTGATCTTATATTCCTCCATCAGCTTCTCCATCAATTTAGATGTAAACTGGCTGCCCTGATCTGTCACAATTTCCCTTGGGACACCAAAACGAGTGAAAATATCCTCAAAAAGAAATTGAACAACTGAATTTTCAGTGGCAGAAGGCAACGCTTTTGCTTCTACCCACTTAGTAACATAATCAGTACAAACTAGTATATACTTCTTTTGCTTTGATGGTGGATTAATTGGTCCAACGAAATCTAGAGCCCATTTCTCAAAGGGTTCGATGCATACCTGAGGCTGTAGAGGCATTTCATTTGAAGGAGTTGGTTTCCCAACTCTTTGGCAGCTGTCACACCTTTTAACATACTGCTTTGCATCTTTAAAGAGAGAAGGCCAATAATATCCTAAAGAAAGGATTTTATAGGCTGTCCTCTTGTCAGCAAAGTGCCCACCGCATGGTTCATCATGACATGCCTTAAGGATGTCATGCATTTCATCTTCCCGAACACACCTTCTGATTATACAATCTGGCCCTGTTTTGAACAATTCATTAGAAATCCAAGAATAATGTGCACTCTCCTGAATGATTTTCCTTTTCTCATTAGGAAATAAGTGTAGAGGAAGCTTCCCTGTAACAAGATAATTAGCCATATCTGCATACCAAGGAGTCTTGGTAGTCACTGCAAACAAGTATTCATCTGGAAACTTATCTTCTACTGGAGAATCCTCATTAGTGTTTTGGATTCTAGACAAGAAATCAGCTACTGTGTTTTGTTTTCCAGGTCTATCTAACACAGTAATGTTGAATTCTTGTAAAAGCAAAAGCCATCTTGTAACTCTACCATTAGTGACAGGTTTGTTCATTAAATATCTTATGGCAGAGTGATCAGTATGGACAAAAGTTTCATAGCCGGTTATGTAGTGTCTAAACTTGTTGATTGCATGTACCACAGCTAAGAACTCTTTTTCTGTAACAGTATAATTTAACTCAGTAGGAGTCAAATTCTTACTTGTGTAATAAATGGCATAAGGGATCAAATCCTTTTGTCCCAAAATAGCTCCTAGAGCTGTATCTGAAGCATCAGTAGAGATGTGGAAAGGGAGTTTCGAATTTGGCCCCCTTAAGATGGGTGCTTCAGATATTCTAGTCTTTAAAGCTTCAAAGGCAGATTGACACTCAGGATCCCATTTAAACTCACAGTCCTTGGTAAGCAATTTGAAAAGAGGGGATGCTATCCTAGTGAAGTTTTCAATAAATCTTCTGTAATACCCAGTAAACCCAAGAAAACTTCTAACATCCTTCTGGCAATTTGGAACAGGTAACTTAGAGATGACTTCAACTTTGGATCTATCAACCTTAATCCCATCTCCTGAAATATGATGTCCTAAAACAATCCCTTCAGTAAACATCATAAAACACTTTTCATGACTTAAAGAAAGATTTGTTTCCTTACATCTTACCAGTACTTTTTCCAAATTTTCCAAAGCTTCTTCAAATGTATTACCATAAACTGTGAAATCGTCCATGTATACCTCTACACAATCATGGATCAGATCTGAAAAGATTCCTAATACAGCCCTTTGAAATGTAGCGGGTGCATTGCACAATCCAAAAGGGAGTACTCGGTAGGCAAAAGTTCCCCAAGGACAAGTAAATGTGGTTTTGTCTTGATCTTCAGGTGCTACCTGAATTTGATTATACCCACTAAAACCATCCAAGAATGAGAAATACTTTTTACCTGCTAAAGTGTCTAGTACCTGATCAATAAAAGGTAGAGGGAAATGATCCTTTAAGGTTGCCTTGTTCAATTCTCGATAATCAATGCAAACTCTCCATTTACCATTCTTTTTGGGCACTATAACCAAGGGAGAAACCCATTGGCTATCTAAAATGGGGTAAATGAAGTTTACCTTGAGCAATTTCTGAAGTTCTTCTTTCACGATTTCCCTAAGGTTTGGATTCATCCTTCTTTGTGGTTGCCTAATAGGTCTGTTGTTTTCTTCAATATAGATGTGATGAATACAAGTCTTAGGATCGATTCCTTTCATGTCAGTGTATTCCCATGCAAAGGCAGTGGAATGTTTTTGCAACAGTTTAGTTAATTCTTCTTGTTGTGGTCTTCCCAAGTTTTTGTTAATGTTCAATGTTTTTCCTGGAAGGATTTCAACTGTAGAACTACCAAAATCTTCCATTGAGAAGAGAGACATCTGTCTAGAGGAGAGATATTCAATGTCTGCATCTAACTGAAACTGTGTAGAGTCATATTCTAAAGGTATTTCAAAATTTTCTAATGTATTTAGAATATGACTATCCTCACTGATCTCAGAGATGGTTAGAACAAGTTGAATAGTATCTTCATCCTCTACCCATTCATCTTCTCCTATTTCTGTTATAGCTTTTGCTGGGGGATACAAGTTGAATTTCTTGGTGGAATTACTATCTGATATATACATGTCCCCAGACCTACAGCTTATGAAAGCATCAGCTGTGGCCAGCCAAGGTCTTCCTAAAATAAGAGGATGTCCTCCTAGATTATTCTTGGGAGTTAAAATCATAAAATCAACTGGATATTCCCAAGAATCTAGAGAGACTGGAATATCTTCCAATACACCATCAGGTTTAATGATTGATCTATCTGCAAGCTGCAGCAAAGTAGGTGTAAAGAGAAGGTTAGGAAGTTTTAACTGATCCATGGTCTGTCTACTCATGATGTTGATCGCGGCTCCTAAGTCAATCAAAGTATTTGGGATTTCAACCCCATTAATATGAGTTTTGACAATAGGGCTACCGGGATCTACATATTTTTGCATGGTAATCTTACCCATCATTATGTCTGCAATTTTTCCAACTAGATGTATCATTTTAGTATCTCTGGTTCTTTTTCCTGTTTTCTTCAAACTCAACTCCTTTATTGTCTTCGCTAGAATGGGAATTTCTTTAATGGCTTGTAACAAGGGGATCTTGATACATACATTCTTCAATTCATCTAGGAAACTATAGTCAGGCACCCATATCTGTTTTTCCACTCCTTTGTCAATTTGCAATCTTTCAGGAAAAGGAGGTGTAGCTAAAGGTGTAGGTTGCTCAACTATGGGAGTTGTAGAGGTTGATTCTTTTTCTTTTTCTTTTTGGATATTTTGGTTTTGAAGTGATACTTCAGAACCTTTATTGACTTTGAGAGATTCTTCCTCAGAAATGCTTGGTTGTTGAACACTTGTGGAAGGTTGATCTAAGATTCTACCTGATCTGAGTTGTACTTCATTGAGAGGAACAACCATATAGGTAGGGAATGGTTGACCTTCCATCATGTAAGCATTTTGAGGGTTCCTATTATTTGGATTTGGTAATGGCTGAGAGGGAAGTTGATTTGATTTCTGCTGGGATTGAAGTGATAGTTGAGAATTTTGATTTTGTGGAGGAGGTTGTTGTTGTTGAGGGTATGGCAATGATAGTTGTTGACCTTGGTTTGGAAGTTGTGGAGCTTGCTGATTCTGAAATGATGGAGGATATTGATAGAATTGAGCAAATCTCCCATAAGGATTTTGCATGCTTTGCATCCATGCTTGAAAAGCATTTTGAGGTTGAGGCCAAGGTTGTTGCCAAGGATTCCAATTTGGTTGGGATTGAGAATTCATAGAGTTGTTAAACCCTTGATTCTGTTGTCCTTGCCAAGGTCTCCTTGCAATAAAACAGAGAGATTCAAGTGTATCTGGATCCTCTTGAAAGACTGCTTTGAGGCCAGGAATTGAAGGGAAATCCTTGGTCTCATGAGTTTCTGAGCAAATTACACATGTTTCTACAACGTGTGCATCTAAGGGACATTCCCTTAAAGCATGTTTCTTTCTACACTTCGGGCAAAAGATAGCCAAAGCCTCAGCTTCTGCTTTTTGTTTATTGTGAATCTTAAGGGTATCAAGTTGTTCACTAAGACTCCCTAAGATGTCAGTTTTAAATTCATCAAGCATACTGTCGATTTCAGCCCTACTCACTGATCCTGTTGCAGATTTATTTGCACTAAGGAGAGAAGGATCTCTAGGCCCTTTTTGAGTTTTTGATTTTCCCCTTGAGAGATGGATACAAAGTTCTGCTATATCATTGAGAGAAAGTTGAGAAATATCCCCTTTCCCCATCATGTTTAAGATGTCTATCCATTCATCCCTAATGGCTTTTAATAAGAGGGCTTTTAAGGTCTCTTCATCCAAGGTACTCATTTTTGCTCTTTTCAAGTTATATTGAAATCTTTCAAGTAAATCTTCTAGACTCTCATCTTCTTTTTGTATCATTTTAAAAACCTCGTCCTTGTGATTAGTAGGCATACAATAGTCTAAATACCTATCCAAAAATGTCTGTTTCATCTCATCCCAAGTCCTAATGGAATGAGTGAGTAACCCCATGAACCATTTCAAGGCTTGATCCTTCAGTGATGAAGGGAACAACTTGAGTTTCTGAGAGTCATCCAGGTAGTCATAAGTTCGACATACCACTTCAAACTCAAATAAGAATGTTTCAGGGTCCTCAGTCCTTAACCCATGGAAGTTAGGGAGGACAGATGGTGATATGTTTTTCATGGTGGCTCGGGAATCCTCATTAACAATGGGAAACCCAAATGAATTATCCCCATCTCTATTTCCTCCTCCAAGGGGACCTCTACCTCCATTATTGTTATTGTTATTTCCTCCTCCTCCTCCTCTACCTCTACCTCTACCTCCTCCTTCTTCCTCTGCCATGATGATTCTCCTAGGGATTTCAAAATCTTCTGGTTCCTCTACAAAAGGTGAATGAGAAGAGATTTCTCCTTCTTCTTCAGATGATTCCAATTCCTCAATTACAATTGGTCTTCCTGTAGGAGAAAGAGAAGAGTCTCTTCCTGGTTCAAACTCAATAGAAGGTGTAGGAGAGTCAACTCTTGGCTCTTGAATTCCAGGAATTCTAGGACTAGGAGTTTCGGTTGGAGATAAGGGGGGTGTCTCTTGTCTATCTCTTGAAGCAGATGGACTTGTAAAAATTGAACTTCGAGCTCTAGCTAAAAACCTTCCTCTAGAATCTCTAGCTCTATGCATGTCATTTTTTTATTATTTTTCTTCAAGTCAAGTTAATAGTTCTTTTTCTGATCTTCCAGTTCACTCTAGGTGCAAGAAGAGAGCATACTCAAGAAACTACCAAATCAATAACTTTCTCTTTTCTGATCCTCCAGATCACCTTGCAGTGCAAGAGGAGAGCATACTTTGATAGGTTATCAACTTCTTTCCTTGAAATTTTTATGTTTTTTTTTTCTAAGAATATGGCTACTTAATTTCACTTCCCCGGCAACGGCGCCAAAATGTTTAGTCAATTTAGTGTTCCTAAATTGATGTCATTAATTGTCAACCCGGGGCTCGTAAGCTGATGAAGTGAAGGTGTACTATATGTACTTAAGCAACCTCTTAGAGCTTTTTGTCGTTTGGGGTGTTGTTTGTGGTTAATTTATCTTCCTAAAATGGAGTGGTGATTTATAAACAGATGAGTGATGGTGTGTGTAAGGTGAATTCTAGATGAGTGAGAGTGTGTGATTAGTGATTTCTAACTACTTGCTGAAAAGGAAAAGCTTGAAAGAAATAAATAAATTGAAATGACTTTGAAAGCAAAGAACCACTTTCTAATGGCATTAGACACCATTCATGCTGCTGCAAATAAAAGGTAAGAAAATCACTTAAAAGACCAATGATAAAGTTTATCTCTTCCTAACTCTCTGCCTCTAACACATAGTACTGTGTAAGACACGACTAGGAAGTAGCTAAAGATAAGTCTAAGAAGTGATAACAATGAGAAAAATCTACTTTAAAGACTAGTTATGATGTTCAGCTCTCTCTAACTCTCTGCCTCTAACACATAGTACTGTGTAAGACGCGATTAGAAAGTAGTTAAAGATTAGTCTAAAAAGCACCCAAAGCCAGCTGCAAGTTATTAGTATTCTGATCCCTAAAAGATAGACAATTTATGATAAAGAGATCATTCATATGTTAGCAGACCACTTTGAGAAATAAAACTAAAAATCAGCTATGAAAATAAAGTAAAGGCAGCAACTTAGAATCTGTCAACTGAAACTACCACTAGATATAAAGCAAATTCACAAACACAAAAGCAATCCCGGGTTAAAAACCTGCAAAAGAACAATGCTGATCAGCTTAAAATAAAGGCTGCAAATGAAATAACATGAAAGTAAATTACGCTGTACATGTTTCAAGAAAAGGAAATGCTGAATAGAAATAAGGAAATGCTGAACATAAAATACTATACAAGGCTAACATGAACAGGGGCCCTCCATTCATATCATCCAAAGAAGACTCAGAGAATTGTAAACTTCAGAACAGCACTGTTTCTATTACTCCATGTGCAGAAAAATACAGTCAAGAGTGCTAGAACAGCACTATAAAAACAGAGTCTTCAAATGCTCTAAAATGATAACAAGTTTATAAAATGCAGCAACTAAAAAGTAACATTAAGCGTATGCAAACGCTAGTTTTTATAGGCATCTGAAAGACGGCCTAATGCGTACAGCAAAAACTGAAAAACAACTAACTGTCATGCGTAATTAAGGTTCATAACACGTCATAAGTCTGCGTGGATGAGCTAGAGGTTCTGGTCGTTATGGGCATTGAATCCAGAGTTGGATTATGTCCCCCACGGCCTGCATAAGACAGACAAGTCACCGTTTGAATTGACGTGACCCAACAGCTTACGTATCACCGTTAAGCTGCCTTTGTTGACCATAACTTGACCCTCGTTGACCGGAGGTACAGATGACGTGGATGGCTGAACAGATAGCACAGGAACCTCGAGCACCTTGATTCCTAAGTGCCCATGTGGCTCATTTGGCAAAATGACACGTGGAACCTTGAGATTAACAAAAAGGCTGCGGGATCATCAGATGGCTGCGGAATCAGCAGATGGCTGCGGAATGCCTGTAAATATGTCAAAATCTAAACAAAACAGTCACACATTAGCAAAATCCCTTAATCATGCTTAAAGTCATATAATGTAATGATCTGGGTTGGTTTGCAAGGAAAATGAGGCAAAAGTGAGAGATGAATGAGGGAAAACTGAGGCTCTACATAGACTATGACAAACTCATCAATAAATGACCTCAACTCATCATTCATCGCACACATGAATGTAGCGGGAGCATTACATAAACCAAACAACATAACTAGCCATTCAAACAATCCTTGTTTTGTTTTGAATGTTGTCTTCCAAATGTCTCCTTCAGCTATTCTAATTTGATGGTAGCCACTTCTTAAGTCCAGCTTAGTAAAATACTTTGCATCTTTCAATTGATCAAGTAAATCATCTATTCTAGGCAGTGGGTAACGGTTCTTTACCATAATTTTGTTCAATGCACGAAAGTCCACACACATGCGCCATGTTCCATCCTTCTTTGGAACCAAGACAATAGGTGAACCACATGGCGAGGAAGATGGTCTGATGATCCCTTTATTCAACAACTCTTGAATTTGCTTCTTAATTTCTGTGCTTTCCATCACTGACATCCTGTACATGCCAATGTTAGGAAGAGGACAATCTTGCTGCAACTGTATCTCATGTTGGATTCCTCTCTTGGGAGGTAATCCATTTGGTTCTTGAAACATCTCATCATATTGGTTAACTATGTCAACCAATTCAGATTTCAAATTTGAATCACAACCTTTAAAAGCTTCATTATCAACATCATTCTTGGGTTTGATCATTAGAAGCACAAAATTCTTGCTCGAATTCACTAGTCTTTTCATCTGCCCTGCATTAACAAGCGAAAGATTTATTTTCTTGCTATGAGCTCTCACAATATATTCTACTCCATCTTTGAATAAATGATATTTGTTTTCATGTCTATGGAAGATAGCTTTTTTTCATAAAGGTATGGGTTGCCCAAAACTATGCCACATATATCTAACGACACAACATCAAGCTCCACTTCATCTATGAAATTTGCAGTAATGGCGAATTTCAGTTTACACTTTCTAGTAACCTGCAATTGTGCATTGTCACACACCCATCCAAGTGGATATGGTTTATGATGTGGAACGGTTTCCAAGTTTAAACTTTTGACAATGTTTTCAGAGATAAGATTGGCTTGAGAGCCACTATCGAAAAGCGTATCAATCTTGTTATGTTTTGAGATCACCCTTATGTGAAAAAGTTCTATTCTCCTCTTTTCGTTTGGAGTTTCATTTTGTGAGTTTGAAGAACTAGTGCTAGCAATGGATTCTTTTCCTTTTAACCCCATGGCTGTGATTTTAGTTTCATCACCCGAATCAAATCCCAAATCCTGTTGAGTGGTTGCAGTTGTCTTTTGTTTCCCCTTGTTGTTGTTTCTTTTTGGCCTCATTTCGGGATGAAGCTTCCAACAATGAGCTTCATCGTGACCCTCTCTAGAATAATGTTTTCATGTAACTTTCTCTCCTTCTTTTTTGATAGACGCATTTTTCTTTTCCTTCCCTTTGAAAGCCTTTTCCTTTCCTTTACTCTTAAATGGATTTTTACTACCTTCTTCTGGGGTGTTTTTCCCTCTTGCCTCAAGATGAGTGGCTTGCACACACACATCATCTAGATTATTGGGATTAAACATTAAGATAGCATGCTTAAGATAACTATGTAAACCCCCTATGTACTTCAGCAATGTGTCCTGTGATTGCAAATCTACACCTAACATCAAAGACCTTTTTCTAAATTCTTGGGTGTAATCTTGCACATTTTGACCTTTAAGTTGTCTAAAGTTCTGCCAATTCATGATGGCTTTCTGCATATAAGCTAGAGGTTAGAATTGTCTTTTGATTGCAGAAATGAAATCATTCCAAGAAATTGAGATCTTACCATCTTTTTAATCTCCTATTGGGTCTTTGATTCCCACCATACAAGTGTTGCACCCTGCATTCTCAAGGAAGCTAACTGAATATTTATGTCATCCTCTTGAAGGTTTTGAATCCTACAATAGAATTCCAACTGACGAATCCAATTATCAAGCTTCTCTGCATTCACTTCACCATTATACATGGGCAGCTAAAATTTAACATCAAGTTTTAAAAAAGGTAATTTACTAGTTCCTTTTTAAGAATGATGATGAGTATGAGGAAGAGTTGTGTTAGTGGAAGAGGGTGAAGATGCTTGTGAAGAAGAAGAAGAAGAAGATGGTGGAGAGGGTGGAGGTTTGTCTCCATTTCCATTACCTACTTTTCCATTACCTCCTCCTGAAGAGCCTTCTCCTTTGGGAGGTTTGGAACTTTCCCCTTGCAACCTGATATTCCTCTCTTCATAGAGGACCTTCACCATCTTTGTCATATCAAAGAAAGCATTTCTGAAGGTCTTCTCATCTTCTATCATGTTTGTAGGTTCTCCTTCATGAGACATGATCTCTGGAGTCTCAACCGCAACTTGAGGCTAAACTGGTGTTGGAGATTGTGCAACCTTGCTCTCATTCCCCCTGACCCAACTTGAGGGCTTCCAACCAACTTTCCTTCTCCTCTTTTGATTTTTAACCTTGTAAGCACGACATAAACTTGCAAACAATTAAATCCTTCTTTCACAAAGCAAACCTAGTGCTCTGATACCAAAATTGATCTAATTTATAATATTAGATTGTTGTGCTAAGATCCTCCTCAAATTAGAAACAAAATGCTTTCATTGTGCTTAAGGATTCATGGATTTTTGCAAGTGAAATGATGAGTTTTATGTTAATTTTATGAGCAATTTAACATAATTAAGAGATTGAACAACAACATCAACATGTATAGAACATCATCAAAAACACATTATAACAGAAACATGATAAAGGAGTTCACCCCTCCTGGGCTATGTCTCCTTGGTCCAGCTTCCAATGGCTTGGGCCTCTCTATTATGCTCAAAAGTATAAAAAGATGTGTTTACAATGCTCAAATGCTTCTGAAACCTGCTCCAATGAGTCCAGAATGTCCAAAAATGGCTCTCTAGCCTCTTTTTGCCTCAAATTTGGTGGAAAACTGAAGAAGTTATGACCTCTCCCAGTTCTCCCAATATTCGCTCCACAAATTGCACCATTTCCAGCATGAGCCTACAATTTTGCTCCAAAATTGCTCTAACTAGGCAAAAATTTTGTCGCACGACAGTCCATAATCTATCGGCATCGATTGTTCCATTGCAAATCACAATCGGCAGAGAACCGACAGTCTTATGGTCTGTGAACACGTCGAGGTGATGTGCGATTGCGATACAACGGACCAAACAAAACTATTAAATGGAACCCATAATCTTATCACATCCGAAATCCATCACAATTCACAATTGGCGGACTCAGGGGGTAACAAATATACGGGACTCTGCACTTCTGCGATGTGCGATTATTGCATCGAAACCCAGGTACGTTGGGGGTCGATTCATCACATCGCACCTACCGAGGCCAATTCTTTAACACCGACCTGCCTGCGACATGCGATTTATGAAATGTGGGACCAATGGTAGCCTGCCACTTGGTGCTTCCCCATTCGCTGAAGGGTCCTTCCACGTCATCCACTCCTGCCATGTGTCCAAGTCAAACCTGAACTTTGAGTGTCATTCACACTGTTGGAATCAGGATGATGAGCACTTCGATCTAAAGCTAAGTTTATCGAGATTCTACCACTTTTAGTTTTGAGCCTAATTTTGAGCACCTGATCATGCGTCCTTATCTGGACAAGTTTGTTATTGTATTCATTGATGACATATTGGTATATTCTAAGAATAAGAAAGAACATGTCGAGCATTTAGCATTAGTGTTGAGATTGATAAGAGAGCACCAATTGTATACTAAAATTAGCAAGTGCAGCTTCTTTCGGACTGAGATACATTCTTTGGGGTATGTTGCCTCCAATGATGGAATAGTAGTGGATCCAGAAAAGATAAGGGCCATCATGGAGTGGGCAACTCCTAAGAATGTGGATGAGGTGAGATCATTCATGGGATTGGCAAGCTACTACAGGAGGTTCATCAGGAACTTCTCATGCATTGCATATCCTATCACATCATTGCAATGGAAAGGTAAGAAGTTCAAATGGACAGAAGAATGTGAGGCTAGTTTTGAGTAGCTTAAGCAGTTGTTGACACATGCACTAGTGCTAAATATTGCAGATCCGGACAAGGAGTTTGTAGTGTGTACAGATGCTTGCAAGAGAGGACTTGGTGGAGTTCTCATGCAAGAAGGATAAGTAGTGTGCTATGAGTCACAGAAACTGAATGAGCACGAGCAGAACTATCCAATGCATGATCTTGAGCTAGTTTTGATTATACATGCATTCAAGATGTGGAGGCACTATCTTCTGGGTAGGAGTTTTACATTGATGAGCGATCATAGGGGTTCGAGGTATTTGTTTGATCAATCGAATCTAAATGCCATGCAAGCTAGATGGTTGGCTACCCTTAGTGAGTTTGATTTCGAGATCAGATACATCAAAGGGAAGGAGAACTAGGTTGTGAATGCTCTTAGCAGGAAGGTACAAGTAAATCATGTAGGAGCTAGGAGCTCTTATGGGATAGAGATACATGATAGGATCTTGCAGGTAGGACAGCGGGATAACAAATACATGGAGATTATGCACAGGTTACAGCAGAGCATAGGTACAGGTACAGGTGATCAGGAAGCAGACTATCATCTCACGGCAGATGGTTTGGTGAGGTTTAGAGACAGGATCTATGTGCCGAATTTTAGTGAGCTCAATAATCTTATCTTGAGGGAGTTTTATTCCAAGCCATACTCGGGTCATCTAGGATATCAAAAGGCATTGACGACGGTAAAGAAGTTCTATTATTAGTCGAATCTGAAGAAGGAAGTGGCAGAGTTCGTGGCTAGATGTTTAGATTGTCAACAAGTCAAGGTGGAATGTAAGCATCCAGGTGGTTTACTACAGCCTATAGCAATTCCAGAATGGAAATGGGAGGTCATTTCCATGGATTTCATCACAGGTCTTCCGAGGACAGTGAGGCAACATGATTCTATTATGGTCATGGTCGACAGGTTGAGCAAGGTAGCTCACTTCATTCCAGTGAAGACTACATATTCAGCCAGTGAGGTAGCACAGGTGTTCATCAAAGAGATAGTGAGACTGCATGGTGTTCCAAAGAAGATTGTGTCAGACAGGGATGCAAAGTTCACTTCCAAGTTTTGGAAGGAGTTATTTGCAGGCTTGGGTACAGAGTTGGCCTTCAGTACAACTTATCATCCGCAAACAGATGGACAGACAGAGAGGGTCAATAGGATCTTGGAGGATATGTTGAGGATGTACGTGATGCACCAACAGAAGAAATGGGAGGAGTATCTTCCATTGGTTGAGTTCGCATACAATAATGGTTATCATGAGTCATTGAGGATGAGTCCTTTTGAGGCATTGTATGGGCAGAGTTGTAACACTCCCATCAGCTGGAGTGATCCAGTGAACAGGGTACTTATTGGACCGAACATGTTGGCAGACATGGAGCAGGAAATGCAGGTTATAAAGAAGAATATAAAGGCATCATATGATAGACAGAAGATTTATGCGGATCATCATAGGGTATTCAAGGAATTTCAGGTTGAGGAGCATGTGTATTTGCACATTAAGCCCAAGAAAACCTCTTTGAGGATTGGTTCATGTGCCAAGTTGGCACCATGGTATTGCGGGCCTTTTGAGATCCTACAGAGGATTGGAACAGTGGAATATCGACTTGCACTGCCTCCAACAGTGAAAGTCCATGATGATTTCCATATTTAATTGCTCAAGAAGTATATAAAGGATGTTGATCATGTTATTGATTGGCCTGTATTGCAGGTGGAGCAAGAAGGAGAGTTCCAGTCGGAGCCTCGGTGCATATTGTAGTGGAAACATCCCATGCTCAAGAACAGAGCCATAGAAAAAGATAAAGTGTAGTGGAACCACTTTGGGCCTGAAGAAGCTACATGGGAGATGGAGGATTAGATGCGGGCCTTGTTTCCTTCATTATTTGTTGGTTGAGGAAAAGCAGTTTTAGTTTGATGTTTGGTATTTGTTTGGCATATGTCTTGCTGATGTTTTGGTATATGTATATGGATGCAAATACCGCCATGAGCTAAGTTATAAAGCTCCAATAAGCGATATGGGTGTTATGTTATTATGGTTGTTATATTCTCATGTTGTCATGATGTTTTGCTTTTAAGCAGGTCTTTCATTGTAAATACTGCATTGAACTAAGATATAAAGCTCCATGGGCAGTATGCTTGCTTTTCAGCGGTTTTTCTGAGGTCGTAGTGTGGTTTAACACCGAGGATGGTGTTCCCCAAGGGGGAGGGCTCTGTAACAACCCAGGTGAAAATTTCACGTAATAAAAGTTAACAAAGGAAAAATAAGACCATGGTTAAGGGACACTTATTCCAAGATGAATGTTGGGCAAATATATCCTAGTGGACATCACTGGATGTGTGTTTTTGGCTAAGGAAATTTTTGAAGGTTGAGGCAAAGGCATTAAAAGGAAAAAAATCATTTTGGCACATTTATTTATGAAAATAAAGGAAATTAGGAGAAAAGTAAGGTGAAAGGTCACAGGTTGCGTGTGAGGAGGAAATTGAAGGAAAATTATGGAAAATGAAGAAAATAGAGGCCTCATTAATAAAAAGGCTTTTGAGGATCAGTTGGTAACCTTTGTCAGTTCAAGTTTGGATCTCTCTCATTATTCTCTCTCTCTCACTCACTCTTGGTCACTTAGAGTTTTCTTGGAGCACCCTAGCTTTGGATCAAGGAAGGAAAAGCAAGCAAAGGGAAAGGAAGGAAAGCAAGGATCAAGGAAAGTAAAGCAAGATCAAGCAGCATCAGCGGGAATAATTGTAGGTAACCTTTTGCATGTGTGATTTCCTAGCTCATTTGGACATGCATGGTTTTGCATGTTGGTGTGTCATTCTCTTGTTATCGGTGGCATGGTTTTGTCAGGTTATGATAGTGGTTTTTAGCCTAGCCTTTCCTTTTCTCAGATGCCATGGTATGTTGGGATGCTTATCTCAGTTTTGAACTTTGGTTTGCTGGATGGATTTCGGAATCCAGGGCGGAGGTGGTCTCAAGTTTCATTGCCAAAGGCCTAGGAATCCCTTGACCAATTTTGGCGGGATACATGGTAAAGCATGAGGGAGAAGTCTCGATTTAGGGCCTAATGATCCAGGTTTGGATTGTGGTAAAGCCTAAGAGACTGGTCTCGATTTAGGGCCTAGTGATCCGGGATTGGATTGTGGTAAAGCCTGAGAGACAAGGAGACGGAAAATTCCTCAAGGATAGTGATGGATTCCGGATGGCATTCCAAGTTCGGTTCGGTTGTGATCAGAGCACCAGTTTTGGTGTGATCACGGTTTGATGAGGGTGGAGGTGGTTTAACCTCTGGATTCCCTTAGTTGTTTTTGTATTGGTTGTTCTATGAGATCCCACATTCATGCTTGGAATATGGCATGGGGGTGACTGGCTGAAAGAGAGATTTGGTTCAACCATGTTTATGGTCGGGTGGTACGTGGAAGTCCTGAACCTTGTCGGAATTTCCTATGATTAATGAAAGCTAAGTTATCTTACTTTTTCACTGGTTTATATGTGGATTTGATGGTTTTCATATCTCTGATATTTATATGGTTTTATGTTGGTTATAAGCATGGTTAAATGACTGGATCATGTCACGGTTATTTCATGTATTTACTTGTAATTGTTAAATGGATGGATGCAATACCTAATTAATGATATAATAGTTCAATGGAGAAGGAGGTGATCCTTCTGGTTATGCTTCATAAGTTCTTTAAGTCATTTATTCTCTGTCTTGTATCCTAGACCTATAGGTTGCATCGATGTCAAGTGTTTGATAGAATGTCAGTCTCGATTGGGGATGATCAAGCCTAGTCCTGAGGTTGAATTTTGATTTATCGGAATTGTTATCATGTATTTGATGGATTCTAAAGGTTGTAGCAAGTTCTGGTCAGAGGTTGGGATTCTGGGTTAGAAAAGTGGCTCAAATCTCAGGGGTCATTGGCACAGGTTTGCTGAGAAAAGTCCACAGTCATTGGCACATAGGCCTATGAGAGCAAATTTGGGTTGCTGGACATTGTCATGCCTATAACATGAGAGCAACCAGGGGTTAAAAGGCTTAAATCATCAGTGGGACTCAGGGATAGGATGTCTGAGTGGCTGACATGTCTCTTGAGGGTGTTGTTGCTGATGTGGATGGGTTTGTTTGATATGTTTTGTTGGTTCCATTTCCTTAAGGTCACCAAGGAAGTTGAATCCCTTATAGTAGCCTCTCTCATCGCATGTTTACCCCAACTGGCCGGTTGCTTGGGTGGACCTGGGAGGAGGAGATGATTACATAAAATGTACCAAAATTTAAATCAAATCAACATCATTTAACTTTAGATTCCATTTAATCCATAAAAGTGATGCAATGTTAAAATTGAATATATTATTTCTTAGATTAATTCATTTAAAGTGTCGTTAAGATATAAAATTAAATTTAAAATCAAGTGCAAAAAGTTAAAGAAATTTGAATTTTAAAGAACAAAATTAATTTAGAAAAAATATAGTTTCAAATAACTAAACACCATGCATTTATTTTTTTAAGATTTGAAATATTTAACTTGGGAAGTTTTTATATCAAGTTAACAATCAATCATTAAAGCTCGAAGGTCAACTATTTTGAATAAAGAAAATCAAGTTGTTTTAGAAATTTGTCTCTAATAAATTTTAATTTGCTTGTTTAAAATTTTAAAAATAAATAAATTAGGGGAGGATGAATTTCCTTTTTTATTGAAGAATGGTGAACGTTTCAGTGCTTTTTAATTGACGATGAGGTTTCCTTTCTCCTTTTGTTATCTTTTCTCATTTGTGTTGAAGTTCTCTATTACCTTAAGGAATTTGTGAAGTACTTCAACCTAAAATCCAAAATCTAAGCCTCCTTAAGTGGATTACTTCTCATACAAGTAAAATAATCATCTAAATACATAAAAACCAAGTTATAACGTGAAATAAAGAGTTAATTTTATGTAGACAATTTTGTCTAATATTTTAGAATAACTCAACTAAAATAAATTGAGTAGTAAGCACATACCCTTTTAAAACGTTACCTTGAACATATATTCCACTCCTTTAAAAGGTACTTGATTGGAACTTAATTAAGAAAAATTAAATGGCAAAAGGAATTAAGGATAAACCTATAGAAAATATTTGTGCCAAGAAACATATATTATCTTCAACAAGTAAAATGATGTTTTGTATTAGACCCCGGGGGTAGCTAACTTAACAATGGTCGTGAAAATGAAGTGTCATGTGCGAGGATATTGGAGGTTCAAATCCCCCCAATTCACACGTGCCTGCGAAAGGGGCATATGTAGGCATCTAGAGGTTATAGTGGTGGCGACTGGAATGGACACCATGTCACGCAAGTACAAAACCAACGTAGTTGTTGATTCTTTTAGAGAGAGAGAGAGAGAGAGATTGTGTATCTTCTTTTATAGAAGAAGAAAGCTTCTAAACCATCAATTACAATCCATATGCTGAAATAGTACAATGTGCTCAGTACAAGTGGCTTCTAACTAACCTTTGTCCACATGTGTGAGGTAGACAAGGCCAAAAACAATAAAAATAGTGAAATGCTACCTCAATAATGGTCTGCATGTATGGATGTCAAATGGTCAAAACACACGATGATTTGTGCATGACAATTCCTCCAACGGTATAACTTGGTCATTTTCTATCTATTTTTCTACATTTCATCATTCCCGTGGTAATTTTTCATCTAATGGCATTCATCTTGTGAAGTTTTGGGCACTTTGTTAAAGCATAATTACCCCTGAAATCGATTGCCCTTCTAAAAATATAGAAGTAAATACTCATGAAGAAACAGTCAAATCGCTTCCTAAAAGCTTACAAAAGAGTAATAGTGGTGAGTAAAAGTGTTTACGTCCATGGATGTGATACACTAGTTCACAAATACATCAAATAATCTCTCATGTATGGACATGGGTATAAAAAGGGGAACACCCCTCACACATGTGCTAATAATACATATACAATGAATAATTATGGTGCTCCAAATAATGTTAAGTGTACATTAATGTTGATGTAGAACATTGGTGATGATGTGATGTCCATGTCATCATCCACATTAGTTGACATGGATCCTAAGGCATGGGAACACATTGCATGAAACTTTGATATGTATCCTAATGCAAGTCAATATAACTATGAATAGGTGCATATACCTCAATCTAGGTAGGATCATGAGGCATTGTGTGCACACCCCAAGACATGGTACATGGATCACAATGCATAGTTCCCAACCTATGATGACACATCCAACCTCAATTACTTATTAGGTACTAACATAGATAAAACAATTTAGCACAATAACATAAATTGATTTACCAATTTACTTGAAACAAAACATGAAGGATAACCTTACCCTCGTTACATGTGTCCATGAGCTAAAACGTAAGATATTTACCAAGTCCTCTTGGTTAGAGTAGGTAAATGATGTTAACATATGGAAAGGGGATATAAGAATAACCCATGGATTAACTTTGAAAATCATATTATGATGTGGAGGGTCTATATTGAGTCCAACTAGCCAATTAAAATGTAGCTAGGAGTCCTAATTTACCTAAAAGACCTTATAAGAGGTCTTTACTTTTTTCTAAAGTACTTTTTTGCCTTATGCAGGCATTCTAATCTTGGGATTTTTAAGGGGGAAGGGGGGGTGGTTATAGTGAAGTATTTATTTATTTTTTTGCTTGTTTTATTTATTTTTCTCTTCACCTCTTTAGCCTTTTATTTTCTCTTTACTTAGTTAAGCTTTGCACTCTTTTAATTTCTTCATGCTTCTTGACTCCTTTGATGTTGCTTTATAAGTTAATCATAAGTTAGAGGATGTTGATTTTTATGGATGATATAGAAATGTAAGGGGAATTGATGAAAAGTGTCAAGTATCGGGGGAATGATATTTTCTAATAGTACCTAGTAGCCTAGATTAACATACACAAGTTATCTAAAAGTAAATATGTCCCGACATGGTTAGACGTAGTAATTATATATCATTTTTACTTAGTTATAAGCGATACAATATCCATATAATACTAACAATTCACAAATAAGTCAAAACCTTAGCATCACTTCTAAGTAAGGAAACCACACAATGAAAAACCTATACCAATTGCAACCTGAAGCATCATGAAACATCATCTACCACATCTGAGATAAATAACATAGGTCACAAGAATTGACATACCATTGAATGTGTGAAGATTTATGAGAATATAAATGCAACTAATAGATGGAGAATGATAGGTTTAAGTTAGTGAGTAGGAATCTCATCAAAACAATAACAAATTACACCTACATGACCACATATCTGAAGCAGTTTCCTAAAGAACACCATGTATTATTTATAAAAAAATTCCCTTAGTATATATGTTAATTAAAGCTCAAAATTCCCTGACGGAGGTGAGGAACCCGATGCACGAAGCACCATCTATGGTGGGGTGGAGAGAGACTTGGCTAAGCCAATCTATGGTTGGGTGGAACATGGTAGTTCCATCTTCGGTTGGTTTATTACATTCATTAGTGAGAAATCCATTCCCTTGATTTTCATGTGTAAATGCATTGATGTATATGCGGATTTTATGGCTGATATGTTTATGATATTTATGTCCCTATTATGCTAGTTATATGTATGTTTTATGATAATAACTATGTATGGATCTCAACATGTTTTTACTTGTAAATGAATGGATAGTGTATCTATGGCCTCATAGATGACAATGCAGCAAAAGACATGAGGGAACAATGGTTCATAGCGATTCTCAGATAAGTATGAGATCCCTACACTTAATTCTGTCATTTATACCTATAGGTTACATGTTGATGACATGTTTGACGAAATGTCTGTCATGGCTAGTAAGGGTCTGGTTAAGGTCTTGTTCAACTTATTGCTTTTGCGTCATTGTTTCCCTGTATTTTTACTAATTTTAAGCTATCACTCCATTCTGGGGAGTGACCCGGGCTTTGGGCTTGAAAAAGTGCCTTAAATATCGAGGTTGCTAGCACAAAACTGGCAATTTTACTCTCTGGTCACTGGAAGGCAAGCCTGTGAGAGCGACTTTGGGTTTCTGGACACTCTCTTGCCCATAGCATGGGAGTGACTGTGGCATAAGGTGTCCAAAACATCAGTGGGACCCAGGGACAGGTTGTATAAGTGGCTGACTTGTCTCCTGAGGATTCTGAGGTTGATGTTGGATGACTATGTGTGATGTTTCTGTTGATTCCACTTCTTTAAGGTCACATAAGAGGTCGAATCCGATCATAGTAGCCTCTCATCTCATGTTTACCCCGGTTAGCTAGTTAATTGGGTAGATATGGGAGGAGGGTGTTACAGAGTGGTATCAGAGCATGGTTCAACCCTTGGACTGGATGGGAGGTGTGTGCTGGTCATGCATGCATGTCAGTTGTATGTGTGTCTTTTACACTTGCATTCCATGTGCTTGTTACATTTGCTTGATGATTGATTATGGTTGAAGTAAGGTTGTCGTGGAGAATTTGATGATTGATTTTGTGGAATGCATTGTCATGAGTATATGGCTGGTTACATATTGTTATATGTCACTTACATGTTGATTTTATGTCTCCTACTTGCATCCTTGTATGTTAGGCTACATTTTTGTAGGTTTGATTACGTGTATCGGTCTTGTAGGTTGATTATAAGAATTGATCGCTTATGCTCGACTACATGGGTTTATGTGCATGTGCAATTGATTTAGCGTTGCTTATGCATATTGTTGGTTGCATGTGGCAATATGTACAATGGCGTAATGGTTGTTGTCATGGATGAGGTCATAACATGCATTGTTGATATGGCCTTGCATTGATGACTAGACCCTAACTAGGTTGATGTTTATGTGTTGATACATTTATTTGTGAATGCATATATGTTGTTATGTTCATGTTATATATGTATCACGCTAATTTGGTGATCTTTTAGACATTGTATCATCCCCGAGCTATATTAAGGTACATTGATTTATTGTGATTTGGTTTATCTGACATATTATTCATTGCAGGAAAAATATCAAATGACTAGTAAGGTGGTAGACTACATAAAATCTCCCCATGCATCATATGAGCAACATGGTGTGGGGCATACTTCTAATTTCGCAGATACATTTAGAAGCTTGAAGGAAGAGATAAGGAGTTGTAAGGCAGATAATTACCGAATCATACAGGCACAAGAGAAGCAAGTAGAGGTTAATGCAATACTTCTTGAGAGCTTGTCATACTTGCAATGACAAGGGCCGCTTCAGATCAACCATGGACATGAGGATGGAACTAATGGGGCATATGGCAGTGGGTCTCCTCGTAAACACAGTTTGGATAGATCTGACATAGTGAGAGATGGAAAGTTGTTGGACACTCCAAATAGGAGGGGCGGTGAGTGCAGGTACTATTCTAGTTCTGGTTCTGATAGATATCATGATCGTCATTGCTGTCATCCTTGTAGGAGAAATGATAGGGGATACTTGCTAGATGAATTCAAGAAAGAAAAACCACTTACTTTTGATGGAGATGTGAAGGAGCTAGAAGATGCAGAGACTTAGATACTTGGGATGAACAATTTTTTTGAGTTGCATGAATACACAGATAACATGAAGGCCATAATAGTTATCTTCAGCTTGAAAAGTAAAACAGATATCTGGTGGGAAGATGTTAAGCGGGTCAGACACATCAGGACAATGGCTTTAGTTGGCGGGAGTTTAAGAGGCTTTTTAGGAAGAAATACTTGTCAGAGAGGTACTACGATAGTAAGGTTAAAGAATTATATGAGCTAAAGATGGGATCAATGACAGATGAAGAGTACACGACCAAGTTTTTGGAGCTATTGAGGTATGTACCATATCTTACTGATGAGAAGGCTAAAGTTCAGAGATTTGTTAGTGGTTCACCATTAGCATTTAGAGATCAGATTGAGTATGATGAGCCTCGGTAACTTGAGGAAGTCATTGGGAAATTGAAGCATTGCTATGAACAATCAAAGTGTAAGAATGAATCTCAACAAGGATGGAAGGGAAAAGACAAAGATAGAGGTAAATGGAACCCTAAGAGAATAAGGCCTCAGAATGCAAATGGGAAAGAAACTATGGCACCTCAAAAGATATATAGTGCACTGGTCGGTTAGAGTGTTGGACATGTGGTGAAGAACACCTTAGGAGAGATTGTCCATAACATCAAGGTGGTATGACTAAGATATATAGTGCACAAGAGGCACAAACTGCTAGAGATGTTGGCCAAAATATTGCTCGTATTTATGCAACAGTGGACAATAGACAGGCAGAACACGAGGCATTTATCATTGAGATGGACAGTAAGATTTGTGATCAAGTTATTTCTATTTTGATTGACTCTAGATCTAATTATAGCTATGTTAGTCCTACCTTGGTGGATAAGTGTGGTTTGAGTAAAGAATTGCATGCAGAGTCTTGGTTAGTGTAGTTGGCTACAGGTACCAAGAAGCGAGTTCATCATTAGGTAAGAGCTTGTGCATTTGATTTGAATGGTATGCCTACAACAACACATTTGATTGTATTACCGTTGGGATCATACAATATGTTGTTGGGAATGGATTGGTTGTATCTTCATAGAACCAAGGTAGATTGCTATGACAAAGCTATTGAGTGTGTTGATGACAATGGGGAACCAAGAGTCTTGCAGGGTAAGAAGAAAGCCACATTAGTTAGGATGGTGACAACTATGCAAGCAAAGCGTAGCCGCAGGAAAGGGTGTATGTTATTTACAATGCACATTTCTAGTGACAAGGGTAAGGAGGCTGAGGACGTCGATGTGTTGAGCAGGTACCCAGTTTTGCAATAGTTTCAGGATGTATTTTCTGAGGATATTATAGAGTTGCCACCTCACAGGGAGGTAGAGTTTTATATTGAGTTAGTGCTAGGGGCAACTCCAGCATCAAAAGCACCTAAAAGGATGATCACACATGAGTTGGTTGAGTTAAAGTTGTAGTTGACAGAAATGTTGGACAAGGGATACATCAGGCCAAGTGTATCATCTTGGGGTGCACTGGTATTGTTCGTGAAAAAGAAAGATGGTACTCTCAAACTATGCATTGACTAGAGGCAGTTGAATAAAGTAACTATCAAGAACATGTACCCTTTGTCAAGGATTGATGACTTGTTCGATCAGCTGAAGGGAGCAGCAGTGTTCTCGAAGATTGACTTGAGATCCGGATACCATTAGGTATGCATCAAAGAAGAGGACATTTACAAGACATCTTTCAGGACCAGGTATGGGCATTATCGGTTTGTTGTAGTTCCATTTGGTTTAACTAATGCTCCATTTACATTCACGTGCTTGATGAATAGTGTGTTGTATCCATATTTGGATAAGTTTATTATTGTGTTCATTGATGACATACTGGTATATTCTAAAAATGAGGAAGAGCATGTCGAGCGTTTAGCTGCAGTGTTGAGGTTGCTGAGGGAGCATCAGTTGTATGTTAAGCTCAACAAGTGTAGTTTCTTTCAGAGTGAGGTACACTACTTGGGACATACTATCTCCAAGGAGGGGATTATAGTAGATCCAAAGAAGATAAGGGCCATTATGGAGTGGGTAGTTCATAAGAGTTTGGATGAGGTGAGATCTGTCATGGGTCTGGCAGGCTATTACAGGAGGTTCATCAGGAACTTCTCATAGATTATGTATCCTATCACATCATTACAGAGGAAAGGTAAGAAGTTCGAATGGACAGAAGAGTGTGAGGCCAACTTTGAGCTGCTTAAGAAGTTGTTGACACATGCACCAGTTCTACAGATTGCAAATCCAGACAAAGAGTTTGTAGTATGCATAGATGATTGCAAGAGAGGGCTTGGTGGAGTCCTTATGCAAGATGGACAAGTGGTGTGCTATGAGTCCCGAAAACTAAACGAGAACGAGCAGAACTACTCAACACATGACCTTGAGTTGGCAACGATTATACATGCATTGAATATGTGGAGGCACTATCTTCTTGGCATGAGGTTTGTACTTATGAGTGATCATATCGGGTTGAGGTATTTGTTTGACCAACCGAATTTGAACACAAGACAAGCTAGACGGTTGGCCACGATCAACGAGTTTTATTTTGAGATCAGGTACATCGAAGGTAAAGAGAACAGGGTGGCAGATGCTATCAGCAAATGGGTACAGGTAAATCACTTGGAAGCTATGAGCTCCTATGGGACAGACTTACAATATAGGATCTTTCAGGCAGGTCAGCAGGACATTAGGTATATGGAGATTGTCCACAGGTTGCAGCAGGGTGATGGTACAAGTACAAGTGGCAGTACAGGTACAGGTACAAGAACAGGTATAGGTACAGGCACAGCTGCAGGTGCACAAGGTATGAATTATTGTCTTACAACAGATGGATTGGCCAGATTCTGAGGTAGGATATATGTACTGGATAACAATCAGCTCAATAAGGTGACACTGAGGGAGTTTCATGCAAAACCCTATTAAAGTCACCCAGGTTATCATAAGACACCAACAACGGTGAAGAGATTCTACTATTGGCCAAATTTGAAGAGGGATGTAGCAAAGTTTGTGGTGAGGTGTTTCTACTGTCAGCGAGTGAAAGCAGTGTGTAAACATCCAGGTGGAATGCTACAATTGATCACGATTATAGAGTGGAAATGGGAGGTTATTTCCATGGATTTCATTATAGGGTTGTGGAAAACCGTGAGATAACATAATTCCATCATGGTCATTGTGGATAGGTTAACAGAGTTTGCACACTCTGTTACACAGTAATTTGTCACCATTTGTCACCGTCGGCCCTTTTGCAAAATGGGGCATTGATTATACAACCTATAACCCTCGCTCGGTCGGGGGGGCATGGGTATATTATCGTTGCCGTCGATTACTTCACTAAATGGGTTGAGGCGATGCCCACATTAACTGAATACGGTCACACAGCGGCGCAATTCTTGTTCAACCATGTTATCTCGCATTATGTTCCCCTAAGTATGGACTTCATATGCCCTGAAGACATCTCCTGCAGCTCGAGTAATGGTGAACAGTATCACCCCAAGAATCAAGTCCGGAACGGTGGGAATATCCACCTTTGCACTGTTCCTTCCAAATTGTGCCCCTGGGCACACTCGGTCTCGAACTTCGGTCATCTTCTCCCCGGAAGGTCTACTCCCTGTCAAAATGGGCCTCTCCCCTCTCCGTGACAACCCCGTGATGAAGTAGACATCGGACACATCAAGCTCCAGCACTTGGTCCTGTAAACGGAACACTTGCTCATTAACATACCACAAATAAATTATGAATTGCAGTATCTCGGGCTGAGTGCGCAAGTAAGGCGTAAGAAATAATTTCTTAAGCCCGCAGTCCCTTAGGGCATTCATACACCCTTCATCCTCAAGGGCCAAAGCATCTACGACATCATGTTCTCGTTCCTTCCATTCTACTACCATTTTGCCTGCTTTCCTGCACCCATAAGAACACATAAACCTCAATTAGATCATTGGTAAACTTGCAATCCAGTTAAATTCAAAATGCATTGGGAAATTTTAAGCGAAAAATTGAGTTGCGCGGTTGGCGCGACTGTTTCTAAAACAGTCGCGCCAATGGGCACGACCCTTTTAGAAAAATCAACCCATTAGCGCGGGTCTGTGCCGATACCCGCGCCAATGGGCGAAGCCCTAAATTTTTTAATACCCCTTTGTAGAGGCCAATCAGGAATCAAAAGCATAAAAAAATGTATGGAAATGGAGCCAAGGGAAGTGCCTCTTACCTGGAACCGATGAAATCCCGAATGGTTGCACAGATTGGCCGTAATCACCGTCTGAAGTTCACTCCCCAAACAGACCACTGCTACTCTTCAGAGAGGTAAAAAGTAAAAGTAATTCTATATTTACCATTTTCACCATATTTATAACTTTTTGACTTATACTCAGGTTTAAAAAGTTACTTTTTGAATATTTTAATATATCTTTGGTCAAAAATGGATTTTACGCTTGCTTTTTGTGCAGCAACAGGTCTTTTACGCAACTTCGATGGTGAAACGAGTTGTATTTTATACTTTTTCGGACTCGGTAAATACACGAAAAAGTCACTGTGGAGTCATCTTTCAGCTCTTTTCTGACTCTCTAAACATGAAAAGATCGTCGAGTTATCCCTCTTGACTCATTAAACGTAAATAAGAGGCGGTCGTCTTTAAACTCTTTTCTGACCGTGTAAAAACAAAAAGATCGTCGGACCTTTGTCGTTTCAGGTTCGTTAACGGTTACGAAGCGACGTGGTTTCGATCGCTTTTTTATTTTTTTCAGATCGAAATCACTACTCATGAAAAGTACTCCTTGATCGTAATGGTCGGGTGGTTCTTTCGAGCATTGTTTTATACTTTTTCGGGCTCGAGAGACACAACTTTACGAAAAAGGACACCCTTGGAGTTTTCTTTTCTGCTGTCTTTTCAAACTCTCTAAACATGAAAAGATGCCGAGTTCTTCCTCTGTCAGACTCGTTAAAACTTGATGACATTGGAGTCCGTCGAGATGACACTTTACAAGCATATGCTATCCCCGTCAAGCTTGTTAATAAAAATAACTGGGGTACTCACCAGAAACGCTGGGGGAAAATGGAACCATAATTATTATCGTGTCAGCAGTATGTCGCTCTTGAACATGGCACTTGTCTGCTTTCGTGTCTGGGTGGGGACATCTCATCTCGTTTTTCACTTGCCTCCGTGGATTTGGGTGATCCTGTTTGACCTCTCATCTGCTCATTGCCTCGTCACCATGACCTTTGATCCATTGATGTCAAATACTACCAAGTCCACTGTCGTGCCGCCGATATGTTCAAGAGAAGTTGACCTCTGAAGAATAACAACCTCCCTCTGATAGCTCACATAATTCTGATTTACCACAACATTCTTCCTCTGTCTCGTGTCGATGATGTGGGAAACACTATGGCCCACCTTAGATCAAGGTCACTTCATGTCGACTTCAGCTCATTATCCAGGAAGCTGATCTAGAGACTCCCTTCCGGTGCCTTGGAGCCTGCATGCCTCAATGGCAGGTTCTTCGTGTTCGACGTGAGGTTTTCATCATTGGCCTCCGATCGAATGATTCTACGAGTGTTCGACGCCAGCTCACTGATTCACACGCCGTAGATTGTACCTATAGTACCTTGAGGGCCATTGTCATTATTGGTGGTACCTCTCGCGTCTGTTAACAATTTTCATTATTGACTGGTAATCAGACGATGTTCATGCATGTTCGACTTCAACTCATGTATTCACATGCTTGAACTTGTACTTTTGTTTGGGTCGAGATGGAGCGCAAGACCCTGGATTTTGTCTGTTGGAATCCAGGCTGCGATTTTGTGGATTATTGTTACATGACTCATTCATTGGATGGCTGCGACCATGCCTGAGTCTATTCATCGATCCTCACCGGATGGCTGCGCCCATACCTTGGATCTAGATTATTATGTACTCTGTTATGGATGGCTGCGCCCATACCACATATATCATGTACTTGAGCTATCAGTTGTACCTCTCTATGCAGATTCTCCGGCGGTAGCTGCATGTGTTCTTGTAAAGCATTTCACCCCTCTCTCTCTCGGGCCTCATGCTTTAGGGGGCATCTTTTACACAGTAATTTGTCACCATTTGTCACCGTCGGCCCTTTTGCAAAATGGGGCATTGATTATACGACCTGTAACCCTCGCTCGGCCGGGGGGCATGGGTATATTATCGTTGCCGTCGATTACTTCACTAAATGGGCCGAGGCGATGCCCACATTAACTGAAGACGGTCACACAGTGGCGCAATTCTTGTTCAACCATGTTATCTCGCATTATGTTCCCCTAAGTATGGACTTCATATGCCCTGAAGACATCTCCTGCAGAATATCCTTAAAAAGTTCCCTTTTTCCATTAGCGCGGATCCACAGTGTATTACTCGCGCCAATGGGGGAAATCCTCCAAAGAGGGCACGCCAGTTGGCGCTCTGTCTCAAAGTTATACCCGCGCCAACCGAGTTTGGAAAATCTTTTTAACAAATGCACGCCCGAAGGTTTTTTCCTTTCGACTCATGGAGCTTTTTAAGGATAATGCCAATCTCATGGATGTCGAGATTCATCGTATCTCCCTTTCCTCTATCCATAATAGCTTTTTGAGGATAATGCCAATCCCATGGATGTCTTGATTCATTGTATCTCCTCCTACTCCTCCATCTATAAAAGCTTGTTCTGTTGCATTTGACAAGATAGTTTTTGAGCATAGGGAGAATTATACTGTCAGAAGTATGAGAGATTGTTGTAAGAGTCTTCTTTGCATTCATAATCAAAGAGAGAGAGGCTTGTTCCAAATCCTGACAAGTTTTGCAAGACATATGTAGCTGATCACCCAACCAAAGGAGGATTTGACGTCAGAACTATGGTTGTATTCTCCTTTGTTGATTATCAATAATAGATGACTATCATTATGGTTCCATTCTTGTTGTTCATTGTGATGATGTTTGAGTTATATCTTTTCTGACCGATATATAATTGCATCTATTGGATTTTATGCTTGTATTTGTGTCGTTCTTTTCATGTGCAAGTGTCCATTCACGGAGATCGTGAGGATCGTGACCGGCCGGAGCAAAGGAACGGGAGTGTCAACTCTTCTACAACACTAGCGTTGGAATCCAAGTAGGCTCTCATAATCCACCTTTAATTTGCAATTAGGAACTTGCGTGATAGCATTGTTGATTGTTGCTAGACCCATTTTGGGCTAGTGGGGATCGCCTCTGTCCGCAGAGGGGATTTACCTCTCCAACACACTCCATTCTAGTGAAGTCTACATTCTTAGCTAGTGATGTGGCACATGTGTTCATTAGAGATGTGGTTAGACTGCATGGTGTTCCAAAGAAGATTGTGTCAGATAGGGATGCGAAGTTCACTTCCAAGTTATGGAAGGAGTTGTTTTCAGGTTTGGGCACAGATTTGGCCTTCAGCACAACTTATCATCCACAGACAGATGGACAGACAGAGAGGGTCAACATGATATTGGAGGACATGTTGAGGATATATGTGATGAATCAACAATGGAACTGAGAAGAGTATCTCCCATTGGTAGAGTTCACATACAACGACGATTATTAAGAGTCACTGAGGATGAGTCCTTTTGAGGCGTTGTATGGGCAAAGTTGTAACACTCCTATAAGTTGGAGTGATTTAGTTAGCAGGGTATTGATTGGAACAGATATGTTGGCAGACATGGAACAAGAAATCCAGGTGATCAAGAAGAATCTAAAGGAAACACGGGATAGGAAGAAGAGTTATGCAGATCATAACAAGTTGTTCAAGGAGTTCCAGGTTGGGGAACATGTGTACTTGCACATCAAACTGAAGAAGAGCTCCTTGCGGATTGGATCTTGTGCCAAGCTAGCACCATGGTTTTGTGGACCCTTCAGTATCATTGAGAGGATTGGGCCAGTAGCCTATTAACTTGCACTGCCTCCGACAGTGAAAGTCCATGATGTTTTCCATGTATCTTTGCTTAAGAAGTATGTTAAGGATGTTGATCATGTGATTGACTGGTCTGTATTGCAGGTGGAACCAGATGGAGAATTCTAGCCAGACCCTCAGTGTATATTGTAGAAAAAGGTGCTCATGTTCCAGAACTGAGCAATCGAACAAGTTAAAGTGCAATGTAAGTACTTTGGGCCCGATGAAGTTACATGGGAGATGGAGAATCAAATGTGGGCTATGTATCCTTCCTTGTTTTTCGGTTAAGGCAAAGCAGCTTTGATATGGTGTGTTGGTATATGCTTTGATACGGTGTTTTGGTATATGCTTTGATATGGTGTTTTGGTATATGCGTTGATATGGTGTTTTGGTATACGTTTTGATATGAAGTTCTGGTATATGTTTTGTTACATGTTTTTGGTATATATTTTGGTGATATTGCTATATGTACATATGTATGTGGATGTAGATACTGCCATGAGCTATGTTATAAAACTCCACTAAGCGGTATGGGTGTCATGTCATTATGATTATGTGTCATGTTGCTATGCTATCATGTGGTTATGTTATCATGATGTTATGATGTCATGTGGGTTGCCACTCAGCAGGATGATCATTGTAAATATTGTAATGAGCTATGTTATAAAGCTCCAATATGCGGTATGTTGTCATGATGTTTTGCTTTTGAGCAGGTCCTTCATTGTAAATACTGCATCGAGCTATGTTATAAAGCTCTGTGAACAATATGTCTTCTTTCAGCAGGTGTTGAGGTATATGTGTGATTGAACACCGAGGATGGTGTCCCCCAAGGGGGAGGGTTCTGTAACAACCCTAGTGAAAATTCCATGTAATAAAAGTTAAAAACAATAACCATGGTTGATGGGACACTTATTCCAAGATGAATGTTGGGCAAGACATCCTAGTGGGTGTTCATTTGGTTGTTTATGGCTAAGGAAATTGGCAAAGGCAATGGATAAGGCTTTGGAAAGGAAAAATGGCATTTTTTGGCACATCTATTTATGAAAAAAATGGAAATAGGAGAAAAAGGAGGTGAAAGGTCACAGGTTGCATGTGAGGAGGAAAATGAAGGAAAATAATGGAAAATGAAGAAAATAGAGGCCTCATTCATAAAAAGGCTTTTGAGGATCAATGGGTAACCTTTTGTCAGTTTAGTTTTGGAGCTCTCTCATTATTCTCTCTCTCTCTCACTCTTGGAAACTTAGAGTTTTCTTGGAGCGCTTTGGCATTGGAGCAAGAAAGGCAAAGAAGGCAAGAGGAATCAAAGATCAAGCATGGAAAGGAAAGATCAAGTAGCTACAACAGGGTTCATTATAGGTATCGACTTGCATGTGTATTTTCATTGTTATATTTGGCATGCATGGGATTGCATGTGGTTATTTTCTATCATGGCATGGGTTTTGTAAGGTGTGACAATGTTCTTCAGCCTAGCCTTTCCATTTCTTGATAGCTTTGATGAGATGGGTTCTCACATTCGGTTAATGTGGGATGGTCGGATTGGATTTGAAGTTGAGTGGGGTGGATCTCTGAATTGACAAACACATGACCTAGTGGTCCCTGAATCGGACTGTGGATCACGGTAAAGCCACTGGCCTAGTAACCCCTGAACTAAACTATGGGTTGCGGTAAAGCCAGATTGTTTGCCTCGGTGGGCCTAGGAATCTTGCTGGTGAATGACAAGATATACGGTAAAGCCAAGAGGTGGATTTTCTCTCCATTGGGCCTAGTAGTCCCAGGATGGGATGTATGATAAAGCCTAGATAGTATGTCTCAGTGTAGGGCCTAGTGATCCCTGGATCGAACTATGGATTGTGGTAAAGCTTGAGAGACTAGGAGGCACTCAAATTCCTCACGGTGTAGGTGAAGAATTCTCATGGCATCCATGCTTATTTGGTGTGTTCTACGAGTCCCAAATTCATGCTTGGAATATGGCACAGGGGTGATTCGCTGAAGAGATACTTGGCTCAGCCAATCTATGGTTGGGTGGAACGTGGTATTCCCATCTCCAGTTGGTTTATTGCATTCATTAGTGATAAATTCATTCCCTTGATTTTCATGTGTAAATGCACTGATGTATATGTGGATTTTATGGATGATATGTTTATGATATTTCTATCCCTATTATGCTGATCATATGTATGTTTTATGACAGCAACTATGTATGGCTCTCAACATGTTTTTACTTGTAAATGAATGGATAATATATCTATGGTATAATAGACGATAATGCAACAAATGACATGAGGGAACAATGGTTCATAACGATTATCAGATAAGTATGAGATCCCTACACTTAATTTTGTTGTTTATACCTGTAGGTTACATGTTGATGATATGTTTGACGAAATGCTTGTCATGGCTAGTAGGGGTCTAGTTAAGATCTTATTCAACTTATTGCTTTTGCACCATTTTTTCCCTATATTTTTATTGATTTTAAGATATCACTCCATTTTGGGCAGTGACCTGGGCTTTGGGCCTGAAACAGTGGCTTAAATCTCGGGGTCGCTGACACAAAACTAGCAATTTTAGTCTCTGGTTGTTGGGAGGCAAGTTTGTGAGAGCGACTTTGGGTTTCTGGATGCTCTCTTGCCCATAACATGGGAGCGACTAAGGCCTAAGGTGTCTGGAACATCAGTGGGACCCAGGGATAGGCTTTCCAAGTACCTGACTTGTCTCCTGAGGATTTTGAGGTTGATGTCAGATGACTTTGTGCGATGTTTCTGTTGATTCCACTTCCTTAAGGTCACATAGGAGGTCGAATCCAATCATAATAGCCTCTCATCTCATGTTTACCCCGGTTGTCTAGTTACTTGGGTGGATGTGGGAGGAAGGTCCTACAGCCTGTGACATCTCCAAGCCAACCATCAAGAAAAAAGGCATATTCACTCCTCTTCTTACTCCCAACCAACCTTGGGAATCCATCTCCATGGATTATCTATCTGGCCTCCCTTCGACTAAGCATGTTAATGATTGTGTATTTGTGGCCGTTGACATATTTTTTGAGATGGCTATATTGGCGACCTGCAAGAAGAGTATCACAACAGAGGACATTGCCAAAGACTTCTTTGAACAAGTGTGGGTACACTTTGGGAACCCACATACCATTATATCATATTGGGATAACAAGTTCCTGAGCACATTTTGGTCGAGCCTCTAAACACTATTCGACACCAAGCTCACCAAGTCGATTGTATTCCATCCCCAAACTGATGGCCAGACATAGGTCGTCAACATGATGATAGTGTACATACTCCACATGTACAACTCCAAGCATCAATGAACCTGGGATGAGAGCCTTCCCTATGTGCAACACAACTATAACATAACTCTCCATAACTCAATTGATCACAATCCCTTTCAAGTGGGTTTTGGATTTCAACCATTGTGTTTGATTGATGTCACCATGCCTCATGCGACTACACATACATAATCCACACATTTACATTCCGAGGCTGGTAAAGCAACCAAGTTTATTGAACACATCCGCCAGCAAGTTCACGACATCTTGGAGAAGTCCAATGCCAAGTACAAGCAACAACATGATCAACATCAGGTGCCACACAAGTTTCAGGTGGGTGACAAAGTTTGGTTGCATTTGCAGAAAGAACGCCTTACCAGAGCCCATCGAAAGCTCATACCACTCCGATATGGGCCTTACACCATCACCAAGGTTGTGGGAGACAATGATTTTGAGCTCAGCATTCCCCCATTCCTTGGCTTACACCCAATGTTCAATGTGGGCCGCCTTCAACCATACTTTCCACCATTACTGGACATATCACACATTGCAGAACAACTCACACCAACAGAGTTAAACCCAAACTACATTGAATAGGCCACAACCGATCGGATCATGGACACACAGATTAAGAACACTCACCAGTAGAAGATCCAACTGTATCGAGTTGTCAAAGCTGGCCAACTCCTGCACCAAGGCCAGTGGCTCACTAGGGAACAATTTCAACAGAAATTTCCCCATCTCATGGAAGCACTCAACCCAATGGGAACCATTGCTTCCTAAGGGGGGAGGAATGATCCAGGTGGAAATTGGTGGCCACCCGCGTATTGCACTTGGACCCCCACAATTGTTTCTTTTTGGTTTTCTCAATTGTAGCACAACTTACTATTTTTGGGAGTTTTTTGGGTTCTAAACTTTTGGAGTTGTTTTGAGGGCCTAAAAGACGGTTTTTGGGAAAACAGAGAGACGTTCCTCTTGAAGTTTGTGATGTATTATTAGGCCAAACATACTTGTGGAAGCATCATGTTGTGTCTGATCCTAGGCCTCACACTATTATTATTACTTTGCCAATAAGTTATACAGGATACCAGAGGTAGCCCCGCCTACCAACATCTCTTTGATCTCTGTTAAGTAATGCAGTAAGATCATCTCCTAGATCAAGAAATTTGTTTTCTTTCTAATTTTATCTTAGAGTAAGGAAAAGATTGTGGGCACATCCATGGCCCTTGGGAAAGGTTTCTCCACACAACGAAAGTTGGTGGATAAGGTCGTGGAAGAATACAGGGACATCTTCTCCTCACCCACAGAGGTACCCTTGCATTGTCAGGTCAAGCAATCGATCAATTTGACTTTCAGAGCACCCCTACCTAATGGGCCAATATGCCCTTGTTCCATTCTGGAAAATGAAGAGACCAAGCAACAGATCCATTAGTTGCTACAAAAAGGTTACATCCAACCAAGTTCCTCACCCTACGGGAGCTCGATTATACTTGTACAAAAGAAGGATGGGACCTGGAGGCTCTGCATTGATTATCGGGCACTAGACAAAATCACTGTCAATAACAAGTACTCAATCCCATTGATTTATGACCTTCTAGACTAGCTCAAGGGGGCCAAGTATTTTACCAATATCAATATGAATTTCGACTATCCCCAGGTTCCAATATAGGCCACAGATGTATGGAATTTCGCCTTCAAATCCATGGGGGGCCTTTTTGAATGGTTGGTCATGCCCTTCGGGTTGAAAACTGCCCCTGCTACATTTATGAGGTTGATGGATGGCATATTGCATCCCTTCACCAACTCATTCGTGGTCTTTTATCTAGACGACATCCTCATCTTCAACAGGAGTTGGGAAGAGCACTTGTAACACATTCAGCAGATCCGTCAAACCCTGTGGCAACACAAACTCTATGCCAATTTGGAGAAATGAACCTTTGGCATGAGCCATGTCCAATATCTAGGTTTCATGATAAATGAGCAAGGTGTGCATGTGGATCCGACTAAGATCCGAGTCATTGCGGATTGGCCAACCCCAACCACTCTAACAGAGGTTCGCAACTTTTTGGGCCTCGCAATTTTTTATCGGAGGTTCGTGTTGCGATTCTCCCATATCACTTGGGCTTTGATTCAGACTACCAAGGGTAGAGTGAAAGTAATTTTTTCCTAGTCTGAGTCCCAACAGAAGGTGTTCGTTGAGCTGAAGCACCGCCTCTACTCTGCACCTATACTCACGTTGCCAGACTTGCAACAACCAATTAAAATTGAGATAGATACCTCCGACTGCGCCATTAGTGCAGTCCTCACCCAGCACGAGCATCCAAGTGATCTAGGTGGATATTGGTGGCCACTCACCTATTCCACTTGGACCCCCATCGTTGTTTCTTTTTAGTTTCCTTAATTGTAGCACAACTTACTATTTCTGGCAATTTTTTAGGTCCTAAACTTCTGGAGTCATTTTAAGGGCCTAAAAGAAATTTTTTGGGAAAACAAAGTGAACAAAAAAGTGCCAAATTAGTTTACTTATCTTTTCGCGGCCTCCTCTTGGACATCTTCAAAACGAGGTATTATGATAGTCAAACAGAGAACGTATGCCAAAGTTACGACTCTAAGAAGTTGACATTCCAACTAACCCCAATGGGGCCCACAAGATTTTGGCGCTTAATCTCCTAGGGTTAGGTTTTTTGGATATTTAGGGTTTCCCATTATTTCTTCATGATAAAAAGGCCACCGAGCCTCATTATAACATAGTTTAGAAGGCATGTAGTTGTCACATCTCTGATCAGAGATAAGCTACCATCACCCGAGCTAGTTTATTTCAATTCTACATGTAATAGTTTTCAGTACTCTGTTATTATTGAATTGAAGTTTTGTTTTCATTATATCTCTATGTTTTTGTTCATATAAGTATTTCATTTCATTCCTTCATAAATTTGGATTAGTGGTATCAGAGCGGTCTGCTCTTTATTTGTTGTTTTGTGCATGTCCCCTACAAGGTCTAGGTATAAGAAGTTAGGGTTCGAACTGGTTGAACCTTTGCAAGACCATCCTCGCTAATCCTCAGTGAATGCCCACAAGCGACACATCTTCATCCAACAACCACTCTGGAGGCACCTCTCCCTTTAAGGTACAAGTCAACTTTGTCATTCTCATATTTGAAGGACAAATAGATGCAGATGTCCTTGATAAATGGTTAAATCTATTTGAAGGATATTTTATGTTCATGATTTATCCAATAGGAAACATATTACTTTTGCACTCCTCAAAGTCGCCCCCCACGTCAAGGATTGGCGGGAAACCTACTGTGAGTAGAGGGACAAGAAGGAACCCTCACTGTTTTCAGTCGCACCCACTTGGATTTCTTTTTGAGACGCCATCAAGGAGCAATAATACCCTGTTGGGAGCTATGAATATAAGTACATAAAGTTTACCACACTATGGCAAGGAAAGGACTAAGACATTATGAAGTTCACAAATATTTTTCATACCCTTCGCACGAAGTTGGGTATCAAGGATTTTGAGTGGCATCTGGTACTCAAGTGCCACAACTGTCTACACAAATACATCCAAAATAAGATGGAGTTCATGGACATCTCCTTGCTTGGCACCGCCTATCGATATGATGTCAAGAGCGAGCATAAATTTAAACAAAAGAAGCAAGACTTTGGATATGCAAATCCAAAGCAATGGAAAGGCATCCCAAACGCAGAATAAAGGACAAAGGCAAGGTGGGGTGACCCAGGACAACCCGCTGAAGCCGCAAGTGAAGAACAACACCATGAAGACAAAAAAGGGCATAGGAAAGTGGTGTGAGTTCCATAAGAGCCCGATTCACAACACAAGGGAAGTTGTTGAACGATCACCATCAGAAGTGGTCTACATATCTGCAACAATTCCACTTGAACATTAAATACAAAATGGGCAGCACCAATCATGTTGTAGATTACGTCAGCTGACCCCCAGTTGCAGCACTGATATACTATTCTCAACTCTTATGACCACGAGATCTCTGGATGGCCGCAACTGTACACAAATGATCTAGAGTTCGCCACCACATACCAAATGTTAGTGGATGGCAAGCAAGTTCCTGATTTCCACCTCTAGGATACATTATTATGCTACTTGGGCCACCTTTGTGTTCCTTCAAGAGAGCTTGGCATACATTATTATGCTACTTGGGCCACCTTTGTGTTCCTTCAAGAGAGCGTGCCAAGCTGATTTGAGAGGCGCACTATGGTTGGGTCACAGGACACTTTAGTGTGGAGAAATTTGTGGTTGTACTACAAAAGTACCTTTATTGGTTAAAACTCTAATAAGATGTTGGAAAATATATCAGATCCTACACCACCTATTCCATTGCCAAGCCAACCATCAAGAAGCAAGGCCTGTACACTCCTTTGCCTACTCCCAACCAACCCTAGGAACCCATCTCCATGGACTATCTATCTGGCCTCCCTTTTACCAAGCATGGTAATGACTGTGTATTTGTAGTCATGGACATATTTTCTCAGATGGCTATATTGGCAGCTTGCAAGAAGAGTATCACAATAGAGTACACTGCCAAGCTCTTCTTTGAACAAGTGTGGGTACACTTTGGGATCCCATAAAACATTATATCAGATTGCGATAGTAGGTTCCTGAGCACATTTTGGTCGAACCTTCTGGGCCACCTTTGTGTTCTTTCAAGCAAGTGTGCCAAGCTGATTTGAGGGGCGCACTATAGTTGGGTCGTAGGACACTTTAGTGTGGACAAAATTGTGGTTGTACTACAGAAGTACTTTTATTGGCTAAAACTCCGATAGGATGTTGGAAAATATATCAGATCCTACATCGCCTATGCCATCGCCAAGCCAACCATTAAGAAGCAAGGCCTGCACACTCCTTTGTCTACTCCCATCCAGCCCTGGGAATCCATCTCCATGGATTATCTATATGGCCTCCCTTTTACCAAGCATGGTAATGAATGTGTATTTGTAGTCATGGACATATTTTCTCAAATGGCTATATTGGCAGCTTGCAAGAAGAGTATCACAACATAATACATTGCCAAGCTCTTCTTTGAACAAGTGTGGGTACACTTTGGGATCCCATAGGCCATTATATCAAATCATGATAGCAGGTTCCTGAGCACATTTTGGTCGAGCCTTTGGACACTATTGGACGCAAAGCTCACCAAGTCGACTGCATTTCATCCCTAGACTTATGGCTAGACAAAGGTCATCAACAAGATGATAGTGCACATACTCCGCATGTACAACTCCAAGCATCCACGAACCTGGGATGAGATCCTTCCCTATGTGCAACACAACTATAATAGAGCTCTCCATAGCTTGACTAGTCACAGTCTCTTTTAAGTGGGTCTGGGATTTCAACTATTGTGTTTGATTGATGTCGCCATGCCTCATGTGACTACACAGACATAATCCACACATGTATAGTCTGAGGCTAATAAAGCAACCATGTTTATTAAATGCATCTAGTACATCTGCCAACAGGCTCACGACATCTTGGAGAAGTCCAATGCCAAGTACAAGCAACGACATGATCAACATCGGGCGCCACACAAGTTTCCTGTGGATGACAAAATTTGGTTGCATTTGTAGAAAGAACGCCTTACCAGAGCCCATCAGAAGCTCATGCCACTCCAATATGGGCTTTACACCATCACCAAGGCTATGGGAGACAATGCTTTTGATCTCAACATTCCCCCATTCCTTGGCCTTCACCCAATGTTCAATGTGGACTTCCTTCGACCATATTTTCCACGATTACTAGACACATCAGACTTCGCAAAAAAAACACACACCAACAGAGCTAAACCCAGAGTACATGGAATAGATCACAACTGATCGGATCATGTACACATAGATCAAGAACACTCACTAGTAGAAAATCCAACTGTATCAGGTTGTCAAAGCTAGCTAACTCCTATGTTGTGGCAAGTGGCTCACTAGGGACCAAGTTCAACAGAAATTTCCCCATGTCATGGAAGCACTCAATGCAATGGGGACCATTCCTTCCTAAGGGGGGAGGACTGATCGAGGTGCATATTGGTGGCCACCTGCCTATTCCACTTGGGACCCCACCGTTGTTTCTTTCCAGTTTCCTTAATTGTAGCACAACTTACTATTTTTGGGTCCTAAACTTTCGGAGCTATTTTGAGGGCCTAAAAGAAGTTTGTTTTTTTTGTTTTGTTTTTTTGTTTTTGTTTTTGTTTTTGTTTTTGTTTTTGTTTTTGTTTTTTGTTTTTGTTTTTGTTTTTGTTTTTTTTTTTTTTTTTTTTTTTTTTTTTTGTTTTTTGTTTTTGTTTTGTTTTTGTTTTTGTTTTTGTTTTTTGTTTTTTAAGGAAAACAGAGAGACCTGAAAAGTGTCTAACTAATGAAATAGTTTAGTCTCAACCTCTTCTTGGAGATCTTCGAAATGAGGTATCATAATAGTCAAACGAATATCTTATGCCAAAGTTACGACCTCGGGAAGTTGATGTTCCAACTAACCCCAACGAGGCCCACAAGCTTTTGGCGCTTCATCTCCTATGGTTAGATTTTTGAATTTTCAGGGTTTCCCATTCTTTCTTCATGATAAAAAAAGCCACAGAGCCTCATTGTAACACAATTTAGAAGTCATGTAGCCGCCGCATCTCTTGTTAGAGATAAGCTACCAACGCTTGAGATAGTTTATATCCATTATGCATGTAACAATTTTCAGTACTTTGTTATTAATGAATTGAAGTTCTGTTTTTGTTGTATCTTTGTGTTTTTGTTTATATCTATATTTCATTTCGTTCCTTCATAAATCTGGATCAGCAAGGGAGATAGATAGGGAAGTCTGACAAACACATAGTAGGTTTCTAAGTCGTTGAAAGGAAAACTGAAAGACTATATATAACATATACCAACATTTGTGTTGAATTTGCTAGTAGATGGGGGATACTTAGTGAAATAGATGCAGGAGGAGCTACATAGATGGGTATTTGAGAATTGAGATTGGGCATGAACAAAAAATGGCTAGGTTTCTCATGCACCAAGATACCCGACACATATACAGAGACCTGAGGGCATTCAAAAAATTTCTAGATGCAGATGGGATTAGACCTTTGATGCAACAAGAGAGACAAAGCTCAAAAAATACTTTTGCTTTGATATCACTATTAGAGCACCCACTAAAATATACAATAATGTTAAGCGTGGAATTCTTTATTACTTTAATGTTAAACATATTAATACATTGTGTGACCCTTAGTTTTCATCTTCCAAGAAGTTTCTTTGACTTATATGTCTGTTGGAATCCCTCGACACCAACACTAACGAATTAGGTGTACAACAATGTCTGTGTGTATATGTGTGTGTTTATTTTATTTATTTTTTTGTGCAAGGAAGCACTCCACCCTCCAATTCATACGTAAGGGTAATATATTCTTTAGGGCTCAAAGTCATACAAAAAAAGGCTTGAAGCCATTACACTAATATACTCGATATGAACTCAACATGTCCCTTACGGGAATTGAACTTGGGTGGGGAGGATAACAATCATTCCTGCAAACCACCCAAGATAAACCTAAGCTTCAAAACAATCGTTAAATGACATCAAAGGTTTAATGATCAACAAGTTTCAAATACACAAATAACCAAGGTGAATATTCTTTTAGTTTCAGGAAGAACATCACCCATATGAATTTTGAAGTTGATTACAAACTCTTATTGATTTTAAAATTTGTAGGCGATTGAAAACATAATTCACTAGAAAAGGGGCATGAAAAACACATAATATAGGAAATGTAAACCAAACAACACACTTACAATATACATCCATAGAGGAACCTAATTGCTTTTCCCTTGAAATGCTTCTTTATCCAACATTTGATACAAGAACCGATTAAAGAGGCTTACTTGAAAAATTCAAAACCAAAGTTAAAGCTTAATACCCAACAACCAAGCTTCGTAATTCACATGATGCATCCATGTATTCTTTGCTAATTTTGTAAACTGCAAACAATATGACAATTGAAATAAGAACATGGTAATAATTACACGAGCCAAACAATCCCTAATCAAAGTAATGGACAATTGAGAACAATGAAGAGGAGAGAGTTTTCTACAATCCAAATGAGGTCGACATTAATCACCTCCCCCTCAATGAAATTGTCAAGATAATTTAGTCACCTAGTGTTCAGAGAAAACTTTAGCCCTAGATAACAAACTCACCTTTACCTATGAATTATGAAGGTTTGAACGCCCTACCTCATGAAACTTTTACATGATGGAACCACATTCATATTAGGGATAACTCAATATAATGCCTTAGCACCTCAAAAGAGCATATTTAGTATACTTAAAAGGGCTATGTTCGAGATGAGAATACTAGGCACTTTGAGCATAGTGTAATCTTCTCACCTCAATTGAAACTAATAAGCTAAGAACCTCAAATTCCCTTTACAAAGATGTGCCTTAAAATAAAAACTATTCCTCCAAATGCCCACGATGCCTCCAGGGCTTCTCATTGAGATCTCAAACCCAAAAAATCTTTCACATCAATAAGACATGCTAAAAGTCACCAAAAGGTAAGAGTAGAGAGTTCTTAGACTTGTAAGTTTAATCAACATGGAAGAAGGCCCATTTCATGTTTAATGCATGAATGTAGGGAAGCACAACACCAATCAAGCACAATAAGCCATGCAACACCTCAACTAAAATGAAGAAGGACGTCTCTGCACCTAAAATTCCCGCACAATGGCTATAATTCATTTAGGGATTCCCCACTAAGCTCCAAAACAAATAATACTTTCCCAATCAACAAACGAACATGCTAATAGTTGCAGATAGCCAAACAAACCCTAAATGATGTAATTACAAAGTAAGAACAAGAAAGTCTAAAGACTTATCATGGTTGCAAAATAGTGAGAACACGCCCATTAATGCATAGAGAGAAAGAAACGTAATACAAATAAACTAACATATGCATGTACATGTCCCTTGAACCCATGTCTATCTCTATCAACAATAAATTCACTAGAATATGAAAAACCCAACCTCAATCTTTCGAAACATCTCTTGGTCACATCAACGTTCACCAACCTAGAGTCATATAACAAATGATTAACACAATAATTAAAATAAATAAAAACCTGCCCTAAGCTATAACTTAAATTTCATAGGTAAAACTTATATGTAACAACTATAGTACTTTCTTAAAATTCTAAAACATAATTTTAATAAAATAAATGAATGTATTAAATTAAATATAATTAATAATAACTCAATATTAATATTAGATAATAAACTTTAGTGAAGTCTGCAGTCGGAATAGTAGTACTCAAAATATTTATGAAGTTTATTGAAAGAACTTTAAACATTAATGTACTTTAAATTAAATTATAGTTGTATTGTCATTCTCCATAAATTTACACCGATTCACAAAGTTCAATTTCAATGATCATTCACGCTGTTGGAAATTCTAATCAACATGTTCCAAATTACGGATGTCCACCCTCTTGGGATTCCCATCTTAACCTGGAAAAAAACCAGGAACATACAGTACTAGCCAAAACGAAACAAAACATTACATGGGGTTAGTTTTATATGAATTCCATTTGAAATGCATACTCATGTTACCTGACTGCTTGCAGCGCGGGAGGGTACAAGGAGGAAAGGATGCCCTCCATTGTCCTCAGCAACAATCATCAGGTGAGTGACCTCATAAACCGAATGAATGCATTTTGCTTTCGAGTGATATGGTTAAGGGCATTTACCTTTCCTGTGCTTCTATTCGTGTTCATTCCCGTTACTAGAAGTGCATTATCATAAAATTTAATTGTCTCGGCTCATGACTCTTCATAGACAGCAAAATTTAATGAGAGAACCAAGTGAAGACACTTGCTACCTGATTAAACTACTTGACATTTGCTAGTTTGTTATGTAGAACGTTCGTGGGCAGCTCTTGTTTAATTCAGCTCTTATTTAATTTCGAGTCAGGTGAAACTGTTCAGACCAGATGGGTTATGATTTGGAAGTTTGAATTCGGATTTATATTACCCTTGCTTGTGGCTTATCAATGGCCAGGTTGAGAATAATCAATATGAATTTCTGAATTCCATTTACATTTTGGGCAGTCTAAGTTAATTTGTGTACTAGATCCAAATCAAAAGTTTTGCTCACTGAGGAAACATGTTTCTCTCCAATAGATTAGTCCAGGGGGTAGCTATTCAGTATTTGGTTCACACAGACAAAGCAATATTAATGGGGATAGTGGTATCTGGAAAAAGAAAGAGGGTTTGTCCTTCGGGATGCGTATGGGGAATGTCGAATTTGTGTCCTCCAATTCGGTTTGACCCGTGGACATATTGCAGCATTCTAGTTAAATCATATTTAATAGTATTCCAACACTCCCTTTGGCCCAGGGGCTTTGTCAGGGGCCAAATCCCAGATTGCCTTCAAAATCTCTTTGTCTGAAATTTCCTGCATAAGGATCTCATTGCCACTTTAAATGATTAGAGGAATATTCTCCATCATATGTTCTGTTTCTTCCCGATCAGCTCCATCTCTCTCAATATACACATCTTCAAAATGAGATTAAGCGGCTGCCTTTGTTTCTTCAAATGATTTGAGAGTTGTACAATCCTCCTTTTTGATTTCTTTAACAATGTTCCTCCACAGCCTAGCTTTCGCCTGCTTATGAAAAAATCTGGTGTTTCCCTCAGCAGATTTTAACCATAAGCTGTGCAGTTTTAGCTACCACTTTTCCTGGAAAATTGAGTTTTCCTCTTCAATAAACGCTTTGGTAACTTGCTCCAATCCATTCGATCTCAAATGGAGCCCAATTTTGCCTTGTGATTCTTGATTTCACGCTCCGGAGGAGAGGAATGATGTTTTGCTCAATCTTTTAGAGTGAATTTAAATCTTTTAATTTTTGCTCGGGGGAGCTGACTATGCACTTATTCCAAACTTTGGAAATTAAATCAGCAACAGTTTCATCCTGAAGCCACAAAGAGTTGAAGCGATAGGGAATAGGACCATAACCAGGAACTTCTTTGAGCATAAGAGAGATGGAACTGTGATTAGAGGCAGCCCAGGAAATGATTTTTGAAGCGATAGATAGACTGTTGTCTAGAATTGAGCTCTTTACCAGAAATTGATCCAACCGGATGGCAATATGTTGGGTCATATTCTTTTATTTATTTTTATGTTAGGGTTAGCCTAAGGGTCTCAAATAGGTTACCCGAACACACCAAATCAAGAAACACAGAAAATACCATAAATTGGGGTTATATGCCATCAAAACAATAGTTTATAACAACAAATTTAGCTGTTAAAATTGTGTAAAATTTATATGGAATGAAGGCTAAATTTAAGAGTAAACTATGGACAAAATTGCAACAAATTTAGATGGTTAATAAAGCATATAATAACAAACAAAGTATGACGTCAGCCTTAGAAAATGGCTGAAAAATGCATGAAAAACTTTAAATTAACTTCTCTAATGCAATTTTAAACGAGACCTAACCTTAGGGCATATATCAATAAGTCATTAAATGCTAAAAATGCAAGATTTTGCTACAATTTAGCCCTAATTTATCATAAAACAAAAATAAATTTGATTTTAGGGTTTTAAAAGAATGCCATAAATGAGAAAGATTAGTGCCTTTTAAATCTAGGGCAAATGGAATCTAGTATACAAACCTTCCCCGAGTTTCTTTTGGAGTGATTATAAATTCAAACAAAACTAAGGCAAATAAACCAACTTACCCTAGAGTTTGCAATTTAGATTCTCAATTTTCCATGTGATTAAGGGAAAGCAAAAACTTAGCTTTATTCCTCAAATACTGGAAGGGAGGGCTTTAGCTCAACAAGGGATAATGAAGCAAATACCAAATAAAACAGGCATAAGATCATACATCTCATGCAACATAAAACCAAGATAAAGCAAATAAGCTAACTTACTTCACCATGCAACATCCAAGATCCACCGCAAGCATCCATGAAAAAAGATCACTTTACATCACATCACCCACCCAAGAAAGTCGATCAACTAGGTCTCCATTGTGCACTAGAGAGAAAGATCATTAATGAAAGTAAGCCTCATCATGAAAGGCATATCTCTCCATGAAAGGGTACAATGAATAAGTTAAGGGATGTATCTTATTCCATAAGTCATAGATTTCCATCCAAATGAGGTGGCACGTCACCAACATAGCTTTCCAAAGCCCATGTCATCCTCCAAAAGGTTCATTTCATCATCAAATGAGGCACCATCATCAAGCTAGTGCATGATGTCATTATGGTGGAAGGTGCATCTACTCCTCCAAATGGATCCCAAGTGATCAACACCATCAATCACATCAAGGGAAGTGTAATGTCCATGAAGAAGGAACAATGCCAACCCGGGGGAATCCTATCATCTCAGGGGTGGACGATCTCTCAAGTCAATGTCTTAGCTTCAAAGTTTAGTGTCCAAGGCCTTGAGGTTGGAGGAGGGCATCATTGCTAAGCCCTCATCAGAGCCAGTGCTCCTTAAAGGGGCTCCAATTCCCATCATCAAGTCTTTGTTGTCACAATGGAATGTGGTTGGACACCTCTTTAAAATGCTAGAGGAACATCATCTTATCCCTTAAGGGATCCTGGTTCCACTTGCAAGAGTCACCTAACACACACTCAAGGAATCAATTGAGATCAACATCATGGGTACAAGAACCATTGAAGTATCAAGGTGGACCATATTCAATGTTAAAGACGTCAATGTACTTTACACAAGTACATTTTCAAATGTCCTACTATTTTATGATTGTGTATAAGTTACTTCACTTAGGTATGGGAGGGTTATCACATGAACTTATTAAGATGCTTCCAACCCTAAGGGGAGGAACAATTCTTAGGTCGATCCTTTAAAATGATAGGTACAAATGATAGGTGTTATGGTTTGAGGTTAATTTCATGAAAGGTGTCATATCTTATACTAGGTTATCTAAACCATTGTCCATGAGTTCCTTTGTAGAGGGAGTGCTTTAGCTGCTTGAGTTACCTTCCCTCACCTTTGTTTTTCCAATTCCCCCAATCTTGCCCTTTTCTTTTCTTGCTTTTGACATGGTTTGTTTAAGAAGCTTTATTGATATATCAAGTAATAATGATGACATAATCCCCCTTTAATGATGGGCAGTTTATCGCTTCATCAAGGCTGGGATGTTTACTATGAATTCCTTTTACTTTGATAGGCATGATATGCATGGAAAATTTTCCAACCCTAGGTACATTACTTCTTTATGTTTCTTAAGAAAAATTACTTACTGAAATTTAAAACAAAAATTTCAGATCATAGAATAATCACATTGGCTGGAAATTTAACTAGAGAATAAACAATGGAAGCAATCAAATAATTTTCCAAATACACAACAACATTTTTGTCTTTTAAAACCAAATTTAAATTAACAATATTCCCAAATTACAAGGGCTTCCCACACTAGGAAAATTCACCCATTGAGAAAGATTAACCCACAACAAAATGTGGCTGCTGTACGACTTGATTTGTATGGTCTCCTCTAAAAAATCATACAACTAATTTGCTGGCTGAATCAAACCCCCTGCTGCTGCTTCATCTAATCATACAACCTCCTCCTGTTGGTGCCTAATTGGATGATGTCAATTGTCTTGCTTATACTTTCCTTCTCTCCTTGCCTTGCACACTGAGCGACCTCACTGTCTCTTTGTGTAATTGGATAACTGTCACAATGACTTCTTTGTGTCTCTTCCTTCTACCTTGCCCTTCCTTTATAATTTTGAGTTGATGACTAAGTCTCCACAAATCTAATCTCTCATTGAGATCAACAGTTGAGATTAAATCCGAATTGATTGTTGGGATTGCATCTAAATCACTAATATAATTAAATTACACTTTATTAGACTTTAAACAACTCTAGAAAATTAAAAGGCTCTTCACTTTAATAATTAACTTTAATTAAAGTGAATTACAAGGATAAAAGGACTTTGGACAACTTCCTGCATGTTTGACACAAAACTTGTGCAAAAATAACTTGTCCAAGCTACAAATATCGACACTTCCTCTTAGCAAAGAAGGTATTTTGCACCAATCCAAGTTTGTCTCTAAAGAACACAAACTTCCTTTGAGTAAGGTGTTGGACACCTAATTCGTAAGGGTTGGCATGTAAGAATTCCGATAGCTATCGTAAGTCCAAGAGACCTCTTGGAAATGAAACCAAGGGTTAGGACAATGTATTTATATGTACATTCTTGTGAATAATAAGCATTCCAAATTTATCTAAATTTGCCTATCAATACTGTGTGTATTTAACTTGGTACTAGAGCAAGCGTATTCCTACCCTTCTCAAGTTTGAGCTACTAGTTTTGTGGCCTTTTCTCCACATGTCAGTTCTGTTGTTAGTCCTGCCTCCCTAGGCTATGCACCTGGGCGCTTTGCCTTTCTTGTTTGAGGTTGTAGTCTATTGTTCTCTCAATGTTGAAAAGTGTAGCAAGAGAAGGTCTTCTTTGTGCTTGTGCCTTAGCCAGAGAAAGACCACGATCAATCTTCCTTTTACCATGGATGAGTCCGTGGAGTTAGTAAATTTAAGCGCAAAGTTGGAAGGTCAGTTAAGTGGATCTCCAACTGGTAGTTCGAATTTAGAAGAAGGTGAGTTGGGAGCTTCAGTTTTGATTGAGGCAAGGACACGTTATAACTCCAAGTCATGATTGGAGGGAGATCAATTTGAACTCAATTAACTTTGTCAATCACAACTATTGTTCCAGATTTGTTCATTGTCTAGTTATAATTTTCTAATTATAACATGGATCGAATTGATAAAAGGAGGACGAAGGTACAAGTTTGAATCATTCTTGTATGCACGAGATTGTGTGTGTGTGAGCCTTGTTGTGAGAGTGTGTATCTTGAAGGAGCCTGTTACCCACCACTAGTGGGTGACCTCTATAGGAGAAATTTTCTCCTAGATTTGTCTTCAGTCGATAACCAACAACCCCTTGCAGCCACTTGATAGCTCGTTGTGCTATTATTCTCTGCCGCCCGAGCTAGCCATTATGCACACTCGCTCATTTATTATGATCGTATGTTTGAAGGTGGGCCTTCCAAGCCCGAATGTATGGCTTTTCATTATGTAATTTGGTTTTTATGCTTGATTTTCTTGGGCACATTTGGACGTGGATTAGTGGGGGGATTTGACAAAAAGAATGGGCTTGGACTGTACTCTTGTTCCCTTACCTCAACTTGGGGGTTAATCTTGTATCCTAGTCCTGTGGGATCTCCTTTATTGGCTACTAGCTTTAGGAGTGGAACTACATGGGAAACCCCGATTTTGGTTGTGTGGTCCCGCTTCCCAATACCATATATCTCACTCCCCTTCACTCATTGCAATCCCTTTTTACATTTTCCTCATTTGGGTCTACATTTGTCCATTGGGTCCACAAGGTGTTAGTCTCCCCCTCCCCTTGTCCACACCTTGGGTTGGGCTTGGAATGATGATCCAGATGTTGATGCAGCTAAAATGAAAGATAAAAGCATAATTTGGCCACTCACAACAGGGAATGTACCACAAAATGCAAAAGATGGTCGGGACTTAAAAAATTTAGCATGTCGGTAAAAGCCAAACATGAGCTCCACCCCTATCACAATGGCCATCACCCTAGTCCCTAGGGCCCCTATGAATGCCCCTTGCATCATTAAGGAACCAATGACTATCCCAACCCTTGGTAGACGATGAACTGCCCAACCTTAAGGGGGTAATCACTGCTACACCATACGCATCATGCTCTCATCCCCTTGAGCCTCGAGCAATAAAATCAAGAAAAATCAATAAAAGGCAAAAGACATATGAGGAAGGGTGGAAAAACAAAGGCTGGGGTAACTCATGTACCACGATTGCTCCCTTCTACATTCATACACCCAATGTGTGGGCTTGCTCTCATCATAGCTACCCTTGGACCATGGCATGTGGCTTGGAGCCTTCCCTCTTGCGTCCACTCTGTTCCATCATTATTTCACATGACACCCGCCATTTGATGGATGTACTATGGACCTATCACTCCCTTAGATGTTGAAACCACCTAATAGGGTCCTTCATTAATCTCTCTTGTCAAGCAAGGTGACACCTCTACATTTTAAATGCCATTATGTAAGGGCATGCCACTATGAGGTGCCCACTTCTGCCCTTGATTAGCAGGCTTATTTACTCAATTGCACTAATGATTAATTGTATTGGAAGGTGAGGAGATGCATTGGATCTTATACAGGATTGTAGGTGGGTCTTCAACTTGGACTTGGTTTCCCTATGCGGGGTCGAAGCCCTCTAGAGGGTCATAATTAGTGTTTTAAAACTCTGTTGGACCCGTACTCGAGCTGACTCAGTACAAAGACCGGTTCGGTGGCCGGTATGTTACCGAACTGGCCAAGCCAGTCACCGACTCGGTCAGTTCGATAACAGACCGACCGACTGGGACGAGTTCGACTTAAACCAGCTGAGCTGGTCAAACACGGTCAACGACGCGTTTTGGAGGGAATGCAGACTCCAAACTCAGTTATTTTTTGGTTTTAGGTTTTCTCTTTGCCCATCTAACCTCTCCCAAGCCTATAAAAGCTACCCAACCCCCTCACATTTCCTCGCAGCTATCTCATTGCATTTGTGTGAGAATTTGTGAGGAGTTTGTGAAGAGTTGTGGAGTTGGTTTTTGGAGCAACAGTGAGGAGTCTTGGGCAATCATTGGAGCAACAATGAGGAGCTTCTTGGGCAACCATTGGAGCAACATTGAGGAGTTAGTTTGTTGGAGCAGCATTGAGGAGGCTAGAGCCTAGAGGTATTTTTTTTCACTTCTAAAATCTGCCTTTGCTTGTGTTTTTTTTTGCAAATCTGGAAATTGAAAAGAGTAATTTTTGTAAAAGAAATGAACATTGAAGAGTTGTTTTTTTCTTTTCATTTTCAGATTTGTTTCCTTTCATTTCCAAGTCCAAATATCAGAAAATGGCTCCTAGAATGAAAGATGCTGCTTGGGCATATGCTGAGATGATTGATAATCAAATGCATTGCAAATTTTGTCATAGAAAAATTAAGGGAGGTGGAGGGGGCATTCATAGGCTGAAACAACACTTGGCTGGTATTAGAGGCCAAATTGCTCCATGTGCAACACCAATAGAACAAATTGGGGAGATTAGGAAGGAGTTGATAGAAAAATTTGAGAAGTTTGAGGAAGAAAAAGCTAGGCAAAAAGAAATAGAGGCTGAAATTGGGAGGAAGAGGAGTATAAAACACATGATGACTGCCAACCCCAATTTTGATTATGAGGGATCTTCATCTATCCCTTGCGCTGATGCATCCAACCTCTTTCGCTATGTTCCTCCCTCTTTGGAGTCTATTCAAGAAAAGGGTAAGGGTAAAATGAAAAATAAGGGTGATATCAAAAGTTATTTCACACCCTCCTCTCCCTCTGATAGTGCACATGGTCCTCAAGCTAATAGAGGTCAAATGCAACCCACTTTAGATGACCATTGGAAGAAAGAATTGAGAGAAATTGCTTGTGATTACATAGCTAGATGGTGGTATGATGCTGATATCCCCTCAAATGTTTCTCGTTCACCTTATTATGAACCTATGTTTGATGCCATATTTGCTGTTGGAAAGGGCTTCAAAGGCCCTACTATGCATGAGTTAAGGGGATCTCTTTTGCAAAAAGAGGTTTTGTCCATTGATGAATATTTGAAATATTTCAAAAGCTCATGGGCAAAAACAGGATGTACCATCATGTCAGATGGATGGACTGATCAAAGGAATCGTACCATCATAAACTTTCTTATCTTTTGCCCACAGGTAACCATGTTTTTAAAATCACTTGATGCATGTTATACGGTGAAAGATGCACACTTGTTGTTTCAGTGTTTGGATGAGGTTGTTGAAGAGGTGGGGGTGGCTAATGTTGTTCAAATCATCACAAATAATGCCTCTATCTATGTTCTTGTTGGTAAAATGTTAGAGGAAAAACACAAAACCATCTTTTGGACCCCATGTGTTGCACATTGCATAGACCTCATGCTTGAGGATATTGGTAAAATAGATTGGATCAAGAACACTGTAGAGCATGCCAAAAACATAACAAAATATATCTACAATCACTCATGGATTTTGAACCTGATGAGGAAACACACAGGGGGCAGGGATATTATTAGGCCTGCCATCACTAGATTTGCAACTCATTTTTTGACATTGCAATCTATGCTTTCCCAACATAGAAACTTGCAAAGGGTGTTTTCCAATGATGAATGGAATGAATGTCAATGGTCTCACAAACAAGATGGCAAAGATGTGAGAAAGAAAGTTAATGAAGAAATATTTTGGAAAAAGGCAACAGAGATTGTGAAGGTTGTTGAGCCACTGGTTAAGGTGTTACGGTTGGAGGATGGGGAAAGATTTGCTATGGGCTTCATTTATGAGGCTATGGATCAAGCAAAGGAGCAAATGAAGGCAACATACAAGGATAGAGTGGCTAAGTATGGGCCCATTTGGGAAATCATTGATCAAAGATGGAACAATCAACTCCATCGCCCTATACATACAACTGGGTATTTTCTGAACCTAAGGTATCATTATAAAGCTCTGGAGGCAGAAGCTTTGACTAGGGAGGTTAGAGATGGATTGATTGACTGCATTGATCGCATGGTCCCTAAGGAGAGTGACCAGCTGGAGATACACTGATAGATCACTTGTTTCAGCAGAGCCACATCTACCTTTGGCAAGAACCTAGCAAGGATTGTAAGGGAAGTAGATGAGTCAGGTAAACAAACAATTTCAATTTTCAAATTCTTATTTTGTTAAATTATTTATAATTTGAAAGTTGGATATAATTTGTTGAGCTAACTCATTACACAACTATGTTTTTTGCAGCACAATGGTGGGAGGCATTTGGTAGCCATTGTCCTCAATTGCAGAAGTTTGCAATCTGTATTTTGAGTCAAACTTGCAGTGCTACTGGGTGTGAGCGCAATTGGTCCATCTTCGAGAGGATTCACACAAAGAAGAGAAACCATTTGGAACAAAAATGGTTAAATGATCTAGTCTATGTCCAATACAACCTCTGGCTAAGACGCAACCAATTGCTGAACAAAAGACCTGATACAGATCCCATTGTGTTGGAAGATATTGATCCAACATCAGATTGGGTAGTGGAGAGTCATCCAACAGAGTTTGATTCTGATGAGGATATTGGTATTGATTTGGATTTACATATGGAGCCAGTAGCTAAATATCATGTTCAATTAAATGCAGATTCACTAGTACTAGGCCCAACCCCAAGTCCTCCAGTTGTAGGCACTTCATGTACTCAGCCACGACGAAAGTGTATAAATCGTCTATCTCAGTGTGCAGCTGTTGCGCTTGCCAGTGCTACTACTTCTACATTTGCAGTTGGAGATGGTGATGAGGAGGAGGAGCCATGGGTTTCCTTGTCTGCCTCTGATTCAGAGTCTGAGCTTGATGACGTTGGTTTCTCTAGCAGTAGCTAGCAGTATTGGTGACTAGTGATGTTTTACTTTTGTTGTAGATGCCATTTAGAGCCTCCTTGGTTATGTGTTTTTTTTTTTGATCTCTATATCATGTATGTATTGGACAATGCACTCGATGCCATTTTGATATAATGGATATATTCATGAGCCTACTTTGATCATATGTTGTCTTCTCTCTATATTCTAATGCTTTGTGTTTGGAAACATGAATAAAAATAAAAAAAATTATGTTTTTTCATAAAATAAATAAATATTTAATGTATTTTTTTACAATGACCAAGTCATTGAAATCAAACTGGCCGAGTCAATACCGAGTCAGAATCAGAGTCGGCCGAGTCACTACCGAGTCGGAATCAGAGTCGGCCGAGTCACTACCGAGTCGAAATTAGAGTCGACCCTCGGCCAGTTTCGAATCCGAGTTGGAGTTTTAAAACACTGGTCATATTGGCATTTGTAGGGTGAGTGTTGAGAGCCATGGGCCTCCACCATAACAGAGCATTGATTGCCATACCATGGGCTTCTTCAGCACCACACATTGCTTGTTCGTGCCCCAACCATACAAAGATGATGATGCACTTGGACCACGTTGCCCAACCGACCACACATTTACACCCGACACTTGGTAGCTGATCCAGGGCCTAGATGAGGTTTTGTCTCTTCTGGGGAGACATGGGAGGGCATGTGTCATCTTCTAGCCCTCATTGATGGAGCATCGACTTGTTATTGAGCCACTTAGAGACCCATGAGACCCATTTGCAACGTAGTTGCATTGAAACGGATACGAATACGGGGTTTGAAACAGATACGACAAAATTTTCAAAAAATCTGGATACAATAAGACAGGAAACGACACACACACACACACATGACAAAATAAGAATTTCATATTACCATTCATCTTTTAGAATCTAGATTATATCTAAAAGTACATAATCAATTATCATTTATCATCATCATCAATTCAGCATAAACATTGTCATCATCATTAATGTTTATTATAACATTCATGATTCAACATATCATTAAGTTTCCGTTTCAAATTTCAATCATCAACATGACAAGTTACGACATCATCACTAAAATTAATAATGCATACTACATAATACAAAATGAACTATGACCGACAGTCTACCATCATTGTTCATAATTCATATGGTTGTTCAAAAGTTTAAAAGTTAAAACACCATCATAAATCACATTTACATATCATCAAATATGTCTTCATTCTTGTCAGTAAGAAGTTCCACATCCTCTCCAAAAGTGGGAACATTGCTGCCATGTCCACTTGAAAATCCACCTATTGGTGATGTCGCATCAAACAAAGTCATATGAAATCTGGCATTCAACGTCATATCCAAGTCAGGCAACTCTGGTTCCACATTCCATAATTTGGCAGCCCCAAATTTGTATTCATCTCTCTTGTGTGACAAAAGGCGAAGGTTTGAATGAACATACACTAGTTCTTCAGCCTTCTTAGAGCCCAACATGTTTTGTTTCACTGAATGGATGAGGCCATATGTACTTGGAACATTGCTGCCATGTCCACTTGAAAATCCACCTATTGGTGATGTCGCATCAAACAAAGTCATATGAAATCTGGCATTCAACCTCATATCCAAGTCAGGCAACTCTGGTTCCACATCCCATAATTTGGCAGCCCCAAATTTGTATTCATCTCTCTTGTGTGACAAAAGGCGAAGGTTTGAATGAACATACACTAGTTCCTCAGCCTTCTTAGAGCCCAACATGTTTTGTTTCACTGAATGGATGAGGCCATATGTACTTTAGTTCCTTTCTGCTGAAGAGGAACTAGCAACATGTGACAAGATCCTGATGGCCAATTTTTCGTTATGTGGAAGTTGCCCACCATAGTAGTTCCACCATTCAATTAGACTCATTGCCCTCTTGTCTTGCATACAATCAATATTAGAAACCCAACCCTTTGATCTCACAAAATGAACAAACTCTACACGAATCCGAAGCCCAATTTCAGGATCTACAAAAAGCTTTCTAAAACTCTTTTTAAATCCTTGTGAGACTTCTAGGTCTTTGCTTGGTGCGGTTCTTTCTAGATCACTTAGCAACTCTGCAGCATAATATTTTGGATTCACTGCATAGGCCAAAAGGTGCAATGGGGTGGTCATCTTGTTCCACCTTTTGGTCAATATATCTTTTACTTCTTTGTAAAAGAATTCATCTGGGTCATTCTCCTTGGCATTTATAACCACCCTTATATTCTCTATCATGGAATCAATTCCTTCATACACCTCTCCCAAATTAGGCGTATTTGTGTTAAACGTACGGAGCAAATCCACAATTGGCTTAGTAAATGCCAAGAGGCACTCCACCTGAGCCCACCATTCATCATTGACAACCAACTTTTTCACTGCTTGTGCTCTATTAGATTGGGATTACCTCCATTGATTACCAAGAGAACTGCATACCATTGGTTGTAATGCATCTTTCACCTGCATAAGCCTTGTTAAGACTATGATGTGAGAAGCAAATTGAGTCTCGACAACTTGCAGGTGCCCAATTGTCAACGTTTCAATAAATTAAAAATCATAATTTGATTGAATAACTATAATGATTCACGAATTATGACATTTGAGAATCCAATTTACATATTTGAATTTAGAGTCATAGAAATTAGAATTTATGAAATAAAATTTAAAGTTTAGGTACCTTAAGGAGCTCCAACTTTGCCTTGGGACATGTGGTCGTTTGTGATGAATGCTTGAATTTCTTTTGCCTCTTCAAAAATAACTCAAATCCACTCAATTTACTTTTCCATCTTGCTCAACATGAGGTTCAATGAATGTACAACACAAGGGGTCCAAAAGATGTGTTGATATTTGCCTTCAATAATTAGGCCTGCTACCTAAGTTACCAAGATTCGGATACGGATCCGCTTGATTTTTGAAAAGCTAGGATTCGGATACGGCAAGGAAACGACACGTATGATTAATATAAATATATTTTTATAATAAAAATTTTGATATTAATGTCCAAATTTATTGTGATCACTACCCATCAACAACAATAGAGTTTATATTATTATTATTATTATCCAATTTTAAAGTCACAACCAAGCCAGACACCAAATTGGTGTATGAGACCCCCTTGTTTGTGGGACAAGGAACTCAAGACACCAAATTGGTGTATGAAACCCCCTTGTTTGTGGGACAAGGAACTCACCTCCGCGTAGCGATTTGATTGTTAAGTCTACGAAGGCATACATACTCTACCCCCTCTAGTTTTGAACCTATGACCTCATAGGAGGAAACACATACTCTTAACCATCAAGCCCCCACAAGTTGAATTGTGTAGATGAATTTCATGAAAAAACATACAATACTTCATAATTAAAGTAGCATTAATTATTTTATAAAAATTAAATTATAAACTATAATATATTACAAAACTATTTAAATGATAAATAATAATAATTTACTACACACTTTATATGAATTAAATAATAAGCTTATAATATATAAAAGTTTAATATAAAATATAATCTACAAATTTTAAAACTTGTACATAACAAATTTGATATATTTTAAATAATTTTTACATAACAAATTTGATATATTTTAAATAATTTTAATTTATAATATATATAGACAATAAAATAACAATTTTTTAATATTTTGAATAATTAATTTATAGTATATATACACAATAAAATTACTTTATAAAATTATAACATTTCTAAACTAATATAAATAAAGTATAACATATTTAAAAAGTTTTAATTAAATTAATATGAATAAAATATAGCATAGCTATAAAAGAATAATTAAATTAATATAAATAAAATATAGCATATTTATAATTAAATTATGATATTATAACATATTTAACGTATAAACACCATGTATATGCATTTCCGAACTAATATAAATAAAGTATAACATATTTAAAAAGTTATAATTAAATTAATGTGAATAAAATATAGCATAGCTATAAAAGTATAATTAAATTAATATAAATAAAATATAACATATTTGTAATTAAATTATAATATTATAACATATCTAAAATATAAACACCATGTACCTATACGTTTCTTTTTATAACATTTCTAAACTAATGTGAATAACATATAACAAATTTATAACTATACGGGTTTTTTTATAACATTTCTAAACTAATGTCAATAACATATAACAGATTTATAAATTTATAATTAAATTAATGTAAATAATATAACATATTTATAATTAAATTAATATTATAACATATCCCAAATATAATATGAGTTCAAATGTGCCAAATTGCATATGCCCCGCTGATAAATAAAAAACCCAGTACTGCCAAGTTCGTAGATACCAAAAACAATGATATTAATACCAATTGATCATTCTGGCCGTCTTATTCGCTGCACGTGCACGTATTATCTGAGCTTCCAGCGAGCAACTATCGGGTTACAGTACAATGCATTACCAAGACATTTTACTCGTTAAAAAATTGTTTTCTAGCGAATCCAAGTGAATCCGGATCCGCATCCGTTTCTGATCCGGGGAACTGCGAATCTATTTCTCAGGGTGGACGGATCTGGTAACATAGCCTGCTACTCTACACACCGTTGCATTGTCAGTTATTACTTGGACAACATTTTCTAACCCCACCAATTCAATTGCTTCAATCAAGATGTCAACAATGAATTGAGAATCTTTCATCTGCCCCTCACAATCCACTGCCTTCAAAAACATTGCCCCATTTGGGTTCTGAGCAATCACATTGATCAAAGGCCTATTCCTTTGATCTTTCCATCCATAAAAAATGATGGACACCTCTGAAATGCGTCATGAATTACGAATGGGGCTTAATTTAGCCTCCAAATCTAACTTTTCAACACTCAACATTGTGGCGCGTACTTTCTCATATTCAGGGCTCTTGAACACTTTTGGGGCTTCATTCACTACTTTTATCATCTTCGCCCAGTAAGGAGATCGCACAAGGTTACAGGGAAGGCTATTTGCATAAATGCATTGACCTATAGCTGCAATTGCCATCTCTTGAGCATCATTATTAAAACTCCTTTCAAGCGGTCCCAAATTAGACCGCTTTGAACCAACAATTCCATGAGAATGAAGTGGAGGCTTTGATGAAGATGCTCCCAACCTTGTTGGGTGTTTTAATTGAGAGATAGGATTTGCCTCATTTGCTTTAGCATCTGCCTCGTCTTGTTCTTGTCTTATTCTTTCTGATATTTTACAAGTTTTGCCTTGCTTAAACCATTTCCATTTGTCCCATTCTCTTTAGGCGGGCCTCTGCATATTCGAACCCCATTGCCTTTTAACCCAAATAAACGTGCTTTAACTTGTGTGTATAATCCCTTATACTTCTTTTTACACTCACTGCAAATCCATGCCAATGATCCCCCTCGTTGGATCTTCCCAACAATAGTTACATATTTCCAAAGTGGTGACTCTGGATCAACTTTAGGGGCAGATTCAATTTCATGTTCCACTTCCTCTGCCTCACGAATGGCTGAGCTTGAAGTTTCCATGAATGATGTTGATGATGTAAATGAAACTGCAAAATATTATTGACAAGTATGTATTTCAAAACAAGTTACAAACTTAAAAGTTACAATATGTTTGATGAAAATGGGGGTTTTATGCTAAGTCAATCCCTCTATCTGCAGGTAGACAAAGTATTTGCTCAATTACAATAATGTGTAAAGCTGCCCCTGTTTCAAAATCAGAAGTCAACATGTAGGCATTGTCCATTCCGTAAATTTTTCATGTTCAGTGGCATGTTCATTTCCCAAGTTAATGAAGCTGCCTTATTACTCTGCATATTTTTTTTAGCATACATGGTATCCAATTGTAGGCAACATTTAAGGGTATTAGGCTATCAACTTCTCTTCATTTTTATCTGGCATAAACGACTGTACATATATATTTTAGACGCCACTTGGTTCACTGTTCAACTAGTTTTGACTATATGGTATGTATTAGTTTTTAAAGTTATATACCGGGTTTTCTAGATTTAAGTCGCTACACTGGGGGTACATTTTAGTCATATACAAATTACAATTGGCTTTGCATTTCCTTAAGTGCAATGAGCTTATGAAGAGACCAATTTTAATTTTTCAGAGATAAAAGTTTGAAACAGATATATAAATGCAAAAATGACTTTTAGCTTCATAGTATATATTATATTTTGGCGGTTCGGGAGTTGCCACTCACACTGCAAATGGCGGCTCTCAAGTCTCGGCACTGGGTAGTCGACACTCACTCGATTGATCACAACAGCGGCTCTCAAGTCTCGACACTGGGCAGTCAACACTCACTCGATTGATCACAACAACAGCTCTCAAGTCTCGGCACTGGGCAGTCGACACTCACTCGATTGATCACAACAATGGCTCTCAAGACTTGGGTTCGACACTTAGTCACAGTGGTGGGCGACACTCTAGTCATAGCTCTAGTCACAACGACGATGAAAATGCCAAGTCCAAACTCCAAAAGGCAAACTGTCGGGGTGGGGGGGTAAATAGGTTAGGTCGACGCTCAGAAAAAAGAATTAATATGAAACCCAATTTCTATTCCATTTTTAGCGGCTTGAAATCGAAAAACGTATTACCTTTATCCGGATCCGTTTCAGAAAATTGTGAAACGTTTTTTTTGCCTAGCCGGATTTGTTTCTGAAAATAGCAAAACGTTTTCACTGTTCACAGAAATGGATCGTTTTCTTGAAAAATGGCAATGTTTTTTTTTTATCTGCCAACTTGCCGTTTCCGGAAAAAAACGCCTCAAAAATGTATTCAAGCCGTTTTTCACGCGTTTCATACCAGAATCTAGATTCGAAACAGAGAATGATGTTTTCGGGTGTCGGGTAGGCGTTTCTGGCAACTTAGATTTCCAACCCATTGAGCCCAACATGGGGTTTGGAGATGTTTTGTAGCATTTGGAGGGTACCCCCCTCTTATTTATCACTATGGAGGCCCTCACTCTCATTCTCAATTCATGAGGCCTCAACGCTAGCCTTGGAGAGCACTTCACATTAATTACATGGGCTAAAAAAACAAATTAAATAATAATTAATGTAAAGCTATCTTGTTTGGCTTGTAACCAAGGGTTTGTTACTTTGTTTTAACACTTTAGGTGCTTCCTCATTAGGAAATTCGAACTCATTAGGATTGTATAAATAAGGGAGAGTCTCTCTCATTTTGGATCATCACTTGGATTTTGATCTCTTCTTGAGAAACTCAGACCTACAATTTTGGACGAATTTTTGGATGTTTGGATGCACTTTGACATTTGGAAATTTTCACTATCTTTTCTTGGAGCTTCTTTTTGCAATGTTGATGGATGGATATATTCTCATTGTCTTGTAAGTACTCTTTGATGCTATATTTTACCTTGTTAAATGTCTAATGTATGGAATGTTATTTCATGATATTTAATGTGCCCTAATTTAATGCAAATTTATGAGAACATTAAAATTATTGGAAGGATTGCATGCATTACTCATAGACAATGATGAAAGAATGTTCCTAGAGGTCAATTTTATATATTGCATCCTTGAAACTCCATCAAACATTGTCAACGAAGTATAAAATTCTATTGTAGCAGTGAAGTTGCCTCTTTAGGGCTAGAAACGCTGCATTAGGTCTCCTTGAAGAGAGAAATTATCGAATAAAAGTAACTTCTGTCCCTAGTTCTCCCAATAGGAAGGCACTGGTCTGGAATCCTTGATGATCATCTTCTTATTGACAAATCAATCCTCCTCCATTTCTTTCTCCCTGTTTTCTTCGTCCCTTTAAGGCTAAGGGAGGCCTTCTAGGACTTGGTGTGAAATCCTCTAGGAGAGTGCATTTTGAATTCTGTCCAGACAAGATTTTTCTTTAGTCTTTCCTCTAGGCATCCTCAAGTTTTGAACAAATTCTGATTGTGGAATCTCATTTTATTCGATGCCCTAGCTATTGCACCAAGTGGGAACCCTGGAAGTTGCCCTTCAACTTAGGGATTTCTTGAAGGTTTATACTTTAATAACATATCATTCAAAACCTTTTCTCTTGACTATCCCGACCTTGGATGAACTCTTACCTTGTCAAATATCTGAACCCTAGGTCTCGCATAGTATTTCTTGCAAGGGTTTTTTCATGGATAGTCATCCTAGCTTCTCCCATAGTTCACACTTAATTGAACCTTTCCATTGAATGAGTCGTCCTTGCCTCACTTTGGACCCCATTACAGACACATTAAACACAAGTGAGGGATATTGGTGTTAATTTGGCAGCTCAGTGACTAATTCCAATCATGGAACTAGATTCCTCTTTTCGAGAGGACCAATTTTGACTTTTGAAGCACTCAATTTGGACAAGGGAAAGTGTATTTTTGAATTGAAGGCCACAATGTCACAAAAAGACAAGTCAACCCTAACAAGAAATTAGACACCCTTGTAACCGGGTAAATACAAGTGACCTCAAGCTCATTTGGACATCATCATCAAACATCTTTTTCTTCTCTCTCTCTTCATTGAATTGGTTCGTACATGTTTGAAGTTTGGTTTGTACAGGGTCGAAATTGCAGGGTTCGAAGCTCGCACGTGTGATTAGCGTTTTTGGTTTCCAGCCCAGGGTTGACACAGGCAATTTTTGGTCGTAACGACAAGCACACAAGCTCATCCGTGCGGTTGGAGCATCTCAACCGCACACACAACTCTTCCTCCATGTGGTTGGGATCTAAGGTTTCCGTTTGACAGTTGACCATAGTTGACCATAGATTGGGAAAGCTATCTCTGATAAGTATTGTTTCTAGGATCATATTTTTGATATAGTTTGGTTGATATTTTTGGATACTTTTGTATGGGCTCATTGTACTTTCTGCTGAACATTTTATGACAATCTATAATAGAAGAAGAATTTCAAAGGGGTTTCCCATAGTGGGTTTTTCCTCGGTCATTGACCAAAATCTGGGGTCTCTTGTTGATTGTATCCTATTGTCATTTGCATTTATTGTTCTATCTTCAATTACCATTGATTGGAAGTATTATTGATTAATGAAAGATTGCTAATTAAAAGAAGTGTATTGGGCTAAAGTAATTGAAACAACATAGAGCAGTGGTAAAATTAACATGGTATCAGAGACAAGGTGAAGGACAAGCCCAAAAGAGACAAGAGATAGAGCAATCATTTTTGAAAAGTTGAAGGAGCCTATCTAATCAAGTCAAGATGTCTTCCTCTTTCTTCAAGGAAAATGAGAAGCTGGGTGACTCATCTAACTTTGTTGCTTGGAAAATCAGGTTGGAAATCATAGCTGATAACAATGATGTTTTGGAATACATTTAAGGAAAGGTACCTGAACCTTCGGAAAATGCTTCCGTTGCTGCCAAGAACAAGTACAAGAAAGGTGAATTAAAAGCAAAACAAATTATAACTGATGGTTTACAAGATAACTTACTTGCATATGTTGAAAATTTGAAGAAGTCTAAGGATATATATGATAAGTTAATTGGCATGTATGAAGTCAACAATTTGAATGAAATCATCTCCTTGAAAGATTAACTCAAAGATATGAAGATGAATAAAGGAGAGTCTGTGCAATCCTACATTATGAGGATATTTCGTCTTAGAGATCAATTGCAAAGAGTTGGGGAAACTGTGCATGACAGGGAATTGGTGATTGTGACCCTTAGAGGTCTCCCTTCTATTTGGGAAACCTTCATTACCACTATAAGCAACAACAACATGGTCCCATCGTTTGATGAGCTCGTTGGAAAATTCACTCAAGAAGAATCAAAGATGGTTTCTAGAGGCAGGATACAAATGCATGAAGAAGGAGAACCCACTGCATTCGTCACTCATAACAAGAAAAAGAAGGGAAAAGGAGGTCCATCAAATTTAAATAAGCCTCCTCTTCGAAATTCGAAAAGAAGGAATGAAAGAGAAGCATCGCACATTGAATGTTACAATTGTCACAAGAAAGGTCACTATGCTCGAGATTGCCTTGAGAAGAACAATGGTCCACACTACAACACTAGAAGCAACAATAGCAAGTTTAACAATCAAAGAAGAAGAGATGATCGGAGGAATGATCGTAATGGAAGAGATGAAAGAAGAAGAAGAGACGCTCCAACTAATCATGAAGAAGACCACTGTCCTCAACAGAAGTCAAGAAACACTAGGTATGAAAGTAACGCTGAATATATTCTTATTTCTGCACTTTGTAGTTCCTCTCTTCTAGATACTTGGGATGGTTGGTTGATAGTGGGGTCTCTCATCATTTCTCTGGGTGTATGGAAGTTCTCTCTAATTTGGTGGAGAGGGAGTCAAGTTTGAAAATTATTCTTGGAGACAACTCCACTCATCCTGTGAAAGGTTTTGGGTCTGTTAAATTTCATTTGGACTTTGGGGAATCTGTTTTACTTCATGATGTGATGTATGTGCCGAGATTGAAGAAGAATTTGGTATCTATATCTACTTTGGAAGACAAAGTGATGAGGGTTTCCTTCATCAAAAGTACTTACTTGGCTGGTGGGAACCCCTATGAGAGATGCATTCACATTGGGATATAGATTTGAAGGACTCTATAGAGTCAATGGAAGACCTCTTCTAGCATTGGTCCATGATACTAATCATCAAAGCGAGCTATGGCACCGAAGATTGGCCCATCTACACTATGAAGCCCTTCTGAAGAAATTGGTCTCTGGAATTCCTGATGTTCAAGCCCAATATGATGGAGTATGTCCAGGTTGTGCTAGTGGAAAGAAGACAATGGGACCATTCCTCTCTAGTAATAACAAGACAAATGACATCCTCCAACTCATTCATTTTGACATATGTGGTCCGATGCCCGTACACTCTCTTGGTGGCCATCTCTATTTTTCCTCTGGAAAAATCATTATATATTTCAATAATAAGCAGTTTTACATAAGAGTCTGTTATATACAGAGTTTCTTCAAAAGCTGTCTGTGCAATACCACGCAGGGCATGCTATCAGTTCATTCTATTATGCTGTTCATCCTAACAAAAAACCAAAATAACAGTATTTTCTGTGGAGAGCTGTCAAACAATAAATACATTTAGTGAGCTATTTGCTGATCCAGGGTTGGGTATCCTGGATCTATATATGGCCGATGATAGAATTTTTGCTCCTGTTGATCAATGATCTCTGTAATCTCCCATAGTCCTCTGTCCATCAGCGCTGCCTCCTTGGAAAGTTTGTCGGCACCCTTATTGTGTTCCCTGTATATATGAGAGATAGAAATATGGTTAAAAGCTGCTTTGAGATCGAGTGCTTCTTGTAGAATAGTGCTGAGAGAGTGCATGTGACATGTAGCTGTGCCATTAATCCAATTAACAATGATCTGAGAATCTCCAAAAATATTGATGCTAATGCAATGGTGTCTTAATGCAAAGTGAAGGTGTCGAAGTGTAATCAGTTCAACATAGTTGTTTGTTCCGACTCCCAGGCCAGCCTTGATGTTGTAATGATGGTTTTCTGTAACATGGAGTATGATGCCTCCTCCGCAGTTCTGTTGGTTTGCAGCACCGTCGAAAAATGCCCAAGGCATGCTTGGGTCGATGGGAGGAGGCGGAACGGGATGTCGAGAAGGCGGAGGGGTAGGATCGGGCAGTTCCTTCAGGGCAGCAACAATGCTAGCTTCGAGTAAGGGCCAGTGGATAGGCTTTTCATCAAAAATGGCTCGGTTTCTTGATTTCCAAATAGCCCAGTTAATAATGATGGGGAGGTTTATCACTTTCGTCCCTTTGTTTTTCTTTTCCCAATCATTCCATGCACTAGTGATATCCTGTCCCTCCCATTCTCCTGTGTAATTTATATGCGCCCTGAGATTTCGCCACAGGTCTAATGTTGCTCGGCATCTCATGAATATATGTTCTGTCGATTCCGATGCTTCCTTGCAAAGCACGCACCAAGTGGGTCCGTGTATGGCTCTTTTCGCAAGCTGATCACCTGTGGGAACTTTGTTCCTTAGAATGCACCAACTGAATAATTTCGATCGGGGGGAGGCAGCGAATTTCCATATGTTCTGCCACCAACTTACGATATCTCCAGGCTTTCGATGTTCGATGAGGTATATATAGCCTTCCTTTGGTGTGTATACACCGTGCTCTGCTCGATGCCAGACAAGTTCATCCGGCCCCTCCGAGATGCGAATATGAGCTTCCGTTAATGCATCTCTGTACTCATCCCATATGGTATGCCATCTTCTCGGGATATTTAATTGATTTGCCGATTTCCATGCTTGATGGAATATGTCAGATTGAGCTGGGTCTGCTATCTGCGAGATGACCTTTATGTTTTGTGCTGCTAGAAATGCAATTAGCTCTTGAGGGAGTGTATGTCTGCCACCACTTCCGGTCCAAGGATCCAGTCCAATTCTTGCACTGTTACCGTCTCTGATGCGCCAAATTAGGTTATCCCTGATGAGAGGTAAGGAGTGCAGTAGGGCTTTCCAAATCGATGATATACCTGCTTTGTTCCAGGAAGGCAATCTAACCCAATCTATGATGCTGAGAGGCCAGATATATTTATGGAAAGTGATATTTGTCCACAGGCTGTGGGAAGTCAGGAGAGCCCATCCCATTTTTCCGGCCAGAGCTTTTGCAAATATCGGGAGATCCTTCAGCCCCCATCCTCCCCATTTCTTAGGCAGGGCAATCTTATTCCATCCGATCCATGCGAAGATTCGTTTGTCTTGATTCCCAGCCCATAGGTATCGATTGCATAATTGTTGCAGTTTTGCCAATATGTTCCGGGGTATCCATGCCATAGCCATCCAGAATACAGGGGTTGCTTCCAGAACAACTTTTATCAGGATTAGTCTCCCAGCCCTTGAGAGATATCTGTGACTCCAGCATGTTAATCTTTTTTCTATCTTCGCCACGAGCCATACCCAATCAGCAATCTTCTGACTTGTCGGTTTGAGCCAGTACCCCAGGTATTTGAGCCCTCTATCCAAAGGCTGAGGGATGTATGGAAAAGCCGTTCTAGCAGCATGAGATTCATTTACAGTGGTGCCAACCATAGTGATGGAAGATTTTGATCTGTTTACTTCCATACCCGTTGCTTTTGAGAACAGGTCGAGCAGGCGAGAGAATGCTGTCGTGTCCTGTATGCTTCCATCCAATAATATCAAGACATCATCCACAAAAAGGAGATGAGTAAGGTAGCAGATGTCTGATATTTTAAGGCCCCGAATAGTACCCTCCCTGTTAGCAGAAATCAGGAGCCTACTAAGTGCTTCAATAACCAAGAGAAAGAGCAGTGGCGAGAGTGGGCAGCCCTGACGGAGTCCTCTTTCAGAGTGAAAGAAGTGGGAGGCAGATCCATTGATCAGAATACTGAAGGTGGGGGAGGTGATGCATGCCATAATCCAATTTATTAATGAATGAGGGAAGCCAATATGAATGAGGATCATTTTGATGTACAACCAGCTAGCACGATCAAATGCCTTGGAGAGATCAATTTTCAGCAGAATACATTTGAGGTGTTTGGTCCAGATGGAGTGGATTGCTTCCTGAGCCGATCCAATGGCTTCATGTATCTGTCGATTCTCTAGAAAGGCAAATTGTTGAGGAGAGATATGCCTGGAGAGGATGGGCTTGATCCTGTTAGCAATGATCTTAGAGATAATCTTGTAGAGCACATTGCAGAGGGATATGGGGCGGAAATCATCGAAGGATGATGGATTGTCGGATTTAGGGATGAGGGCTATAAATGTAGAGTTAATGGCATGATAGATACTTCCCGAGGTCCTGCTCTCCTCAACAACTTTGAGGATATCTCCTCCCAGAAGTTCAAAAAATGCAGAGTAGAACTCTATAGTCCAACCATCCGGTCCCGGGCTCTTCTCCTTCTTGAACCATTTTATGGTGCTTTCCAATTCTGCCATGGTGACTGGAGCTTCCAGATCCTCTAAATCTTCGTCTTCTACAAATCTTGGGAATTTGGAGGCCACATTGATGATTTCCGCCAGATTTGCGCCCACAGGGCTCTTGTATAGGTTTCTGAAGTGTGAGGTACCCAAATTAGATAGCTTGTTGAATGTATCAGCTTGGCCTCCCTCGGGGAGGGGGAGATTCCAAATGGTATTTGCCACTTTCCTTCCTTTGGCGAAGTTATGGAAGAATCTGGAGTTCTCATCTCCAGCTTTCAGCCATATAGCTCTACTGCGGAGTCTGATAGATTCCTCCCTTCCCTTTAGGATTACATTCTTCTGATTTTCCAGATCCACCAGTCGGGCCTTGTCATTCTGAGATAGGAACCCTAGATTTCTCTCGTCCAGAAGGCCCTTCAATTCGTCCTCCACCTTGATAAGCTGCTCATCTTCAGTCTTCTTTTTCTCTTTAGCCCAGTTGACCACTAAATGTTTTAGCTCTGTTAGGTTTTTTACGAATCCCCTTGCCAATGAAGATTCTCTATCAATGGGATGAGCCCTCCAGTATGATGTGATCAGGTTGATGAATCTAGGGTCTTGTAGCCACAGATGGTTGAATTTATAAGGCGCCTTTGGTTTCTGTTCCGGTCCCCGAATTTCCAGAACTATAGGTGTGTGATCTGAGATGCCTCCATTACTTACCCACTGTTTGTATGAATGCAGCCGGTTAATCAGAGGTTCTTTCATGAGGAATCTATCCAATCTTCTGGCCAAGGCTGCCTCCCCTGTTCTTCTATTTCTCCAAGTAGGTTGCAGCTTCTGAACAGGGATATCAATGAAATCGTGCTGCTCCAATAATTGTCTCATGTAATTTGTGATGGGGTCAATCTGGGCCGCCTCACCCCAAGACTCATTGAAGCCCAGGGAGAAATTCAGGTCTCCCCCGATGATGGTGTGCTCGAGTGATAGAAGGTTGCAGCTGAGCATTTTTCTCCAGAAATCTTCCCTCTGATGACAAGGACCATAAATATTGATTATCCGGAGGGGAAGCCCGAGTTCGATGGAGATGATGTCTGCTCCTAGGAATCCCTGTCCGCCCCAGGATGATACCAGTTTGATTGAGCTGGGGTTAATACCGAGCGCCAAACCCCCCGATCTTCCCATGGCATCCATGGCTATGAAATTCCATCGAGCCCCTACAGAGGCTAGTGTGCGAGAACAATGTTCTGCCGATCCAAGGGTTTCTTGTAACATAATGATATCCGGTGACTCGACCTCAAAAAGTCGTTTAAGGGCTAGCTTTTTTGGGGCGCTTGCCATCCCCCTACAATTGAAGGAGATGTACTTCATGGTGGCCCAACCTTGGGGGGATTTGTAGCTCTAAGGACCCCTAAAATGGTGGCTTGTCGCCCAGCAGCAACTTCTGCGCCCGCATGTCTAATGGCTTTATTGAGGTTTGATTTACGACCCCGGGAGGAATGGTACCCAACATCAAGGGGGACAATACCCAGACCAGCAATGGATTCAGATGCCACCGGGCGGGGAGCCCGCGGGCGAAGGGAGTAGGGGTGAGATGAAGTCGACCGAGGTGATATGGGCGAGAGGGGTGGAGAAGAGAAGGGCAGGGTAGGCGGAGCAGGTGAGGTCGACGGGGGGGGAGGAGGGATATCACAATGTACCATAGTGCATGCAGATGAATCATTGTGCACAAGAGAGATATCAGATGATATTGAATGAGAGATAGGAAAATTACCCGGATCTTTCGCTGCCGCTGCTGCAGCCCGCGCCCGGGTCAATGGAGGTGCTATCGGACCTTTTGGATGCTCAATCACTTTTGCAGGAGTTCCTCGGGGCTCCGCGCTGTTCTTTGGCGAACGAGGATTTTGTGGAGGAGCATTATTCCTTGGTGGATGCGGCGAAATTGGGGGAGCCCTGACCGAGTCCGGTTGTGCTTGTTGAGGTGATCCATTCTGACTGATGATTAATGGGCAATCCTTATATACATGACCAACTTGGTGACACCAGTTGCATCTGAAGGGAACTCCTTCATAATCCAAAATCTGAGTTCTGCTGAATTTCCCCCATCTCAGGGTCATTTTACCCACGAGTCCTTCCCTGGTATCCAGATGTACCAGAATTCTGGCCATAAGTTGGTCATTTGACTCCTTGTATGATCGATCGTGGTCTAGATATGTTCCCAGTGCATTCCCAATCTTGATGAATGCCTCCTCCGTCCAGTATTGTAGTGGAAGCCCTGGCAATCGAACCCATATAGGTCCTGCTCCGATCTGCTCACGTTCCGGGTCAAATAGAGGACTCCATCTTTTCAAAAGTACTGGTGCCAATTCTATGTGCCAGTACTGTGCCAGAACGGTGTTCGTGTGCTCCTCTTTTGCGAAATGAAGTGAGAACCAGCCTCTAGGATGCCTTTGTACCTCCGGCAACTCCGTGAACAGTTCTCCCCAAATTTCTTTTACCCAAGATTTCAGTCTTTCCGCCGTGAAAATTCGCCCTCTCACATGGCCTACCAGAGTCGTTTGAGCCAGTGCCATGGTCTCTTCAAAATTGGATGGATCACCAAATGATACTGATATGTCCTTTGCGATTTCTCTGATACACTTAGTCTTCTTTGTGCGAGGAGCTGTGGGATGATCGACGAGCGGATTTGATGACCCGACCCCCACGGAGGGTTTAACAGGATGGGGGTGAATGGCTGGAGTGCTAAAGCTGCCCGAGGGCCTGATATCTGCGGTACTCAAGGGGATTTGCCCCGGCGGCCTGATTTCCCGGGGATGATTTAACAGATCGGCACCGGAGGGAATCGATGTATGAGCAGAGGGATGGTATTCATCGGCCCTAACCCCCGCAAGATCGGCGACAGGGAGGTTATCTACTGTAGCAATAGGAGGGATTTCCTCAGCCCTAGCTTTCGATGGAACGGAGGGTTCATTGCTACGGGGCGGCGAGGTGAAATCGATAGCGAAATCATCGGGCAGGTAGGATGATAAGAGAAGGGCGGTACCTGGAGAGAGGGGAGGTGCCTCCAATGCGGGCTGAATGGGCGAGTTTTGCAGTGAAACCACAGGAGTAGAGAGCTGAACGGCGATGCTTGCAGCAGCTGGTGCAGGAGGCTGTTTAGGGTTACCAAAAATGGCGATGTCTTCAAGTGGGTCCGCCGAATAATCAACCTGCTCCATTTCCTCGATATTCTCCATGCCGGTCAACTGTTAGTTAACCGCAATCCCTGTCAGCTGTCGGATACCCGAGCTTCCAGATCGCCGATTCCTCCAATCCGGCTCTTGCGCTGTCCGGTCGGCGAGGCTTCCGTGAACCTGTATCTCCTGCAGCGAATGTCTAGCCCTAAACCGTAGCCCCGAACCTGGCGGCAAAGTGCCCGATGACCTGCGGCTCCTGCGGTTTAGATCGCGCCTGCGGCTAAGCTAGCCTAACCCTCGTCGATAGCTCCGCGTCATCCTCCTCGTGTCGTCACCACTCATTTTGCAACACCACAACTTCGTGGCAATCTCTATTATATAAACTTCATTGATGATTTCTCAAGGAAGACATGGATATATTACTTGAAGCACAAGGATGAAGCCTTCAAAATATTCAAGGAGTTCCAAGCTTTGGTTGAAAATCAAACATGAAAGAAAATTAAGATGTTCAGGTTTGACAATGGTGGAGAATACATCTCAAATGAATTCATAGATTTTTGCAAGAAGGAAGACATCAAGAAAGAGGCAATTGTGCCCCAAAATCTTGAACAAAATAGAGTTGCTGAAAGAAAGAATAGGTCTATTGTAGAAGCTTCCCATGCCATGCTCCATGATAAAAAACTGCCAAATTTTCTTTGGGGAGAAGCTACTAACACAACTGTATATGTTCAAAACAGGGTGCCTCATTAAGCATTGGACAACAAAACTCTCGAAGAAGTATTCACAGCTATCAAGCCTGATGTTAGTTGCCTCCGTATATTTGGATTCCCCGTATATTTTCATGTGCCAAAGGATAAAAGGAACAAGCTGGAAGCCACATGAAGAAAAGGTACGTCTGTTGGATATTGTGAAGATTCTAAAGCATTTAGAATATATATTCCCAGTCGAAGGAAGGTTGAAATTAGCAAGGATGTAACGTTCGATGAAGATGCTGCCTTTGGGAAAGCAAGGAACCTTCCTTTGCCTCGGTCTGAGAAAAAGAATGATTATATGGATATTCTAGATGGTCCTTCCATGCTTGAATCTAAGAGAGACATTGTTGATGAGCCCATGAAACCCATGGGCTCTGATGTTCTTAGTGAACACTCGTTTGAACATAGGCTATGCAGTGAACTCGTTGAGTCAATATATGACCGAGCCTCTCCATGCACATTGGGTTGCTGCCAAACACAGTTTGTGATACTTGCATGGGACGATCATCCTTGGTCTGAGATATTTTGCCGGAGATGTTCGACTACATGGATATGCCAATGTTGACTGGGCAAGAAATGTTGTCGATAGGAAAATCACTTTTGGATGTTGTTTCAGTGTTGGATTTGCAATGATATCTTGGGTAAGCAGGAAACAAAAGTCTGTAGCATTGAGCACCGCAGAGGCAGAGTATATTGCCACTAGCATGGCTAGCTGCGAAGCAGTCTAGTTGAGAAAGCTCTTTGGAGAGCTGTTTGAGCAGGTCCTAGACACTACAATGATATACTGCGACAACAAGAGTGGGATCCGTCTGACAGATAATCCTGTGTTTCATGACAAGTCCAAGAACATAGAGATCCTATATCATTACATTCGAGACATGGTGCAGAGAGGAGTCGTTAAACTCCATCACATATCAAGAGTCACCAAGGCTTTGCCGAAAGGGAAGTTCTTGGTCTTCAGAGAGCAACTTGGACTGATGGACGTGATCCCCCTGATAAGGGGCATTGCTGATCGAATACACTGAGCCGACTCTTCCCCCCTATCTGAGCTCCCAAGGTGAGGAATTGAGATGTAGGGCTCCTGGGGTTGAGGTATCTCTGGATAATAGGGTATCATCCCTATCTGTCACCCATAGGGTGGAAGATGTTGCTCCCCTATCTTAGTCTAGCAGAGTATACCCCAGTTTGCATCATATCCACAAGCTGGGCTTGTTGGGATTATAGCTCCCTGTCTGGCCAACGGGTTGAGAGGGCTTGGGGGTGTGTGATCCTTACCTTTGGTAAGTCAGGTATCTCACCCAAGCTTATGATGCAAGGTGTTCTACCACATGACTCTTGAGGGTCATTATTGGGAAGATCAGGAAGCAATAGGATGGATGAGATATTGTATCATGCCTATTGCTCGACATATTGTGGAAGACGTATGATTCCCTATCAGATGACCTTCCTCATCATCCTGAGAGGGTGGTAGCTAATGCTCCTTTATGATTCTTCTTCTTTAGATTTGAGAATGATTCAATAGATAGAGTTGAGCAGAGATGAGACATGAGATGATGACAAGATACTTATGATGATCACATGATGCAGTTGGAATTTCTCCCTAGCTGAGAGGGAGTGTTAATTTGGCAGCTTAGTGACAAATTCCAATCATGGGACTAGATTCCTCTTTTTGAGAGGACCAATTTTGACTTTTGAAGCACTCAATTTGTGTTGAATTTCCACGACCTTGGGTCTAGGTTAAAGTCTTAAAATCATTGATGCTACCAAACCAAGAATCTCAACAATAAACTACTTTGCACAATGGAAATATAAAGCAGTAAATCACATATGCACAAATATTCACACTTTTAACAAAATTGTACAATATGTACAACCCCATTCTTCGTTATATTAAACCAAATATGAATAATACAATAGTACATGGTATACAAGATACAATGACAAACTTCGCTGCAGGCTGGAGCTTCTATGTTGTATCTTGTCCTTGTTGATTTTGGGTAGCATCGGATGTGCTCTAGCTCTGAAATTTTGTGGAGGGGCTAGAACACATGAGATCTCCAAGACCTAGAAATCGTTTGGAGAAATTCCACCCGAATGAGGAGCTATTAAAATAGTTAATATTTTTAATGGGTTCCTAAGTCTTTAACTTAGGAAAATAAAAATATTAATGGGTATTAATAAGAATATGGGTGAGAAACTTCTACGTGACGAGGATTAAGTCTGTTTTAATCTTAGCCGTTGATTCATCAAAAGGAAAAGTATAAGAGGAGGCTTAAAGGTCAGTTGGAGATACACTTGAGAGATCAATCAGTTCGATTTTTTTGGGGCGTGGTTTGCTGAGAAAATCGAACAAGTGATTTGTTGCAGTGAGAGGGGCAGTAGTAGAGAGTTGGATCAAAAGAGAGTTCTGAGCCAATGAGTACTAGGCAGAGAGGCAACAGTTGCATCAGAGAGGCAGCGTAGAGGCCTATGCAGCCTAGAGAGGGGTTCACGCAGAGTTGACGCAGGCCAAGAGGGTTCTTGCAGTGACAGTGAGAGATAACTGAGGGAAGCTCGAGATTTTGCTGGGAGTTCGATATTCTGAGCCGGGAGGGCTAAAGTCGAAGCTTTTGAGGGCAAATCGATTCAGCAAAGAAGTGATGCAGTCTCGCAGAGGCAAGATGCTGGCCCACAAAGAGCAGATTGTGTTGGGATTTTTGCAGTGCTTGCCGGAGTCGGCCATTCAGTGGATTAGTGTAGACTTGGAGAACGACGTAAATCCTTGTATGTATTTCTTGCTGCCGTAATATCTTTGAGAGGTTAGCCGGTGTGAGAGGCAACCTGTTGTACTCGGATTCTGCTTGCTTAATAATGCAAACCCTCTATATGTTGCAACGGTTTTCCCGAATTGGGTTTTTCCGGGGACGATTGTCCAAAATTAAAGGTGTCCCTTGTGTCTTTGTCTCGTTCTATTTCAATTCATGATTTGTATGTATGTGTAGTTTGCAATAATGTTTTCATCGCTATTTAAATAATTAAATAACTTGTTGAATGTAAAAACAAGTAGGAGATGATAAACCAGTGATTGCAGTAGGATTTCTGATGTGTGGATTCAAAATTTTTCACATGGTATCAGAGAATTGCAGATCATAGGAGATTGAAGACACCAGTTAGGAGATCTAGAGAATTTGTTGCAGAGAAGCCACTGTCCCGAGTGACAATGTTGTTTCAGAGGCAGAGGAGCAGCTGAAGGTGTGACACAGAGACTCACGCAATGCCTGCATCAGCATTTCGAGCCTGCAGAGGGTGATGCAGAACCCAAGAGGAGCTCACACAGTGATTGCGTCAGCTCTCTGGGCCAGTGTAGAGCCTGAGAGGCTCGAATCAGTTAGTTGATGGGGTTGGAGGAACAGAGCAGATTCGGTAAGTGGAGTTGGTGGGACGTTGTTTTTGTTGGTGAAGAACAGTGCCTGTGGAGACAGAACCAAGGTAGAGGGAGTCATTGCCTTGACAAATATCTAGCCAAAGAAATCTAGATCTGGGTTGCAGCAACAAAGAAGGATTGGAGAGGAGTAATTCGACATTTTGGTGGGAAGGAAATCAGGACTCACAGGGAGTCTAGAGGAGCTTTTTCCTTAGAGGGTTTCTTGTGGCAAAGAAATCCAGATCCAAGTCTTGCTGGATTAGCAACAGGAGAGGGAGAAGAGAACCAATTCTATTTTTGAGCAGAGATGGCGGTCAATGGACTAAGGGATCAGGACAGATTAGATGGAGCATCCAATTTTGTCATCTGGAAGGCCAGGATCCTGGCAATCCTAGACAAACATCGCATCAAGGACTATGCCTTGAAAGTAGTTGTTGTTCTAGTCGATGCTGATCCATTAAAGAAGTACGAGGAGGCCCAGGCGAAGGCCAAGTGCATGATCCTAGACGGGGTCAAAGATCATGTAGTACCACACATTGCTGAGAAGGAAACAACAAGGGAGATGTGGGAAGTGCTGACCACCTTGTACCAGGGCACTTCCATCCAATGGAAGATGCTATTAGAAAATCAACTGAGACAGTACCAGATGCAAAAGGGAGAAGAGATCGATCCCTTCCTCCTCAGGTTGCAAGGGATTCACAACTAGTTGACTTCCATGGGGTCTACACCAGATCTTGAGTTCATGGTCAGGACTGCCCTGAATGCAGTCACCGAGGATTGGGAGACATTTGTCCAAAGTATCTTGGGCATAGCGACTCTCCTTAGTTGGGAGGAGATGTGGTCAACTCTAAAACAAGAAGAGATTAGGAGGTTGACCAAGGCAGGGAGTAGCGGCAAAGGAGCCCAGGTCAAGAAGGAGGAGGAGGATGTAGCTCTCGCATCATTAGGACAACAAGGGCAACAAAAGAGAAAGAAGAAGGATATTTCCAAGGTCAGATGCTTCAAGTGTGGGGAACTTGGACATTTCGCCACTCAGTGCCCCTGGAAGAAGGGCAAGGAGGAGGCTTTTGACTCGAAGGCTGCTCCAGCGAAAGCTGATAGGGAAGGTGAGGATGACGATTGTGCCATGAGTGCTCATGCGCCTCTGGAGAAGAGGTGGGGTGACATGGAGTTGTAGCCGAGAGGACTGCATGAGATGGGCAGGATCCTTGAGGTGCCCAAACTCTTGGATCACATAACAGCTATGGGAGTCCTTAACCGATAGTAGCAAATTACAGGTGTCGGTTGGAGCAAGGTGTGATGGAGCGACAGTGGCAGAGCTAGAGTGCCAAAGTCTGAGGCAACGCAGTGGATGTTGTAGCAGTGCGAGAGGCACAGAGCAGTTTGTAGCAGCGCAGTAGCAGCAGAGGGTCAGCACAGATTAGCAGCAGAGGTAGCTTCAGCATCACGAGGCATCCAGACTGACCAGCATGTCAGTTTTTGGGTGAAGTTTTAGTTGCTTACTTCTCAGCAACTGAGTTGCAGTGCAACAATTAGTAGTGGCAGTGCTATGGGTAGCATGAGGCAGCATTTTGAGAGGGAGTTGTAGTACAGATGTAGCAGTGGCAGTGGCAGAGTCATGGGCAACAGTACAGGAAGCAGCAGTGCAGTGGATGAAGGGCATCAGGCCAAGCATCAGCAGCACAGAGGACCGATGCAGTGGATCAATGTAGTACTTCTGTTGAGAAGTGTTACTAGAGCACATTCCTCGCTAAGAGGGAGTGTTGATTTTGGGTAGCATCAGATGTGCTCTAGCTCTGAAATTTTGTGGAGGGGCTAGAACACATGAGATCTCCAAGACCCAGAAATCGTTTGGAGAAATTCCACCCGGATGAGGAGTTATTAAAATAATTAATATTTTTAATGGGTTCCTAAGTCTAAACTTGGGAAAATAAAAATATTAATGGGTATTAATAAGAATATGGGTGAGAACTTCTAAATGACGAGGATTAAGTCTGTTTTAATCTTAGCTGTTGATTAGGGACTTAATCTCGACCGTCGATTCATCAACAGGAAAAGTATAAGAGGAGGCTTGAGGGTCAGTTGGAAATCCACTTGAGAGATCAGTCAATTCGATTTTTCTGGGACGAGGTTTGTTGAGAAAATTGAACAAGTGATTTGTTGCAGTGAGAGGGGCAGTAGCAGAGAGTTGGATCAGAAGAGAGTTCTGAGCCAACGAGTACTAGGCAGAGAGGCAGCGGTAGCATCAGAAAGGCAGCGTAAAGGCCTACGCAGCCTAGAGAGGGGTTCACGCAGAGATGACGCAGGCCAAGAGGGTTCTTGTAGTGATAGTGCGAGATAACTAAGGGAAGTTCGAGATTTTGCTGGGAGTTCGATATTCTGAGCTGGGAGCTCTGAAGTCGAAGCTTCTGAGGGCGAATCGATCCAGCAGAGAAGTGACGCAGTCTCCCAGAGGCAAGACGGTGGCCCACAAAGGGCAGATTGTGTTGGGATTTTTGTAGTGCTTGCCGGAGTCAGCCATTCAGTGGATCAGTGTAGACTTGGAGAATGAGCTAAACCCTCGTATGTATTTATTGTTGCTGTAATATCTCTGAAAGGTTAGCCAGTGTGAGAGGCAACTTGTTGTACTCAGATTTTGCTTGCTTAATAATACAAACCCTTTATATGGTGGATCGGTTTTCCCAAATTGGGTTCTTCCAGGGACGATTGTCCAAAAATAACAGTGTCCCTTGTGTATTTGTCTCGTTCTATTTCAGTTCATGATCTGTATGTATTTGTAATCTGCAATAGTGTTTTCATCGCTATTTAAATAATTAAATAACTTGTTGAATGTAAAAACAAGTAGGAGATGATAAATCAATGATTGTAGTAGGATTTTTGATATGTGGATTTAGAATTTTTCACAGTCCTGCTAGTCCTTCGCTTCCATAAGTGCCTTAGTCCATCAAGGCCACTACACATTGAGACTCTAGGAGGGCTACCACCTAACACTGCTGCATGTCACTTCTATTGCATGTACACGGGCTCATCAATCTGCTCTCTAGGTTGGCCAATTCCTGAGCTCCAATCTGCCTTCTAGTAGCCTCTTTCATCCATCAAAGAGCTACTCATAAGGCTGCAAACTTCACCCAATCTTCAGCTATCTTCGTCACTTCAAGACTACTAGTCTAGGGCTACTTTGGACATCCACATGCTGCCCTCCAATAGTCCAAAGATGCCCAATACTACACTATCGGTTCTGCTCCTAAGATGGACCCTTCACCACACGGAAGGTCCTCCACACAGCACCAACAGGCTGCAACAACTAAACCATCCAACTATCCAAACTAGGACCAACAAATTGACATGAAAACATACCTTCACATAGGCTTGGTGCACTGTTGTAGTCTTGTTTTGGTTAGGGCATCAACGCAGACCTGTTTTACCCTTTCCAACCACTGCAACAACCCTAGATTCTAATGCGGCTTCCCTTCCTTGGATAGTTGCTACCCTACGCTGCCTGTGATAAGGCTCTGCTGTAGGATTGAGGCCTTACGACCCTCTCCAACAACCTTATATAGCCTGCGTTAGCTCTGTAATTACCATAGAGACTGCGGCTCCCAAAACAAAAGGTATCCCAACATTATTCCGCACCAAAACAGCCCTGTCTCCTTGCGGATTAACCCAACTGCTCCTCGGCCCTGTTCTTTCTCCCAATCTAACCCAAAACAGTCACTTCAGGCTTCGACCTCCTCCTTGTTCAAGTTGCGGTTAATTCAAAAGCTATTCTCCACAATTTGTTGCACTTGGATGGATGAAATAAGTCCTCCATTTCACCTCTATATATACACATAAAGAGGGCTCCACGAATTTTGAAGAGACATGTCTATTGGACAAATTTACTTCAAGCCTACATGACTTGAATACCAAATAATTATTTGTCAACTTCAAAAATTCATTTCTCCACTTCTACAACTCGGAATTCGACGATTCTTGAAGTGTTGGATTCTCCTTTCCGCCCTCTATCGTCTCATGCCATCACATGTAGAAATGTGCTCCTGGAAATGCCCAAAACATGATTTGGTGCAAAACCCCATACTTGGGTTCCAAGCCCACAAGTGACCCTTGTGGCGCTTTGCCCTCCAAACCCTGAACCCTAGGGCTTGGAGTACCTCCCAAGCTACACAAATCAACAATTTGGACAAAGGAAAGTGTATTTTTGAATTGAAGCCCACAATGTGACAAAAAGACAGGTCGACCCTAACAAGAAATTGGACACCCTTGGAATCCTATAAATAGAAGTGAACTCAAGCTCATTTGGACATCATCATCAAGCATCTTCTTCTTCTCTCTCTCTTCATTGGATTGGTTCGTACAAGTGTGAAGTTTGGTTCGTACAAGTCCGAAATTGCAGGGTTTGAAGCTCGCACGTGTGATTAGGGTTTTTGGTTTCCAGCCGTAGGGTTGATACAGGCAATTTTTGATCATAACCGCAAGCACACAAGCTCATCCTTGCGGTTGGAGCATCTCAACTGCACGCACAACTCTTCCTCCATGCAGTTGGGATCTAGGATTTTAGTTTGACAGTTGACCGTAGTTGACCATAGATTGGGAAAGCTTTCTCTGATCAATTTTGTTTCGGGGATCATATTTTTGATATTGTTGGATACTTTTGTATGGGCTCATTGTAGTCTTTGTTAAACATTTTATGACAATCTAATAGAAGAAGAATTTCAAAGGGTTTTCTGCATAGTGGGCTTTTCCCTAGTCATTGACCAAAATTTGGTGTCTCTTGTTGATGTGTTGATTGTCTGCTATTGTCATTTGCATTTACTATTCTATCTTCAATTACTGTTGATTGGAAATACTATTGATTAATGAATAATTGCTAATAAAAGAAGTGTATTGGGCTAAAGTAATTGAAACAACATAGAGCAGTGGTAAAAGTAACAATTGGCACTCCTACCGTTGGTGCAAATCCGAGAAGAGAAGGGGACATAGGCAGTGGTGACAATGGGCCTTTATTCCAAATTGTTGTTGTGCCCTCTAGATCTAGTCTATATACTAGGCCTGCTAGTTTGTGCAACAACATTTTTAGCGCCACTGCCGGGGACATGAGACGTGTGTCTAGCTCCTATGCGACATTATTGACATATCTTTTGGCGACTCCATTGGAAGAATGAAGCCCTAATTCTTCATTGAACGTTAAGGTCAATGCTTGTAGGGTGAAGCAAGCATCTCTCTAGGCATCTCTAAATTCACCTTGGCAACTCCTATGTAATTTACATGTGTATCCTAATAGGATGTCTTTCTTCGATGAATTTCCCACCTTGGACATTGCTAGCATCCCTAGGCACCCTAATCATGTCACTTGGAATGCTATACATGGGGTGCCTAAGTTTGATGGTGATTCGCTTTCTGCAATTGATCATGTGGCAAGATTTGTTGCACATGCCTCAAAGGTTGATGTAGTTCACCACGATGTCCTCATAATGTTATTCATGAGATCCATACATGTCACGATTCATGGTTACATACTTGCAAGCCTAGGAGCATCTCATCTATTGAAGCTTTCTTTGATGGCTTTCTTAAACATTTTCAAGCATGCCAATCATTAGATATTCAAGAGGAAGACTTCATTGAGCATAAGAAGATCTTGGAAAAATTGATCTCGCTACTCCTTTGGACTTTGATATCAATGGTTGCCTACATATTGAAGAGGAGAAATGGGAAGTCCATGGGCATCGTTTTGACGAGGACCCTATCTACGACACCTATGATGATGATATCAATAGGGCCCTTGTCTTTTTTCACAATACTGGGGATGTCGTTGAGTCACATCTGGACCCTTTCCTCAACCCTTCTTACACTATCACTAGTAATGAGGAGTCCTCTCTCTCCCCTAAGTATTATCATCGTGAGCAACATGCTTGTTGTGTCTCTCCATTTTATCAGTCTCCCTTCCTTTCGACCATGACCTTGTGGTGCCCATTAAGCATGATATAAATGATACCATGATGATATGCCTAAGGTTGCCATTCATTGGAGATTTATGAGCTTAATTGTTGATATCTCTATCTTTTGGCTGAAAGAGAGGATCCAATGGAGTAGGTTGCATCCCTTTATTCCCTCTTCACCCATGATCCTCCATATGTGGTCATTTTATTTTCCCACCTCTCGCCCTTGTGACCTTCCATATGACTATTCCTACCCTTGCCTTTGGATTTTTGCATGAATAATCATAGGGGTAGGTGCTCGTATATCAATCCCCTGATATGTTGGTTGCATTGGCTGTATGATTACACCTAGCATTCACATAATGTAGCCATGCATGCTAGAGTAGGATGCATTGCATACTCATGTTTGCATTAGAATTTAATGCCATTTCTTGTTCTCATGCTAGATTAGGTGCATTTAGATTGTGTTAATTTTAGGCAACAATGGTATGTTCTATGCTTTAGAGCAATTTTACTTCAATTCCTTTGTTAGCCCAGTATCAATATTTAGATTACTAATCACATCAACATGATAGTAAAACGCAGATAGAACATAAACATAAACAATAGAAGACAAGCCAAGACAAGAGGACACAAGATGTGGCACCAGCCAGGGACAAACCCCAATGTGGGGAAACTGTTGATCAAATCTTCTTTTAGTCTTCAATAGTTCAGCAGATAGAGATAGTACAATTTACAAATCTGATAATTTATAATAGCAACAAAAGAGCCCTAACCAGAAAACTCAACATTGGTCAACAGGGCAAATTTGACCCTCAACAAATCGGTCAACTTCAGCCTCCAAACAACAAGATAAAACAACCCTCAAAATAGTCAAATTCAGCCTAGTCAAAGTCTGGTCAAACAACCCACCTGTGGTCAGCCCTAGCTGTAGTCAACGCTGGTCAACAGTCAATGTTTAGCCTTGATTTATGTGCCCAGAAATGCGGCCTACGCAAACAAAGATAGCCCTCACAAAAACGCAGTCAAAGGATGTCAACGCATGCTGGCCAAGGCTTGGTCAAACTGTCCAGAAATTCGGTCTCTTGAATTTTCGCTCTTCTGAAATTTCGGCCCCCTGAAATTTTGCTCTCCTGAAATTTCGGACATGTGGAGAGAGAGAGGCCTAGAAATCCATACCCATTCAATGAAGAGGGAGAGAGAAGTGTGAAGATGAGTGTGTCCAAATGAGGCTAAGTCACCTTCTAATTATATGCAACGTTGAGGATGAATAGATGTGACTGTTGGGCTTCTGAGACTACATAGGTTTGCTGGCCGACCTTCACAATTTGACCATAATCAAAATAAATTCATAACTTCATTTGTACATATTAGAATCAGATGATCTTAGATCAATCCTACACCCCTCAGAGAGAGGAATCCAAGAAAAATATTAGCTATTATAAATAAGATGACCCATTTGGAGTTTGGCCCTAGTTGCCAATTTTAACACTCCCTCTCAACTAGGGAGAACTCCATCTGCTAATCCATTTGCCAATTTGTACTATCTCTGCCATCAATGCACTGCTCTGCTATGTTGAACTATGAAGAAGAAGAAGTGACCGAGAATGTATCATACCATTCTCTACTGACTCGAAGTCAGTCCTAATCAAAGGAGAGTGTGTCATACCACTCTTACTGACCCGAAGCCAGTTCTAATCAAAAGAGAGTGTCTCATACCACTCTTACTAACCCAAAGTCAAATCCAATTGATCCCAGATCAATGTTGGTCATCCTAGCATAGGGAGTATGGTAGTACACGATGCGTCCATCGGTAGTACTATGGTCCCTATCCTCATTTCCCTACTCATTGGCCAGATGAAAGGTACTTCCCATGAGTCCCAGATTGCATGGGTAGGATGTCTTAGTAGGAGAAGGATGAACCACTCATCCTGCCTACATGTCGCCAAGGGGTATCGCAGGGGAAGGCTGAACCACTCACCCTGTACACAACAAACCACTAGGGGAAGGTTGAACCACTCACCCTATGGTTGCTCATTGCTCCAAGAAGTACCCCAAGCCCCCCGGAGCTCCCAGAGCTCAATATACATCTCCTACAGGACCCTCATAAGAGGGTTTCTCCGCGACTCTAAATCGTTCTCGAAAGGCCAAGAACTTGACTTTCCCCAGGGGCTTTGTCAGAATATTGGCGACTTGCTCATCAGTCCCAATGTGATGGAGCCTTATTGCTCCTCGTTGTACCATATCCCGGATAAAGTGGTACCTGATATCTATATGCTTGGAGCGATCATGAAACATGGGATTCTCTGATAATCGGATCCCACTCTGGTTGTCGCGGAGGATCATGGTGGTATCCAGCACATGTCCAAACAACTCACTGAAGAGCTTCCTCAACCAGACAACTTCACGGGAGGCCATACTAGCAGCTATGTATTCGGCCTCGGTGGTGCTCAAGGCAACCAATTTTGGCTTCTTGCTCATCCAAGATATCGAAGCAGAACCCAAAGAAAAACAACATCCAAAAGTGCTCTTCCGATCCACCACACTGCTAGCCCAATCAACATTAGAATAACCATGTAGCCTCACATCTCCAACAATGTATCTCAGTCCATGGTGATTGTGCCCCGAAGATATCTTAGAAGATTCTTGGCACCAATCCAAAGTATATGATGAGGCTCAACCATATATCGGCTCAATGTGTTAATTGCAAAACATATGTCCGGACGAGAGTTCACCAAGAACATCAGTGCTCCTGTGAGTTGACGATACTCAGAAGCATTTCCCAAATTAGGTCCAACAATAGTACCACATAACTTCTTAAAGTTAAGTTCCATCAGAGTAGTCACAGGTTTGCAGTCCACCATCCCAAATCTTTCCAATATCTTTACAACATATTTTCCTTGAGAGAGGAAAATTTCACCTGGCTTTTGCCAAACCTCCAACCCTAGGAAATAGTGCATCGATCCTAGGTCCTTCATCTCAAATTCAGAAGCCAACTTCCTCTTACAGTTGTGAATGAGAGGGTCTGCACTTGTTAGAAAGAGGTCGTCTACTTAAAGTACCAGAATGAGAGGTTTATCATTTTCAACCTTAAAATAAAGGCTCAGATCGACTTCACTTCTAGTGAATCCCAACTTCATCAGATAGCTATCGATCCTCTCATACCAAGCTCGAGGTTCTTGATTCAATCCATAGAGAGCTTTCTTCAACTTGCATACATGAGATTCCCGATCATGAACCTCAAACCCCTTGGGTTGTTCCACATAAACTTCCTCTTTGATTGAACCATGCAAGAAAGCAGTCTTGACATCCATCTGATGTAGGTTCCATCCTTGCGAGGCAGCAAGGGCTATGATTGAGCGGATGGTGGTGTATCGGGCAACAGGTGCAAATATCTCATCGTAATCTACACCTTCCTTTTGAGAGAAGCCTCGAGCAACAAAGCAAGCCTTGAACTTTTCTTCACTTCCATCAGCGCCATGCTTGATTTTGTAGAGCCACTTGGAGGTGACAACTGATTTGTCCTGGGGTCTAGGGACCACATCCCAGACATCATTCTTCATAATTGACTCGTATTCTTCATTCATAGCATCCTTCCATACTTGATGCTTCACGGCTTCTTCAAATGATGAAGGCTCATTTTGAATGATAGTGCTCATGGCGGTCAAATATCCTTGATACTTGTTTGACTTCTTGCTTTCATGGAAAGCCCCCCTTGGTGCAATGTGTCTCTCGGCATCTTCGAGAGTCTCCCTAAGCCATGAGGGTCTCCTTTTGGAGGAGGATCAATAGGATCCATAGGTTCATCAACATCATGCATCGTTTCGTCTTCTTTTGCACCCTGATTTCTGGTGTCAGCGTCTTTGTCCTTCCTTAGGATAGGAAGGTTGTTGATCTTCTTGAGGGCCATAGCTTCGTCGGAGGTGACATCATGACTTATCTCAACCTCCTTTTGACCAGCCACATAAATTCTATATCCCTTAGAATTTTCACTATAGCCCACAAAGATTCCTTTCTTCCCAGATGCCCCCAATTTGCTGCTTTTCTCTTTCGGCTAGGGTTGCTTCTATTAGAAGACATTTCTTGCTCCACCATTCTTGTTTCTTCTTGAATGCATCTCGACATCAATTCTTCAAACCCTGTAATTCGATCATTGTTGAGGATGGTGGTTCTAAATACGTACCACTTAGGTGGGAGTCCTCCAAGGGTGGTGAGAGTAAGTTCTTTGTCAAGAATGAGCTCTCCAATCGAGAATAGATCATTCTTGATCTCAATAATCCTCAAGAAATAGGATTGAATATCCTCGTCCTTGCCCTTCTTAATATCCTTCAACTTATTCTTGAGAAATAGAATTTGATTAGCATTACTAACCTTGAACATGCCGACCAACCTATTGTAGATCTCCTTGGAGGTCTTCAATTCGGAGATGTATGTTGAAATTTCTAAGTATTACTCATTAGAAATTTTATCTGTATTCTCTGGTTTATTTCTCCTACTTGTTAATTACGAACAAGTTATTTAAACATATAAATATCAAAATAAACACAATACAGTCTCAATCATCTATAGATCAATCGCTGAAAGAAATAGCAAACACACAAGTGACACCGTTATTTTTGGACAACTCGTCCTTGGAAAAATCTAACTTGGGAAAATCGGTGCAACAATTTTGAGGGTTATTTTATTATGCAGTCTATATGAGTACAACTGGGTGCCTAACCTGCTCACTCGACAGAGAAAATAATCCGACAGTAATACCTCTCTATTCGGAAGCAGATATTCAAAAAATCTGCCCCACAAAACGCTCTCCAGCACAACTGAAGCACCACGTCAGCCCTCCTGGCCTCTGTGTCAGCCTGAAACCCCCCTGCGTCAGCTCTCTGAGGCTTTGCGCAGCCTCTCTGGCTCTCTGCGTCACTCCAGCAGCCTCTGCATGGATGACACAGGCCCTCCTGGCTTCTACACTATCTCTGCTAGCCTCTGCGTGGCTCCCTCTGGCTTCTGCGTCTACCTCTCTGCCTCTGCGCTGGTCTTTCGGCACTATCTCTGCCTCTCTGTCTCGTACTCACTGCCCCTCACTGCAAACTGATCACTGATTCGACTTTTCTTAGCAAACCATGCTCTAGAAAATCGAATGACTTATCACTCTGGTGTATTTTCCAACTGACCCTCAAGCCTCCTCTTATACTTTTTCTGTTGGTCCTTCAACAGCCGAGATTACATCTCTAATCAACGACTAAAATTAGATTTGGCTTGAGCCATGTCATTTAGAACCTTTTGACCAGTTTTATATTAATACCATTAATATTTTATTTTTCCCAAGTTTAGACTTAGGAACTCCATTAAAAATATTAATTATTTTAATATTTCTTTAACTGGGTAGAATCTGTCCAAACCATTTCTGGGTCTTGGAGATCTCATGTGCCTTAGCCTCTCCACCAATTTTCAAGGCTAGAGCACATCTGATGATACCCAAAATCAACTAGAGTGGGGTTTGCTAAGGAAAGTCGAATCAGTGATCAGTTTGCAGCGAGGGGCAGTGAGTACGAGACAGAGAGGCAAAGATAGTGCCAGAAGACCAATGCAGAGGTAGAGAGGTAGACGCAGAAGCCAGAGGGAGCCACACAGATGCTAGCAGAGACATCACAGAGGCTAGGAGGTCCTGCGTCATCCACGCAGAGGCTGCTGGAGTGACGTAGAGAGCCAGAGAGGCTGCACAGAGCCTCAAAGAGTTGACGCAGGGCGTTTTCAAGCTGACGTAAAGGCCAGGAGGGCTGATGCAGTGTTTCAGTTGTGCTAGAGAGGGTTTTGTGGGGCATATTTTCTGAATATCTGCTTCCAAATAGAGAGGTATTACTGCCGGATTATTTTCTCTGTTGGGTGAGCTGGTTTGGCACCCAGTTGTACTCAGATAGACTGCATAATAAAATAACCCTTAGAATTGCTGCATCGGTTTTCCCAAGTTGGGTTTTTCCGGGGACGAGTTGTCCAAAAATAATAGTGTCACTTGTGTGTTTGCTATTTCTTTCAGCTGTTGATTTGTAGATGGTTGAGACTGTATTGTGTTTATTTCGATATTTATGTGTTTAAATAACTTGTTCGTAATTAACAAGTAGGAGAAATAAACTAGAGAATACAGATAAAATTTCTAACGGGTAATACTTAGAAATTTCAACATGGTATCAGAGCGTGGTTGTAGATCACAGGAGAGTTGAAGGCACCAGCTGAAGCAAAGTATTTGTAGCAGAAACAATTGTCCCGAGTGACAGAAGTTGTTCCTCGCACAAAGTGGTAGAGAAGGGTTGACGCAAAGGGATTGCGTCATTAGTTTGGGCCAAAAAGAGGCCGGTGCAGAGGCTGAGGAGAGTAGGAAAGGCTCATGAAGAGCCACACAGAGACCAGGAGGGTTGACACAATTGGCTAAGGGAGCATTTCAGCTAGTGCCGGGATTGCGCAGAGCCTAGAGGCTCAGTCCTTCGGTTGCTGGGGCTTAGGAAGATGTGGGCAAAATGCGAGGAGTGAAGCTGGTGGGGTGCTGTTGCTGCCGAGACAGGACAGTACCTGACAGGGCAAAACCAAGGTAGAGGGAGTCGCTACCTAGGTGGATTTCTAGCCAAGAAATCCAGATCAGTGTTGCAGGTGCATAGGAGATCGGAGAGGTGTGAATCGATGGTTGGCAGGCGGATTTCTAGGAGGTAAATCGAGACTCAGAGGGAGTCGAAGGGAGAAATTCTAGACGGGAAGTAGAGATGATCCGAATCGGATCCATAAACGACTGTCAAAGAACCATGACTAAATCAGGACGAAACAAATCTCTAATAAAATCCAAAACAACAATTGAAAACACCCTGAACCAGTGGCCATGGCAGCCGACGCGGAACGACGAGGACCGCGGTCAAAGCGTGCTGAGCGAGGCCCATGGAGACTGCGCAGGAGGTCAAAATAGCCCTTGGGAGACCCAGATCGGAAAAAGGAGCTGATTTTTGATGCGCGTTAGCGCTTACTGGGCAAACGAGGCCGAAATGGAGGGGCCTTAAGCACTTGGTCACGTTGGGAGCCAGAGGACCGCAGGCGGAAAAAGGTAAAAAGCGCTAATGTACGACGGTGGGACCCGCGCCTTGGAAACCGACGGTATTGATCGGGACGCCGTTGAACGGTAAGAGGTTTTGGAGGAAGCGGAGCGATCACAATTAGCGATCGACGCGTGGCAGCAGAGGTGAGAGAAAAACCACCGTGATAGCGTGTTATCAGTCGAGCAAGTCAACCGCGCTCGACGTGCGTATGACGTTGGATCTGGAGGAGCCCAGATCGGACGGCTGAGATTGCGCCCGATAGAAAGAAGCAGAATCGACAGGGAATTAAGCTGCGATTTAAAGGGATTTGGAATCCGTTTGACTGCCACGGTGGAGAAAGAACGTATCCACGACATAACCGAAGAAACGAATCGACGAATAGGCTGGCGCTGTTCCAATGAGGACACGTGGCTACTTCCGAGCGTTTATGCTGACGCCGAACAGGGAATTCCAAGCACGTAGCTGCAGTAGGTGAATCGACGTAGGCAGGAAAGTAACCGAACAGGCATAGGATCGAATGGTTAAAGCCATGAACAGAGGCAGTCGAATTACGAAGAGGAGGAGTTGTCCAGGCGACCGAGAGAGAGACAGTGAACAGTGAACCCTGAGAGGAGGATTGAACACAGAGAACAGTAAAACCAAGCAGAGGAGACAGAGGGCCAAGCTGACCACAGGCAGCATTAAGCACCAGAGAGCTTGAAGATTCAAGCCTTCCCATAGAGGAATCTGTCTGGATTGAGCATCACAGTTGGCTCTTTCCACTTTAGACCACGGGTCATAGAGCTGGTAGGAAGAACAAGAGTCTGTGTACTCCGAGTGGCCTGGGGAATTCAAGAACTACCCTGCCAAGCAAAATCTGCTTTAGGAGAACTCACATTGAGTCCCTGTATTGTAATTTCTCTGCTGTAAGACACAATAAAACAAGGCCACCACTGAAGCTGGACCGGAGACGTAGCCCTGGAGAATAGGGTGAACTCCTTATTAAAAACTGTTTGTGTCTTTGTGTTGCTTACTGTATTTCTCTGCTGTCTTTCCATTTAAATGTCTGTGTATTGGCAATTTGATCGATCCGTTGCTTAAATAACACAGAACACACACCAGCACGAGTCTGTAATACCTTTTGTATAACAAATTTTCAACTGAGGTCACTCATAGGGTGATTATCAGATCAAGAGACTCAGAGGGAGTCAAAGAGAGAACTTCCAGGGGGAAGTAGAGACTCGGAGGAGTCGAAACGAAGAGCAGAGAGATGGCCATGAATGGACTGAGGGATCAGGACAAGCTGGACTGGGCATCCAACTTTGTCGTCTGGAAGGTCAGGATCTTGTCCATTCTAGATAGACATTGCATCAAGGCATTCGCCTTGAGAACAGTGGCTATCCCAGTTGACCCAGCTGACAATGAAAAGTACGAGTAAACAATGGCCAAGGTGAAATGCATCATCCTTGATGGGGTTAAGGATCATGTGGTCTAGTAGATTGTCGAGAAGGAATCGGCAAAGGAAATGTGGGACGCCTTGAAGACGTTGTATCAGCACACTTGCGTGCAGAGGAAGATGTTACTTGAGAATTAGCTGCGGTCATACCAGATGCAGAAGGGGGAGCAGATAGATCATTTCCTCGGTAGATTGAAGGAGATCAGGGACCAATTGAGTTCCATAGGGGCCACACCAGATCAGGGTTTGATGGTGAGGACTGCCCTAAACGTAGTTTCCAAGGAGTGGGAGACATTTGTCCAGAGCATTCTGGGTAGTGCGAATCTTCCAGATTGGGAAGAATTGTGGGCATCTCTTCGCCAAGAAGAGATCAGATGGCTGTCCAAGACGGGAAGTGGCAGCAAAGGAGTCTGGATCAAGAAAGAGGAGGAAGAGGAGGAAGAGGATGCAACTTTGGCATCTGTGGGGAAGCAGGAGAAGAGGAATAAAAAGGACCTCTCCAAGATAAAGTGCTTCAACTGTGGGGAACTGGCGCATTATGCAACCAGTATCCGAGGAAGAAGAATAAGGGAGAGGCGTCTAACTCCAAGGCAACGCCAACGAAGGCAGAAAAGGATGTAGAGGAGGATGACGATTGTGCCATGAGTGCTCATGTATCTCTAGAGAAGAGGTGGGGAGACATCGAGCTGTAGTTAGGACGACTACAGGCGATGAGGGGCAGGATACTTGAGTTACCCAAACTCTTGGATCATACCTTGCTATGGGAGCCCTGAACTGAGAAGTAGCAGGATGGCGATGTCGGTAGAGACAGATGCGGATAAAGCGGTAGAGAGTGCTACAGTGCAGTAGCCCCGGGCAACACAAAGAGGGTTGCAGCAGTGCGAGAGGCACAGAGGAGGTTGTAGCAGTGCAGGATGGCACAAAGAGGGTTGCAGTGGTGTGAGAGGCAGGGAGTTGTTGCAGCAATGCAGAGGCAATAGAGGGAGCACGAGATAGCGACAGAGAGAGCTTCAACATCGGGAGTGTTTCTAGCCTGACAGAGATGTAAGTAGTTGGGTGGATCAGTTACTTACTTATTAGTAACTGAGTTGTAGTGCAGTAGCAGTTGGTAGTAGCACAATGCAGCATGATGAGAGGGGGTTGCAGTGAAGACGCAGTGTTGGGAGAAAGGACCACAACAACATAGATGCAAAGGGAACTGCCGTACGGATGCAGCAGTGGCAGTGGCAGGGCCATGGGCAGTAGTACAGGATGCAACAGTGCAGAGGATGTTGGGCGGGGAGGCCTAGCATCAACACAGGTATTGGTGTTGTATAATCAAAGTGATGCTCAGTGTGGAGTATTACTAGAGCACAATCCTTGCTAAGAGGGAGTTTTATTTGGGGTAGCATCAGATGTGCTCTAGCGCTGAAAATTGGTGGAGAGGCTAAAGCACATGAGATCTCTAAGACCTAGAAATGGTTTGGGCAAATTTTACCTGGTTAAGGAGACATTAAAATAATTAATATTTTTAATGGAGTTCCTAAGTCTAAACTTAGGAAAAATAAAATATTAATGAGTATTAATATAAAACTAGGTTAGAAGGTTCTAAATGACATGGATGAAGCCAAATCTAATCTTAGCCGTGGATTAGAGATGTAATCTCGGCCGTTGAAGGACCAACAGGAAAAGTATAAGTGGAGGCTTGAGGGTCAGTTGCAGGATACGCCAGAGTGATCATTCATTCGATTTTCTAGAGCGGGGTTTGCTAAGAAAAGTCGAATTAGTGATCAATTTGCAATGAGGGGCGGTGAGTACGAGACAGAGAGGCAGAGATAGTGCCGGAAGATCAACGCAGAGGCAGAGAGGCAGGCACAGAAGCCAGAGGGAGCCACACAGAGGCTAGGAGGGCCTGCGTCATCCACACAGAGGCTACTGGAGTGACGCAGAGAGCCAGAGATGCTGCACAAAGCCTTAGAGAGCTGACGCAGAGGCCAAGTGGGCTGATGTAGTGCTTCAGAGGGTTTCGTGGGGCAAATTTTCTGAATATCTGCTTCTGAATAGATAGGTATTGCTGTTGGATTATTTTCTCTGTCGGGTGAGCCGGTTTGGCACTCAATTGTACTCAGATAGATTGCATAATAATATAACCCTTAGAATCGCTGCACTGGTTTTGTTTTTTCGGGGACGAGTTGTCCAAAAATAATGGTGTCACTTGTGTGTTTGCTATTTCTTTCAGCTGTTGATCTGTAGATGGTTGAGACTGTGTTGTGTTTATTTCGATATTTATATGTTTAAATAACTTGTTCGTAATGAACAAGTAGGAGAAATAAACCAGAGAATACAGATAAAATTTCTAATGGGTAATACTTAGAAATTTCAACAATATAGGCCACCAGATTCTTGTCAATGGAATCCTCGATAATATTCTTTGCTTTGACTTCGACCCTATTGTGCTTGGTCTTCGTAGCAGCGGGTGCATTTGAAGGAGGTTCAAGGATTTTACCCTGCACATTGTCCATCACTTCTTTTTCTTCCAAGGTCAAATCAAGAGACATCTTCCAGTCATGATAGTCAGATTTATCATGGAGCTTGTCTTCAACCAGAAACCGGTGAGGAACCCATTGAACCTTTTGTCCTTGTCTAACTGTCTTTGGCGATTGCTCTTTCACTCTTGCTTGGGCTTTGTCTTCACCTCAACTCTGATACCATGTTAATTTTAGGCAGCAATGATATGTTCTATGCTTTAGAGCAATTTTACTTCAATTTCTTTATTAACCCACTATCAATATTCAGATTAGGAATTACATCAATATGATAGTAAAACGCAGATAGAACATAAACATAAACAATATAAGACAAGCCAAGACAAGAGGACACAAGATGTGGCACCAGCCAGGGACAAACCCTAATGTGGGGAAACCCTTGATCAAATCTTCTATTAGTCTTCAATAGTTCAGCAGAGAGAGATATTACAATTTACAAATCTGATAATTTATAACAGCAACAAAAGAGCCCTAACAAGAAAAATCAACGCTGGTCAACAAGGCATATTTGACCCTCAACAAATTGGTCAACTTCAGCGTCCAAACAACAAGATAAAACAACCCTCAAAATAGCCAAATTCAGCGTAGTCAAAGTCTGGTCACACAGCGCACCTGCGGTCAGCCCTAGCTGCAGTCAATGCTGGTCAACAATCAACATTTAGCCTCGATTTCTGTGCCCAAAAATGCGGCCTGCCAAAATAGAGATAGCCCTCACAAAAACACAGTCAAAAGAGGTCAACACATGCTGGTCAATGCTTGGTCAAACTGTCCAGAAATTCGGTCTCCTGAAAGTTTGGCCTCTTGAAATTTCGGACATGTGGAGAGAGAGAGGCCTAGAAAACCGCACCCAATCAATGAGGAGAGAGAGAGAGAAGTGTGAAGATGAGTGTGTCAAAATGAGGCTAAGTCACCTTCTATTTATATGCGACGTTGAGGATGAATAGACGTGACTGTTGGGCTTCTGAGCCTACATAAGTTTGCTGGCTGACCTTGACAATTTGACCATAATCAAAATAAATTCATAAATTAATTTGTACATGTCAGAATCAGATGATCTTTAGATCAATCTTACACCTCTCGGAGAGAGGAATCCAAGAAAAATATCAGCTGTCATAAATAAGATGACCCATGTGGAGTTTGGCCCTTATTGCCAATTTTAACAGATTCGCATTCGAGAGTAGATTTTGTTTCCTGTTGTTTTTACGACTAACAAAGCATGGGCGATCAAAGGACATGATCAAAACATGTTGCCCCGTTTGCTTTATCTATGATGTGCAAGTATCAGGTTTGCGGTCCCGAGAGATTGCTAATGTTTTCTGGTCTCCCGATTCAAGTACATGGTTCATGCACTCTACTGAGAGCTCATGTCCTAGTTGGAGCTAGATGTTACCCACCACTAGTGGGTGACCCTTATAGGAGAAATTTTCTCCTAGATTTGTCTTAAGCCGGTGGCCAACGGTCCCTTGCAGCCACTTGATAGCTCGTTGTGCTATTATTCTCTGCCGCCTAATCCAACCATTATGTGCTCTCTCTTATCTGTTATAATTGTATGTTTGAAGGAGGGCCTTCCAAGCCCGAAGGTATGGATTTTCATTATGTAATTGGGTGTTTATGCTTGCTTTTCTTGGGCACATTTGGACATGGATTAGTGGGGGAATTCGGTGGAAAGAATGGGCTTGGACTGTACTCTTGTTCCCTTACCTCAACTTGGGGGTTAATCTTGTATCCTAGTCCCGTGGGATCTCCTTTATTGGCTACTAGCTTTAGGAGTGGCACTACATGGGAAACCATGATTTTGGTTGCGTGGTCCCACTTCCCGATACCATATATTTCACTCCCCTTCACTCATTACAATCCCTTTTTACATTTTCCCCACCTGGGTCCACAAGGTATTAGCCTCCCCCTTGTCCACACCTTGGGTCGGGCCTGGAAAGATGTCCCAGAGGTTGATGCAGCTAAAAAGAAATATAAAAGCATAATTATGCCACTTGCAATAGGAAATGTACCACAAAATGCAAAATATAGCTGGGACATAAAAAATTAGCACGTGGGTAAAAGCCGAACATGAACTCTACCCCTATCACTATGGCCATCACCTTGGTTCCTAGGGCCCCTTTGTGTGCCCTTTGCATCATTAAGAAACCCATTATTGTCCCAACCCCCTGTGGGCGATGAACTGTGCAACCTTAAGGGGGTAATCACTACTACATCATACACATCATGCTCTCATCCCCTTGAGCCCTGAGTAGTGAAATCAAGAAAAATCAATAAAAGGCAAAAGGCATATGAAGAAGGGTAGAAAAATAAAGGTCAGGGTAACTCATGTACCACAATTGCTCCCTCTTACATCCATACACCCAATGTGTGGGCTTGCCTTCATCATAGCTACCCTTGTACCATGGCATGTGGCTTGGAGCCTTCCCTCTTGCCTCCACTCCATTCCATCATTATTTCACATAACACCTGCCATTTGATGGATGTACCATGGACTTATCACTCCCTTAGAGGTTGAAACCACTTAATAGGGTCCTTCATTAAACTCTCTTGTCGAGCAAGGTGACACTTGTACATTTTAAATCCCATTTTGGAAGGGCATGCCACTATGAGGTGCCCACATTTTCCCTTGATTAGCAAGCTTATTTTTCCAATTGCACCAATGATTAATTGTACTGGAAGGTGAGGAGGCATATTGGATCTTATACATGATTGTAGGGGGGTCTTCATCTTGGACTTGGTTTTCCTGTACGGGGTCCAAGCCCTCCAGAGGGTCATAGTGCCATTTGTAGGGTGAGCGCTGAGAGCCATGGGCCTCCACCGTAGCAAAGCATTGATTGCCACACCATGGGCTTCTTCAGCACAATACTTTGCTTGTTCGTGGACCAACCATACAAAGATGATGATGCACTTGGACAACGTTGCCCAACCACCCATACATTTGCACCCAACACTTGGCAGTTGATCCAAGGCCTAGATGAGGTTTTGTCTCTTCTAGGGAGACATGGGAGGGCATGTGTCATCTTCTAGCCGTCATTGATGGAGCATTTATTTGTTATTGAGCCATTTGGAGACCCATGAGACCCATTTGGAGCCCACTTAGGCCAACTTGGCATTTGGAGATGTTTTGCAGCATTTGGAGGGCATCCCCCTCTTATTCATCACTTTGGAGGCCCTCACCCTCATTCTCAACCCACGAGGCCTCCACGCTAGCCTTGGAGAGCACTTCTTATTAATTACATGGGCTATAAAAACAATTTAAATAATAATTAATGTATAGCTATCTTGGATGGCTTGTAACCAAGGGTTTGTTACTTTGTTTTAACACTTTAGGGGCTTCCTTATTAGGAAATTTGAACTCATTAGGATTGTATAAATAAGAGAGAGTCTCTCTCACTTTGGATCATCACTTGTATTTCGATCTCTCTCCTTGAGAAACTTGGACCTGCAATTTTGGATGAATTTTTGGATGTTTGGATATACTTTGACATTGGAATTTTTCGCGCTATCTTTTCTTGGAGTTTCTTTTTGCAATGTTGATGGATGGATATTTCTCATTTTCTTGTAAGTACTCTTTGATGCTATATTTTATCTTGTTAAATGTCTAATGTATGGAATGTTATTTCATGGTATTTAATGTGCCCTAATATGATGCGAATTTATGAGAACATAAAAATTATTGGAAGGATTGTATGCATTACTCATAGACAATGACGAAAGAATGTTCCTAGAGGTCAATTTTGTATACTACATCCTTGAAACTCCTTCAAACATTGTCAACGAACTATAAAATTCTATTGTAGCCGTGAAGCTACCTCCTTTAGGGCTAGCGACGCTGTATTAGGCCTCCTTGAAGAGCGAAATTATAAAATAAAAGTAACTTCTAACCCCATTTCTCCCAATAGGCAGGCACTAGTCTAGAATCCTTGATGATCATCTTCTTATTGACAAATCAATCGTCCTTCATTTCTTTCTCTCTCTTTTCTTCGTCCCTTTAAGGCTAAAGGAGGCCTTTTAGGGCTTGGTGTGGATTCCTCTAGGAGAGTGCGTTTGGAATTCTGTCCAGACAAGATTGTTCTTTAGTCTCTTCTCTAGGCATCCTTAAGTTTTAAACGAATATCGACAGTGGATTCTCATTTTATTTGATGCCCTAGCTATCACACCAAGTGGGAACCCTAGAAGTTGCCCTTCAACTTAGGGATTTCTTGAAGGTTTATACTTTAATAGCATATCATTCAAAACCTTTTCTCTTGGCCATCCTGACCTTAGTTGAACTCTTGCCTTGTCAAATATCTCAACCCTAGGTCTCGTATAATATTTTTGTCAAGGGGTTTTTTGTGGAAAGTCATCCTAGTTTCTCCCAAAACTCACAATTAATTGAACCTTTCCATTGAATGAGCCATCCTTGCCTCAATTTGGACCCCATTACAAACACATTAAACACAAGTGAGGGATACTGGGATTTCGCCCTTCAGTGAAAATCCGAGAAGAGAAGGGGACATAGGTTGTGTTGACAGTGGGCCTTTGTCCCAAATTGTTTTTGTGCCCTCTAGATCTAACCTATATACTAGGCTTGCTAGTTTGTGTAGCAATATAGCCAATACACAGTGATAAAGAGAGCTTCTTGTAGCCATATTTGTGCTAGCATTTAGGTGGTCTGTCCTAAATAATAGGGAGGCCTTTGCACTAGGAAATAGGTGATCTCCTATGCAAGGAAAGAGGGCTAGGCAGGCTGCAAACAAGGAGCTGGGTCAAGGTTGTAGCAGGGTGTTTCTAGCTAGTGTAGCAGGGAGAACAAGTGAGTTTTCAAGTGAAACAGTTTGCCCTGTAAGAGATCTATTTGCTCAAAATCTATCAATAAAAATTCTACAACAAGTAGAGGGTTTTCCCAGTTGGGTTTTCCTAGAAAAATAATTGTGTATCTGCATGACTGTGTCTTTATCTCTGTTTTATTCTGCTGCTTATGTGTGTTAAGAAATCTATGTCTTGGTGAAAATAAGTTAGTTTCAGATTGTTCATCATAGTAGTTGCAGGATTTCGTGGAAAATTAACACGGTATCAGAGCAGAGATCTACATAAAGACTAGAACACAGAGATCAGTTTGAAGCAATCAGTTTGGTTAGGTTATGGTCTAGGAAGAAACCCCTGTTCTGCGTGTTTATTACCTCTGTTATGATAGTCAAGGACACAACCTAAGAGAGGCCTGTAACACCTCAGATCCGAGACAAGTATAGGGTTGATATGTTTGTGTTTGGTGGAGCAAGGCTAAGGTACAGGAGTATTGGTACAGGAGGTTGAGAAGCCTTTCTCAAGTACGAATTGAAGGCTTGAGTTATCTCAGGCAAGAGTGAGGAGGATATAGGTTTGTGAGGATGAAGTTAAGGGCTGTCATAGTATGCTTCAAGTATGAAGATTGGTCACAAAGTTTAAGAAGTGTATCTACAGTAGGTCGAGGCTAGAAGATATCTTGGTTTAGTAGGAAACAAACTTTTGTTGCACTCAGTAAAACAGAAGTGGAGTATATCATACCCAGTGTTGCAAGTCAAGAAACAATGTGGCTTCAGAAGCTACTTGCAGGGGTATTTGATTAGGTACTAGAGACGACCTTGATATATTGTGATAATCAAAGTTGTGTCAAGCTTTCAGAGAATCCAGTATTTCATGACAGGTCGAAGTGCATTGAGATGAAATATCACTTCATCCGAGATGTGGTGCAAAAGGGAGCAGTGAAGCTTCAATACATATCCACAAACACACAGATTGCAGACATTCTCACCAAGCCTCTGTCTAGGGGGAAGTTTGTATACTTCTGAGACAAGCTTGGCGTGATGCAGAATGTCACCCTCAGTGAGAGGGAGTGTTGATGTTTTTGCAGCATCAGGCACACATTCTTCCATGGGGTAATGCTGATTTGACCTCTGTCACAGGGTTTGGCGAACCTGAAGCTTCAGGTTCGAAATTCGCGAATTTGAATTCTTATTCAATATCAGTCTTGGAAAAATTTAAAAGAACTGAGATGCAAATTGGTTTGCAAAGATGAGATGTGATATGGTAACTTGGTAAGAAAGAAATATCGTGATGGCGCGGACCCCCAAGAATTGACTGCAGCGCGGAGAATGATGGTGCGTAAGGATAGCATCGATATCAACCAAGACATCGTCGGTCCCTGTTTTAAATAAATATATGTATGTGGAAAATACTGAAAGCAAGATAAGATTCATTTGTATTGATTGAGAAAATGGGAAAGTGTCGGACAATGGGTCCGCTCTGTTTTATTTACCGAATAAAGTAGCGGTGACGGTTGTGCGTCGTCCGGCAAGATAAGATTCATTCGTATTGACGGAAAAAATGGGAAACAGTCGCACAATGGGTCCGCTTTGTAAGTAGCGGTGACGATTGTGCGTAGTCCCGACTGTTAGCTTTTTGCTGTATATATATACGGCTGTTAGCTTTTTGATATATATATATATATTTTCTGGATTTTTTTTAAATTTGTTTGTCTTTTAATTTTGTATGTTTACTAATAAGAATTTGTTTTATGGATTGATTTTGAATTTTCTATTATTTTGTCATATTTAGATATATAAATATAAATATATATATATTGAAAAATATGTATAGTCGGACCTAATGCCGAACCTCATTCGAACCTGATCGAGAAATTCGAATTCGAATCGAACTTAATCATTGTCGAACTCGAACTCGAACTCGAACCGTGTGACATTGGATTTGACTAGGGAAGAATGATACATTCACCCATGGGGCCATGCTGATATGCTGATTTGGCTAGGGATGAATGGCCCAAGGGCAGTCTTTCTCCCATGGGGCTATGCTAATATGGCTAGGGGAGATTGGCCCATGATGGTCACATTGGCTTTGGGATAGAGTGATCTATTTTTGATAGAGCGGGTTTGATTTGTTTATCTAATTGGGTTTTCACCTATTAGTGGAATGAACAATTCTAGTCTAATGATGAGTTGTGGTAGCTCCATTAGTGAAGGGGTTTCTTGTGATGAGGTGCCTCTTGATGGTTCTCCACTCACAACATTAGAGCTCTATATAAATAGTCAAGCATGTGAGGAGACAAATCATCAACATAGCAAGGTTATTTTATCTTTTCTAGTGAAGGAGAAATTTTCAGCTAAGAAGAAATATATTTTGGAAGATCATCTTTCATCTCTCATCATCATTTCTATCTCTCTCTTGGAGGCTGCATGTGTGAGAAGGACGAGTTTGACTAGGCCGCATTGAATGCTGATTTGACCAAGTTTGACCAGGTTGCACATGTGAAATATGATTGCAGTTTGATCATTCGCCAACCGAGTTTTAACTGCAGGGTTGAATGTAGCTGCACATGCAGATCGTTGACTGCAAACCACAAAGTAGTTTGACTAGTGTTGACTTCTGATTTTTGACTGGTCTAACCAGTGTTGAATTGCGGCTATTTGACCAAGGGTGACTAGTATATTGACTTGTAAAGTAAGCGTAGATTTTTAGACAAATTTCTGATTTGTAAATTTTGTTGAAAAGACAATTTCTCCTCAAGAAAATATCATTGGGTTTTCTCCCTCTATTGTGCATCACTTTCTTTCTATGATCTTTATTGTTTTCGATGCATTTTCTGTGTAATTATTCAACGATATCAGTGGCATGAGAAACATTGTTTGAAAATTCATTAGGGAGTAATTATTAGATCAAGAAATTGTATTCTACTACACATGCCATAGAATTTCAACACCTCTATGGAAATGTATTACAATCTCACAACACATCTTTGGACCCTATCTTTGATGAATTGATATATGATCTATATATGCTTGGACTTGTGATGAAACACATGATTTTCAGAGAGCTTAATGCAACTGTAATTATCATAGTGAATTATCGTGGGATACAGTGTTAGTTTTTGGAGTTTGGGGTAGTAGCGGACATGTGTTCTAGTCTCTATGATGTCTAAGAGGCTAAGGAACATGAGATCTCCAAAACCCAGAAAAGTTTTCGCGAGAAAAGACTTGGAGACGCCTCAATTAAATTAATTAGCCATAATTAAAATATTTCCTAAGTCTAACTTAGGAAAAGTGGTTAATTAAAATGAATTAATTGGGGAAGTTTGATTTTGCTCTAGAGGCTTCTATTGATGAAGTCAAATTGATCTTAGCCATCAGTTGAAATGTAATTGTGGCTGTTGAGACTCCAATGAGAGATTAGAAGAGCAGGTTGAAGGGTTTGGAGAAAGCATCGAATTAGTTGTGTGTTGAGCAGTTCAACTACCCAGTTGCAGGTATTCAACAAGGGCGCAGTTGAAGCTAGGGAAGCATCAGAGATAGAGGGATCAACAAAGATTTGGGAGCAGAGGTCTGAAGGAAGATTTCCTCAGTATTTTCCAGTGTCAAGGAGACAAGAAGAGGATACCAAATTCATCTGCAAAGGAGGCCGCTACAGCTAGTGCGAGTAGCTAGATTTCCTAGTGTGAGTTGCCAGAGGAGACCACGTTTTAGTTGCTAGAGGCCGGATCTATTGTTCGGAGGAAGAGCGAGTGGGTTTCATAGGCAGGACGACTTGCAGGAAGGTGATTCCGAGGTTGTACGAATTTTCGAAAAGTAGCAATGCGCATTTCCCAGAGGTAGTGTGAATAGCCTAGGAGAGTGTGAGTTGCTGGGAGAGAGGCAAACCCTGTTGCGGAAGGAGATAATAAATCTCTAGATTATTTTGCTAGTTTTGATCAGTATTTGCTAGAGTTTTGCCAGTGAAAGGCAACCCATTCATTGTACTCTCAAATTACTGAATAATAATATAAAACCTTCATTTGTTGCACTAGTTTTCCCTTTGGGATTTTTCTAGGGACTTTTGTCCAAAAACAATGGTGTCATATTTTTATGTGTGTGTGCATATTTTCTTAATTCTAGTTTTTATATTCCGCAATGTTTTTATTGTGAAGATTGCAATTGTGAATTATTCGCTATTTGTCGTAATATTAATTTACAAAAGACAAATAAACTTCTCAATTAGGAGAATAATATCGAATTAATTGCAATCAAGGATTTTTCACATGGTATCAGAGCAGTAAAGTTTGGATTAGAGGCTCTAGAGTGAAGGTAGTGTTGCCACATAGTCTAGCAGGGCCCTAGGAGGAGAACCTATGGGAGAACAACTAGACCAAATGACAACAATGGGACAAAGACCCACTGTCACCTCAGTTAATATCCCTAGCTCTTTACGAACTTTCACCGATGGGAGGAGTCCCTGTAGGATAGGAATCACATGAAAAGTGGAAGGACAATGATCTATGTGCAAAGTGATTCCACTAAGCCTATTCAAAGAGAGGCTCAAACAATGCTCAATGCTTCCAAGAAGCTTAAGGGTCTCTAAGAAAGACCTAGGATGGAAATCAAGACCTGGGGCTCAGGATTTGCAATAAGGATTGGTATGCTTAGAGTCAAGATTCCAAATGTGATATAGGACCTCTCGAGAAGCTTTACAAGACGATTTGTCACCTCTAAATTGTTAATTTGGCAACTCAGGGACAAATTCCCTCTATTGGGAAGCCTTCCTCATCCAGAGAAGCCCCTACTAGCCCTTGGAAGAATTTAATTTGGTCAAGGAAAAATATTATTTATAATGTGAAACCCACGTGCACAAAAGTACAAGTCAGTCTGGGCAAGCTAATTCGACCACCAAAGACACATATAAATAGACCACATGTCACATCACTTTGGAGCATCATCACACACATCTCTCTTGATCTGATTGGTTCGTACAAGTGTGAAATTGCAGGGTTCGAACTCACGTGCGAGGAGGAGAGAGGAAATTTTGTTGATCGAGTTTGACTTCTGTATTGGCATCTTTGACCTTGTTTACTTGGCATGTTTTGACTTGGTTTGACTAGATTTGGATCTGTTTTGGGAGGCCGAGTTCAGGGATAGTTTGACCAAACTTTTATGGGCTATTTAACCAACGTTGATCTCAGTCCTACAACGAGGGTTTTTGCAGGTCAAAGGTTGACTTGACCAAATTACTGTGGTAGAATTTATACTTTTTTGACTGATTTTGACTTAAGAGAAGGAGGCCAAATATTCTGATTGGTTAATTGAATCTTTGGGAGGAATTTTTGACTGTTGTCTGTTGACTGGTTAGGGCTGCTGCTGTTGTTGTTGACTTTGGCCAAAATTGCAGATTTGACTTGTTAACCATATCTAACTTTTGGGATCATCTTTGATTGGATATTGGCTAAGAAACCGGATTCGTCCAAACCCCCCCGTGTCCCGAATCCCACGAATCAAACATGATTCGCTAGGATACGTGTCCTATGAGTGTTTCTGTCGTGTCTTGGATCGTGTGATTTGACAGACACGCGAATCCCGAGTTCGTGTCTAGCGTGTCCCGATTTCGGGAAAGGTGTCCCACAAAAAGGTGTGTCGCGTGGCCAATAAACCCTGATTTTGGCTCATTGGGTACTCATTCTTGAGTGTGTCTTTTGCTGTGAGTGTGTGGGAGCTTCTAGCAAAGGGTTTGGGAGCATTTTGGAGGTGATTCAAGTAACAGGTAAGTGCATTTTTCTTCTATTTTTTTTGCATTTTTGCTACAACAGTTTGCATGTGCATTTTTTTTACAAGTTTGTGCATTTTTTCTTTATTTTCTTTACAACATTCATGGCTCAATCAAGGGCAGTAGGGAAGGGGCAAAGGAAGGGGAAGAATGTCCCCATTGGTGATGCCCCTCCTGTTCCAATTTCATCAGGGTTTGCAAGTGTTCCCTCTATTGGAAGTGGGGCTGCAACAACAACTTCAAATGTTGAGGGCAGAATGAATTTAGAAAGACAACAGGCTCAAGAAAAAAAATATCCCTTGTGGAAGTATGTCACAAGAGATCAAGGGCTAGGAAGCAAGTTGAAGGGAGGAGGCAATGTTGCTTGGAAATGCAACTATTGCAACAATCATTTCAAGAGCACTTATTACCATGTGAAAGGTCATTTGTTGGCTTTAGCGGCTTGTGGAATTGGAGCATGTACATAGGTGTCTTTAGCTAAGAGGAAAGAAACGGAAAAATAGGCCAATGTTGGTGTGTTAAGGGTGGTTACATCATCTAAAAAAACAAGATTGATGATCCCCTTCCACTCCTGAGGAAAAGCAACAACAACTTTCCATTTGAGAGTTTTGGTGGGGGTGTGGGTCAAGCAACAAAAAGAAAGGTAGTGGCACTTGGTCCAATGGACAATTTTTTTTTTAGAAAGAGAGATGAGAAGAGCTTGATCTCACCATTGCATTTTTTCTCTCAGAACTTCATATTTTTTAATGCTGCATGCTCACCTTTATTTCTTGAGCTATGCCGAGCTTTAACTCAAGGGGCTCCGTCAAGGTATGTTCCTCCTGGGTCAGAGAAGCTTAGAACCACATTGTTGACTGAGGCAAAGAAAGAGGTGGACAAAATGCTTGAGCTTATTAAATCAACATGGCCAACATCTGGGGTTAGTATTGTTTCTGCTGGATGGAGTGATGGACAAATCTAGCATGCCACCCACTCATCAACTTCATGGTGTCTTCCTTGAATGGAATAGTTTTCTTGAAATCAATGGATGCACTTGGACAATACGAGGATACACAATGTATTGGTGAGTTATTCATTAAAGTTACTGAAGATGTAGTTGTTGATTCTTGTGTGCAAATTACAGACAATGCACCTGTTTGCAAGGATGTTGGCATGATTGTGGAAGCTAAATATCCAAAAGTATTTTGGACACCTTGCATTGTCCATTCCTTGAATTTAACACTTAAATCTATTGCTTATGATGTGCCTTGGATTGGAAGTATTATTGATGATGCATGACATATTGCAACTTTGTACAAAATCATACAAATGCCCTCACAATCTTCAAAGAGTACACCAATCTATCATTGTTGAAGATTGCAGATACATGGTTTGCCTCTTCATTCATCATGTTGAAGAGGTTGAGGGAGGTCAAGACCGCTCTTGGGGCCATGGTTATTTCAGAGTTTTGGTCTTTTTGGAGAAAGACAGATCAAGCAACCTCAAAAAGAGTCAAGGACACAATGTTAGATGATGCTTGGTGGGAGAGGGTAGATCTCACTATTAAGATCATGGACCCTATCATTGCTTTGCTACAATTTGTAGATACAGACCAACCCATCCTAGGAGAGGTTTATGAGGGATGGGATTCCATGATTGAGTCCGTGAGGACCATTATTTTACAAAGTGAGTGCCCTGAGTATGAGACATCATCAGAGGCCTTCTTCACCACCATACAAGATATTCTTGTCAGCAGATGGGACAAGAATTGCACACCTTTGCATTGTTTGGCTCACTCATTGAACCCAAAATACTACAACCATGAGTGGCTGAATGGTGGACCTTCATGCAGATTCCCTCCTCACATGGATGGTGAAATTTCATAGGGGAGGAAGGATGCATTGAGGCAGATTTTTTAGGATAGAGCATCCCTTGATGAGGTGGAGGATGCCTTTGCAGAGTTTTCCACTGGCACTAGGCGATTTGCAAGCTATGATGTGATTAGAGACAGGGGGCTAAGAAGCCTTATTCTTGGTGGGCAACTCATGGGGCAACATGCCCTCCTCTACAGCAGTTAGCCATGAGGCTCTTCTCTCGGGTGTCTTCATCCTCTTGTTGCGAGAAGAATTGGATCACATATGGGAATTTGTATACTGTCAAGAAGAGCAGGCTTGAGCAGTCTAGGGCAGAGACAATGGTGTATGTGCACACCAACCCTCGTCTTATTTATAGGCAGAGGGATGAGTGGTTGAAGGGAAAGACAAAGATGTGGATGTCTTTCCTGATATTATGGGTTTGGACAACAATGTTGAGTTTGTATTGGCCAACTTTGATCTTAATGAGCTAGTGCTAGAGCCTGTCACTTTTACTGATGGTGATACTCTTGAGGGATCATCCCCCACACCAGCAAATGCAAAGATGACATTGGATACAAAGGAGGAGGATGCAACAAAGGCGAGCAGTGGTGACCGTGACAGTGATGCTGATTTTGATGATGATGATTGATGACTCATGAGTCATGAGCTACCTACTACCTTTAGTTTATTAAATAATGAATCCATACAGGTGAGGAGAGTTTTTAGATAGAGGAGGAATGACCTGTTATAGAGTTTTGTGAACCCAACGTTTCGGACTACTAAGTGAGTCCATCATCAGGGGATGTGTCAATAGATATTCTAAAGATATTAATGATGTATCCATGAGCTATATTTTAGGGTATATATATATATGTTATAGTTTTGCTCTGGATAATCTTAATTTCTCGAATTCTGATGCGCTGTCCATCATGTCCCTTCCATGGTAGGACTTGATGTTATTAAATAATGAATCCATATAGGTGAGGAGAGTGGAATGACCTGTTATAGAGTTTTGTGAACCCAACGTTTCAGACTACTAAGTGAGTCCATCATCAGGGGATGCGTCAATAGATATTCTAAAGATATTAATGATGTATCCATGAGCTATATTTTACGTTATATATATGTGTGTTACTATTGCTCTAGATAATCTTAATTTCTATTTTCTATTTGCCATTGGCATTGCTACTACCTACGTAACACATATTGATTTTGATGACTTAATGAGAAAACTGCAGTTTCTTGTCTTTCTCGTATTAGATTATTGATGAATATTTCACAATTGTATTTGTATGCATAATGTTACTTTGTAAAACTTACAAATTTTAAATTTACAATGTAGAATCTAGATCTATGTCTGAATTTGTATCATGAATGAGAATTTGTGTAAGAAATATCTATTTATGATTGTTGGGACATCTTTCGGTACTAATCACATCCAAAGCTTTTTGTTGATACGTTTTGAACCATCTAGTGTGGTTCATCATCAGGACAAGATGCAAAGTCAGATCATGGCAACAAATTAAATAATGACAACGATGAAGAGAGTTAATTTTTCGAACGTTAGAGTTTAAAAGCTAGTTTTGACTAAATATTAAAAAATAATATTATAATTAATGAATGAAGACCTTAACTGTTTTTGACTAAATAATGAATGTTAATTTTAATCAATTTTAAGACTTTTTTATCACCAAAAAAATTCTATTAAATAATATTAATACCCTATAAAGGTTCAAACATATAAATAATTAGAATTCATTGCCTAAATAAATATTTATCTAACTTTTCTGACTAAGTAAAAATATATTTAAATTTTAAGTTATGACTAAATAATAAATATGCTAGGACCAACTAAATAATTAAATAAATATAAAGTTTTGAATAATTAAACCTCTAGTTATTGACTAAATAAATATTTTATTTAACAATGTTGTTTTTAGAATAAATAAATTTTGGTTAAATATTTCAATAAGAATGTTAAGACTAAATAAATAAACAAAAATTAAATTTATATATAGATTTGACTAAGAAAATAAATAAATATATATTTAGTTTCGAATAACTGCACAAATATTCTAATTTAAATAGGTTAAGAGATTAAAATTAAAAATCTACCCAAATATTATAATATAAAATAAGTAAAAAGATTAAAATTAAAATCTACCCATTAAAGTGAAAGTGAAAATAATAATAATAATAATAATAATAATAATAATAAAAATAAATATAATTGAAAATAATAATGATAATACTGAATAAATAAACAAAAAATTAATGAATAAATAAGTGGATAGAAAGATAGTTAAATAAATAAATAAATAAAAAATAAAACTAGGAGGATAAGGCAGGGACCCAACAACTACTAATCTTCCAACCATCATCTCTGTTCAGATTACTAGGCCTCCTTTCGATTTCTATAGCTTCCCTAAACTTACGGTGATGGAAATGATCAATTCTAGCAATGACTCGAGTGTCCTCAATGCAGATATGATGTTTAGTCTTTTCCGCATGTTCAGCCAAAGCCAAAGAACGCGTCCTCCCATGTTTTATGTTTGCTGCATGCTCATGAATCCTTTGATTTATAGAGCGGCCAGTTTCACCAATGTAGGGAGTCCCACATGAACAAGGGATGAGATAAACACCTTTCATATTCTTGGGGTCCACATGGTCCTTCACAGACCTTAGAGAGCTCTTAATGGTATTTAGGGGCCTAAAGGTCGAGGGGACTTTATGCTTCCTCAAAATCCTTGCAATTCTATCAATGGTCCCTTGGATAAACGGAAGATGAACCCCTGAAAACCTATCCTTGGGTTCTTTCTTAATCATAGGACCTTTTTCAGCTTTAAGGCACTGGTTCTTACTATATCCATTACTATTAAAAACATTCAAGAGATGGGTTTTTTCATCATCGAGGTGCTTTTCATCAGAAACTCTTAATGCCCTAGTGGCTAAGGTGTTGAGAACACCTAGTTTTTGAGTAGGGAAATGATGGGATTTAGCATTAAGATATTGCTCTGTGTGAGTTTTCTTTCGAAAGACCTGATGGGAGAAAGAACCATCCTCTTCTTTTGAAATAAGGATATCGAGGAAAGGCAAACACCCATTGATTTCACATTCCATAGTAAACTTTATGGAACTCGATTGATTGTTAAGATGCTGGAAAAAAGTTCCAACTTTTCCTGACCATGGGGCCAGATGATGCAAGTGTCATCCAAAAACCTTTTCCATAGCTTCGGTTGGAATAGAGCAGAGGACAACGCCTTAGATTCAAAGTCTTCCATGAACAGATTAGCCACAATAGGGGAAAGGGGGGAACCCATGGCAACACCACAAGTTTGTTCATAAAATTCCCCTTCAAAGCTGAAGAAAGTGGAGGTAAGACAAATCTCAACTAAATTAGTTGTATCAGGATCAATATTGCACTTGACGACCTTAATGGCCTCGTTAATGGGGATATTAGTGTAGAGCAAGACCACATCGAAACTTACCAGCTTATCATTAGGACCGAGCCTTATATCCTTTAATTCATTGACAAAAGATGTTGAATCTTTGATAAAGGAATCAGTGTGACCAACGAGGGGTTTAAGCTTCTGGGCTAAATATTTAGCTAGAAGATAGGTCGACCCCCTTATGGTGTTGACAATGGGTCTAAGAGGAGCCCCTTCCTTATGGATCTTAGGAAGACCATAAATCCTAGGCGTGAGAGGGCTACTCTCGATGAGCTTATGGCTCAAGGAGCTCACAGAGCTACTCGATTTTATGGCAAGAGCCACAATTTTGGAGATCTTCTTTAAGGGGTTCTTATCGAGTTTCTTGTAGCTCCCACTGTTACATAAGTGATCCAACATTTTTCTCCTGTAATCCTCCTTATCAAGGATAATTACAGCTCCCCCTTTGTCAGCTTTGAGAACCACAATGTCCTTGTTATTATTCAAAGTTTTGAGAGCATCAAACTCATGCTTGCTAATGTTGTTTTTTCGGGGGCTTTGCCCTCCTCAAGACAACAACAAAGTCTTGCCTAATGATATCCTTAGTGACATCCGGCAAGTCCTTTATCCCAAATTCAACATTACAGATAATATCTTCCACCGAGATTTTTCTGGGAGCAAGGGCAAAATTTAATCCTTTCCCCAGGAGACTGTAAACATGGGGGCCAAAAGAATAACTAGAAAGATTAACAACCCAAAATCTTATTATTAAGTTTTAATATATATATATATTGTTTTTTTTAATAAAATAATATATGACATGCCCTATGTGTCCTGCTTCGGGGGGTCAACGTGCTTGTGTCGGACATTCAAATTTTTGTGTCTTACATGTCCCGTGCCCTCGTGTCAGGTGACTTAGGATATTGGTTGGTTGATTTTTGGATAGTCAAAGTTTTGACTTTGAATCATTATTGATGAATTGGAACATTGTATCTCTCTACTGAACATTTGATGACAATCTAATAGAAGAAGAATTTTGAAAGGGTTTTCCCCTTGTGGGGTTTTTCCTTAGTCTTTGACCAAATACTGTCTCTCTTGTTCTTGGTTGTCTTCTATTATGCATTGGTTTACTATTCTATCTACAATTGCTTATTGTTGCTGGAAGATTAAATTATATTGGATAAATTGATTGCTAATTGAAGAAGAATTGGAATAAGTGATTGTGTTAAGCATAGAACACTGGAAAATTAACATGGTATTAGAGTTGAGGTGAAGACAAGCCCAAGGAGACAAGAGACAAGCAATCACCTTTGGAGAAATTTGAAGAAGCCTATTTGACTTGGTCAAGATGTCTACCTCATACTTCAAGGAGGGAGAGAAGCTGAATGACTCATCAAATTTTGCTGCTTGGAAGATCAGGTTGGAAGTGACCTTGGATGAGAATGATGTCTTGGAATATGTGGAAGGAAAGGTACCTGAGCCTCCGAAAAATGCTTCTGCTGCTATCAAGGCCAAGTATAAGAAAGGTGAGATCAAAGCAAAGAAAATAATTATTGATTCTTTGAGAGATCATTTGCTTACTTACATTTCTAAGTTGAAGAAGTCCAAGGAAATCTATGATAAGCTGGTTGGGATGTATGAGGTCAACAATTTGAATCATATTCTCTCCTTGAAAAATCAACTCAAGGACATCAAAATGAACAAGGGAGAGACTGTGCAGTCATACTTCATGAGGATATCCCAACTAAAGGATCATATGTTGATTGCTGGAAAATCTATCCCTGATAGAGTGCTGGTACTCTTACGTACTCTTTAATGCATATGTTACATTTTCTCCTTTATGGCATAAGTTACTAAGGCATGCACTTCTCTCCTTAATGGCATGAGTTACACTCCCTAATTGGCATATGTAACTCTCCCTCAAGGCATGTGAGTTACTCCTCCTTTATGATTCAAACTCCTTGTTCCTCCTATATATATGTGCCTCTCATCCTCTCTTCTTACTACTTGTGCATTGTGAAAGAAGAATTCGAACTTGAGAGAGAGTTGGAGAGAGTTGAAGAAGATTGTGAGAGAGAGACTTGGAGAGTAAGAGTAGAACTTGGTGAGCCAAGGTTGATTCAATGCTTCAGTGTTTTAGTGTTGATTCAATTGAAGGGAAGGTTGATTCAGTGTGTGCATCTGTTGCTGCTACCAGTGATCTTCATGCTACAACTTGTTCAGATTTGGGTGAACTTACTCATTCTCTTGATCTCTCATTGTACTCTGTATCTCTGCTGAACATTTGATTTCTAATAGAAGAAGAATCTGGTTGGGTTTTCCCTTTGTGGGTTTTGCCTTTGTCATTGGACCTAAATTCTCTATGTCTACTTGTGTTCTTGGTTGTCTTCTATTTTGCATATGGTATATATGGTGTATGTTGTTGATTTGGGGTAGCATCGGATGTGCTCTAGCCTTGAAAATTGGTGGAGAGGCTAAAGCACATGAGATCTCCAAGACTCAGAAATGGTTTGGGCAGAATCTAACCAGTTTGGGAGATATTAAAATAATTAATATTTTTAATGGAGTCCTTAAGTCTAAAGTTAGTGAAAATAAAATATTAATGTGAATTAATATAAAACTGAGTTAGAATGGTCCAAAAGTCATGGATCAAGCCAAATCTAATTTTAGCTGTTGATTAGGGACTTAATCTCGACCGTTGAATTGTCAATGAGAAAAGTATAAGAAGAGGCTTGAGGGTCAGTTGGAGAACACATTGAGTTGATCAAGAATTCGATTTTCTGGGGTAGGGCTTGCTGAGGAAATCGAAGGAGTGATCAGAGTTGCAGCTGAGGGGCAGTGAATACAGTAGCAGAGAGGCAAAGATAGTACTGGGAGCATCAGTGCAGAAGCCGGGAGAGGGTTGACGCAGAGCCAGCTAGAGGCCACGCAGAGGCAGCCAGAGGCCATGCAGAGGTAGCCAGGAGTTGCACAGAGCCTGAGGAGGGCCAGCATGGGAGACACAGAGGCTCCAGAGGCTGACGCAGAGCCCCGAGAGGCTGACGCTGGGCCAAATAGGCTGACGTTGGGCCAGAGAGGCTGATGCAGACCCTAGAGGCTGACGCTGGGAGATTTCGTGGGGCAGATTGGAGCTGGAGAGCTGGATAGGGTGACACAGTCCCTATCAGAGTGACAGAGAGTAGCAGAAGTGTTGCAGTGTTGCTGTGGGATCGTTCCTCCAGTGATTTAGCTAGAATATCTGTCTCCGACTGAGAGGTACTACTGCCGAGGGCATTCTCTGTTGGGTGAGCCATTTCTGGCACCCAGATTGTATTCTGAAACTGCTTAATAATAAAACCCTTTGATAGCTGCACCGGTTTTCCCGCATTGGGTTTTTCCTAGGACATTAGTCCAAAAATAACTGTGTCACTTGCGTGCTTGTTTCTTTCAGTTGATTATCTATGTGTTGACACTGTACTTGTATTTATTTTCAGTATTTACATGGTAAATAACTTGTTAAGTAACTGAACAAGTAGGAAGAAATAAATCAGATAGTATAGGAAAAATTTCTAACGGATTGACTTAGAAATTCCAACATATTTTCTATCTACAATTGCTTAATTAATATTGTAGAAGAAAGAAGTTTTGGAATAAGTAATTGTTGCAACATAGAACGTTAAAATTTCAGCATTTTTTAGGCCTGCGACCACCTACAACTCTACCTTGGCATCCTTGACACCTTGCACTTCCCTGTGGCTAGTTCAAGACATAGTCCAACCCTCAAACTAGGGCTTTTTACCGCTCAAACTAGCAGGGGACCAAAGGGGGATCCCTAAAGTGCAAATTCTAGGCCAAGGGCAACAAATGGAGACTTAGCCCATTGTCACCTCAGCTAAGGCTCCCTTCTATTAATGAACTTTCATCGATGGGGGGAGACCCGGTATGTATGAAGTCACTTACGAAGGATAAGTCAATGGATGTGAGTGACCTAAATAAACCCTTTCCCAGAAGAGTTTGAAGGATGGAGCTTGCTTGCTTTCTAAGCAAGATACTATGTATTCTAGGTAAAGGAAGAGAGATTTCGAGGGTTAGGTTTATGGGATAAGACTTGTGAAGGAGTTCCCCCAATCCCTAAAGTCCTTGTTAGAATTGGTATCCCGGATGGTTCTTGAAAAATGATCTTTCAAAGGAGTGAGACCACATGGGGCCAAGTGGACCCGGTCTGGGTATGGGGAGAGTATGTAGTAACTAATGATATTTTTACCCTAGACAAGGTGGGGGAAAGGATCAAAGAAAGAATTGCACTTGAAGATGTTGTTTTGACCCTATGAGGTACTAATCTCGGGGATGGCATGGCAAGTTTTGATCTAGGAGCTAGGGCTTGGCTTTTCTCCCAACTCCACTGTCAGAATGACTTCAAAATTGGAGAAGAGCTTGAGGAAAGGCCAGTGCAGGAGACCCTAGGAGATCAAATTTTTTGGAGGGCTAGCTTGTTGGTAAATTGGTGTCCTACGTACCCCAGCTTGGCTAAACCTGGAAGGAGGTGAAAGAATATGATTTTTAGTGACCACCCTTGGTAGATTAGTGCCTTAGTCTTTGGGAGAATGGAGTCTATGATGAATATGAGTAAGATTTCTTGGTTCCCAGTTGAGGAAGCCTCAAGATCACTTCACTAGCCTTTTAGGTCTAGGAGAAGCAACCTTGTAGCTTTTATACCTTGATGTGCAAAGAAAATGGCTTATCAAGGTCAAATTCTTTGATAGAATTATCCCTAGGAGATTTCGCTCATATTACATGGCCAATACATTGAGAGATGCTATAGTAGAGACAAATTCCACAATTTTAAGTAGTAAATGCATGCAGCGAAAATTCCAGTCCAACGTTTATGACAAAAGTAAACAAGAATAACATCAAAAAGCATGTACTTGTAACAAAGTATATCCAACCATTCACAATTGACAGGAGAGAAGCTCCAAGAGAAGATAGACCAATATCCACATATCAAAATTCATCCATAAAGCTCTGATTCATCCACTAAGAAAAAGTGCAAAATTCTCAAGAGAGAGAAGAGATCCAATCCAAAGTGATGATGAGCAAATGAACTCACTTCACTTGTATTTATACACAACTTGGGAGTTCGAATTAGCCTCCTTGGCCTACATAAGCCCCAAAAATAAAATAATGTTCTAATAATTCAACTTTTGGTGACATGCCCACCAAACAAGCTCATAAATGAAAAAGTAGGCCTCTTAAGAGGTCAAATAATAATCTATGCATGTCGTAGGGCCCTCCAAGTGGCCTAATGAGGTCCATGGGTGCCACAGTGAAGAATAGGACTAATGAGGCCCATGGGTGCCACAATGAAGAATAGGACCCTCAAAAGCAGTGGACAAAGGGTTGGCCCCTTGTAATAACTTGTGGTGCTCCAAATGACATGGGGGCACACAAGTGTCCTCATGGGTCTCCAAACAAATCGAAGATGCCTGTAGATCGCCTGTAGGGCTAGGATGATGGTGTAGGTGATGCCACATCATCATGCAAGTCTAGATCATCTGCAAAGTGTATAGTGTAGATCTGGGTACAACTAGGCATGATGGATCAGGTGCATCTTCCTTGCCCAATAAGTGAACCATGAGCAATATCTGAACGACTATGGGGATCCATGGAGTGCAATCTGCAACGCTCACCCTACATGTGCCAATGTAGCCCTCGGGAGGATTAGGACCCTGTATAGGGAGACCATATCCAAGATGGAAACAATTTGCAATCCTGCATAAGATCCAATGTGTTCCCTAGCCTTCCAGTACAAGAAATCATTAGAGAAATTGAGTAAATGAGCTTACCTAATCAGGGACCACAGGTGGCGACTTCATAATGGACTGCGCTTCTATAATGGGCTTCTTGATGTGCCAATGTGTCTTAAACTCCAAATGGGGTTAACCAATAATGCTATTAGGTGGTTTCTACTTCTAAAGGAGACAATATAATCAAGGTATGTCCTTCAAAAGGTCGTGGCATGTGACAGATAGGAGAATGAAGTAGGGAATGAAAAGGGGCAACCCTAGGTCACATGATGGGGTACAAGGGCAGCTAATAAGAGGGAAGCCCACACTTGGGTTCATAATGTGTAGGAGGGAGCAATTGTGGGACATGAGGTGCCCCGACTTTGATTTTTTTGTTGATTTGGAATAGCATCGGATGTGCTCTAGCCACGAAATTTGGTGGAGAGGTTGGGGCACATGAGATCTCCAATACCTAGAAAGGGTTTGGACAGATTCTAAACAGATCGGGAGATATTTAAATAATTAATATTTTTAATTGAGTCCCTAAGTCTAAACTTAGGGAAAATAAAATATTAATGTGTATTAATATGAATTTGTGTTAGAATGGTCCAAAAGAGATGGATCAAGCCAAATCTAATCTTAGCTGTTGATTAGGGACTTAATCTCGGCCGTTGAGATGTCAACAAGAAAATTATAAGAGGAGGCTTGAGAGTCACTTGGAGAATACACCATAGTGATAAGTCGTTCTATTCTCTAGAGCGGGGTTTGCTAAGAGAGATAGAATCAGTGATCAGAGTTGCAACTGAGGGGCATTTAATACAGAGAAACAGAGAGACAGAGATAGTGTCGGGAGAGCAGCGCAGGAGCCAGAGAGAGTGACGCAGTAGCAGCCACGGCTCATGCAGGACCACACAGAGGTAGCCGAGAGTTGCGCAGTGCTTCAGAGAGGCCAGCGTTACTGACGTAGAGGGTCAGAAGGCTGAAGCAGGGCCTCCCGAGGCTGACACAGACCCATTCAGGGTGACACAGGGCCAACGCTTGGCAGAGAGAGGCTGACGTAGTCCAAAAAGGTAGACGCTGGGTTTTTTGGGGCAAATTGGAGCTGAGGAGCTGTCGGAAGGTTTATCCGGGACATTTGTCTCAAAATGAGAGGTATTACTGCCGAGGAAATTCTTTGTTGGGTAGGCCAGTTTTGGCATCCAGATTGTACTTTGATATTGCTTAATAAGAAAACCCCTAGATAGCTGCACCGGTTTTCTCACATTGTTTTTTTCCGGGGACATTAGTCCAAAAATAATGGTGTCATATGGTGTGTTTGTTTCTGTTTATTTTTAGTTGCTGATCTGTAATATGTTGAGCATGCACTAGTGTTTATTTTTAGTATTTATATTGTAAATAACTTGTTAAGGAAAATAACAAGTAGGTAGGAATAAATCAGATAAAGTGCATGGAGGGTTTCTAACTAAGTAAACTTAGAAACTTCAACATGGTATCAGAGAGTGATCGCAGTTCACAGAGAGGCAGTTGCTGGGGTCTAGAAGGCTGCATGAATATTGCAGAGTGGAGCTGGTGAGGTACTGTAGTCAGAACAGTACCTGACAGAGCAGAGCTAGAGGAGTTGTTACCGAGGGTTTTTAGCCGAGGAACCCGGATCAAAAGTGCAGTTGGACAAGTCGATCAGAGTAAGGGGCATCTTGACAAGCGGCAGAAGGATTTCCAAGAGGGAAATCAGTTCTCAGAGGCAGCCCAAAAGAGAACTTCTAGTCGGGAACTAGAGACTTAGAGGAGTCGAACAGAGAACTTCCAGGAGGGAAGTAGAGGAACATCATGGCACTACATGGGGTAAGAGACCAAGATAAATTGGACAGAGCATCGAACTTCGTAGTCTGGAAGGCCAGAATCTTATCCGTGCTTGACAGGAATCGTGTCAAAAACTTTGCCTTGAAGGTAATAGCCATCCCATTCAACCCCAGTGATAATGCCAGGTACGAGGAAGCGATGGCGAGGGCCAAGTGCATTATACTTGATGGGGTCAAGGATCATGTGGTACCGCATATAGTCGAGAACGAAACGGCATTTGAGATGTCGGAGGCTCTCAAGAAGCTGTACCAGGCTCCAGCATACTTCTATGCAGAGAAGAATGCTGCTTGAGAATCAAATGAGGTTGTATTAGATGAAGAAGGGACAATCGATTGACACCTTCCTCGGAGGATTGAATGAGATCCGAGACCAGTTGACTGCTATAGGAGTGACACCGGATCAGGAGCTGATGGTGAGGACAACCCTGAATGCTGTTGATCCGGATTTAAACAGGAACGCAACAAATTACAGAGATAACCATATACACAAAGATGCAGCGGAAATAATACTTCATTTCATTAATGGAAAATACTCAAATATGCTTACAACAGAAATGGAAATAAACTAGCTAGGGCGATGGTAGCTTATCTCTGAGAAGAGATGTGATGGCTACATGCCTCTGAACTGTCTTACAATGAGGCTCGGAGGCCTATTTATTATTGAGAAACAATAGAAAACCCTTCACATTCCAAAACCTAACCCTAGAAGATGAAACGCCAAATTGTGGGCCCCGTTTTTGGGTAAGTTGGTACATCAACTTCCCGGGGTCGCGAATTGGTCATACTATCTCCGTTTGACGTGCATGATAGCCCGTTGGAAAGATCTCTCCGAGGACTACGACGGAAAAGACGATTTTTATTAGAAAAATCGCTGGCGGTAGATTTCCCAAAAAACGTCGTTTAGGGCCTCAAAACGGCTCCGGAAGTTCAGGACCCGAAAAACTGCTAAAAATAGTAAGTTGTGCTACAATTAAGGAAACTGAAAATGCTGAGAAAGACAATGGTGGGGGTCCAGGTGGACTTGGCAGGTGGCCACCAATATCCACCTGGATCATTCCTCCCCCCTTAGGAAGCAATGGTCCCCATTGCGTTGAGATCCTCCATGAGATGAGGAAACTTCTGCTGAACTTGTTCCCTGGTGAGCCACTTGCCCTGCTGAAGGAGTTGGCCTGCTTTGACAACTCGATATAGTTGGATATTCTGTTGGCGAGTGTTCTTGATCTGTGTGTCCATGATCCGATCAGTTGCAGCTTGTTCCATGCAATCTGGATTTAATTCTGTGGGTTTGAGCTGTTCTGCAATGTCGGATGTGTCTAGCAATGGTGGAAAGTATGGCCGAAGGCGGTCCACATTGAACACTGGGTGCATGCCAAGGAATGGGGGAATGCTGAGCTCAAATGCATTGCCTCCCATAGCCTTAGTAATGGTGTAAGGACCATATCGGAGTGGTCTCAATTTCCGATAGGCTCCAGTAAGGCGTTCCTTTTGCAAATGCAACCAGACTTTGTCGCCCACCTGAAACTTGTGTGGCACCCGATGTTGATCATGTCGCTGCTTGTACTTGGCATTTGATTTCTCAAGAATTTCATGGACCTGCTGGCGAATATGTTGGATGCGCTCAATGAAGCTGGTGGCCTTATCTGTTTCGGACTGGACATGAGCTGAATTCATGTGAGTAGCTGCAAGTGGCATGGCCACATCAATGGGGCATAGTGGCTGGAATCCCAAACCCACCTGAAAAGGGCTATGGCCAGTGGAGCTGTGAAGAGCTCGGTTGTAGCTATGCTGAACATAGGGGAGGCTCTCGTCCCATGTGCGTGGATGCTTTGAGTTATACATGCGCAGAATGTGCACAATCATCCTATTGACAACCTCTGTCTGGCCATCAGTTTGAGGATGGAAGGCTGTGGACTTCGTGAGTTTGGTGTCCATCATTGACCAGAGACTGGACCAAAATGTGCTGAGAAACCGACTGTCCCGATCTGAGATGATAGACTGTGGGATCCCAAAGTGCACCCACACTCGTTCAAAGAAGAGTTTAGCAGTGGCTTCTGCTGTGATATTCTTCTTGCAGGCCATCATAATGGCCATCTTTGAGAACCTGTCGACGACCACAAAAACACAGTCATTTCCATGCTTAGTGGAAGGAAGGCCTGACATGTAATCCATGGAGATGGATTCCCAAGGTCGACTAGGGGTAGGCAACGGGGTGTAGAGGCCTTGCTTCTTAATGGTCGGTTTGGCAATGGCACAGGCAGTACATGATCGGATGTACTTCCCAACATCCTGTCGAAGATTCGGCCAATAGAAATAATTTTGTAGTACTGCCACTGTTTTCTCGACCCCGAAATGCCCAGCAGCCCGACTGTAGTGTGCTTCCCAAATCATCTTGGCACGCTCGCTTGAAGGAACACAAAGGTGACCGAGGTGGCATAATAGGGCATCCTGGAGGTGAAAATCTGCAACCTGCCGACCCTCCAAGAGTGTCTGGTATGTGTGGCCGAATTCTGGGTCGCTTTTGTAGAGAAGTGGCCAATCAGAAGTCTCGTGCCCGCAGGAGTTGAGCACGGTGGTTAGCGCCATGATCGGTGGTCGACTGAGGCAATCTGCAACATTATTGGTGCTGCCCTTTTTGTACTTGATATTCAAGTGAAACTGTTGCAGGTATGTAGACCACTTCTGATGGCGATCATTTTGCAATTTCCCTTGGGTCTGTATGAACTGCAGAGGTCGGTGGTCTGTGTGGATGACCGTTTCCTTCCCCAAAATGTAATGCTTCCATTGTCGGCAGGCCTGTACAATGGAATACATCTCTTTATCATAAGTGGGGTACTTCCGGACTGTGTCTGAAAGTGTTTCACTGTGATATGCCACTGGATGTCCATGTTGAGTAAGGACTGCCCCAATAGCATAGTCAGAGGCATCTGTCTCGACCTCAAATGGTTGTTGTAAATTTGGTAACGCGAGCACTGGTGCCGTGCAGAGGCGATCCTTCAACTCCCTGAATGCCTTCTGTTGAGATTCAGACCAAAAGAATTTTGCTTTCGCCCCGCCCTTGGTGACTTGACTCAAGGGCCAAGAAATATGAGAAAACCCCAACACAAACCTGCGGTAGAAGTTGGCAAGACCTAGAAAGCTGCGTAGCTCTGTTAGAGTGGTTGGAGAGGGCCAATCCCGAATGACTTGGACCTTGGCTGGATCGACATGCACCCCCTGTTCATCAATGATGTATCCCAGATACTGAACCTCGGTCATGCCAAAAGTGCATTTCTCCAAATTGGCACATAGCTTGTGTTGCCGCAGTGTTTGGAGAACTTGTCCGATGTGGTGGAGGTGCTCTTCCCAACTCTGGCTGAAGATCAGAATGTCATCCAAGTATACTACTACAAAGGAGTTGGTGAATGGCCGCAAGATGTCATCCATTAGCCTCATAAAGGTTGCAGGAGCATTCGTCAATCCGAAAGGCATGACCAACCATTCGAAGAGGCCCTCCTTGGATTTGAAGGCAGTCTTCCACACATCTGAGGGTTCGATTGGTACCTGGTGATATCCTGACTTCAGATCGATCTTGCTGAAATATTTCGCCCCCTTTAGTTGGTCTAGGAGGTCATCAATCCGTGGGATCGGGTACCTATTACGGACAGTGATCTTGTTCAGCGCCCGATAGTCAATACAGAGTCTCCACGTCCCATCCTTCTTCTGTACCAACACGATCGGGCTCCCACAGGGCGATGAACTCGGACGGATGTGACCTTTCTACAGGAGCTCCTGAATCTGCCTCTTGATTTCATCGTTCTCCAGAACGGAGCGCCGATAAATTGGTCCATTGGGTAGCGGTGCACCTGGGGTCAGATCGATGGAGTGCTTGACTTGACAGTGCAGAGGAACCCCTGCCGGGGAGGTGAAGATGTCCTCGTACTCCTCCACAATCTTGTCCATCTGTAGTTGTCGTGCAGAGGGGCCCTGTTTGGAGGCCGCGGCCACTGTCTTCTTCTTTCCTTGAGGGCGTATCATCAGGAAAACAAATTTCCTGGTTTTGGAAATGATCTTACTGCATTGTTTTGCAGTAATCAAAGAGAGGGCGGCAGGTGGTGCTACCTCTGGTATCCTGAACAACTTATTTCCCAATGTAATAATAACTGCACGGGGCCTCGATTCATACACAGCATGTCGCTTCCACAAGTATGGTTGTCCTAGTAATACATCACAAACTTCAAGGGGAGCAATGTCACACAATACCTCATCCGTGAAGGGCTTGATGTTGTATGGAAGGCGACACTGCTGGCTCACGCGAAGATCTCGTCCTTGGTGAAGCCACCCAATGGTGTATGGTTGTGGATGTGATGTGGTCGGTAAGCCCAACCGCTTCACGACCTCTGCCGAAATGAGGTTCTTTTGACTCCCGCTATCAACAATGAACTGTATCGGGGAGCCCTTTACCCACATCTGGGAGTGGAAGAGACGCTCCTCCTCCTCTGGATCTTCGGGTTCATTTTTCTGGATCTTTGCGGTAGCAACAGTGGCGCTGGGTCCGCATCAATGATCTGCTTCCCTTTTTCATACCCCTTATCGGGTTCTGACTCAGTGTCGGAACATGCATCTGATTCTGAAACCTTTAGCTCAGCACCAGTGACTGCTTGGCCCGACACTCACTTGTGTTGTGAGTGGAGCTCTTATGGAACTCGCACCATTTTCCAGTGTCCTTTCTCGGCTTCGCGGCGCTGTTCTTTGCTTGCAGCTTCGGCTGGTTGTCTTGGGCTGTCCCGCCTTGGATCTGTCCTTTGTTCTGTGGTTTAGGGGCACCTTTCCCCTGCTTTGGATTCGCAGATCCAAAGTCTCGCTTCTTTTGTTTAAACTTCTGCTCGACCTTGACGGCATACCGGTATGCTGCGCCGAGCGAGGGGATGTTTAGGAATTGTATTTCTTCCTGGATGTACTTGTGCAGGCAGCCACGGTATTTGAGTATCAAATGTTGCTCCGAATCCTTGATACCCAACTTTGTGCGAAGGGTATGGAAAATATTGGTGAACTCTGGCACGTCTTGGTCCCTTCCCTGCCGCAGCGTGGTCCACTTTATGTATTCATCCTCATAGCTCCCGACAGGGTAGTACTGCTCCTTGATAGCATCCCGGAACGAATCCCAGGTGGGTGCGGCTGAAAATAGTGAGCTAGTACTTTCATCCTTCTGCTCGCAGTAGGTTTCCCACCAGTCCTTGACGCGGGGGGCTGCTTTGAGGAGAGCAAAAACAATCTTTTCCCAACTCGAAAATTCATGAACAGAAAAATAACCCTCTAGCAGATTTAACCATTTATCTACGGCATCTGCGTCTATCTGACCTTCGAATATGGGGATTTCAAAATTAACTTGTACCTTAAAGGGTGTGGCGTTTCCAGAGTAGCTGCTGGAAGCCGATGCATTGCTTCTCGGTAGCCGCTGAAGGATCTGGGCAAAACTGTCCATCATCGCGTTCCGTTGTCGCTCGAGGGCTTCTTCGAGCAAGATTTTGATGGGATCTCCTGCCCCCTCGTCTTTCTTCTCGTCCGCCATGGGAGGCCGTCGGGATTTGCGAGGCTGGTCTTGCAAAGGTTCAACCAGTTCAAGCCGTAACTCCTTATATCCCGACCTTGTTGGGGACATGCAAAGAAAAACAGAGAAAAAGCAGATCGCTCTGATACCACTGATCCGGATTTAAACAGGAACGCAACAAATTACAGAGATAACCATATACACAAAGATGCAGCGGAAATAATACTTCATTTCATTAATGGAAAATACTCAAATATGCTTACAACAGAAATGGAAATAAACTAGCTAGGGCGATGGTAGCTTATCTCTGAGAAGAGATGTGATGGCTACATGCCTCTGAACTGTCTTACAATGAGGCTCGGAGGCCTATTTATTGTTGAGAAACAATAGAAAACCCTTCACATTCCAAAACCTAACCCTAGAAGATGAAACGCCAAATTGTGGGCCCCATTTTTGGGTAAGTTGGTACATCAACTTCCCGGGGTCGCGAATTGGTCATACTATCTCCGTTTGACGTGCATGATAGCCCGTTGGAAAGATCTCTCCGAGGACTACGACGGAAAAGACGATTTTTATCAGCGGTAGATTTCCCAAAAAACGTCGTTTAGGGCCTCAAAACGGCTCCGGAAGTTCAGGACCCGAAAAACTGCTAAGAATAGTAAGTTGTGCTACAATTAAGGAAACTGAAAATGCTGAGAAAGACAATGGTGGGGGTCCAGGTGGACTTGGCAGGTGGCCACCAATATCCACCTGGATCAGCTGTCTCAGAAGACTGGGAAGTATTTGCCTAGAGTATACTGGGCAGAGGGACACTTCCACCTTGGGGCGAGATGTGGGCAGCTCTTCGCCAGGAAGAGATCAGACGGCAGTCGAAGACAGGTAGCAGCAGTAAGGGGATCAAAGTCAAGCAAGAGGAGGAAAATGTGGCCCTAGCATCTGAGGGAAAGCAGGAAAAGCAGACGAAGAAAGATCTCTCCAAGATCAAGTGCTTCTACTGTGGGGAGCTGGGCCATTATGCGACCCAGTGTCTAAGGAAGAAGAGTAAGGGAGAGTCTTCCGAGACTAAGGCAACGCTAGCATGGGCAGAGAAGGAAGTTTTGACAGACGATGACTGTGCCATGAGTGCACACACGCCGCTTGAGCGGAAGTGGGGAGACATCGAGCTGTACTCAGGCGGACTACAGGCGATGAGGGGCAGGATCCTCGAGGTACCCAACCTCTTGGATTAGACCTTGCTACGGGAACCCTGTCGAGGAGTAGCAGGATTGGCTGAGTGGGTAGAGACGGATGCGAATGGAGCGGTAGAGAGAGCTACAGTGTAGGAGTCCCGAGACAACGCGAGGCTAGCAGGCTGCAGTAGTGCGAGAGGCACAAGAGTGTTGCACCAGTGCAGGATGGCACAGAGAGGTGTGCGACGGTGCGAGATGCAAGGAGTTGTTGCTGCATCGCAGAGGTTAGAGAGGGAGCACTTGTCAGCGGCGGAGGGAGCTTCAGCATCAGCGGGTGTCTCTAGCCCAACAGGGAGGTCAGATTGGAGGATTAGTTACTTACTTCTCAGTAACTGAGTTGCAGTGTAGCAGTGGGCAACACAATGCAGCATGATGAGCGGAGGTGCAGTGATAGGAGAAAGGACCAATAGTAGCACAGATGCAGAGGGAGTTGCCGTACAGATGCAACAGTGGCAGTGGCAGAACCATGGCAGCAGTACAGGTTGCAGTAGTGCAGAGGATGTTGGGCAGCAAGGCCTAGCATCATCACAAGTATCGATGCCAGATGATCAAAGTAATACTCGGTGAGGAGTATTGCTGGAGCGCAGTCCTCGCTAAGAGGGAGTGTTGATTTGAGGTAGCATCGGATGTGCTCTAGCCACGAAATTTGGTGGAGAGGTTGGGGCACATGAGATCTCCAATACCTAGAAAGGGTTTGGACAGATTCTAAACAGATCAGGAGATATTAAAATAATTGATATTTTTAATGGAGTCCCTAAGTCTAAACTTAGGGAAAATAAAATATTAATGTGTATTAATATGAATCTGTGTTAGAATGGTCGAAAAGATATGGATCAAGCCAGATCTAATCTTAGCCGTTGATTAGGGACTTAATCTCGGCTGTTGAGATGTCAATAGGAAAAGTATAAGAGGAGGCTTGAGGGTCACTTGGAGAATACACTAGAGTGATCAATCATTCTATTCTCTAGAGCGGGGTTTGCTAAGAGAGATAAAATCAGTGATTGGAGTTGCAGCCGAGGGGCATTGAGTACAGAGAAACGGAGAGGCAGAGATAATGCCGGGAGAGCAGCGCAGGAGCCAGAGAGAGTGACGCAGTAGCAGCCAGGGCTCACGTAGGGTCACGCAGAGGTATTCGGGAGCTGCGCAGTGCTTCAGAGAGGCTAGCGTTGCCAACGCAGAGGGCCAAAAGGCTGAAGCAGGGCCTCTTGAGGCTGACGCAGACCCATTCAGGGTGACGTAGGGCTAGCGCTGGGCAGAGAGAGGTTGACGTAGTCCAAAAAGGTAGACGTTGGGGTTTCTGGGGCAGATTGGAGCTGAGGAGCTGCCGGAAGGTTTATCTGGGGTTTCCGCTGGGACATTTGTCTCAAACTAAGAGGTATAACTGCCAAGGAAATTCTCTGTTGGGTAGGCCAGTTTCAGCACCCAGATTGTATTATGATATTGCTTAATAAGAAAACCCTCAGATAGCTACACCGGTTTTCCCACATTGGGTTTTTCCGGGGACATTAGTCCAAAAATAATGGTGTCATATGGTGTGTTTGTTTTTGTTTCTTTTTAGTTGTTGATTTGTAATATGTTGAGCATGCATTAGTGTTTATTTTCAGTATTTACATTTTAAATAACTTGTTAAGGAAAATAACAAGTAGGTAGGAATAAATCGGATAAAGCGCATGGAGGGTTTCTAACAAAGTAAACTTAGAAACTTCAACATTTTCCATCCTTTTTTTTATGCCTTTCGTCTTTTTATGATTTTCTTTGATTAATTGCTTGGGGCTCAAGGAGTTAGAGCATGATGTATAAGATATACCAATGAATTCCCCCTTTTAAGGTGGGGCAGTTCATCGCCCACCAGGGGTTGGGACAATCATGGGTTCCTATATGATGAAGAAGGCTCATAGAACCTGTAGGAACTAAGGTGATGGCCATGATGATGGGGTAGAGCTCATGTATTGGCTTTTGCCCATGTGCTAAATGTATTTGTCCCGAACATCTTTTGCATTGTGTTGTACATTTTCCTGTTGAATGTGGCCATATATGATTTTATCTTTATTTTCAGCTGCATCAACCTCCGGGCTTCATTCTAGGCCATGACCCAAGGCGTGGGCAAGGGGAAGGGGCAAGCTAACCCTATGTGGACCTAGTGGAGGAATGTGAACCCAGGTGGGAGAAATGATGAATGGGGTAATAATGAATGGAAAGAGGGTAATATAAGCGGATAAAGAAGCGGGACTACACAACCAAAATCGAGGTTTCCCATGAAATACCATCCCTAGAGCCAAATGGTCAGCAAAAGAGATCCCATGGGACTAGAATCCAAGGTTAATACCTAAAGGGGGTCTAGGGGACAAGAGCATGGACCTAGCCCATTCTTTCCGCTGAATCTCCACAATAATCCATGCCCAGAAGTGTCCATGATAAGCAAACTGCAATACTCAATTTCCAAATGACAAGGCATACCTTTAGATTCGGGAGGCCCACCTTCAAACATACGATCATGGTAGATGGGCAAAGGACCACATGGATGGCTCAGGTGGCAGAGAAAATGGCACAATGAGCTAGCTAGTAGTTGTAAGGGGATGCTGGTTGCCGAATGAGGACCATCTTGGAGATTTTTTTTTCTCTTAAGGATATTACCCACAAAATGGTGGGTAACATCTGGCTCCAACTGGGACGTGATCTCTCGAAGAAGTGGGCGAAGCTACTTGAACGGGAGGTCACAAGAACTCCAACAATCTCTTGGTTATCATAGACCTGTCACCTGCACATATAATAGATGGAAAAATGCGGGGCAACATGCTTTCACGGCGTCTCATGATCGCACATGCTATATGTTAGGCTATGAAATCAACAAAAAATTAAATATGCAAATATGCATCTATCTATCATGAGCAATATCATATGACGCTAGTTCTAATGTAAAAATCAACATGCAATGCATCCTACCCTAACATGCATGTGATAGTGATAGTGCTAACGCTAAGTGTAATCATAAAGCTAGTGCAACCAACATATCATCGTATTAATAAACATATGCCTGCGAGTATGACTACTTATGTAGCAAATACCCAAGCGAATGCAAATCCAAACACATGGAGGATTTTGCGGGCGGGAGGTGGGAAAATATGATGCCCACACATGGATGATTATTTGAGAAGAGGTGAGAAAAGGATTTAATCTAGTCCGTGACATCTTCTTTTGCAACCAAAATATAGAGATGTCAACAACCAAGCTCATAAACTTTCGATGGATGACGACCTCCAACATATCACTTCCACTATCATTCTTATTATTACATCATGGCTTATGGCCTTCATCGGGTCACGATTAGTAGGAAAGGGAGGTCGATGAGATGGAGAAACACAAGTAGGTTGCACATGATGATTACATAGAAGAGGGGAGACTATGGAGTGATCAAAGCCTCGAGGGTGCATCCAAGGAGGAAAAGTATAATTAGTGATGGGATTTTCCTTGACACTATACTTGGGAAGGGAAAAGGGCTCACAGTTACTTGAGATCATATGACCAGGGGTGAGGGAATCACTTGATGAAGACCCAAGATGATGACCAATAGGAAACAGGGAGAAAGAAGTATTGTATTCAACGGGTTGTGCTTTCCCAAAGTCATAATCTAAAGGCTCAAGTGATTTGAACATAGAATCATACTCAGGAGAAGTGGGAGCCTTATCAATTCCCTTAGTATCAAAGATCGGGTCTCTCTTAAAAGGAAAGTTGATCACTTCCAACTGCCCCTCTTTATGCAAAGGCAAATGAAGATTCTCCTTCCCAAGGGTATCAATGGGTATGTCATCATAAATAGTGCCCGAGGGGAAGGGAAGACTAATCTCATCCTCATCCTCTTTATCGGTGTCATAAATGGGAGCACAATCAAATTGAGGACCAACAATTTCCCATTTCTCCTTTTCAATGTGGAAATAATCTTCAATGTCATCTTTCAAGGGGCTAATGGGATCATCTCTCTCAAGGTTTTCAAAAGAGGATTCATCGAGAGTAATATCCTTGAGAAAGGTAGGGTTGGTCTCAATTTCACTTTCCATAAATTCATCCTTCCCAGCACATGTGTCCTCAAAATCATCATTTTCATCATGTGGACCCAAGGAGGACTCGTCTTCTTGCTTATTACCTAGATTCTCAATGTCTTGATGATGCTCGATGAAAGCTTCCTCTTGGTGTACTTGAAAATGTCTAAGAAATCCCTCAACGAACTCTTCAATAGATGAAATGCTACTAGGTTCGTGATCATGCAACCATGAGTTATGACCACCGAGCGACCCCATTAACAACAACCTAAGTACATCTTGGTGGACAACGTTCTCTCTTGAAGCATGCACATTAAATATTTCTACGTGGTTAATTCCGGAGAGTGGATCACCATCAAACATGGGCATCCCACGTAGCATCCTTCTCGCGACATGATTAGGATGTCCAGGGATGCTAGCAATGTCCAAAGCGGGAAATTTATGAAAGAATGACATATGTAGGACTCGACAGGGTGAAATTAAAAATGCCTAGAAAAATGCTTTCTTCACCCTACAAGAATTGACCTTAAAGTTCAATGAAGAACTAGGGCTTCGTTGTTCCATTGGAGTTGCCAGTAATGATATGTCAATATGTTGTATGGGAAACAAAACACATGTTTCGTGTCCCTAGCGACGGCGCCAAAATGTTACCGCTCAACCTAGCAGGGGACCAAAGGGGGGTCCCTAAAGGGAAAATGCTAGGCCAAGGGCAACAAATGGAGACTTAGCCCACTGTCACCTCAGCTAAGGCTCCTTTCTATTTATGGACGTTCACTGATGGGAGGAGACCTAGTATGTATGAAGTCATTGATGAAGGATAAGTCAATGGATATGAGTGACCTAAATAAACCCTTTCCCAGAAGAGTTTGAAGGATGGAGCTTGCTTGCTTTCTAAGCAAGGTACTATGTATTCTAGGGAAAGGAAGAGAGGATTCGAGGGTTAGGTTTATGGGATAAGACTTGTGAAGGGGTTCCCCAATCCCTAAAGTCCTTGTTGGAATTGGTATCCCGGATGGTTCTTGAAGAATGATCTTTCAAAAGAGCGAAACCATATGGGGCCAAGTGGCCCTGGTCTAGGGTATGGAGAGAGTATGTAGCAACCAATGATATTCTTACCCTAGACAAGGTGGGGGAAAGGATCAAAGAAAGAATTTCACTTGAAGATGTTTTTTTGACCCTATGAGGTACTAGCGTCGGGGATGGCAGTGCAAGTTTTGATCTCGGAGCTAGGGCTTGGCTTTTCTCCCAACTCCACTGTCAGAATGACTTCAAAATTGGAGGAGAGATTGAGGAAAGGCCAACGCAGGAGACCCTAGGAGTTAGAATTTTTTGGAGGGCTAGCTTGTCGGGAAATTGTTGCCCTAGGTACCCCAACTTGGTTAGGCCATGGAAGGGTGTGAAAGAATAAGATTTTTAGTGACTACCCTTGGTAGATTAGTGCCTTAATCTTCGGGAGAATGGAGTCTATGATGAATATGAGTAGGATTTCTTGGTTCCCAGTCAAGGATACCTTAAGATCACTTCACTAGCCTTCTAGGTCAAGGAGAAGCAACCCTGCAACTTTTATACTTCGATGTGCAAAGGAAATGGCTTATCAAGGTCAAATTCTTTGATAGAATTATCTCTAGGAGATTTTTCTCATATTACATGGCCCATACATTGAGAGATGCTATAATAGAGACAAATTCCACAATTTTAAGCAGTAAATGCATGCATCAATTAGCCCTAGAACAACGAAAGTCCCAGTCCAACGTACATGACAAAAGTAAACAAGAATAACATCAAAAAGCATGTACTTACATGTAACAAAGTATATCCAACCATTCACAATTGACAAGATAGAAGCTCCAAGAGAAAATAGACCAATATCCACACATCAAAATTCATCCATAAAGCTCCAATTCATATACTAAGAAAAAGTGCGAAATTCTCAAGAGAGGGAAGAGATCCAATCCAAAGTGATGATGAGCAAATGAGCTCACATCACTTGTATTTATACACAACTTGGGAGTTCGAATTAGCCTCCTTGGCCTACATAAGCTCCAAAAATAAAATAATGTTCTAATAATTCAACTTTTGGTGACAAGCCCACCAAACAAGCTCATAAATGAAAAAGTAGGCCTCTCAAGAGGTAAAATAATAATCTATGCATGTTGTAGGGCCCTCTAAGAGGCCTAATGAGTTCCATGGGTGCCACAACGAAGAATAGGATCCTCAAAAGTAGTAGACAAGGGCTTGGCCCCTTGTAATAACTTTTGGTGCTCCAAATGACATGTGGGGGCACACAAGTGTCCTCATGGGTCTCCAAACAAAATAAAGTTCCATGCAGATCGTCTGCAAGAGCTAGGATGATGGTGTAGGTGATGCCACATCATCGTGAAAGTCCTGGATCATTTGCCAAGTGTATGGTGTAGATCTGGGGCCAACTGGGCATGATAGATCAGGTGCATCCTCCTCGCCCAATAAGTGAACCACGAGCAATCTCGAAATGGCTATGGGGTTCCATGGAGTGCAATCTGTTGCTGTGGAGGTCCATGGCTCTCAATGCTCACCTTACATATGCCAATGTAGCCCTTTGGAGGATTGGGACCCCATATAGGGAGACCAAACCCAAGGTGGAAACCATTTGCAATCTTGCATAAGATCCAATGCGTCCCCTAGCCTTCCAGTACAACAAGTCATTAGATAAATCGAGTAAATGAGCATACCTAATCATGGACCACAGGTGGGGACTTCATAATGGCCTACCCTTCCATAATGTGCTTTGGGATGTGCCAATGTCTCCTAAACTCCAAATGGGGTTAACCAATAATCCTATTAGGTGGTTTCTACTTATAAAGGGGACAATATATTCAAGGTACGTCCTTCAAAAAGTGGTGGCATGTGACAGATTGGTGAATGAAGTATGGAATGACAAGGGGCAACCCTGGGTCACATGTTGGGGTACAAGGGTAGCTAATAAGAGGGAAGCACACACTTGGGTTCATAATGTGTAGGAGGGAGCAATTGTGGTACATGAGGTGCCCCGACTTTGATTTTTCCACCCTTCTTTTATGCCTTTTGCCTTTTTATGATTTTGTTTGATTATCTGCTCGGGGTTCAAGGGGTTAGAACATGATGTATAAGATATAAAATTGAATTCCCCCTTTTAAGGTGGGGCGGTTCATCGCCCACCAAGGGTTGGGACAATAATGCATTCCTATATGATGAAGAAGGCTCATATAACCTGTAGGAACCAGGGTGATGGCCATGATGATGGGGTAGAGCTCATATATTGGCTTTTGCCCACGTGCTAAATGTATTTGTCTTGGCCATCTTTTGCATTGTGTGGTACATTTTCCTGTTGAACATGGCCATATATGCTTTTATCTTTCTTTTCAGCTGCATCAACCTTTGGGCTTCATTCTAGGCCATGACCCAAGGCGTGGGCAAGGGGAAGGGGCAAGCTAATTCTATGTGGACCTAGTGGAGGAATGTGGACCCAGGTGGGAGAAATGATGAATGGGGTAATAATGAATGGAAAGAGGATGATATAAGCGGATAAGGGAGCGGGACCACACAACCAAAATTAGGGTTTCCCTTGAAATACCATCCCTAGAGTCAAATGGCTAGTAAAAGAGATCCCATGGAACTATAATCCAAGCTTAATACCTAAAGGGGGTCTAGTGGACAAGAGCACAGGCCTAGCCCATTCTTTCCGTTGAATCCCCCCACTAATCCCTGCCGAGAAGTGTCCATGATAAGCAAACTACAATACTCAATTTCCAATTGACAAGGCATACCTTTAGATTCGGTAGGCCCACCTTCAAACATATGATCATGGAAGATGGGCGAGGGACCACATGGATGGCTCATGTGGTGGAGAAAATGGCACAATGAGTTAGCTGGTGGTTGTAAGGGGCTGCTAGCTGCTGGCTGAGGACCATCTTGGAGAAAGAATTTCTGGTAGAGATATTACGCACAAAATGGTGGGTAACAGGGCTCAAACCTCTTCTTTATGCCAATAGAACCTCCAATAACTTCATCCTTGGCTATGGCTGCCTTAACCAGAACTTGGTTTGTCATTAGACCTTCCTTGAATGCTAAAACAGAGTTGTCCTTTGCTCCTGCGACCAACTCTTTAAGGCCACGGTCTGCTCATTTTGAGCTTGCCTTAGAGCTCTGTTGCCACTCATACCAATAGGGGACCTAAAAGGGGTTCCTAAGAGGGCAACTGCTAGGTTAAGGGTAACAGTGGAGGCCTAGGTCACAGCCACCACAACTAAGTCTCCCTGCTCTTTACTGACTTTCACCGATGGGAGGAGTCTCGGTAGCGTAGGGATCACTTGTAAAGTATATGTCAATGCATAGGTGGAAAGTGACCTTGTAAACCCTTTCCCAGGATGGAGTGAAGAATGGAACTTGCTTGCTCTTTAAGCAATGGACTTGATCCTCCAGGGGTAAGGGGTGAGGGAGAAGGAATAGGCTTATAGATGAGGTCCTCAATCCCTATAATCCTTGGGAGACTTGGATTCCCTAATGATCCTTGACAAATAATCTATATTGAGAAGTTGGAGGAAATGGGGCTAAGGGGAGCTAGCCCAGGCTTGGGGATGGAATGTAGCAACCAATGATGTTCCTATCCTGGACAAGGTGAAAGGAAAGGACCAAACAAGAATATTTACTTCAAAAGGTTGAATTGATTCTGTTGAGGTCTAGCCTTGGGGATGCCTAGGCAAAATTCGATCCTAGGGCTAGGGCTTGGGATTCCAGGAGATTCCACTATTAAAATTGCATCAAAGTTGGAGGAGAGGGAAGGGACCCACCACCACAGTAGCCAGTAGGAGATCGAAGTTTTTCCTTTGGTCAATTCCCAAGAAATTGATGCCCTAAGTGACCTTTGAGGGCTAGACCTTAGAAAAAGGTGTTAAAATGTGAAAAAGGTGAAGGAGATGACCACCCATTTTAGGGATCAATGCCTAATTCACTTGGGTATATGGAGTCAAGGATGGTGATGAGTAAGAATTGGTTTCTTGATCAAGGAGGCTTGGAAAGTCAACTTCATCCAATGTTGAGAGATAAGAAAAGTGACCTTAAAGCATTATACTTTAAAGCAAATGATGCAATATTATCGAGACAAATAATCTCTAGGACATTTCATTCATATAACATTGGCCCATATATTAAATTAGCTAAAACATGCTTAATTCCACATTTCAATTGTGTAGCAACTAGCCCTAATTTTAACACTTTGCAACAAGAAGAATAACAACGTCACAATTTACTTACAACGTTATAGAATATATCCAACTAGCATTTTCTTTACAAGACAAAGCTCCAAGACAAGAAAAATAGCCCAAATCCATACGTCAAAATTCATCCATCTCCAAAAATATCCTCCAAGGAAAAAATGCGAAGTTCTCTATGATTAGAGACATCCCAAATCAAGTGATGATCGAAATAAGTGTATCTAACATCAATATATAGCCTCCTAAGGAGTTCGAATTAGCCTATGGGCCTACATTAGCTCCTAATGATAAAATAATGTGCAAATAAAACCCCCATTGGTGACAAACGCACCAAACTAGCTCACAAGTGTAAAAATAAGCCTCACAAGGGGCCAAATAATAATATGTACATGTCGTGGGGCCTTCCAAAGGCCTAATAATGTCCTGAAGTGCCATATTGAGGAATAAATTCCTCAAAATATGATGGACAAGGGGGTGGCCCCGTGTTCTCCAAGTAGTAGATGTGTGGTGCTCCTAGTGGGTTTGAGGGCCCATAAATGACCCCATGGGTCTCCATATGAATCAGAAATGCTTGTAGATCCTCTACAAGGGTCTGAGTGGTGGAATGAATGTTGTCATGACATCCTACAAGTCCCGAGACCCCTGCCAAGTGTGTGGGGCTCCTGTGGGGGCTTGTTGGGCATAATGTACCAAGCATGTCACCATCATCCCAAAAGTGGATTGCTAGTAGTCTCTGAGCATCGATGAAGATCCGTGGAGTGCTGTCCGCTGCTGTGGAGGCCAATGGGTCTTGATCTACACCCTATATGTGCCAATGTAGACCTCTGGGAGTTGGGATCTTGTATAGAGAGACCAAACCCAAATGGAACCACCTGTAATCCTGTATAAGATCCAATGTGTCCCCTAGGCTTCCAGCACAACCAATCATTAAAATAATTGGGTAAAAGAGTTTACAAATCATGGATAACAAAGTGGGCACTTCATAATGGCATGCCCTTCCGTAGTGGGCTTTGGCATGTGTTAGTGTCTTTAAGCTCCAAAGGCGATTAACCAAGTAACTTATTGGGTGGTTTCAGCCTTTAAAGGGTATAGCATGTCCAAGGTACATCCCTCTAATGGGGGTAGCAAGTGATAAATAAGTGGAGTGGAGTAGGGAATGAGAGGGGCAATCCTGGGCCACATATTGGCGCATAGGGTAGCTAGATAAGGGGAAGCCCACACTTGGGTATGTAATGTTTAGGAGGGAGCAATTGTGATACATGAGGTGCCCCGAACCTGATTTTTCCACCCTTCTTTATATGCCTTTTGCCTTTTATGAATTTCCTTTAATTAACTGCTCATTGCTCAAAGGATAAGAGCATGATGTGTAAGATCTAACAGTGATTACCCCTTTTAAGTAGGACGGTTCATTGCCCTCTAGGGGTTGGGACAATCATGGGTTCCTGAATGATAAATGAGGCTCATCTAGGGCCTATGGAACCAAGGTGATGGCCATGGATTGGGGTAGAGCTCATGCATTGGCTTTTGCCCACATGCTAATTATTTTGTCCCGACCATCTTTTGCATTTTGTGGTACAATTTCCTGTTAAATGTGGCCAATTATGCTTTTTCTTTTTCTTTTAATTGCTTCAACCTTTGGGGCATCATTCCAGGCCTGACCCAAGGTGGGGGCAAGGGGATAGGGAGGCTAGCCCTATGTGGACCCAGAATGGAAATGTGGACCTAGGTGGGAGAAATGATGAATGGGGTATAGCGAGTGGAAAGGGAGTAATATATGTGGGTAAAGGAGTGGTCCACACACCCAAAGTTGGGGTTTCCCAAGTAGTAGCACCCTAGAACCAAATGGTCAATAAAGGAGATCCCGTGGGACTAAGATCCAAGGGTAACAACCAAAAGAGATGAAGGGGACAAGAGCAAAAACTAAGCCCACTCTTTCTGCCAAATCCCCCCATCAATCCAGACCCAGAAGTATCCATGATAAGTAAACCCAATACTCAAGTACCAAATGACAAGACATACCTTTAGATTTGGGAGTCCCACCTTCAAACGCATGATCAATACAGGTGGGTGAGGGACCACATGGTTGGCTCAAGTGGCAGAGAAATGGCACAACGAGCGAGTAGGAGGCTGCAAGGGGCTGCTGGCTATCGGCTGAGGCTTATGATGGAGGAAAATTTCTCCAGGGGATGTCACCCATGAAGTGGTGGGTAACATCTGGCTCCAACTAGGACGTGATCTCTCGAAGCTACTCAAACGGGAGGTCACGAGAACTCCATCAATCTCTTGGTCACCGTAGGCCTGTTATTTGCACATGTCAAAGATCAAACCCATGGGGCATCATGTTTTTCACAGTGTCTTATGATCACCCATGCTTAATGTTATCCCATAAACCAACAAGAAATAAAATATGCATTTTTTTTTAAATGCAATCTAATCTATCATGAGAAACATCATATGAGGTTAGTTCTAATGCAAAAATCATCATGCAATGCATCCTACCATAGCATGCATATAGTACAAAGTCAAGTGCCTTCAGGAAAGTACTCCTTGAGGAGTTGCCCATTTATGGGAAGGGGAACCGACTCACCTTCTTTAGTTTCCAAGTGATATGAGTTTATCCCTGTGGTGTCGATTATCTTGAAGGGCCCTATCCATAGATTATCCCATTTTTTATGCATACCCGACTTCTCCCTTCTTTTATCCCACAAGAGTACAAGGTCCCCAGGTTTAAATGTTCTAGTTTGCGTGTGTTTGTCAAATGTAGTTTTCATCTTGTCATGGCCACGGGCAATTTGATCAAGGGCTTTCCTCCTGTTTTCATCGCTTTCAATGATTTGTTCAATACGGGATTGTATAGCATCTTGTTGCTCGGGGAAGGCTTTTAAGCACTCAAGGACAGGTAGTTGGAGATGCATAGGTAGCTTGGCCTCAGACCCATACACCAATTGAAAGGGGCTGAAATCGGTGGAAGCCTTTACCATGGTTCTGTCAGCCCACAAGGCATATTTGATCTTGCTATCCCAATCCCTCTTGTGTTTGTCCATAGTTCTCTTGATGATCTAATGAGGTTCTTGTTGCTTGATTCAGCTTGGCCATTACCCTGGGGGTAATAATTAGAGGAGTGAGACAATATTATACCATATTTGTTACAGAGGGATGTGAGAGCCATAGAATCAAAAGCTTTAGCATTGTCAGTGACAATCTTGGCAGGAACCCTGAACTTGGTAATGATTTTGTCCTCAAGGAAATCCATGACTACTTGGTCAGTCGTTGTTTTGGTTTGTATGGCCTCCACCCATTTGGTGAAATAGTTGGTTGCTATGAGGATCCACTTATGGCCATGACTTGAATTTTCCTTGAACTCACCGATGAAGTCCAAGCCCCATTGCTGAAAGGGGGCGTCCACCACCACATTTTCCAAGGGCATGGCGGCCAAATGCTTCTTTCGACATAAAATTGGCATGGTTGGCATTTTTTTACGAAGTTCAAGGTATCAACAAAGATGGTGGGCCAATAGTAGCCTGCCCTCAAAATCTTGTGAGTGGTGGTTCGGGCAGCATAATGTCCCCCACAAAACCCAACATGAAACTCTTTTAGTAATTTCTTAGATTCTTCTTTATTGACACACCTAAGGATCACCCCATCGGGGCTCATCCACCTGAGTCCATTTTGGGTTAGGTAGAACTTAGAGGCCTTCAGCCTTAGGGATCTTCTTTTGTGGTCTGTTAGGTGAGGAGGGGCATATATGTTGCGCAGATAATAGACTATGTCCTTGTACCATTCATCCTCCTCAAGTTCGATAGTAGTAGCGCATAGTTGCTCTTTCTCTCCTTCTCTAATGGCCTCGTTATTGCTTTCAGTCATCATTTCGGCCAAGCCTTGGCCCCGGATAATTTTCTTTGGGCAAATGTCAAGATCATATTCCTAGATTTTGGACACCCATTTTCCCCTAGATCCAAGACAATCAGATTGGGACAACACATCTTTGATAGCAGGGTACAGGACATATGCATATATCTTGTTGTACCCGACATAGGCCCGAAATGCTTGACAGACTTGACAAGGGCGTATGCTTGTTTTTCGGTGATGGTGTATCTTGTTTCAGCGTCACAGAGCGGTTTGCTCATAAAAGCTATTGGTCTCTCGTCCCCATTATCGTCCTTTTGCATAAGTATCCCAACAATAGTGTCTTTAGAGGCAAAGGAATAGATGATAAAATCCTTAGTGTAGTCAGGGCTAACAAGGACGGGAGTGGAAGCAATCCTTTTCTTTATTTCCTCAAAGGCTTCATTTGTTGTAGGATCCCACGTGTACGGGGTGTTTTTCTTCAAGAGGTTGCTCATTGGTTTGACAATTTCAACAAAGTTTGGTATGAATCTTCTCACAAAATTGATTTTGCCGAAGAATGACCTTAAAGTGTCTTGATTTTTGGGATAAGGAATATTGCTAATAGCTTGGATTCTCTCGGGGTCAATGCTAATCCCATCTTTGGAGACCACATGTCCAAGCAATTTACCTTTGTCCACAACAAAGATTGACTTTTTAGGATTAAGAGATATGCTGTATTGCTTGCATTTCTCAAATACCTTCCTCAGATGCTTGCAATGGTCTTTTCTTTCCTTGGAGGCCACGGTCAAATCATCTTGATAGATCTCCATGATCTTCCCGATGAGGTCTCTGAAGGCGAAGTCCATGGCCCTTTGAAAGGTAGACCCAACGTTAAGGAGGCCAAAGGGCATTCTAAGGTACATGTATGTTCCCCATGGTGTAGTAAAAGCAGTTTTCAAGCGATCTTCCTCTTTGACAATGACTTGGTTGTATCCTAAGAAGCCGTCCAAGAATGACATCATTTGAGACCTAGTTATTCTTTGTAGTAGGTTTTCCATGTTGGGCAAAGGGTAATTGTCCTTTAAGCATCCACAGTTAAGGTCCCTGTTGTCGCACGGATTGACACGACAACGCTCAGACCGGGGGCTGTCACTCTGATCCCCGATCCCTCCGTTTAAGCCTGTCTCCCGTGGCTAAGGGGGGTAGTCCCTGTGAGGTGATGAGACCAACTGTCGACCAGTTGGTTGGGAGACACGAGATACGATATAAAAAGCACTAAAATGATTTGATTAATTGAGCAGACCAGTGCCTTAAGAGATTATTGTTAAAATGATTACTTGTTAGATATAGAAAAATAAACCGTGAACAACAATCATTTGTCATCAAAAGGTATCAGCGAAATCACATAACCAAACGATATCCAGCGACTGAGAATTTTTGAAAAAAGATAAATGCTTTAAACCACCACGAGAATCCTAGACCATTAACTAGATATCATATTCGCATCTTGACTTGAAAAATTCAGATCTTAAGATATAACATGAAAAACAACTGAAACTGGCAAAAATGATTTTCCAAATTTTTTATGTGATAAAATGAAACCTAAAAACCCTAAACCCTGATAAAAACTGCATAAAGCAAAAAATTTGAAACCCTAGATCAAAGAAAATTGAAACCCTAAGACAACTGATTAATTTACAGATTTGGCCCCTCAACAGCCAGATTCAGCAATAAGAACGGAAATATTTTAACGAAACGAAAATTTCAGATTTGTCACTGTGAAGAACTTCAGAAAATTTCTCATGCAAATCAAATAAATAAACCGAATGATAGACCCAGGATCAAATCCAACTGGGCTCAGCAAAAAATGCTTGCGGGAGTTGGCTGGTTCAGCCGAGAACTTCCCCGAACGCCCACAAAATTCCTTCAGAAAATGTTTTCTGCACAGCTCAAAACAACCGTCAACAAAGAGGGCAAAAATGCTGCTAGATCTCAAACAGTAATGGAGATACCTGCCATTACTTCAGAAACCCTAACAGCACCCAAACCCCAGCAAGTGAACAAGATACCTGTGCTCACAATACTCTATAAGAAGCTAATATTAATGGCTGAAAATAACATATGCAAAAAATGAAATGATCTCACAGCATTCCAAGAGAGTAACACCAGCAAGATATGGACCCCAAAGTCTTCCTTTATTAACCAGAAACAGATTTACAAGAGAGCTTCTTCAGTGTTAGACTCACAGATCGAATGAATCGACAATGACTCCTAGCACCCTATTTAAAGGAAATGACTCCAACGGCTAGTTCGATTGATCCATGTAGAAATGATCTCGACCGTTGATGAGGATCAAGACATCTCTTGATCTCATCCGTCGATTTATTCCCTTAAATTTTTTTTAATTTTTTATTATTTATTATTTTATTTTATTTTTTAAATTTTTAAATTTTTTATTATTATTTTTTAAATTTTTAAATTTTTTATTATTATTTTTAAAATTTTTAAATTTTTTATTATTTATTATTTTATTTTTATATATATTTTTTAAATTTCTTAATTTTTATTTATTTTATTATTATTTTTTAAATTTTTAAAATTTTAAAATTTTTTATTATTATTTTTAAAATTTTTAAATTTTTAAATTTTTTATTATTATTATTTTTTTAAATTTTTAAATTTTTTATTATTATTTTTTAAATTTTTAAATTTTTAAATTTTTTATTATTATTTTTTAAATTTTTATTTATTTTATTATTTTATTTCATTTTTTTAAATGGATCATCGAACTAAGCCTTTGGAAACATCACCTAAGACCTAGGACTTAGGACTTACGAGGGGATTTAAAACATTTTCAACCCTCAAGACACATTTCATGATGACTTTTTACAATTTACATCTCAAGGGGACAAACCCACTTAATACAGACCCTCACAAAACACCCAGTTCTGCGACACAACTATAATCTAGCAGATCAACACACTAGGATTCTCCTAAAGTTCCAATGACAAAATCCATCCCGGCTTTGGGGTCAGGTTTGAAGGAAAACTCTGTCGATCCGTGGATCGGTGAGACGAAAAACCTTCCGGGACATAGATTATCATAGAAAGTTAGGTCCACCTAGGCAATTTTACATACATGACTCATGTCTGCTAAGATTATTTACAATTAATACATGCAGACTGGGTTTACAATCAGATGATCAAGCTGTTGATGACTGCTGGATGGCACGGACACGCTGATCAGGGGCTGCCCCTTTTTGCAAAGAAAAGGGGGGTGTACTGCATGGGTAGTTGACCAGTAGAGGTCAACAGTCCCTAAAGTCAATGCACATCCTGATATTACCAGTCTTTTTGCGAGTGATCACAGGGTTGGAGATCCATGACGAATGTCTAATGGGGGCAATGATCCCTACGTCAACCATCTTTTGGAGCTCTTCCTTTATGAGAGGGGCGAGTTTTGGATTCATCCGTCTTAGTTTTTGCTTAACAGGTTTCACCCCCTCCTTGAGAGGAATGGTGTGTTGGATAATCTCAGGGCTATATGCCTTTAAGTCATCATATGACCAGGCAAAGACATCCTTAAACTCTCTTAGCAGGTTTTCGAGCTCCTCCCTTTCCCTTCTAGAGAGGTTTTTTCCAATCTTGATGATTTGGGGAGAGGTCACAGATCCCAGGTTTAGATCTAGTGTGTTAAGAGTTTTCTTGGTTACTATTAGTAATGCTAGAATCATTCCTGTCAAAGTGTTGCTCATTGATGACATCCTTCTCTCTTGAGCGGGAACTTTCATGGTCTTGCAGGAAGTTATTTATGTCTTGGTCATCTTCAAAAACAAGCCAGTGTTCTTCATAGTCAGGGATGGAAGGTCTATGAATTGTATCAATGATGCATCTGCCTTTTCTTGCAACATCATGAGGGATAATTGTGAAAGTGGAAGCGGCCACAACCAAGGTGTTAGCCATGTCGTTCAAAGATTTGTCAAATGCTCGGAAAGATAAATCATCAAACCCTTTAAGCATGTGAGTGATTCTTTCTTTGTAGGGTTTCAATTTCTCGTCCTTTGTGTCAAAAGTTCCCCTAATTTGCAAGATAACTAGATCAGAATCCCCTATTATGATTAATTTTTGAATCCCTCTAGATTTGACTGCTTCAAGACCCAACAAAAGGGCCTCATACTCGGCAATGTTATTAGTGCAAGTGAATTGGAGTCTTATTGAAAACAAAAGATATTCTTTGTATGGGGAGATGATCACAATGCCAACCCGCGACCCAGATTTGGAATGCACCCCATAAAAGTACATTACCCATAACCCTAGATGGGGAGGGGTAGCAACATGTTCATTTTTGAAAAGCCTCCATTCCCCAATGCTGTCACTCTCTTCTTTTAGGTTACTTTCATCTTCGTGAGACGAGGCAATCATAGGGGCAGAGAATTCATGTCTAGGAATCGATGCATAAGAGTTTTCTTTCCATGGGAGATAGATGACAGAGCCATCTTCATTCATGGATAGATTGAGATCCTCAATCAACTTTTTGGACACAATCATTCCCCATGTTGGGGGGGTTTCTACCACAACTATATTGATGGAGAATCTTTTTTCCAGATATGTATGAAGAAAGGTTTTTACCCCTTCCATGATCCCACATACCTTAAGCTTGTCGAAGTTCAAAATCATCTTAGAGAAACATTTCCTTGAAAGCTTGAGTCCTAGCTTTTTCATAATGCTTGAAGGCATGATGTTGATAGGGCTACCAGAATTTAGGATGCAATTCCTTAAGGTGAATCCATTTAATCCAAAGGTGATGTAGAATGGGTTGCTTATATCCAAGGCTATCCTTAATGGGACCTTTAAGATAGGGTCAGGGGGCTTCTCCTTCACTTCGGAGGATGGTTGGGGTAAAGCATCTTCTTCATTAGGGGAAAGATCCTCATCATCAAATGAACTATCTTCCTCGACCCAAAGCATGTTGATAGATGTTTGCCTCATAGATTGATCAAGGTCAAATATGATATTTTGGGCTTGGAAGAGGCTATCAGGTTGCTTATTTCGGGTATCAAAAGCTAGCTTTCCTGTGAAGGAATTCAAGTACACCGCCAAGGTTATTTCTTTTGGAGGGGTTAAGTTATATGGGAAGGCATGAATGATAGAATTAAACCTGTGATTGAATTTGGCAATGGATTCATCATTCCTTTTTTCGATAGACAAGAACCCCTTGTATAATTGAACCACATCCTTTTCATGGTACCATCTCTTTTCGAATGTTTCAAGCAACTCCTCCCATGAAGATATAGATGATGTGGGAAGGGAAAAATACCATTCACGGGCCTTTCCTATGAAGCTTGTGGCAAAGGCAATTATGTGGTTGAACTCATTATAAGATTCCCCACATGTCAGGCCCTCAACTCTTAGAAGGTGCTCCTGAGGATCCTCCTCCCCACTAAATGTAGGTATGTCATCATCTTCAAGCAGGGGGTGAATAGTGCCCCAATCACTTTTGAAAGGTTGAGAGGCACGAAGATTTTATGCTTATGTTTTAGCCTCTTGAGCTTCCTATCAAGGAAAGAGACACGAGATTCATGTTTTTCTCTATGATGATAGGTTAGTGTCTTAGGGCCTTCCATCTTGAGATGGAGATTGTGGAGTCGCCAGAGGAATATTAAGAAATGTCGTTAATGAATCAATTCCTCGATGATTCACCAGGGAGGCAGACCTATGTCCCTGACAACGATGCTAGAAATGTTACCACTCAAAGCAATAGGGGACCTAAAAGGGGTTCCTAAGAGGGCAATCGCTAGGTTAAAGGCAACAGTGGAGGCCTAGCCCACTGTCACCACAGCTAAGTCTCTCTGCTCTTTACAGACTTTCACCGATGGAAGGAGTCCCGGTAATGTAGGGATCACTTGTAAAGTATATGTCAATGGATAGGTGGAAAGTGACCCTGGAAACCCTTTCCTAAGTATAGAGTGAAGAATGGAACTTGATTGCTCTTTAAGCAAGGGACTTGATCCTCCAGGGGTAAGGGGTGAGGATTAGAGGGTTGAGGGAGAAGGAATAGGCTTATAGACGAGGTCCTCAATGTTGATTTTTGTAGCATCAGATGTGTTCTAGCCACGAAATTTTGTGGAGAGGCTATAATACATGTATTCTCCAAAACCTAGAAATCGTTTTTGGAAATTCCACCTAGAGATGACTTAATTAAAATGATTAACTTTTTTAAATGGTTCCCTAAGTAATTAACTTTTTTAAATGGTTCCCTAAGTCTAAACTTAGGCAATCTGGTTAAATAAAGGGTATTAATTAAGTCATGGTGAGAATCTTCTAGAAGAAGACATGGATTGACTTCTAGTTAATCTTAGCCATCGATTATGTTTTAATCTTGGCCGTTGGTGCTCCAACAAAAGATTAGAAGAAGAAGGCGATGGGTAGATGGAGAACACACTAGAGCAAATACTCAGTTGCTCAAGCCAATTGATTTTCTCAGTGGCTGGAGTTCGGCGATAGAAAATCGAATCAGAGAATGAGTTGCAGGTGGGAGAGAGAGGGCATCAACATAGTTGGAGAGTGCAAGGCGAATCTAGAGGAGGCAACACAAAGGAGGGATGCAGGTCAATGCAATGAAAGGGTTGACGTAGGGCCCAAGAAGTCACTGCGCAGAGAGTGATGCAGAAGGGCCAACGAAAGAGGCAGGAAGTCCTCTTCGGGGTCAAAAAATTGCAGTGAAGTGTGGGAAAGTCACCAGTAAATTTCTCTCAGTGACTCTTTCTCTATTTTTTCTTGTACATAAATTATTGCTGAAGATTAATAAAAGAAACCCTCATCTGCTGCATCGGTTTTCCCACATTGGGTTTTTCCGGGGACAATTGTCCAAAAATAACTGTCACTGTGGTTATATGTGCTAGTATTTTCTTTGTATTTATTTTTCACAGAATTTTATTTGTGAAGGCTGCAGTGTATGTATTTTGATATTTGCCGTAGAAAACTGCAAATAATTTGTTTAAGTAATTTAACAAATAGAAGAAATATTATCAGTTATTGCAGTAGGATTCAAGATCACCGAATTTTCACATGGTATCAGAGCACTGGTAAAAGCAGGAAGAACTCAGTTGCAGACAGAAGAAGGATTTCAAAAGTACTACGTAGGTAGCAGTTCGAAACTGGAGAGAGACTGTGCAATCCTTTTTGCTAAGTAAGGAAATTTTTTTGTGGAAAATAATTCTCTGAGTAAGTCCACAAAGAATAATAGTTTTCAAATCGAGATTTGTCAGAGGCAGAGGGAGCATCACAGTAGTTTCCACGCAGAGCAACGAATTCAGTGTTGGGAAGGAAATAGCACAAAAGATTATGGATAATCAAGAAGCCTCAGAATTATTTTCCAAATTGGAAGAAGAGTTTTCGTGTCTTTCAGGATTGGCTTCAGATGGTATCTGGTATATTGATACCGGAGCTTCATCTCACATGACTGGAGTAAGGGAATATTTATCGAACTACAAAGAGGAACAAATGGACTTCCAGAACACAATGGGAAATAAAACGAAGTATACTCCAGTAGGGAGAGACACCATAGATTTTCAGACGGAAGCAGGAACCGGTACTAGATCCACTAATGTATTGCATGTGCCAGGACTACACATGAACCTAATTTCAGTTTCCTAGTTGCGGGACAAGGGATACGATGTATACTTTGTGGGAAAGAAAGTATCTGTCAAGCATCCCATCTGGAAGAAGGTGAGACAGATTGGAGTTCGATCGATACTCCAATGGCACTGATAGGCAGTAATAACAACAGTAGAAAGACGCTGAATGAACCATGGCACATGAGGATGGGACACTTGCACCATGGAGCACTCAGGATGCTCAAAGAGACTGTAACAGGAGTTCCAATTCTCAGCATCGAGCATGATGATCTATGCCAAGGATGTGTACTTGGAAAGTACGCAAAAGCAATGTTTCCCAGAAGTGATAGCAGAGCCAATGGCGTGTTGGGATTGATACACTCATATATTGTTGGCCCTATGTCCACTAGAGTTCTTAGCGGTGGCGAATATTTCATCACCTTCATTGATGACCATTCCAAAAATACCTGGATCTACTTCTTAAAGACCAAGGATGAGGTCTTTGATCGATTTTGAGAGTTCAAAGCTCTCGTAGAAAACATGATAGGGAGAAAGATCAAAGTACTACATTTAGATAATGGTGGAGAATACACGGATAAAAACTTCATAGAGTTCTGTACCAAGGAAGGTATCAAAAGAGAGTGAATTGCTCCCTATAATCCGTAGCAAAATGGAGTAGCGGAGCGGAAGAACAAGATCATAATCGGGGCAGCAAAGGCCATGTTGTATGATCAGGATTTGCCTAGATTCCTACGGGAAAAAGCATGCAACACAATAGTGTACATTTAGAACAGGGCACCTCACAGGTCTTTGGGGAAGAAAACGCCAGAGGGAGTCTTCTCCAGGAAGAAACTAGAGGTGAGTCATTTGAGGATATTTGGGAGTGTGGCCTATTGTCACATTCCGAATGAGAGGCGTAGTAAGTTGGATCAAACTGCAAAAAAGGGTATCTCGTAGGATATAGCGAGACCTCAAAGGCATACAAAATCTATGTTCCTGGCAGCAGGAAGATTGTAGTAAGGCGAGATGTAAAGTTCATGGAAGACAAAGCTTTGAGAAGATCTCGAGAGATGCCTGCAGGGGATTAGTTATCAGATGTTCCTTTAGTCCAGCAGCTGCAGGGACCGCAGGTAGAACAAGCAGGGAGACAGTCACAAGATTCATGTACAGTGACTAGCACCCACATCTCCTCAAGAGCAAGAGATCTAGGGAGTTCTCAGCAGACAGAGTTGCAAGTATAGGTAGAGGATCATATTGAACGTCCCACGACTAGTGGTAGGACCACTAGGGAAGTGCGTTAGACCTTGAAGGACACATAAGAGTTTGTCGAAGCTCCTAGAACTGACAAGAGGCAGTGCAGGAAACCTGACAAATACTAGGTCTTGGTGGCTCACGTTGCAGAACCCTCTAGCTTTCAGGAAGCCACAAAACATCAGGTGCGGGTGGATGCCATGGTAGAAGAGTACAATTCTCTCATGACAAATGATGTGTGGGAGGTGGTGCCTAGGCCAGAGGATAGATCAATTGTGGTTTCCAGGTGGATCGACAAGATCAAATACATTGCAGATGGCAGTGTAGAGAAATATAAGGCTATATTCGTGGCAAAGGTTTATGCACAAAAAGAAGTAATAGACTATGAGGAGACCTTCACCCTAGTTGCTAGATATACCTCTATCAAATCCGTCATATCCCCTAGCAGTGCAGATGGGATGGGAAATTCTCCAGGATGACGTCAAGGCAACATTCTTGAACAGGGTGATAGAAGAAGAGGTGTACATCAGGTAGCCTGAAGGCTTCGAGACTCATGAGAAGAGAACTTATGTATATAGATTGAAGAAAGGCCTGTATGGGCTCAATCAGGGACCTAGGGCATGGTATGGTCGGATTGACAGTTACTTGCAGCAGTTGGGATTCATCAAGAGTGATGCAGATCCCAACCTCTACTATCTGATGGTGGAGAATGAGCCTCTCATTCTAGTTTTATATGTAGATGATCTGTTTTTTACTAGATCATCAAGGCTCATAGAGGAGTACAAAAGGAACCTTGCAGTAGAATTCGACATGAAGGATATGGGGTTGATGCACTATTTTTTGGGGTTGGAAGTATGGCGGAAGAATGGGGAAATCTTCCTTGAACAAGGAAGATATGCTACAGAAATTCTGAAGAGATTCAGAATGTAGGATTGCAGACCCATGGCAACACCCATGATTACCAATTGGAAAAAGATATATGCCTTAGGGGACAGGGAAGTCGAGCCCACCTTGTACATATAGCTAATTGGGTCACTCATGTATCTAGTCGACACCAGGCCATACATTTGTTTCACTATCAATACCCTTAGTCAATTCATGGTGGAATCGAAAAGGGCATATTGGGCAGCAACTAGGCACATTCTTAGATATGTGTGTTGAATAGTCGAACTCGGGTTGAAAAATAGTCGAGGAGATGACGTCAAGTTGAGTGGATTCACAAATGCAGATTGGGCAGGTAGTTCAGTAGATAGGAAAAGTACCTTTGGGCACTGCTTTAGAGTTGGATCAGGGATGATCTCTTGGTGCAGCGGGAAGCAAAAGTTAGTAGCACTGAGCTCAGCAGAAGCAGAAGTTAGTAGCACTGAGCTCAGCAGAAGCAAAATATATGGTAGCTAGCACAGCTACGTGCAAGGCCATATGGCTGTTGATTTGGGGTAGCATCAGATGTGCTCTAGCCATGAAAATTGGTGGAGAGGCTAAAGCACATGAGATCTCCAAGACCCAGAAATGGTTTAGGCAGATTCTAAACAGTTTGGGAGATATTAAAATAATTAATATTTTTAATGGAGTTCCTAAGTCTAAACTTAGGAAAAATAAAATATTAATGGGTATTAATATAAAACTGGGTTAGAAGGTTCCAAAAGTCATGGATCAAGCCAAATCTAATCTTAGCCGTTGAGCAGAGATTTAACCTCGGCCGTTGAAAGACCAACAGGAAAAGTATAAGAAGAGACTTGAGGGTTAGTTGGAGAACACACTGAGGGGGACTAGTCAGTTCGATTTCTGGAGCGGGGTTAGCTGAGAAATTCGAACTAGTAGCCTAGAGAGCAGCAAGAGGCAGCCGGTACGGAACAGAGAGTTGGGATCAACACTAGAAGACCAACACAGACGTTGGAGAGGCAGACGCAGAGCCTCTCAGGTAGACTGAGAGGTAGCAGACTGCGCAGTCACTAGAGGGCCTGCGTGGGTGACACAAAGAGGCCCAGTGCTGATGCAAAGAGGCAGGAGCTAATGCAGAGAGTCTGAGAGCTGTGCAGAGGCCAACAAGCCTGACTCTGAGACTGGGAGAAATGCTGCAGAATTTTCTCTGTTGGGTAAGCCAGTTTGGCACCCAGTTGTACTAAAGAATTGCTAAATAATAAAATCCTCCCCTGCCGCACCGATTTTCCCACATTGGGTTTTTCCGGGGACAATTGTACAAAATATTTGTGTTGATGTGTTGATTCTTGTGCATGTGTTTGTTTCTGTATTATGGTGTGATATCTACAACAGAATTTATTTTAATGTTTACTAAAGGGTTTTCGTAAATAACTTATTGAGAAATAAGTAGGTAAAATAAATCAGTTGTTGTAGTGATAGAATTTTCACATGGTATCAAAGCAAGTAATTAGAGACAGGAAGGGAAAATCAATTATGGGTCGAGACCATGATGCTGAGGCATCTACGTCAGGAGACTCACACAAATTTTCAGAAAATTGCACAAGAGACAGTGATTTCGATTTCTCTATGTTCGCTTCTAGGCTGGAAGAAGAAGTGAACTATGTGACTAGCTCTGCATCATTAGAGGTATGGTATATAGACAGTGGAGCCTCTTGGCATATGACGGGAATCCGGGAATGTTTCTCAGATTATCAGGAGGAGAGGATGAACTTTCAGATCACCATGGGGAACAAGGCAAAGTGTACTCCAGTAGGGAGGGGTACCATAGTTTTTCAAACAGAAACGGGAGAGCGGTTCCGTGCTACCAATGTGCTACATGTACCAGGATTGGGGATGAACTTACTTTCCGTGTCGCAACTTCAAGGCAAAGGCTATGATGTTTTCTTCATCAAGGAGAAAGTATACGTCAAACACCCGCGCTGGAAAAAGGAGGTGCAGACTGGGATCAAAAGTAACAGGTTGTACAAACTACAACTAGAATCACCAATGGCACTAATAGGCAGTCATGGAGACAAGGATTTGAACAAACTATGGCACAGAAGAATGGGACATTTGCACCATGGGGCTCTGAGAATTCTCAGGAACACTGTAACAGGAGTTCCAGATCTTAGTACAGAACGAGATGATGTATGCAAAGGATGTGCTCTAGGAAAGTATGCTAAAGCAACATTTCCTAGAAGAAAAAACAGGGCCAAGAGTGTAATAGGATTGATACGCTCAGACATTCGCGGACCTATGTCCACTAAAGCTCTTAATGGTGCCAAGTATTTCCTCACTTTCATTGATGACCACTCAAGAAAAACTTGGATTTATTTTATGAAAACCAAGGACGAGGTTTTTTGTCGATTCAAAGAGTTCAAGGCTTTGGTCGAGAATTTCACTGGGAAGAAAATAAAAGTTTCGCGCTCAGATAATGGTGGAGAGTATGTCAATAAGGACTTCACTGATTTTTGTGCTAAGGAGGGCATCAGAAGAGAGTGGACAACTCCTTACAATCCGGAGCAGAATGGAGTAGTAGAAAGGAAGAACATGACTATCGTAGAAGCAACTAGGACCATGATGTATGATCAGGATATGCCAAAATTCTTGTGGTCAGAAGCATGCAACACGACAATCTATGTTCAGAATAGAACTCCTCATCGTGCATTGGGCAAGATTACTCCAGAGAAAGTCTTCACAGGGAAGATGCCTGAAGTCAGTTATTTCAGCATATTGGGGAGCTTAGCATATTGCCGCATACCTGAGGAAAAGAGGAAGACGCTGGATCAAACTGCAAAGAAAGGATATCTAGTGGGATATAGTGAGAACACTATGGCATACATAATCTATCTTCGAGGGAGCAGGAAGGTAGTAGTTTGACGAGATGTGAAGTTCATGGAGGACAAGGCTTTTAAAAAATCTCAAGAAATGCCTTCCGAGGAGCAGTCAAAAGAGGAGCCGTTGGTCAAACCTCTTCAACCAACGGAAGTAAAGAATTCTTCCTCGGATCAGGAAGAATCACAGGAGGAGGAGGAGGTAACAAAAGCACTTGCTGGTAGAGGAAGAACGAACAGGGAACTTCGTCAGATTCTGCGAGATGCAGAGGATTTCATCGGTGCACCAAGGAACAATAAGAGGGAGCGAAAACAACCAGATAGATATCAGGCATTAGTAGCTCAGGATGGGGAGCCTGCCAATTTTCAGGAGGCGGCTCAACATCAGGTTTGGTTGGATGCGATGGTAGAGGAGTACAACTACATAATGGTGAATGATGTCTGGGAGTTAGTGCCAAGGCCTCAAGACAGATCAATGGTGGGTTCGAGATGGATCTACAAGATTAAATACGCTGCAGATGGCAGTGTGGAAAATACAAAGCCATGTTTGTGGCTAAGGGGTATGCTCAGAAGGAAGGAATTGACTACGAAGAGACCTTCACCCCAGTAGCTAGGTATACATCTATTAGAACCGTGATATCTCTTGCAACACAGATGGGATGGGAGATTCATCAGATGGATGTCAAAACAACATTTTTGAATGGGGTGATAGAAGAAGAGGTATACATTGAACAACCAGAAGGCTTTGAGACACATGAGAAGAAGTCTCATGTATGTAGATTGAAGAAAGCCTTGTATGGGTTGAAACAGGCACCTAGAGTATGGTATGGTCGAATTGATGACTACTTGCAAAAGATGGGATTTGTCAAGAGTGACGTAGATCCAAATCTCTACTATCTGGTTGTAGAGAATGAGCCTCTAATCCGTGTATTATATGTGGATGTTCTCTTCCTGACAGGATCATCTAGGCTCATCGGGGACTGCAAGAAGAATCTAGCCACAAAATTTGACATAAAGGATTTGGGACAGATGCATTATTTCCTGGGGTTGAAAGTTTAGCAGCAAAAGGGGGAGATCTTCCTTGGACAAGGGAGATATGCTAAGAAATTCTGAAGAGATTCAGGATGGAGCATTGTAGACCCATGGCTACTCCAATGATCACTAGCTGGAAGAAAATTGATGCATCAGAAGACAAGGATGTTGAGCCCACCTTATACAGGCAGCTCATAGGGTCCTTGATGTATCTGGTCAATACCAGGCCAGATATTTGTTACGCTATCAACACCCTCAGTCAGTTCATGGTGGAGCCAAAGAGGGCGCACTGGGCAGCGAAAAAACATGTTCTCAGATATATACAGGGAGCAGTCGATTATGGACTTTTGTACACTAGGAGTAAGGATATCAGATTGAGTGGATTGACTAATGCAGATTGGGTTGGAAGTTCAGTGGATCATAAAAGTACCTCTGGTTACTGTTTCAACATTGGATCAGGAATGGCCTCTTGGTGCAGTAGGAAACATAAGTCTGTAGCTCTGAGCTCAACTGAGGCAGAATATATGGCTGCAATCACAACTTCGTGCGAGGCCATATGGCTTAGAAAATTGCTTGTGAACGTATTTAGAAGAAAGATGGAGGCAACCAGGATCACGTGTGATAATCAGAGTTGTGTCAAGCTCTTTGAGAATCCAGTGTTTCACGATCGGTCAAAGCATATTGATATCCGGTGTCACTTTGTCAGAAACTGTGTCCAACGAGGAGCTGTACAGTTGAGCTACACTCCTACTGGAGAAAAGGTGGCAGACATCTTCACCAAGGCCCTTGGAAGAACAAAGTTTGATTATTTCAAGGAAAAGATGGGGATGATAAAGAATCCATTTCAGTAGCAGAAATGGAGGTGATGTTGCAGTGCAGTAGCATGATGCAGCATGACGAGAAGAGATTGCAGTGTAGATGCAGTGTTGGGAAGAAGGACCAATAGTAGCACGGATGTAGAGGGAGTTGCAGTGCAAATGCAATGTTGGGAGAAAGGACCAGCAACAGCACAGATGCAGAGGGAGCTGCCGTATGGATGTAGTAGTGGCAAAGGCAGAGCCATGGGTAGCAGTGCAGAGGATGTTGGGCAGGGAGGCCTAGTGCTGACGCAAAGAGGCAGGAGCTGATGCAGAGAGTCTGGGCGCTGTGTAGAGGCCAACAAGCCTGACACTGAGACTGGGAGAACTGCTGGAGAATTTTTCTCTATTGGCTAAGCCAGTTTGGCACCCAGTTGTACTGAAGAATTGTTGAATAATAAAATCCTCCTCTGCTGCACCGGTTTTCCCACATTGAGTTTTTCTGGGGACAATTGTCCAAAATATCTGTGTTGATGTGTTGATTCTTGTGCATGTGTTTGTTTGTGTATTATTGTGCGATATCTACAACATAATTTATTTTAGTGTTTACTGAAGGGTTTTTGTAAATAAATTATTGAGAAATAAGTAGGTAAAATAAATCAGTTGTTGCAGTGATAGAATTTTCACAATGGCTTAGGAAATCGCTGGTGAGTTTGTTCAGGAAGAAAATGGGAGCGACCAGTGTTTACTATGATAATCAGAGTTGCATAAAACTCTCTGGGAATCCAGTATTTCATGATAGGTCGAAGCACATTGATATCAGATGTCCTTTCATCAGGGATTGTGTTCAACGTGGGGCAGTCCAGCTACAGTATGTCCTCACAGGAGATCAGGTGGCAGACATACTCACGAAAGCTCTAGGGAGAGCTAATCAGGGAACATATGCATATGGTGGAGAACCTGTTTCAGTAGCAGATGGATTCTTAGTTACAACAACAACAGATGAGAGGGGGTTGCAGTGCAGTGGCAGTAGTTGACAACAATTCAACAGGGTCAGTAGCAGCACAATTGCAACTCATATCAGAGTTGCACAGTAGTGATGGGCAGAGCAGCCAAACATCAACATCGTAATAGGAGGTAAAGAAGAGACATGGTGTTGATTTAGTAAGTTGCAACACTAGAATACTTCCTTGCTAAGAGGGAGTGTTGATTTTTGTAGCATCAGACGTGTTCTAGCCATGAAATTTTGTGGAGAGGCTAGAATACATGTATTCTCCAAAACCCATAAGTTGTTTCTAGAAATTCCACCTAGAGACAACTTAATTAAAATAATTAACTTTTTTAAATGGTTCCCTAAGTCTAAACTTAGGAAATTGGGTTAATTAAAGGGTATTAATTAAGTCATGGTGAGAATCTTCTAGAAGAAGACATGGTTTGACTTCTAATTAATCTTAGCCATCGATTATGTTTTAATCTTGGTTGTTGGTGCTCCAACAAAAGATTATAAGAAGAAGTCGATGGGTAGACGGAGAACACACCGGAGTAGATACTCCGCTGCTCAAGCAGATCGATTTTCTCAGTGGCTGAAGTTCGGCAAGAGAAAATCAAATTAGAGGGTGAGTTGCAGGTGGGAGAGAGAGGGCATCAACATAGTTGGAGAGTGCACGACGAATCTGGAGGAGGCAACACAAAGGAGGGATGCAGGTCAATGCAACAAAAGGGTTGACGCAAGGCCCACATAGTCACTGTGCAGAGAGTGATGCAGAAGGGCCAGTGAAAGAGACAGGAGGTCTTCTTTGGGGTCAGAAAATTGCTGTGAAGCGTGAGAAAGTCACCAGTGAATTTCTCTCAGTGACCCTTCCTCTATTTTGTCTTGTACAAAAATCATTGCTGAAGATTAATAAAAGAAACCCTCATCTGCTGCACCGGTTTTCCCACATTGGGTTTTTCCGGGGGTAATTGTCCAAAAATAATTGTCACTGTGGTTATATGTGCTAGTAATTTCCTTGTATTTATTTTCCGCAGAATTTTATTTGTGAAGGCTGCAATATATGTATTTGATATTCGTCGTAGAAAACTACAAATAATTTGTTTAAGTAATTTAACAAGTAGAAGAAATTTTATCAGTTACTGCAGTAGGATTCGGGATCACCGAATTTTCACACTCAATCCCTATAATCCTTTGGCAACTTGGCTTCCTTAATGGTGCTTGACAAATAATCTTTATTGAGAAGTGGGACCACATGGGGCCAAGTGGACTCAGCCCAGGCTTGGGGATGGAATGTAGCAACCAATGGTGGTCCTATCCTGGACAAGGTGAAAGGAAAGGACTAAACACGAATATTTACTTCAAAAGGTTGAATTGATCCTATTGAGGTCTAGCCTTGGGGATGCCTTCGATCCTAGGCCTTGGGATTCCTGGGGATTCCATTGTTAGAATTGCCTCAAATTTGGAGGAGAGGGAGGGGACCCACCAGCGCAGTAGCCTGTAGGAGATCGAAGTTTCGCCTTGGGTCAGTGCCCAGGAAATTGATGCCCTAGGTGACCTTTGAGGGTTATTGGGAAAAAGTGGTAAAAGGTGAAAAAGGTGAAGGAGATGACCACCCTTTTTAGGGATCAGTGCCTAATTTACTTGGGGATATTAAGTCAAGGATGATGATGAGTAAGAACTCGGTTTCTTGATCAAGGAGGCCCGGAAAGTCTGCTTCATCCAATGTTGAGAGAAAAGAAAAGTGACCTTCAAGCATTTATACTTCAAAGCAAATGATGCAAGCTTATAGAGACAAATAATCTCTAGGACATTTCATTCATATAACATTGGCCCATACATTAAATTGGATAAAACGTGCTTAATTCTACATTTCTATTATGCAACAACTAGCCCTAATTGTAACAGTATGCAACAACAAGAGTAACAACGTCAAAATTTACTTACAACGTTATAGAATATATCCAACCAACATTTTGTTTGCAAGACAAAACTCCAATACAAGAAAAATAGCCCAAATCCATACGTCGAAATTCATCCATCTCCAAAAATATCCTCCAAGGAAAAAATGCGAAGTTCGCTATGATTAGAGAGATCCCAAAACAAGTGATGATCCAAATGAGTGTATCTAACATCAGTATATAGCCTCCTAAGGAGTTCGAATTAGCCTATGGGCCTACATTAGCTCCTAATGATAAAATAAAGTGCAAAGAAAACCCCTATTGGTGACAAGTCCACCAAACTAGCTCACAAGTGTAAAAATAAGCCTCACAAGGGGCCAAATAATAATATGTATAGGTCGTGGGGTCCTCCAATGGCCTAATAATGTCCTGAAGTGCCATATTGAGGAATAAATTCCGTGGAATATGATGGACAAGGGGGTGGCCCCTTGTTCCCAAATAGTAGACCTGTGGTGCTCCTAGTGGGTTTGAGGGCACATAAATGACCCCATGGGTTTCCATATGAATCAGAGATGCTTGTAGATCCTCTACAAGGGTCTGAGTGGTGGAATGAATGCTGTCATGACATCGTACAAGTCCTGGGACACCTGCCAAGTGTGTGGGGCTCCTGTGGGGGCCTGCTGGGCATAATGTACCAAGCATATCACCATCATCCCAAAAGTGGATCGCTAGTAGTCTCTGAGCATCGATGAAGATCTGTGGAGTGTTGTCCGCTGTTGTGGAGGCCAATGGCTCTCGATGCACACCCTATATGTGCCAATGTAGTCCTTTGGGGGTTAGGATCTCGTATAGGGAGACCAAACCCAAATGGAAACCACCTGTAAACCTGCATAAGATCCATTGCATCCCCTAGTCTTCCATCACAACCAATCATTAAAATAATCAGGTAAAAGAGTTTACAAATTATGGATAACAAAGTGGGCACTTCATAATGGCATGCCCTTCCGTAGTGGGCTTTGGCATGTGTTAGTGTCTCCAAGCTCCAAAGGGGGTTAACCAAGTACCTTATTAGGTGGTTTCAGCCCTTAAAGGGGATAGTATGTCCAAGGTACATCCCTGTAATTGTTGAAGGAAATGTAACTAGGTTCGGTCTTCATAAATGTACTTTTGATATTTGTATTTATTCAAGAAAAAGAAATATTATTTTTATAATATATGTCAATGAGTTTCTTGCTCATTGAAGTAGGTCTAGCACATGTTAAAGTGCTATAGGTAAATCAAAAGGTCAAAAGAATTATGTTAAAGACCTTAAGGGTATGTTACATTGTATAAGAGTCAAGGAAGTCACCTCCAAGCAAAGTCAAGTCCCCTCCTATGCAAAGGCACCATCAAAGAGTCTCCTCCAAGCATGTGACACCTCCAAAGAAGCCATCTGAAGTAGCATAACAAGTTGGCCTGCAAACTGTCCTCAAGTCGGCCTTCTAGTCGGCCTAAAAGGAGGGACAATCCTCTATATATAGAGGCTGTCCACTCCACTATAACGCACTCACTTAAGCTCTAAAATCAGCGAAGAAACAAGCCGAGAAAAGGAAGAGGAAGCAAGTCCAAAGGGTCTCCAAAAGTGCAGCGAAGGAAGGAGGAAACTCAGCGAAGGTAGGTGACTGTTTCTAGGGCTAGAAACAGTCACACGTGCGAAGAGGAGGGAAAATTGCGGATATAACAACAGTAATATTTCAGTGCAAGATTTGTTGGTGTTTGGGCTAGATATTAGGCCTACAAGGCCTCCCAAGACAAGCGAAGAAGTCTCTCTCTCTAGCGAAGGTGAAAGGACCCTAATTCACTAAGGGTACCCTCCACACGTGGGAAAACTAGGGCAGCATAATAGCAGTACAGTCATACACCCATATCTCAAGAAGGATCTCGTTTGGTCAAAGAAGAAGTCTACTTGAGCAAAGGATAGAAGAGGAACATCTCATCTAGAAGGATCACTCAAGGAAGGTCTATCTCTAGACTAGAAACAAAGAGGGAGGACGAAGTGTTAGGGAGCAAAGTGTCAGAAGGAAGAAGTCTATGTGCCGGGGAATCAAGTACAAAAAAGAGGAAGGACTTGACTTGTGCTTGGAGGACATCCTAGTCAAGGGTCTAGGGTTAGGCATTGATCAAGAAAAGAACTTCAATAAGAGAAACTTACTAAAGGGTTTTCCTCTAAAAAGAAGAGAGGTTTTGGCCCTGGCAGAGAGCCAACATCTTGTGTTCTTGTTCTTATGTTTTGGTAGCAGTTTGATGTACACACACATGCATTAATAATAAGTAGAAGAATATTAAGATAACAAGAAAAAGTAAAAAGACTGCACAAATTGTTACCAAGTCACGAAGAATCACACTCCACTTGTTTGCCATATATTCTTCAACACTAATGAGGGTAGCAAGAGATAAATAAGTGGAATGGGGTAGGGAATGAGAGGGGCAATTCTGGGCCACATGTTGGGGCATAGGGGTAGCTAGATAAGGGGAAGCCCACCCCTGATTATGTAATGTCTAGGAGGGAGCAATTGTGGTACATGAGGTGCCTTGGCCTTTTCCACCCTTCTTTATTTCCCTTTTTCCTTTTATGAATTTCCTTTAATTAACTGCTTGGGGCTCAAAGGATAAGAGCATGATGTAAGATATAGCAATGATTACCCCTTTTAGGTAGGGCAGTTCATTGCCCTCCAGGGGTTGGGACAATCATGGGTTCCTGAATGATAAAGGAGGCTCATCTAGGGTCTATGGAACCAAGGTGATGGCCATGGATTGGGGTAGAGCTCATGTGTTGGTTTTTGCCCACATGCTATTTATTTTGTTGTGACAATCTTTTGCATTTTGTGGTACAATTTCCCGTTAAACGTGGCCAATTATGCTTTTTCCTTTTTCTTTTAATTGCATCAACCTCCGGAGCATCATTTCAGGCCTGACCCAAGGTGGGGGCAAGGGGATAGGAAGGTTACCCTATGTGGAACCAGAATGGAAATGTGGACCCAGGTGGGAGAAATGATGATTTGGGTATAGTGAGTGGAAAGAGAGTACTATATGCGGGTAAAGGATGGGACCACGCACCCAAAGTCGGGGTTTCCCAAGTAGTACCGCACTAGAACCAAATGGTTAATAAAGGAGATCCCATGGGACTAAGATCCAAGGGTAACAACCAAAAGAGATCAAGGGGACAAGAGCACAAACTAAGCCCACCCTTTCCGCCAAATCCTCCCGTCAATCCATACCCAAAATTATCCATGATAATTAAACCCAATACTCTATTACCAAATGACATGACATACCTTTAGATTCAGGAGGCCGACCTTTAAACATACGATCAATACACATGGGTGAGGGACCACATCGCTGGTTTAGGTGGCAGAGAAATGGCACAATGAGCTAGTAGGACGCTGCAAGGTGCTGTTGGCTGCCGATTGAGGCTCATGATGGATGGAAATTTCTCCTGGGGATATCACTCACGAAGTGGTGGGTAACAAGCTCCACACATCCTCTTTGTTGGCATGCCTTGATATATATATATATATATATATACACACACACAAAACATGTGGGATGCAAGTATCCCAATTGACGCGTCTCTTCGGTTCCCAGTCGACCCTTCAGATTACCAATATTTCAACATTCCCTCTTAGTGAGGAAGGTATTTCCACCACCACTTGGAAGTGGCCCTGCCTCCGAATCTGATCTGCAATCATATCCTTTTGGAAGACTTGGATCTTCGAAGACACCCTGCTCCTAGAAGCCTCTCGCTTTAGAGCATCTTGCATGGCCATCCAAACCATGACTTTCCTTGTTGCTAGAAATATCCTGCTCCATGACCATTTCTTTCATGGCCATGACTTCCTTCGATGTGCCATGACTTTTCTTGCATGATCATGACTTTCCTTGGATGATCCATGACTTCCTTGCATGTATCATGACTTTCCTTGCATGCACCACGACTTCCTTGCATGGTCTTATGACTTTCCTTGCATACACCACGACTTTCCTTGCATACACCACGACTTTCCTTGCATGGTCCGTGACTTTTTTGGCATGGTTTGGAAGACTCCACTCTCTTGCTTGAACCTGAAGGTTAGACTTCCCTTGGGTGGTTGACTCTCCTCTGAGCCCCATGTCTCCCTCTGAAGCCAGACTCCCTTTGATCCTACACAACCTTCCCTTGGTTCTCTCTGCTTTCCCTCTTGAAAGGTAACCTAATGAAAACCTATGCACATGTTGCAACTATACTTGTGTCGTTTCGAGGTTAGTCTCAAGTTGCGGTTGAACACTTGGCCTAGTCGTCTCTAGACCACCGCAACTCAACTATGCAAGTGTCCTCATCCTTTTGGGTCAAACACCTCATATGCACATGGTTCCATTGTTAGATGTGCAACTCTGCAACCCAATGAAGTTATTATCTCACGAAACTCATCAAACTACAATCCATATGAAGCTACCTTGTCCATGCCAAAGCACTCCCTACCAAGGCACCTGAGTTGTTGCAACTTACTTTGACAAGTCAACGAAATTCCATCGACGGTATCAACAACCCACCACTTAACACACTGCTATGCATCGAGTTCTCTGCCAATCCCCCACAACTCCCATCCTGCCACCCCATGCTGCAATTATCCATAGCTCCTTGTCTAAACATTCTGCTCCATGTCTCAGAAAGCATACCTAACCAATCCTTTTGGCAACACTTTTGATTCCTGCAACAGTCCCACAACTCCCTCTCAGAGTTGCCACTTGGGCACGATTCTAACCAATGTTGCGAACATTGTGATCAAGATTAAATCAGCGAGGGTCCGAAATCGGAAAAAATTGTAAAAATCGGTAAAACTAAAAAATACAAAAAAAATACAAATATCAAGATTTTTTGGGAAAAAATCACGATTTTTTCAAAAAATTTGGGATTAAATCGCGATTTTATCAAAATGAAAAAATCACCGAGTTAATCAGCGGATTTAATCATTTCAGGCAAAAAACCGCAATTAAATTGTGATTTTCGCAACACTGATTCTAACCCAACTACTCTTCAAAATTGCTTTAATACCATGTTAGAATTCCATGCACCCTAGGTCTGGTCTATGGTTTAGCTAGAAAACATAAACACACTGGATATGCCTAATTTAAAAAGCTTTTGCATAGCGGAAATATACCAACAATTAGATTACTATATAGTACACAATATTTTATGCCCAAACTTGTTTCTTACAATTCGTTTAATAAGAAAACTCACAGGGCTCCCGTACTAGGGATAATGACCCTTTATAGCCTAGTACAATGTCAAATCCTTTTTACCAAACACTTAAGGCCGAGGCTTTGTCATCTAAGCCCTCACTTCCCAATCATATGAACCTATAACACTCTAACAATACAACTGTAGCTAATTGGGGCTTTTGTAGCCCACCTTCAATCATTAAATATAAATCTACTTACTTGGGCATGCTCCTTTAGCCCACTGTCCTCTGCTGTCCCTTGTTTTCCTTCACAACTGGCTTGCCGTCCCTTGCAGCCAACACTTTATCCTTGTTGTAGCCTTCTTGGGTCCTCTGCCAGCTCCTTTAGCCCCCGCGGATTGCTTCTTTACTCTCGGCCCCTCCAGCTAGACCTCAACCTCCTTTTTTGTCCTGTGGCCTACTCTAACGCATCTGTGGCAAACCTTTTCTAGGTCTGCGGCCCCTCCAGTTGTCCTTCATTGCCTCCTTTTTAGGCTTGCAGCCACCTATAGCTCTACGACGATCTCCTTGATACCTTCAAGTTCCCTGCAACTAGTTCAAGACACAGTCCAACCCTTAAACTAGGGCTCAAACCTCTTCTTTATGCCAACATAACCTCCAGCAACTTCCTCCTTGGCTGCATCTTCCTTAACCAGAACTTGCTTTGTCCTTAGACCTTCCTCCAATGCTAAAACATGGTTGTCCTTTGCTCTTGAGGCTAGCTCCTTAAGGTCACAGTCTGCTCCTTTAGACCTTGCCTTAGAGCTCCACACTTCCTCCTTGGTGGCACGCCTTTCCACATATATATACAAGACATGAGGGATGCGAAGGGTTGCAAGTAGCCCAATCGACGCATCTCTACGACTCCCAATCGACCCTTCATATGCCTTATGAACTACCAATATTTCAACATAGACCTTGATTCTCAATCCACAACACCCCCATCCTAATAAGAATCCATGTACCTCTACAAATCTACTCCACCAATCCAACATATTTTAATCCAAAGTTGACTGTACCTCATAAGTATCTTGACACATACTTTGCTGCCATCCAATGAACCTGTCTCACTCCACCATTGTTAAAATTGACAACTAGGGACAAACTCCATGTGGTTCATCTTATTAATGGCAGCTGATATTTTTCTTGGATCCCTCGCATCGAGAGGTGTAGGATTGATCTAAAAATCATTTGATTCTGATAAGTATTCATGGAGATATGAATTTATTTGTGTTATGGGACAATTCATTAAGTTCGGCCAGCACCCAAATAAACCCCACATGTGCTCAACGTTTTAGTATAAATAGAGGTGCCTTGAAAGTCATTTGGACACACTCACTTGGGATCTCTTCCTCTCTACTTGTCTTTGGGTTTTGGTGGGAGGAGAGATCCTAAGGGATAATGCTGCCCTAATGGAGAAAGGTTCTACGCTATCATAGGAGATGCCCTAGAAGGCTCTATGCTGTCATGGAGGACAACCCTTATCTCAGCCACAAGGAAACCCCTAACGTTGCCCTATGGAGAAGTACATAGTCAAGAAGAGCAGCAACGTAAGCCCTCTAACGCAGCCATGGTAGAAGCCTAAGTACCCTACGTGGAGGAGAAAGAGTCCACCTACAACAGCCCTAATTCCTAGCTGCAGCAAGAAAGGGAGATTCTAAGACAGCGTGAAGGAGGCTGAGTTCATCAATGGAGGCCGTGTTAATTGCTGGAGCTGTAGTGACACTTTGGTGGAGGCCGAGAGACTGTCATGGATGCTGCAGGCTGTCTTGAGGGCTGAAGGCATAAGTTTATGGGGCTATAACCCTTGGAAAGGGCTACTGCAGCAAGGGATAGGCTTGCTGTAGCAAGCCGTAGTCCCTATCACACCTACAGGTCTACGTTAGGAAGGCGTAAGGCATGCTGGGGTATGACAAGCCAACGTGGGATGTAGGAGTGCTGAAGAAGGGTAACCGTAGCCTTGGTAGGGATGTTGCAGCTGATGTGTGAAGGTTGGTAGGACTGTCATTGATGCCCTAACCAGTCCATGACCACATTGTGAAGGCTGTCCGAAATGCTGTCCAACAATGCAACAAACAACAACATGATATGATATGATGTGACAACATTGTGGTGAATGTTGTAGCATGATGATGGGTATAGAGATGAAGTGTATCACAACGATGAAGTGTATCACAACACAATGGTGGGGTACAACAGTATGATGATATATTGCAGTAGGACTGTCATTGATGCCCTAACCAGTCCATGACCATATTGTGAAGGCTGCCCGAAATGCTGTCCAACAATCCAACAAACAACATCATGATATGATATGATGTGACAGCATTGTGGTGAATGTTGTAGCATGGTGATGGGTATAGAGACGAAGTGTATCACAACACAATGGTGGGGTACAACAGTATGATGATATATTGTAGTAGTATGATATGTTGCAGTAGCATGATGTATTCGCAACTGCAAGTTCATGATGCTTCAATAGGATAGCACATTGGGACAACAGTATGGTACTTGGTGCAACAAGTACACAAGCAGCTATGGTGCAACAAGCACATGGGTGACAACATGGTGCAGTAGTGGCACAAGGTACAACAGTGCCAAACACTGGGACAACAGTGACAACATGGTGCAGCGGTGGCACAAGACAACGTGCAAAACACTGGGACAACAGTGATAGCATGGTGCAATAGTGGCACAAGGTACAACATTGCTAAACACTTGGATAGCAGTACAACATGGTGCAGCACGGTGAGGTGCAACATGATGACGAGATGCAGCACAATGATAGGTGAAGGAGTCACCTTGGAGAATTAGTTGAAGCAACATGTCTTCAACTGATCTCATGTATCATCTTCTTAGAGATGATCTATGCTCTCATCTAGATAAGTCAAAGTGTTGACTTCTGTTGTAAATGTACTATCTCTCTCTCTATCTCTCTGCTGAACTATTGAAGAACATATAAGAAGAATTGATCAAGGGTTTCCCCACATTGGGGTTTGTCCCTAGCTAGTGCCACATCTTGTGTCCTCTTGTCTTGGCTTGTCTTCTGCGATTTATGTTTATGTTCTATTGGCAGTTTACTTTAATGCTGATATGATTGCTAATCTGGAAAAGATATTGAGCTAACTCTGAAAATTGAAATAAATTGCTCTAAGCATAGAACATACCTAAAATTAACAACCATGAACTGGTTGAGTGTGTTCACAACAAAATAGATATCCGATCTAATGTTGACTAGATACATCAAGGACCATGTTACCCACCATTTTGGGGGTGATATCCCTAGGAGATTTTTTTTTCTCCAAGATGGTCTTCAGCGAGCAGCTAACAACCCCTTGCAGCCACCAACTTGCTCATTGTGCCATTCCTTCGCAACTTGAGCTAGCCATGTGTTCCCTCATCCATTTGCCATGATCATGTGTTTGACAGCGGGCCTCTCAAACCTAAAGGTATGCCTTGTCATTTGGTAATTGAGTATTGTAGTTTGCTTATCATGGACACTTCTGGGCATGGATTAATGGGGGAATTTGACAGAAAGAATGGGCTAGGTCTGTGCTCTTGTCCCCTAGACCCCTTTTGGATATTAACCTTGGCTTCTAGTCCTATGGGATCTCTTTTACTGATCATTTGGATTTAGGGATGGTATTTTATGGGAAACCCTGATTTTGGTTACGTGGTTCCACTCCCTCATCCACATATATTACCCCCTTTCCACTCATTATTAACCCATTCTTTATTTCTCCCATTTGGGTCCACATAGGGCTAGTTCTCCCCTTTCCCTTGCCCACACCTTGGATCAGGCTTGAAATGATGCCCCCGAAGGTTGATGTAGCTAAAAAGAAAAGTAAAAGCATAATTGGCCACATTCAACAGGAAAATATACCACAAAATGCAAAAGATGGCCAGGACAAACACATTTAGCACGTGGGCAAAAGCCAATACATGAGCTCTACCCCATTATTATGGCCATCACCTTGGTTCCTCCAAGTTCTATGAACCTCCTTCATCATATAGGAACCCACGATTGTCCCAACTCCTGGTGGGCAATGAACCGCCCTACCTTTAAAGGGGGTATCCACTGCTATATCTCACACATCATGCTCTTACCCTTTGAGCCCCGAGCAGTTAATTAAAGAAAAATCATGAAAAGGAAAAAGGCATATAAAGAAGGGTGGAAAAATCAAGGTCGGGGCACCTCATCTACCACAATTGCTCCCTCCTATACATTATATTCCCAATTGTGGGCTTCCCTTTTATCAACTACCCTTGTACTCCAGCATGTGGTCCATTGCTGCTCCTTCTCATCCCCTACTCCACTCACCTCTTTATCACATACCACCACCTTTTGAAGGATGTACCTTGAACATATTATACCCTTTAGAAGTAAAAACCACCTAATAAGATAATTAGTTAACCCCATTTGGAGTTTGGAGAGATTAGCGCATGCCAAAGCCCATTATGGAAGGGCAGGCCATTATGAATTCCCCACTTGTGGTCTATGGTTTGTAAGCTCTTTTACTCGATTTCTTTGATGACTACTTGTACTGGAAGGCTAGGGGATGCATTGGATCTTATGCAGGGTTGCAGGTGGTCTCCATCTTGGGTTTGGCATCCCTATACGTGGCCTAGCCCTCTAGAGGGCTACATTAGCACATGTAGGGTGTATTTAGATCCATGGGTCTCCACAGCAGTAGACAACACCCATGGATCCCCGGGGATGTTCAAAGATTGCTCAAGATTTACTTATTGGACGAAGAAGATGCACCTGGTTCACCTTTTCCTAGCCAACCCCACAGATGTACCATGCACTTGGCAGCTGGCCTAGGATTTGTAGGATGATGTGGCATCTCCTACACCATCATCGAAGCCCTTACAGATTATCTACAGGCATCTTTGACTCATTTGGAGACTCATGAGGTTATTATTGTGCCCCCACACCCACTGGGAGCACTAGAGGGATATTGTTTGGAGAACAAGGGGCCAACCCCTTGTCCATCACCTTTGAGGGTCCTATTCTTCATTATGGCACGATGGACCTCATCGAGCCTCTTGGACGGCCCTACGACATGTATTATTTATCATTTGACCTCTTAAAAGGCTTAAAATTTATGAGCTAGTTTGGTGGGCTTGTCACCAATAGTTAGGTTATTAGCACATTATTTTATTTTTGGGGCTTATGTAGGCCTAATGGACTAATTCAAATTCGTAATTAGTGTATAAATACAAGTGAGATGAGTTCATTTTCTCATCATCACTTGGATTGGATCATATCTTCTTGTGAGATTTTCGCTATCTTTTGAGGATGAGACTTTTTGGATGAATGGATGAATTTCGATGTTTGGTTATTCTTCTTTGTCGTAAAGCTTCTATGATTGGCATGTCTAGGTGATTGGATATATTCTTCTTACATGGAAGTACTATGTTAAGGCTATTTTGATTCTTTATTTTGCTGCATTCATGATATTGGGATTTTTGCTATTTTAGGGTTAATTCGTTGCTTTTCTTGGAATGAAATTGTGGAAATTAAATCTCTAAATAGTGTTGTGTCATGATTGGACCATGTTTGAATGAATGAATGTTCTTAGAGACATCCTTGTCTTGACAAGTCACCAAATATTGTTGAACGAAGTATAAATGACCTCGAAGCTACTTCCATTAAGCCCTAATGCCCATCAAAGTTGTCTTTTAAGCCTCCTTGACAAGTTGAAATCAATCCAAACTCTAAATGTTCAATGAATCCATCTATCCCAAAGGACAAAGCACTGGTCCTCCTTTGGTGATCACTTTAAAGCCTATTTCTTTCACCTTCCACTCTTTTTCTTGGCTTAACCTACATAGGTCACCTAGGGCATCAATTATCTCACTATCTAGCCATCCAAATACTTCGATTTTTGGTCCACAACTACGCTGGTGTGTTCTCAAGAAGCCCTCCAAATTTTATGAGATTCCGATGGTGGGATCTTGAGATATTGCAAGCCCTAGCTCGAAGACCAATTATTGCTGTTAGTTTCCCTTAGGCTAGAAACCTCACTGGGATCCTTGCATTACCTTTCATTGAAAATTCATTCCTTGACCCCTTTCCCCTCCCTAATTAGGTCAAGCCTATCATTGGTTTCTAAATTCCTTTCCCTTGACCTAACCTGGGTCCACTTGGTCCTGTGTGGTCCCATACTTTTGAAAAGTCAATTCTTCAAAAACCACTTGGGAAACCAAGTTCAACAAGGATTCTAGGGTTTTGGAAGCTCCTCTACAATTCACACTCCTTGAACCTAGCCCTTAAATCCTCACCCTCTTATCCTAGAAATCTTTGTACCTTGCTTAAGAAGCAAGCAAGTCCCATTCTCGAGCCTCCCCTAGGAAAGGGTCCCTGAGATCACTTCACACCCATCTTAGTTGATTTATCATTTATAAGTGATTGTCTATATATCGAGTCTCCTCCCATCGGTGAAAGTCCGTAAAGAGTAGGAAACTTTAGCTGTGGTGACAGTGGGCTTTAGCTTCATTGCTGCTTTTGACCTAGCATGTGCTCCTCTAGGACCCTCTTGCTAGTTTGAGCGGTAACAAACCTGATCAACTACCTATACAATGTGGGATCCACTAACTCTTCATCAGAAGTACTTAGCTTCTTAGAGTTGGTGGTCATAGTTGTAGACATTGACCTGCAATCTTCCATCCGAAATCTCTTTAGGATCTCAACTGCGTACTTGCCTTGCCCTAGGAAAATCTCTCGTGGATGCTGCCTCACCTCCAATCCCAAAAAGTAATGCATCAGGCCAATGTCCTTTACTGCATATTTGGTGTTGTCCCCAAGCTCCACATGTAGGTCTTTAGGCTCTTTTACCATGTTGGTGAAATTATCTCGAGATCTCATCATGTGACGAGATCCTCCACTGCCCACAAACCACACCCCTCTCTTAACAATGCCAAAAAAGGCATGACACCAGGGCAAAGTTCTTCTTAAACTTCTCAGCCAACTCATCCATCTGTGTTATAGCTACCGTAGGTGTCTTTCCCTTGCCCCCCTTCTTGTTTGGACATTGTCCAACAAAGTCACGAACTTACAGTGTGCACAACATTTAACTTTGCTTATGTCCTTTTTACTTTGTGAAGATCGTCCTCCACCCTAGTTCTGCTTGGCCTTCCCTTTTCCCTTCTGTGCATGCACAACAAGAGAAAGCTCCTCATCCCCACCACCACTTCTATGTTGTCCATCAGTGATTGAACTCTCCCAGATTTCTTTTTGGATGAAGTCATCCCACAATTGGCTCCAATCAAGAAGTTGTTGTCTAGCAAACATTCCCTCCACAAAGGTGGTTCATTACTTTCCGCAACCCTTTAGAGCTACCTTCACTAGCTCCGAATCACTGATTGGTTCTCCCATAGTTGATAGCTCATCACAAGCTTGTTGGATCTTGGTGAGATATTGTTGGACACCTAATCCTCTATGGGTTGGTGTAGAATGTGAACAACCATGAGAGTCCAAGAGACCTTGGGATGTGGAACCCAACGGTCACACAAATGTACTATAAATGCATATCATGTCAATAATAATGTAATTCAATGTTTATCATCCACCTTTGTTGTTTACATTCCATGTGACTTTAACATGGTCTCGGAGCCATGATGTGTGGCTTGTGTAGTCTTCTTCCTCACCGTTTATGCCTTAGGTAGAAAAGAAAAAAAATGGCATGTTGTTATTCCTTGTGAAGCTGATCTGAGCTGCCTTGAATAGCGTTGGTCTGGTCTTCATTACCTGTTGTGCCTGCAATTCAGTAAGGACAACACATAAAATCCTGTGCGCCCATAACTTGTCAGTGCTACCTATCCTTAGTAAATTATAAAAAAACTGTTAGAAACGACCTTTATAAGAAAGAGAGACGTTACTCTTGAACATTTGGGATCTGAGCTAGCCTCTATTTTTAGTTTTCTGCTCTTTCTGGCAGCTCCAGAATTTGTCCTCTGTCAAATCTCTGCATTTGGACAGACCATCCTCTGCATTCAATGCATTTTTGAAATACCTCTGCGATGATTGGAAGGATTGCTGAGTTAACCTCTAGCTGAATAACTCTCATAGAAGTTGTTTGGAGTAGACCTTCAAACATTATTGAAATCATTGAAGCCTTGGTGCGGTGAGTGTTCCACCTGTGCGTTAAAAGAATGTGAGCTTGACCTAGAGGTGTTGGGAGACTGCAATATGCATTTTGCGTCAACTGGTTCAAATACTGATGGTGTTTGGTAAGTGCTTTTTGATGGTCGATGGCATATATGGTGAATGCATAAAGCTTTTATAGTCTATTGAATGGCCTGACATTGCACCGCCCTTCTGCCGTATTAAACCACCTCTGCACTGAAACCACCTATGCGCACAGTTATTACCACCAAACGCTGTCTCCATACCTATACCACTATCCACTCCCTCTTAACTTGCAACGCCCTCTTATTTTACAGTGTATTTATTTTACAATGTTTGTCGCGCTCCCTCATGCTGTGTGATAATACCTCCACGTTGTCATATTACAAAGGCCTTTGGAATTATTGTCACAATGGTTTGTTCAACTTCAGCCTCTCCACATACAGCCTCTCCACGTGGCCTCTCCATATTGAAACAAGCCATCTCCTCTGGCCTCTCCACATACGACCTCTCCAATCGCTGCTCTGCCAGATACACCCTCCGCCATTAATACCTTCCCACATATGATATGCTGCGCTTGGTGCGTTGAAATCTATTTGAAATATCTGGAAAGTGTATGCCCGGATGGAAATTCCACGAAGTTAATTACGGTGCTCTCAATCGATCCATCCAGTAGCCAAAAGCAGAGAACGCATAAATTCTCAATAATATGAATGATGACGTTTGGGGAAGCAGAAAATCAATAAGCAATTTGCATCGAGTTGAGATTTGGGTGATACATTGGTGTATGTGTTTCTGCTTATGCGATTGGGCTGCTAATTGAAACTACATCAGAATTTCCTAATCTTGTATTAGACTGTCCAGTGCTCCAATACATATCATCAATATTCCTGTAGTAGCTAGTAGGGAGTGTTGACCTCTACTGGTCAACTACCCATGCAGTACATCCCCCTTTTCTTGGCAAAAAGGGGCAGCACCCGATCAGCATGTCCGTGCCATCCTGCCATCATCAGCAACTTGATCTTTTTGATTGTAAACCTAGTCTGCATGTATTGATTGTAAATAATCTTAGCAGACATGAGTCATGTATGTAATTTGCCTAGGTGGACCTAACTTTCTGATGATAATCTACGTCCCAGAAGGTTTTTCGTCTCACCGATCCACGGATCGGCAGAGTTTTCCTTCAAACCTGACCCCAAAGCCGGGATTGATTTTGTCATTAGAACTTTAGGAGAATCCTAGTGTGTTGATCTGCTAGATTATAGTTGTGTCGCAGAACTGGGTGATTTGTGAGGGTCTGTATTAAGTGAGTTTGTCCCCTTAAGATGTAAATTTGTAAAAGTCATCATGAAATGTGTCTTGAGGGTTGAAAATGTTTTAAATCCCCTCATGAGTCCTAAGTCCTAGGTCCTAGGTGATGTTTCCGAAGGCTTAGTTCGGTGATCCATAATAAAATGAATTAAAAAATTAAAAAATGAATAAAAATAATAAAATAATAATAAAAAATTAAAAAATTGAGCAAAAAACCCTAACTAATAAAATAATAATTTTTTAAGTGAATGCATTTTTTAATAATAAATCGACGGATGAGATCAAGAGATGTCTTGATCCTCATCAACGGTCGAGATCATTTCAGCATGGATCACTCGAACTAGCCGTTGGAGACATTTCCTTTAAGTAGGGTGCTAGGGGTCATTTTCAGTTTATCTGATCTGTGAGTCTGTACTGAAAAGCTCTCTTGTAATCTGATTTTCTGGTTAATAAAAAGACTTTGGGGTTCAAAACTGGCTGGTGTTACTCTCTGGAATTGCCATGAGATGTTTGTTTTTTCTGCATATTTCAGTTTTCAGCAGTTAATAATAGCTTGTTTTTCAGAGTATTGTGAGTACAGGTATCTTGCTCACGTGCTAGGGTTTGAATGTTGTAGGGTTTCTGGAATAATGGCAGGTATCTCCATTATTTCTTGAAATCTAGCAGCATTTCTTGCCCTCTTTGCTGATGTTTGCTTGAGGTGTGCAGGAAATCTTTAGGTGAAGGGTATTTGTGGGCGTTTGGGGAAGTTCTGGGCTGAACCAGCCGACTCCCACAGGCTTTTCTTTGCAGAGCCTAGCTGATTTTGGCCCTGGGTTAATCATTAAGAGTTTATTTTCTGTTTTACATGAGAGATTTTCCTTTTGTTCACAGCAAAGTTCAAATTTCTGATATATTGAAAGCATTACTGCAATTATTGTCAAATTTGGCTATCCTAGAGCTGTAAAAATTTTGATTTTAGTCAATTTTTTGAAGGATTTACTGTGAAAATTTTGCATATATCTGCCGGGCTCTTGTTTTCTGCTCTCCAGGGTTATCATTCCGCTGCCTGAGTTGTTGGAAGCGGCAGGCTCATAAACAAATCGTCATCTTCCGTTGAGCTGGATTACAAATTCATTTCATTCAGCATCGCATCCCTCCAGACAAAAAGAAATACATACATCGCTGGAGCAAACAAGGTAACGTTTCATGGGTTTCAGGTGAGGGCAAAGATTTATACGTTTTCACTGATTGAAAATCCTCTGATGTCGTTGGTTTCACGTGAACAGTAATCGCTGCATTCCGATTTTGCTATAACATATGCGCAATTTTCATTTAGAGTTCTGGTTTTGTTTGATAAAAATATATATATATAGGGTTACATTCACTGTGATTTCATTCAAAGCCAGAAGACGCAGGTAAGTGTTTGGCAGAGCAGATCGTTTGTTTTTCAAGCCTCTGCAAGCAGTCTATGCGTGGCTGCTCCATTGGAGACCCGCCGTCACCAACCCATCTTCAAAACTGAGCAGCAAAACTAAACCTGTTCCACATCGAAATGATCTCAAATCGTATTTGCTCCTCGTGGTCAACTGTGCTTAAGCCGGGGCTATGAAAATCGTGAGGCAGCCTGAAAGCGGCGTGAGGCGTATTTTCTTTTGTTGCGGTTCTCTGCCATATTCATCGTTGACCCAGCTTTGTCTGCTACGAAACCGCGTCTTGCCACACTTGCAAACCCTGCAAAATCGATTTTGATTTCTTTGTGGCCGCCGACAGGTGATTCGATCTTCTCTGGCGGCTGAGGTAATATCGTTTCACGCCATTTCATTCACGCAGCTAGCCATCGCCACAGGTATCGTTTTCGATCCGCATGTATTCCATCTGAGTAGTTACGCCTTAATACGCTTCACCATAGGGTTTGTATGTAGTAACGATTCATTTTCTTTGACTTCGATTTTGTTTAGCATAGCTTTTAGTCAGATTTAAAATTCGATTTTGTTTTATTTAGTTTAGACTTTTATAAAATTTTCATTTTAATGTTATTTCGTTTAGACGTTAGATGATATGTTAATAAGTTTTCAATAGATTAGATTTAGATTAATTTTTTTTTTTATATAGTTTTGTGTTATATTTAAAATAGATTTAAATTTTAGATTGTAATTTAAATTAACATAGATTTTAATTTATTTTTAGTTTAGGTTTTGTTTTTCATAGATTTTTATATTTAGTCTTTAGATCTTTGTTAGATTTTAAAGCTTAGATTTTAATCTTTTGTAATACATCATTTTCTTTTCTTTTTAGAATTTTTATAATATTGAAAAAATAAAAATTGAAAAAAGATTTAAAAAATTTTGAAAAAATATATAATTTTTTTTTTTGTGGAAAATTATTTTTGCCAGATTCAGTGGTTTTCATGTTATATCTTTCATGCTGAATTTTCAAGTCAAGATGCGAAGTTGATATCTGGTTAATGGTTTATGATTCGTGGTGGTTTAGAGCATTCATTTTTTCGGTTGCTGGATATCGTTCTGGTCATTGTGATTTAGCTGATGATAGATGATTGCTGTTCACGGTTCATGTTTCTATATCATCCAACAAGTAATCGTCTTAACCACAATCTCTTAAGGCACTGGTCTGCTAAATCAATTAAATCTTTTTAAGTGCTTATCTTCATCGTATCTCGTGTCTCCCAACCAACTGGTCGACAGTTGGTCTCATCATCTCACAGGGACTACCCCCCTTAGCCGCGGGAGACAGGCTTAAACGGAGGGATCGGGGATCAGGGTGACAGCCCCCGGTCTGAGCGTTGTCGCGTCAATCTGCGCGACAACAGGGAGGATGAGTCATTTTTGAGTATTTCTGAGTTGCATATATTTGTAAAGGGGTCAGGTATATAGATCGATTGATCCAACTGTTGAAGTCGAGTTGCATATATTTGTGAAGGGGTCGGGTTAATCTTTGTAACGCAGAATTGTCAAATACGAGAACATCTACTCTTCTGGATATGAAAACTGCGGTGACCACACCATATACATAGAGTGTGGGTCTTCATCTTTAAACCCCCATTTCAGAAGCCTCTGCTCCAAACTATCCAATAGAGCCTCATCAAGCAACCTCTTAAGGTATCGTGCACGCCGTCTGCGCTTCAGAATCATGGCCAACTGTGAAGGACACAACTCACCTTTTTCATCGTAATTATGGCAGAAGCGGCAAGATTTTCCATTTCTACAGCGGCCCCACCGATAAAATTTGCAAACTTGATTAGAACTGGCTCCATTGGCAGCAGAACTGTCTAGTGTTTGGGATCCCGCATGCTGGAATCAACACAACTTGACATTTCTACAATAACCCCACTTGAAATATTTCCAAAGACGGGGTTCACAGCGATTGGAAGTAGAAGGCTCGACGACAAGATGTGTGCTCAAAATTTTGTTTTCAATTTCATTATTTTGGCTTTCGGCATCACCGCGATTTGAAACCTGGTGGCTTTGTAGATTGCGCAACATTGGGGTTTCTTCTGAAGAAAATCAACGACCTTCATCTGAACATAGCAGTGACGTGACAACAGTATCCAAGGAAATAGATGATACTGAAAATGAATCATAGAAAGTTTACCCACAACCCTCAGATGAAAAGAATCCCAAGTCAGAAGCCCTTGGACTCCAGGCCCGCGGAGTAGCCACATTGCCTTTGTTGTTGTCATTACTTGTTGAAATTTTCTATGCATTGAATGGTGCAATCAAAATTGTATATATGTGTTGAAGATCCATGAGAGGAGGGTGCAAGTTCGATTAACAATGATGAGATTCATGATCATGAGGCATAACAATTATCGCTAGAGTTTGGCTCTAGTAAACTGAAGGCAGAAGATTTGCATTCCTTAAAAAAAAAAGAGGCAAAGTTGTTTCAGTACTCTTTTGTTGTAAGTGAAAATGGATTTAATTAGTGATGTATTAGATTTATTAAATACCTTGATACATTCCACTGTTGATGGAAAGGTAAACATCAACAAAGGCTCTCTCTTAGAAATTCAGACATGTCTACAATATGCACAAGAACAGATTGATTTTTTGCAGCTTGAATCACAGCTACAACAAGAGGAGTTACAAAAGTATAGTCATGATTCTGAACTTGTTTATGTTCAGAGAAATTCTCTTTTTGAGTCAAAAATTGACTCCCATCAACATGCAGAAACTAATCAAGATAGTAAAGTTGAGGCTGATTCAAGAGCAGATGTGAATGCAGATGCAAAAATTCAGTCTGCACTTCCCAAGTTGGTCATCAGACCTTGGGAAGAGCTTGTCCATAACAAGCACAAAACAGGTCTTGGATATGACAAGGAGGTGTCCTTTCATATTCCAGACTACTCCAAGCCAATCCAATTTCAAAGTGCTGGATTTCTTCATGACAATTCACCTTCAGCTGCTCTAGATTCTGCTCCTCTTCCACAACAACAACAATAGATTGTGAAATGCCAATGCTGTGACCGAATTGGCCATATGAAAGATCACTGTTTTGATCTTCATCCATGTAAGCACTGTCCTAAAACTAGTCAATCTTCAAACAGATGCTTTAGAAACAAACCTCCTGTAAGAACAAAGATTCATCTTGGATGGATTGCTTCTTGGCAATGGGCTTCAACAACGAAGAAGATATTTCGCTCATACAACAGGTTTTGTTCTCGAATATTGAAAAGTCTCGCAGTTGAGATCTCTTCATCTTCTCACCTTGTATTTGACCCGGGGGGGGGGAATGATGGTCATCTACAAGCTTCAAAGCCACATCAAGCGAGCTTGAGCCACAACCTGCCATACCAGATTCAGATTTGTAGCTAGAGACAAAGATGCCACTGAGCATGCCTTCAGTTGGTGATGCCTCTTCAAAGAATTGGGGACACTTCCTCTAGCAGAAGACTTCAGCTTCTTGCCAGTTTTGGAAGAGTTCCATGAATTACATTAAGCATTCCAGAGTTGTTGGTAATCCTTAGACCATTACAGGTTGAGACCTCCCTTTTTAGGTTGAGGTTCTCCCTTTTATGCAGGGTGAGATCTCCCTTTCATGGTTGAAGGTTTCCCTCTTCAAAACATCAGGAGCACTTTCTCTAGTAGAAGACCTGAGCTTCATGCCAGACTTGGAAGAGTTTCGGGAACTGCACTAAGCGTTCCAGTGTTGGTGGTCATCCTTAAACCACCCCCCTTATACCAACATTTCAGAGAGCACATTCAACTTAGTGCTGCCATGCATGTTTTTTGCAAATTTTGTATTAGAGCTCTTTTGTTGGACTCATACATACCCCTTTGGATTAAGGGGCGAAATGTTGGACACCTAATCATCTATGGGTTGGTGTAGAATGTGAATAGCCATGAGAGTCCAAGAGACCTTGGGATGTGGAACCCAACGGTCACACAAATGTACTATAAATGCATATCATGTCAATAATAATGTAATTCAATGTTTATCATCCGCCTTTGTTGTTTACATTCCATGCGACTTTAACAGATATGAAGTTACTATCTCTCATCTGTTCATTCAGATTTTGTTCAACTTGTCCTGCAACACCATTGTCCTATTTTGATTTGTACTCTGATAAGGACTCATTAAGACCAATGTTGCGAAAATCATGATCGGGATAATATCAGCGAGGGGAAAAAATCATAAAAATTGGGAAAAATCGGAAAATACAAAAATATTCATTTTTTTTTACAATTTTTTTAATATCTAAAGCATCTACAACATAAAATAAATACATTGACACATAAATATGATAAAAGAACTAATATATAAGATGTGTAATATCATTTCTAGAGCTACATCACACATCACAGTGAATCATGTCCTGAATAGTAAGTCCTGACTCCTGAGTTCCAACTCAGCCTCAAAATATCAACAAAAAATATAATAACGTATCTCATATCGTGAGTCATAATGTCATATACAATGAAATGAACCAAATAGCTAATACCACTGATTTCCTCTGCTCCTCTTCTGAGAAAATGCAATAGCTTTCCCTTTCCCTCTAGATGTAGATGCCAGTGGAGTTGGTAGTGGACTCTGTTGTGCTCTAGAAGCTTAAGAACTAGGAGCTAGAGGAGGTAGACCATGTCTTCTACTGGTGGCAGGGGTAGCCTGGGTAGGTGGTGTCACCTCCTCCTCTTATTGCTCCTCCTCCTCCTCCCCCTCTATGCCTTCCACTACCTCTTGCTCTAACCAATCATCGACAGACTCCATGAGAGGCCTCTCGACCTCAACCCTCCATGCAGCAGTGGTGTCAATCCCATCCAATGAGATGACCTCCATATCAGGTATCCTCTCAAGTTGTCTCATAAGTCGCTGGGACTCCAACCTGTACAAATATCATAAAATAATAACTATAATTTTTTTTATTTTTTATTTAGTGAATTAAAAAATTTAATTAGAAAGATGGAATATTTTAAGTTTAACTTGTTGCACTTCTTGTTGTGTATTTTTTCAAATACACTCCAGTTGCGCTCACATCCTGAGGAGCTACATGTTTGGCTGAAGATTCGAATGGCAAGCTTTTGCAGATGGGGTTCTCTGGAACCATAGCGAGTCCACCATGTATCTACAACAAAATTACAAATAAGATAAACATAAGAAAAAAATGAAATTTGAAAGTTGAAGCAACGTATGAAGTTATGAACTTGAAGAGAATGAAATTTGAAACAAACTAAAAAATACTTGGCATTTGAGTCTTCCTATCAACCATAGCCACCTTAATGTTAAATGTGTCACCTACCATTCTGTATATCTCCATTTCTTTGGAGATTTCTGCACGTTCTGCTAGAGATCACACCATCCTCTGAACATAGGTTAAGAATCCATCCATGATCTCAACATCAAATAAGAACCCACATTGGTAAGAGAATGCGGGGTTCAAGTAGATCCCTGCAGCATGAATGGGACAATGGAGTGTGTTGTTTCATCGTTCATCAATCACTTCCCATAGGAGGAGTTGTTTTTGAAACCCCTCATCTCCTGAATAGATTCTTTGGCCTTGTCCATGGCCTCATACAAATAGCCCATTGCGAGCTTCTCACCATTAACTAATCGAAGAACTTTTACCAAAGGTTCAGTGACAGTGCACACTTCCTGCACTCTCGTCTAGAAGTCTTCTTGATATGAAACTAATCTGCATATGGTCCCTCCCTTTGGGTTGCGACTAATTGTCAAAGCACGCCACTCTTCTGAAAGAAACATTCTCTTCACATCTCACATAGAATTCAAGAGGGATTGAAGAGATATGAAACTGGTAGCAAATCGTGTAATGGCGGGGCACACCAATTCTTTGTTGTTGATGAATTTTCTCATCAAGCTAAGCACAGAGGCATGATTATATATAAATTTTGTAATGCTTTTTGATGAGTCAACAATATTTTTGACAAAGGTAAATTTTCCTATGTCTTCCAACATCAAATCAATACAATGTGCAGCACAAGGTGTCCAAAATAAAGTAGGATGCCTCTCCATAAGCATCTTGCCAGCAACAACATAATTTGTAGCATTGTCCGTTATGACTTGGACAACATGTTCTGCACCCACCTTCAAAATAAATACATTCAGCAAATCACATAATAATTTTGTATCTTTGTTATGTGAAGATGCATCAACAGATTTCATAAACATTGTCCCCTTGGGACAATTAACCAAGAAGTTTATAGGGGTTCTCCCGTTTTGGTTGGTCCAACCATCTGACATCACAGTGCATCCTGTTTGTGCCCATGATGCCCTAGACTCCTCCAATCTTTTGGTGCAATCAACCTTTTCATCTTGAAGAATGTGGCCTTTAAAGTCATCATAAGAAGGGATTTTGTACCCTGGGCCAACAATTGCAATAGCATCAACAACAGGCTAGAAAAATGGATTATTCCTTGCAATGCTGAAAGGAATATCACTCCAAAGGAGAAACTTGCCCAACAACTTTTTAGCTTGTTCTTTCTCATTTTTTTAAGCATTGAACTGATAGATGGTTGTGAACCAGGCGTAGTTCTAGGAACAAAAAATGATGAGGTAGTTACAGGGTTGGTTGTAGACATTGATGTTGAAGTAGAACCAGTGCCACTTCCATATTCACCTCCTAACACTCTCCCTGCTAGTTGCTTCTTCAAATCTGCTTTGGTCACTCTGTCTTGCTCTAATCCTTTCAATGAATTCATGGCTCTTCGGATGATTTCTGCATTTGTATTGGTGCAAGGCCCTACATCATGTCCAGGGATTTGTGCAAGGTGATACTTCAATCTATAAACCCCTCCTGACAGATGTTGCCCACACAACTTGCAAGACAAGTTTATTCTATCAAACCCTCTATCAGGTTCACCGAATTGCCACAGAGGGACCAATTTCCTTGGCATGTTTGTAACTTGGTTGAACTTTTGAGTTTTAATGTAAGATGAAGTTTGAAGTTGAACCTATGGCACAATAAGAATTGCAAGTTAAAAAAAAAAATTCATAAATGACAAAAATGAAAAAAAAACACCATCAAATCCACTCAAAAATCATTGATAATCAATGGGTTATAGAAATCCAAGTAAAAACAAGAAAAAAACCAAAACAAAATGGCCAAATTTGGTGCCCATACCTGAAAACCCCGGTTTGCTGAAGAAATTTGGTCCAAACATGAAGTTCTCTTGCTTGGGATGCTAAAATCTCCCATTTTTCTCCTCCTCTGCCTTAGTAGACGCCTTCCTCTCCTCCTCAACTTTCAAACAAGTCTGCTATCTGCTAAAAATGAGAAATAAAACTCATAATTTTCCTTATAAAACATGCTGTCTCAGAGGGTTGCGATTTTTTATCATCAAATCACGATTTTTTGGAAAAAATCACAATTTTTTCAGTGATTTTTTGGAAAAAAAAAACCTTCATAAAAATCGCACGATATTATTAGTTAAGTGAAAAAACGTGATTTTTTGATTTTATCGCAATAATATGGCGATTTTCGCAACACTGGTTAAGACTACCCACATATGACGTGCTATGTCTTTCTCTATTATGTGAGGAATTATATGATCCCTCACACCATCCAAGATAATACCCATCGCTTTCACATCCTTCAGATTATGCTCAGTTGCTTGGGTAGGGTTAGAAGGAACCTAGATCTTCGTGTTTGCAAAATCCTACAAACAATTCATTTTTAGAACAGTAGTGATCCACTCTTTCCTTGGACTAAAATTAGCACCTCCATCCAACTTGTCTTCTATCTCAAGCTCATTGATTCCATTTCACAAGTCGAACTGGGCCATAACACCTTAACTACAAAATTAAAATATTTGTTGTCGTAAAAAGTAGCGACTCGTTATGGTAAGGCTCTTGTGATCTCAGTTCTCTCCCTCAGAGATTTTGTAGTTTTGATACCATGTTAAATTTCTAATATCAATCCATATTTAGTTATGCTTCAACAATGTTATTCCCAGAAAATTATTAAATAAAATTTTGAATTGCCGTGAAAATAAAATCACTGGTTTAACTTCTGAAATAAAATATTTGCAGTGGAAAAATAAAATTAGAGAGATCAATCACATCACAATAGTAAGTATACACCCATAACAATTTTCCTTCATTAAAATCCTTGGGAAAATCTAGGTCTAGACCCACAGAGAAAAATACACAGAAAAATGCACTGTTGGAACCTATAACTCGGTCCCCTCTGGAAAACTCGGCCCACCAAAAAGTCGCCCCCTTGAAGAATTCGGCCCTGGAGAAACTTGGCCTCCACCACCAACAAAATGACCCTTTCCTTTCCTCCTCGTATGACCTATGCACACTCAAGAAAATGGGCTCCACTGGATAAATCAACCTCTCCACAACTGGGCCTCTTCTGCACTTTAGCGACTCGACCTCTCGATTAACTGAACTTAGCCTCCTGAAAATACTTCCAAAATTTACCCGCGCTCTTCCCTGTACTCATCCTCCCTTCTCTTTAGACTAGTCGAGTCTCTTGCTCTAGAGACAATTGTTTCCTCCACTTGTGTGTCTTCACCTCTCCCTTAGGCTTATTTTATAACTTCATTAAGCCAAATTTGTAACCCTAATCTCCTAAGTGATTGACCACTGTTATTAGATCTCGCCTCATTTGAGATCATATCTAGTCACCTAAATAATTAAACTATTTATCCTTAGTGCTTTGGCTTAATAACCCACAATAATTAATTAACTTTATTTATTGTATTTTTCCTAAGTTAGACTTTGGAAAGAAATCATAAATCACTTACTCAAAGCAAACACCTAAAGAGGCAATCAACCATCTTCTACATGCCAAGACACCAAACTCACGTAGAAGACTTTCCAAAGCTACCAAGAACTTCAATATGGCGGTGTTGATTGTTGAACTCCTCTAATGTTGGTGGTATTGATTATTGTCTTGGGGATGATATTGTGACTGGAGGGAATTTTCCTTTGAATGATGAAGTTATTCTATGGTGATCTTGTACAATTTTATTCTTAGTATCTTCTTCCATTTTGTAAATGTTGTATAACTAGGGTTTCACTGAAATTTTCATCATATGTGTTGAATCTTTTATGGCTTGAACATCTCCTAGAGCAAAATTATCATATGGTTTTTAATCAAGGAACCTTGGTACATCTTCCTTGACTTTTTATCACCAATTGATTGAAAGTCACTAGGTTTTAATGAAGAGAAAATTCTTTGTAGCATTTTCTCTCTTAGAACTCATTCCAATCGATCTTCTTTCACAGATCTTGCCCTTTGACTCTATTAGTCCAAGATTCAGAAAAGGGCACTAGTGTATCAATCCTAATAAAATTTAAAACACTAATATTTATTTATTTATTTATGTTTTCTAGGGTAAATTAGAGTTCATTTACAACATAATCTGCATTTAATAGAATAAATTCCTTGGACCTCATTGTCCTAGAGTTAAGCTTTGCATCTACTAATTTGAAAAAACAAAATATCATTTGTAATGCATTTTTCAGCCACCTTTAAAGGGCTGCTGTCTAGGGTTTCATAGCTGTTATATGCATTTTTAGTCATTGAAAATTGCTGTAACCTTTTACCTAGTCTACTTGTTGTTCGCATTTGCTTATTTCTTGCTTATCATGAATTTTAGGCTATTTTGTTATTGCTGTCATAAATTTTGCATCTTGTAAATCATATTGTTTAAAAGACTTTAAATTATAACAGCAATTGATAATTTAAAGGTAGCATGTGTTTGAGATCTATTTTAGCCTCTGTCATAGCTAATATACTTGCATAAATTAAGACATGATTGTATCAATCTAGAGTTCTTAAATTGATGAAGTACACTCATTATATGTTTAAGGAATTAGCTTAGAATTTTCCTGAGGTGTCCCTTAATAAATAATAAGCTTAACTAAAAGAAATGAAATTTACATAACTTAGTGAATAATATAAATTCTATATAAGTTTAAAAATGAAATTCAAATTACTAAATGTGAGTGTTAATCAAAGGCTTAACTTAAGAATGAGATTCAAACTAACATCTATAATTAAAGGTATGAATACTAATTATGTCACAATATAAGCTTAACTAAGAATGGAATTCAAATTAACAACTATGATCAAAGTATGAATGCTAATCAAGTCACTTCTATGGAAAACTAGAAATTCTAATCTGATATCATAAGCAAAATGAAAACTATCTTTACTCTAACTATTGCAGTAAAATTCTAAACTAGCAATGTAACTTTCAAAGAAAAACAAGAATTAATCCATTAAATCTAGGGCTACCAAAGCTTTCATAGGTAGAAAATCAGGCTGTGAGATCACATGCCTCAGTTGGCTCCCACAACACTACTGTCCACTTGTGGAGTTTGTTTATTGAGAAGGATTTCTAGCATTTATGCATCAAGTAGAAAGATTCTTTAAATAAAATCAAATGAAAGGAATTTGGTCAAGTCTAGCTAGCTCATTAACATCCATTGGGGTGTTAATGGGTAGAAAAACATGCTGTAGTGTAGCTATTCAACTCTTATGGTTGAAAGAGGATTGCAACAATACTTTGCAGACCACATCAATCCTTGCGAAAAAGCAAATTTAAAATTGGTTCGAAAGAAAATTCTACCTAATCAAATAAAATGCTTGCTACCATGTGCAAACAGATGCTGCAATATACATATTTAACAAAGATTTAAAGAAGATAAGAAAGAGTATTTACTAGGAAATTAATGCACAAGAAAGTAAGAGATATGTACACATAAAAGACGTCACCCTTAGAGGCCATTTTACTCACACACGTGGGCTAAAAAGAGTCTTATTGTTATGTTTTATCTTTAATATAACTATCTTTTAGGTCGTCTTGTGACCTACTTGTAATCACATATTTTTTGTTTTTAGAGCTTTTAGTCAATTTTACTTCCTAAATCTAATTGGTTGCCCTTATATGAATAAAGGGATGTTGATTTGGAGGGAAATCATCATAACACATTCACTCATCTCTGATGGAGTGCACACTAGTAGCCTATTTTTCTTTGGGATGTAATGGAACATTGATGTAGTGAATTGTCTTGGGGAGGATATTGCGATTGGAGGGAATTTTCTTTTGAATGATGAAGTGATTCTATGGTGATTTTGTGCAATTTTATTGTCAGTGTCTTCTTCCATTTTGTAATTGTTGTAGAATTGGGGTTTCATTAAAATTTTCATCATGTGTGTTGAATCATTTATGGCTCTTGTTACCACTCAAACTAACAGGGGACCTAAAGGGGGGTCCCTAAAGGGAAAATGCCAGACCAAGGGCAACAAATGGAAGCTTAGCCCACTGTCACCTCAGCTAAGGGTCCTTTCTATCTACGGACTTTCACCGATGGGAGGAGACTCGGTATATTATGGAGTCACCAATGAAGGATAAACCAATGAGTGGATGTGAAGTGACCCAAATGATCCCTTTCCATAAGAGATTGAAGGATAAAGCTTGCTTGCTTTCTAAGCAAGGTACAATGTCTTCTAAGAGAGGAATGGGAGGATTTGAGGGTTAGGTTTAGGGGATATGATTTGTGAAAGAGTTTCTCAATCCCTAAAATCCTTATTGAAATTGGTATCCTAGATGGTTTTTGAAGAATTGTCCTTTCAAAGGAACAGGACCACACAGGACCAAGTGGACCTAGTCTAGGGTAGGAAGAAATATTTTAGCAACCAATGATGTTCTTAGCCTAGACAAGGTAAGGGAAAGGATCAAGGAAAGAATATTCTCTTAAAGGTGTTGAATTGATCCTATAAGGTACTAGTATTGGGGATGCTAGGGCAAAGTTTGATCTCAGAGCTAGGGCTTGGCTTTTCTCACAACTCCACTGTCGGAATGGCCTCAAATTTGGAGGAGTTTTTGAGGAAACACCAGAATAGGAGACGTGAGGAGATCGAACTTTTTGGAGGGCTAGTTCACTTGGAAAATGATGCCCTAGGTGACCCAACTTGGCTAGACTTAGGAAATGGTGAAAGAAGTTGATTTAAGGTGATCACCTTTTGGTAGATCAGTGCCTTAGTCTTGGGAGAATGGAGTCTATGATGAATATGAGTGAGGGCCTTTGGTTCTCATTCAAGTAGGCCTCAAGACTATTTCGCTAGCCTTCTAGGTCAAAGGGAAACAATCTTGCAACTTTTATACTTTGTGCTGCAAAAGGTGATGGCTTATCAAGATAAATTTGTCGATAGAATTACCCCTAGGAGATTTCATTCATAGTACATGACCCATACATTGAGAAATGTTCTATAGAGACAAAATTCGACAATTTAAGCAGTAAATGCATGTAGCAGTTAGCCCTAAAAGCAACGAAAATCCCAGTCCATTGTATATGACAAAGTAAAACAAAAATAACATTAAAAACATGTACTTACATGTAATAAAACATATCCAACCATCCACAATTTGACAATAGAGAAGCTCCAAGATAAGAAAGACCAAATCCACACATCAAAATTCATCCATAATGCTCCAATTCATTCTCTAAGAAAAAGTGCGAAATTCCCAAGAGAGAGAAGAGATCCAATCCAAAGTGATGATGAACAAATTAACTCATCTCACTTATATTTATACACTAATGAGGAGTTCGAATTAGCCTCCTTGGCCTACATAAGCCCCAAAAATAAAATAATGTTCTTGTAATCTAACTTTTGGTGACAAGCCAAACAAACTAGCTCACAAATGAAAGAATAGGCCTCTCAAGAGGTCAAATAATAATTAATGCATGTCGTAGGGCCCTCTAAGAGGCCTGATGAGGTCCATGGGTGCCATAATGAAGAGTAGGACTCTAAAAAATGATGGACAAGGGGTTGGCCCTTTTTTCTCCAAACAATAAACCTGTGGTGCTCCCAATGGGTGTGGGGGCACAATAATAACCTTATGGGTCTCCAAATGAGTCGAGGATGCCTGTGGATCATCTGCAAGGGATCTGATGATGGTGTAGGGGATGCCGCATCGTCCTACAATTCCTGGGTTTGTTGCCAAGTGCATGGTACATCCGTGGGGCCGACTGGGCAAAGTTGAACCAGGTGCATCTTCCTCGTCTAAGGGGAGTATCTTGAGTATCTCTAACCATCGTCAGGGATCCATGAAGTGTTGTCTACTGTTGTGGAGGCCCATGGCTCTCAACACACACCCCACATGCAGCAATGTAGCCCTTTGGAGGATTAGGACCCCGTATAGGGAGACCAAACCCAAGATGGAAACCATCTGCAATCCTGCATAAGATCCAATGCATCCCCTAGCCTTCTAGTACAACAAGTCATTAGGGAAATCAAGTAAATGAGTTTACCAAGCACGGACCACAGGTGGGGACTTCATAATGGCCTGCCCTTCCATAATGGGCTTCGAGATGTGCCAATGTCTCCTAACTCCAAATGGGGTTAACCAAGTATCCTATGATGTGGTTTCTACTCTTAAAGGGGATAATATATTCAAGGTACATCCTTCAAAAGGTGGTGGCATGTGACAGATAGGTGAATGAAGTAGGGGGATGAGAAGGGGCAACCCTGGGTCACATGTTGGGGTACAAGGGTAGCTAATAAGAGGGAAGCCCACACTTGGGTTTATAATGTATAGGAGGGAGCAATCGTGGTACATGAGGTGCCTCGACCTTGATTTTTCCACCTTTCTTTTTATGCCTTTTTCCTTTCTATGATTTTCTTTGATTAACTGCTCAGGGCTCAAAGGGGTTAGAGCATGATGCTTAAGATATAGCAACGAATACCTCCTTTTATAGGTAGGGCAGTTCATTTCCCACCAGAGGTTGGGACAATCATGGGTTTCTATGTGATGATGGAAGCTCATAGAACCTGTAGGAACCAGGGTGATGCCCATGATGATGGGGTAGAGCTCATGTATTGGCTTTTGCCCATGTGCTAAATGTGTTTGTCCCGACCATCTTTTGCATTTTGTGGTACATTTTCCTATTGAATGTGGCCAAATATGCTTTTATTTTTCTTTTTAGCTACATCAACCTCCAGGCATCATTCCAGGCCTGACCCAAGGTGTGGGCAAGGGGAAGGGGCAAGCTAACCCTATGTGGACCTAGTGGAGGAATGTGGACCCAAGTGGGAGAAATGATGAATGGAGTAATAATGAGTGGAAAGAGGGTAATATAAGCAGATAAGGGAGCGGGACCATGCAACCAAAATCAGGGTTTCCCATGAAATACCATCCCTAAAGCCAAATGGTCAGTAAAAGAGATCCCACGGGACTAGAATGCAAGGTTAATATCCAAAAGGGGTCTAGGGGACAAGGGCACAAACCTAACCCATTCTTTCCACCAAATCCCCCCATTAGTCCATGCCCAAAAGTGTCCATGATAAGCAAACTACAATACTCAATTATCAAATGACAAGGCATACCTTTAGGTTCGGGAGGTCCACCTTCAAACATACGATCATGGTAGATGGGTGAGGGACCACATGGCTGGCTTAGGTGGCGGAGAAATGGCACAGTAAGCTAGCTGGTGGCTGCAAGGGGTTGATGGTTGAGGATCATCTTGGAGATTTTTTTTTCTCCTAGGGATATCACCCATAAAATGGTGGATAACAAATCTAACATCTGGTATTGCAAAATTATCATCTAGATTTTAATCAAGGAACCTTGGTACAACTTCCTTGACTTTTTATCATCAATTGATTGAAAGTCACTAGGGTTTGATGAAGAGAAAATTCTTTGTGGCATTTTCTCTCTGAGAACTCATTCCGATCGATCTTCTTTCATAGATCTTGCCTTTTGACTCCATTAGCCTAGGATTGATAAAAGAGCACTAGTCCATTATTGTGTCAATCCTAATAAAATTTAAAGCACTGTTGAAATTTGGTACCGGAGGACAGGTGGTTCCCTAAGGCTTTGATCTTTGGCCTAGGGAAAAGTGTCCAAAAGAATTTAATTTTTTCTCCTAAAGTGACTATAATTTTTATAAAGTCAAATCTAATTTAAAAGTGACTTTAAGTGATAAAGTTACTAAAGTCTAATTTTAAAGTGACTTTAATAAAGTCAATGTAAAATTAGAAAGGAAAAGTGACTTTGGACATAAATGACTAAGTGGGTCTTTATTAAAGTGGGGTGAATTAAAAAATAGAAAGTGAGATTTAAATGAGCATTTAATCTCAGCCCTAGATCTCAATCTATTTCAGCCATTGGATTTAGGGATTCCCCAAAAGTCACTTAGGGTTAGATTAAAAGAGGAAAAGGAGGAAAAGGTCATTCATTCTTTCATGAGCAGATTGAGAGAAGGAGAGCAAGAGAGCAAGGGAGATTTCTAGATAGTGAGGAGAAGGAGGCAGCAGCTTGGCACACATTCCAAGGCAGCGTTTCAGCAAGTCTGTACAGTTGAGTTAGCACACAGTGAAAGGCAGATTTTGGGCACGATTTTCTAGAAAGGCCGTACAACAGTTTTGGTTCAGATTCCAAGGAGGCCGTACAAGTTAGCATAGAAATCGAGGAGCAGAAAATCTGAAGTTTGCTGGCACATTTTTCAAGGGAGGCCGTACAACAAGTGGCTGTACCTTGGCACGCTTTTCTAGGCAGAAATCCGTATAGCTGTACTGCTATTTTTCTGCACAGAAATTGAGGAAAACCGTATAGCAGCATTTATGGCAGCTTGCACGCTTTTCTAGGCAGTCCGTACAGCAGCATTTAAGGCTGAAATTTGGGCACAAAAATCGAGGAGGCCGTACAACATTTATTGTTGTTCTGTTTTACTGTTTGCAAGTTTTTCCAGTTGGCTGTGAGGCATGGAAAATGAGATAAGTTGTAAAAGTTTGCTTGTTGATTTTTTTGCTGAATATTTCTCTTACTGTAAAAAGCATTTTCCAGAAATAAGGAGCTTTCGAACTGGTTTTCCCCAAGAGTTGTAGGGGGTTTTTCCAGGGTCACCTTGACCAAAAATCACTGTGTTTAAATGTGTTGAATGGCTGTTTGTATGTGCTGATATTTATTTCTGCATTTTCCAGCATTCTGTAATATTTCCAAAATTTGTGTTTTCAGCAAAATTTATTTTCTAGTTGTTGAATGTATGGATATGGGAAAGGGCATTTAACTATTTTGGAGAAATAAGGTGAAACTGAAAACCGGGGTGGGAAATGAGAAATTTCTACATGGTATCAGAGTTTGAGTGCTGAAGTGCAGTTTGGGACAAGGAGGAAAATTATAGCCTGCTGATTTTTCACTCAGAAAATTCCAGCAAGCTGATTTTTCACAAACAACAATTTTATCTTTACTACAGCAGTGCTATTTTTCAGTTTTAGGACAGCAGGATGTCATTAGGATTGAAGGTGGAGGATAGGTTGGATGGGCATACCAATTACAGCGTTTGGAAGGAGAGAATGCAGAATATCTTTGAGGAGGCAGAAGTCTGGGACATTATGGTGCATACCACACATAACATTGTTGTTGTGCCTACTGATGCTACTTAGTTGACTGATTATAATAAAAAGAACAACAAGGGTAAGAGACTGATTCTAGATGGAGTCAAAGACCATTGCATTCCTCATGTGAGAGGAAAGAGAAATGCCCATGAGATGTGGACAACATTGTCCAATCTCTACCAGAGTAACAATGAGAACTGGAAAATGGTCCTGAAGGAGAAGCTGAAGACCATTAAGATGGGTAATGATAGTGCAGCTGGATATTTCACAAAGATTACTAATGTGAGAGATGAGTTGGCAGCAGTTGGAGAGGTCATTCCACCCACTCAGTTGGTGCGGATTGCAGTGAATGGCCTCCCTCGTTCATGGATGAACTTTGCTGATGGGGTTTGTGCATGTGAGACCCTTCCCACATGGGAAAGGTTTTGGGATGATTGCATTCAGACAGAGATCAGGAAAGGTCAGCTTGGGGTAGCCAAGCCAGTTGAGCAGGATGAGGATGTAGCACTGTTGGCAGGAGGCAAGAAAGGCAAAGGGAAGAAGTAGGCTTCCACAAGCAATGGTGGGGGCAAAGGCAAAGGTAAAGGTAAACAGGGTAACACACAGAAGGACTATTCCAAGGTGAAGTGTTGGAATTGTCAAAAGATGGGACACTATGCAGTTGTGTGTCCGGAGAAGAAGAAGAAGAAGGGGAAGAACCAGAGCATGACAACTTCAGCAGAGGTTGAGGACTTTGCAGATCGTTTTGACCGGGAGTTTGGGTTCACTGCGTGTGAGTCCTCTAGTGCAAGATCACCTGCCACACAGGTTCAGAGGGAGCATGCTTTTCCCTCGATTAGCGGAGCATCTTCGGGTATCTGGTATGTGGACAGTGGGGCTTCACGTCACATGACAGGAGTCTGTGAGTACTTCTCAGAGCTTTCAGAGAGTGACACTGATATAGAGGTAGTACTCGGTGATGACAGAGTTGTTAGAGCAGTCGGTGTGGGGACACTGACATTTCAGAGGGAGTCCAAACCTCCCTTGAAGGTGTCAGATGTTCTTTATGTGCTAGGGATGAGGAAGAACCTCATATCCGTCTCAGCTTTGGAGGACAGAGGATATGAGGTACTGTTCAGGGGAGGACAGGTGTTGATGTATCCCAGGGGCACTCCAGCTGATTCAGCTAGAGTGATAGGTGTACGCCATGCAAAGGTGTACAAGTTTGCATTCCAGCCCCTTTTGGTATTGAGCAGTAGTACCGACAACAGAGCTAGCAGTTCTGAGCTGTGTGAGATTTGGCACCGCAGGATGGGGCATATGTATCATGGAGCCTTGAGGACCTTGTGGGAGATCACTACAGGTGTGCCAGATTTCAGTACTGATCACTTTGGTACTTGCAGAGGATGTGCGATGGGCAAGTTTGCAAAATCCCCTTTTCTCAGTAGTGACAACAGAGCGACTAGGATACTTGATTTGATTCATTCCGATGTGAGCGGTCGGATGTCTCATGTTTCCTTGAGTGGATATGAGTACTGCGTTTTATTCATTGATGATCACTCCAGGAGGACCTGGATTTATTTCTTGAAGACCAAGAGTGAGGTCTTCAAGCGGTTTCAGGAGTTTAGACTCTAGAGCTCTTGTGGAGACACAGACAGGTCGGAAGATCAAGTCCCTGAGGTCGAACAATGGGGGAGAGTACACCCTTTGAGAGTTTGTTGACTATTGTGCGGAGGCAGGCATTAGGAGGGAGTTCACTGTTCCTTACAACCCCCAGCAGAACGGGGTTGCGGAGAGGAAGAACAGATTTATCGGAGGGGCTGCCAAAGCCATGTTACATGATCAGGGGTTGCCATTGTTCTTGTGGGCAGAGGCCTGCAACACAACTGTTTATTTGCAGAACAGGAGTCTGCATCGTGCCTTGGGGCACATGACTTCGGAGGAGGCCTTTTCTGGGAAGAAACCTGATATTGGTCATCTTCGTATCTTTGGGTGCATTACATACTCCTACATACCCAAGGAGAAGAGGACCAAACTAGAGCCCACCGCAAAGAAGGGTATCTTTGTGGGCTACAGTGAAACCTCAAAGGCCTTTCGGATTTACATTCGTGCACAAAGGAAAGTTGTTGTCAGGCGGGATGTGAAGTTCGAGGAGGACAGGGCCTTTAAGAGGTCACGGGAGTTAGAGTACCTGGATCAGCCAAACCCTCAGCAGCAGTTGAGTCAGTTGCAGGGATCCAGTGGGCAGGGATCAGGAGGATCCGGAGGTACATCTATGACGATGACAGGTCCGTAAGTGAGCAGTGGCTCGCCGAGCCAGAGGGGTGGTGCTCCGGGCAGCATGCAGAGCAGTCCACAGAGCAGTTCACTAGGGAGTCCACTGATGGACAGTTCACACGCTACCTCAGCTTCTACAGGTTCAGGTGCAGGCAGGAGGACAGCAGACAGACGGTCAGGAGTTTAGACTCCTAATGATGATGAGGAGGAGGAGTTTCATTCTCCAATGGGAGAAGTATGCTCAGGGAAGAGGAAGCCCAAGTGGCTTCACGACACCTTGAGAGATGCCACATCTGTTGTTGAGCCTAAGAGGCCGGTCAGAGAGAGTAGACCACCTGAGAGGTTTTGTAGCTATATGGCAATGGCTACCAGCATCCTTGACTCTGAACCTTCTAGCTATGAGGAGGCAGTTAGCCAGCGGGTCTGGAGAGAGGCCATGCAGGAGGAGTATTCTTCTATTATGAAGAATGATGTTTGGGAGGTGGTGCCGAGCATGCTTTTCCCTCGATTAGCGGAGCATCTTCGGGTATCTGGTATGTGGACAGTGGGGCTTCACGTCACATGACAGGAGTCCGTGAGTACTTCTCAGAGCTTTCAGAGAGTGACACTGATATAGAGGTAGTACTCGGTGATGACAGAGTTGTTATAGCAGTCGGTGTGGGGACACTGACATTTCAGAGGGAGTCCAAACCTCCCTTGAAGGTGTCAGATGTTCTTTATGTGCTAGGGATGAGGAAGAACCTCATATCCGTCTCAGCTTTGGAGGACAGAGGATATGAGGTACTGTTCAGGGGAGGACAGGTGTTGATGTATCCCAGGGGCACTCCAGTTGATTCAGCTAGAGTGATAGGTGTACGCCATGCAAAGGTGTACAAGTTTGCATTCCAGCCCCTTTTGGTATTGAGCAGTAGTACCGACAACAGAGCTAGCAGTTCTGAGCTGTGTGAGATTTGGCACCGCAGGATGGGGCATATGTATCATGGAGCCTTGAGGACCTTGTGGGAGATCACTACAGGTGTGCCAGATTTCAGTACTGATCACTTTGATACTTGCAGAGGATGTGCGATGGGCAAGTTTGCAAAATCCCCTTTTCCCAGTAGTGACAACAGAGCGACTGGGATACTTGATTTGATTCATTCCGATGTGAGCGGTCGGATGTCTCATGTTTCCTTGAGTGGATATGAGTACTGTGTTTTATTCATTGATGATCACTCCAGGAGGACCTGGATTTATTTCTTGAAGAGCAAGAGTGAGGTCTTCAAGCGGTTTCAGGAGTTTAGACTCTAGAGCTCTTGTGGAGACACAGACAGGTCGGAAGATCAAGTCCCTGAGGTCGGACAATGGGGGAGAGTACACCCTTGGAGAGTTTGTTGACTATTGTGCGGAGGCAGGCATTAGGAGGGAGTTCACTGTTCCTTACAACCCCCAGCAGAACGGGGTTGCGGAGAGGAAGAACAGATTTATCGGAGGGGCTGCCAAAGCCATGTTACATGATCAGGGGTTGCCATTGTTCTTGTGGGCAGAGGCCTGCAACACAGCTGTTTATTTGCAGAACAGGAGTCTGCATCGTGCCTTGGGGCACATGACTTCGGAGGAGGCCTTTTCTGGGAAGAAGCCTGATATTGGTCATCTTCGTATCTTTGGGTGCATTACATACTCCTACATACCCAAGGAGAAGAGGACCAAACTAGAGCCCACCGCAGAGAAGGGTATCTTTGTGGGCTACAGTGAAACCTCAAAGGCCTTTCGGATTTACATTCGTGCACAAAGGAAAGTTGTTGTCAGGCGGGATGTGAAGTTCGAGGAGGACAGGGCCTTTAAGAGGTCACGGGAGTTAGAGTACCTGGATCATCCAGACCCTCAGCAGTAGTTGAGTCAGTTGCAGGGATCCAGTGGGCAGGGATCAGGAGGATCCGGAGGTACATCTATGACGATGACAGGTCCGTAAGTGAGCAGTGGCTCGCCGAGCCAGAGGGTGGTGCTCCGAGCAGCATGCAGAGCAGTCCACAGAGCAGTTCACTAGGGAGTCCATTGATGGGCAGTTCACACGGTACCTCAGCTTCTACAGGTTCAGGTGCAGGCAGGAGGACAACAGACAGACGGTCAGGAGTTCAGACTCCTAATGATGATGAGGAGGAGGAGTTTCATTCTCCAATGGGAGAAGTATGCTCAGGGAAGAGGAAGCCCAAGTGGCTTCACGACACCTTGAGAGATGCCACATCTGTTGTTGAGCCTAAGAGGCCGGTCAGAGAGAGTAGACCACCTGAGAGGTTTTGTAGCTATATGGCAATGGCTACCAGCATCCTTGACTCTGAGCCTTCTAGCTATGAGGAGGCAGTTAGCCAGCGAGTCTGGAGAGAGGCCATGCAGGAGGAGTATTCTTCTATTATGAAGAATGATGTTTGGGAGGTGGTGCCGAGGCCTGAGGGCAAATCCGTGGTTACTTCCAGATGGCTTTACAAGGTAGAGCATGCTGCAGATGGCAGCATTGAGAAATTCAAAGCGAGGTTTGTGGCTAGAGGGTTCTCCCAGGTAGAGGGAGTTGATTATGAGGAGACCTTCGCTCCCGTGGCTCGATATACTTCGATCCGCTCCATTATATCGATAGCAGCAGAGATGGGTTGGAAGATCCACCAGATGGATGTAAAGACTGCATTTCTTAATGGCTTCATACAGGAGGAGGTGTACATTGAGCAGCCACAAGGCTTTGAGGTGCATGGGAAGGAGTCCCATGTGTGCAGACTGAAGAAGGCCCTTTATGGCCTGAAGCAAGCTCCCAGAGCTTGGTACTCCAGGATAGATACATACTTGCAGGGGATGGGTTTCACAAAGAGTGAGGCAGATCCGAACCTTTACTATATTGTGATAGGTGAGGAGCCTCTCATTCTGGTGTTGTATGTGGATGACTTGGTCATTACAGGTGCAAAGAGACTCATAGAGCACTGCAAGAGAGATCTTGCGGCGGAGTTTGAGATGAAGGACATTGGCTTGATGCATTACTTTTTGGGTTTGGAGGTGTGGCAGGAGGAGGGGCATTTCTTCCTGGGGCAGGGGAAGTATATTGTGGACATCCTTGGCAGATTCCACATGGAGGATAGTAAACCCATGTCGACACCGATGATCACCAACTGGAAGAAGCTTCATGCTTCGGATTTCGAGTTGGTGGATCCCACATTGTACAGGCAGCTGATTGGTTCCTTGATGTATTTGGTCAACACTAGACCAGATATTTGTTTTGCAGTCAACACGATGAGTCAGTTTATGTGTGAGCCTAGGAAGGTTCACTGGGTGGCTGCAAAACACATTTTGCGGTACTTGCAGGGGACAGTGGATTATGGTCTGGACTACAGGCAGGGGGATGGAGTGAGATTGGCAGGTTATACTGATTCTGATTGGGCAGGTTGTGCTTCTGATAGGAAGAGCACTTTAGGGTGCTGTTTTGGGTTGGGTTCGGCAGTAGTGTCATGGTTCAGCCGGAAGCAGCAGTCAGTAGCATTGAGTTCAGCGAAAGTAGAGTATATGGCAGCCAGTCTAGCTAGTTGTGAGGTAGCTAGTTGTGAGGCCATCTGGCTTCGCAAGATGTTGTTTGGCTTATTTGGTCAGCCGTTGAGACCTTCAATGATTTACTATGATAATCAGAGTTGCATTAAACTCACGGAGAATCCAGTATTTCATGACAGGTCAAAGCATATCGGGATCAAATATCATTTCATTAGAGACTATGTTCAGAAGGGAGCTGTGAAGCTTGAGTATATTCCCACTGATGAGCAGGTTGTAGATATTCTTACCAAAGCCTTACCACGGGGCAAGCATGTCTACTTCAGAGACAAGATGGGTGTGGTGAGGAACACCTTCCTCGGTAAGAGGGAGTGTTGAAATTTGGTACCGGAGGACAGGTGGTTCCCTAAGGCTTTGATCTTTGGCCTAGGGAAAAGTGTCGAAAAGAATTTAATTTTTTCTCCTAAAGTGATTTTATAATTTTTATAAAGTCAAATCTAATTTAAAAGTGACTTTAAGTGATAAAGTTACTAAAGTCTAATTTTAAAGTGACTTTAATAAAGTCAATGTAAAATTAGAAATGAAAAGTGACTTTGGACATAAATGACTAAGTGGGTCTTTATTAAGGTGGGGTGAATTAAAAAATAGAAAGTGAGATTTAAATGAGCATTTAATCTCAGCCCTAGATCTCAATCTATTTCAGCCATTGGATTTAGGGATTCCCCAAAAGTCACTTAGGGTTAGATTAAAGGAGGAAAAGGAGAAAAATGTCATTCATTCTTTCATGAGCATATTGAGAGAAGAAGAGCAAGAGAGCAAGGGAGATTTCTGGACAGTGAGGAGAAGGAGGTAGCAGCTTGGCACACATTCCAAGGCAACGTTTCAGCAAGTCTGTACAGCTGAGTTAGCACATAGTGAAAGGTAGATTTTGGGCACGATTTTCTAGAAAGGCCGTACAATAGTTTTGGTTCAGATTCCAAGGAGGCCGTACAGCAAGTTAGCACAGAAATCGAGGAGCAGAAAATCTAAAGTTTGCTGGCACGTTTTTCAAGGGAGGCCATACAACAAGTGGCTGTACCTTGGCACACTTTTCTAGGCAGAAATCCGTACAACTGTACTGCTGTTTTTCTGCACAGAAATTGAGGAAAACCATACAATAGCATTTAAGGCTGAAATTTGGGCACAAAAAATGAGGAGGCCGTACAACATTTATTGCTGGTCTGTTTTACTGTTTGCAAGTTTTTCCAGTTGGCTGTGAGGCACGGAAAATGAGATAGGTTGTAAAAGTTTGCTTGCTGATCTTTTTCTGAATATTTCTCTTGCTGTAAAAAGTATTTTCCAGAAATAAGGAGCTTTCGAACTGGTTTTCCCCAAGAGTTGTAGGGGGTTTTTCCAGGGTCTCCTTGATAAAAAAACATTGTGTTTAAATGTGTTGAATGACTGTTTGTATGTGCTGATATTTATTTCTGCATTTTCCAATATTCTGTAATATTTCCAGAATTTGTGTTTTCAGCAAACTTTATTTTCCGGTTGTTGAATGTATGGATATGGGAAAGGGCATTTAACTATTTTGGAGAAATAAGGTGAAACTGAAAACCGGGGTGGGAAATGAGAAATTTCTACAAGCACTAACTTGTGTTTATTTATTTATGTTTTCTAGGGTAAAGTAGAGTTCGGTTGCAACATAATCTGCATTTAATAGAATAAATTACTTGGACATCATATTCCTAGAGTTAAGCTTTGCATCTATTAATTTGAAAAAGCAAAATATCATTTTAATGCATTTTGCAGCCACCATTTTAGGACTGACGTCTAGGGTTTCATAGCTGTTTTATGCATTTTTAGTCATTGAAAATTGTTGTAACCTTTTTCCAAGTTTACTCATTGATAGCATTTGCTTATTTCATGCTTATCATGAATTTTAGGCTATTTTGTTATTGCTGTCATAAATTTTGCATCCTGTAAATCATATTGTTTAAAAAACTTCAGTTTTTAAAAACAATTGATAATTTAACGGTAGTATGCGTTTGGGATCTATTTGAGCCTTTGTCAGAGCTAATTTACTTGCATAAATTAAGACATCATTGTATCGATCCGGAGTTCGTAAATTGATGAAGTACACTCATTATATGTTAAGGAATTAGCTTAGAATTTTCGTAAGGTGTCCCTTGATTAATAATAAGCTTAACTAAAAGAAATGAAATTTATGTAACTTAGTGAATAATACAAATTCTAAATAATTTTAAAAATGAAATTCAAACTAATAAATATGAGTGTTAATAAAAAATTTAACTTAAGAATGAGATTCAAACTAACATCTATAATTAAAAGAAGTATGAATACTAATTATGTTACAAAATAAGTTTAACTAAGAATGGAATTCAAATTAACAACTATGATCAAAGTATGAATGCTAATCAAGTCACTTTAGTGGAAAACTATAAATTCTAATTTGATATCATAAGCAAAATGAAAACTATCTTTACTCAAACTATTGCAATAAAATTCTAAACTAGCAATGTAACTTAAAGAAAAACAAGACTTAATCCATTAAATCTAAGGCTACCAAAGCTTTCATAGTTAGAAAATCAGGCTGTGAGATCACATGGCTCAGGTGGCTCCCACAACACCACTTTGTCCACTTGTGGAGTTTGTTTATTGAGAAGGAATTCTAGCATTCATGCATCAAATATAAATATTTTTTAAATCAAATCAAATGAAAGGAATTTGGTCAAGTCTAGCTAGCTCATTAACATCCATTGGGGTGTCAGTTGGTAGAGAAACATGCCGTAGTGTAGCTATTCAACTCTTATGGTTGAAAGAGTCTTGCAACAATACTTTGCTGACCACATCAATCCTTGTGAAAAAAAAAATTAGAATTGCTTAGAAAGCAGATTCTACCGAATCAAATACAATGCTTGCTACCATGTGCAAACAGACGCTGCAATACACATATTTAACACAGATTTAAAGAATATAAGAAAGAGTATTTACTAGGAAATTAATGCGCAGGAAAGTAAGAGATATGCAGACATTAAAGACTTCACTCTTAGATACATTTTTACTCGCACGTGTGGGCTAAAAAGAGTCTTATTGTTATGTTTTATCTTTAATATAACTATGTTTTAGGTCGTATTGTGACCTACTTGTAATCACATATTTATTGTTTTTAGAGCTTTTAGTCAATTTTACTTCCTAAATCTAATTGGTTGCCCTTATATGAATAAAGGGAAGTTGATTTTGAGGGGAATCATCATAACACACTCACTCATCTCTGATGGAGTGCAGACTAGTAGCCTATTTTTCTTTGGGATGAAATGGAACATTGATGTAGTGAATTGTCCTGGGGAGGATATTGTGATTGGAGGGAATTTTCTTTTGAATGATGAAATGGTTCTATGGTGATTTTTGTGCAATTATATTGTCAGTGTCTCCTTCTGTTTTGTAATTGTTATAGAATGGGGGTTTCATTAAAATTTTCATCATATGTGTTGAATCATTTATGGCTCTAACATCTGGTATTGCAAAATTATCATCTGGATTTTAATCAAGGAACCTTGATACAGCTTCCTTGACTTTTTATCGCCAATTGATTGAAATTCACTAGGGTTTGATGAAGAGAAAATTCTTTGTAGCATTTTCTCTCTCAGAACTCATTCCAATCGATCTTCTTTCATAGATCTTGCCCTTTGACTCCATTAACCTGGGATTGAGAAAAGGGCACTAGTTCATTAGTGTGTCAATCCTAATAACATTTAAAGCACTGGTTTTTATTTATTTATTTATGTTTTCTAGGGTAAAATAGAGTTTGGTTACAACATAATCTGCATTTAATAGAATAAATTCCTTGGACCTCATAGTCCTAGAGTTAAGCTTTGCATCTACTAATTTGAAAAAACAAAATATCATTTTTAATGCATTTTTCTGCCAACTTTTTAGGGCTGATGTCTAGGGTTTCATAGCTGTTTCATGCAATTTTTAGCCATTGAAAATTGCTGTAACTTTTTTTCTAGTTTACTCATTAATAGCATTTGCTTATTTCTTGCTTATCATGAATTTTAAGCTATTTTGTTATTGCTGTCATAGATTTTGCATCCTGTAAATTGTATTGTTTAGAAAACTTTAATTTATAACAACAATTGATAATTTAAAGGTAGCATGTGTTTAGGATTTGTTTGAGCCTCCGTCAGAGCTAATTTACTTGCAGAAATTAAGACATCATTGTATCAATCCGGAGTTGGTAAATTGATGAAGTACACTCATTATATGTTAAGGAATTAGCTTAGAAATTTCCTAAGGTGTCCTGTTGTCCATGAAGTTGCACACCCAGAAATGTGGGAAAAATCCTCAACCCCACAAGGTGTGTGCTTTGTGGCAATGCTCAGAGAAGGGGCTGTCACCTGATCCCTACTCTACGTTTAGACTCTCTCTTAGCTAAGTCAACGGGGATGGTCCCTAAGGAATATTCTAAAGGATAACTTGTTAGAGATAACAAGTTCTAGGAGACGGTTAGTAAGGCTATCACCATTCAATATAACTTGAAATAAAATTAGAGATTGATTTAGCAAGTATAAATGTTTATGAGCATATAAATATCAACAATATAGATCCAATAAATTTCAAAAGATATCCTGCAAGACAAATTGTAAGAGACCAGTGCCTTAAATATAACTTGCAAGAAATATATGCTCAAGAAGAAATCACACTACTTGCAAATGAGATATGATTTTCAAGTTACAATAATAGCAAACTGCAAAACAAGTGTTAGTGAATCAAAACCACAATAGATTATATACCAATTTGAGATATGAGCAACAAGATGTAAATCAGCCTTGCAATAGGATAATACTAATACTTAGATGAAAGATGCTCAATTATGATATAACATTTAAAGAACAATTAACCTGAGCATGAAAATGAAATAAACAAGTACAAGAATATGAAATGCTTGCAAGTAAATGATAAGCTCACAATCCAAATTGTACAATAACCAATTGTGTGCAAAATGAACAAGGTTATATGTGAGTGTGTGAAATAAAGTGGTCTTGGTAATTTTTAATTAAATGCCTAATCTAAGGTTTGACTTCCCCTCAATTCCTTCAACTTGGTAAGGACTAGTAGGTAGTTGCAAGAAGGCTAGGATGAGGAAGCAATGGCTTCATTAACGATACCCACCTAGGACTTCAATACAACCTGCATGCCTTCGTTCCTACAAGGGACCTAGCCATGCAAGAGAACTGCAAGGTCATGCGTTTTAACCGTTGATCCAAACTCAAATCTAGGGAGATTGAATGACAGTTGAGGAAGTTTGTCCTAAATATCTATCAACCAAGCTTATGCTTGGAGGTAAATTTTAGAGAAATAAAAAAATGTAATTTAGATGCTAAGTTAATACAATTGCTTCAAATGAGATTAACAATTAAAGTGAAATGCTTCAAATGTGAAATATCTTATGAATATCAATAGAGAAATACCATTCCACTTTAATGATCAAATTAGCAATTAGTAACTTGAGCACAAATTATGATATCAATGTGAGATTAGCTTATGCTAATGATCAATGAAGCAAGCGAAAATTACTCAATGAAGCAAATGCAAGTTAGATCAAGAAACTAGAGAGATTACTTCAATGAAAAATGCAAATTAGATAAGTATCCGATGAAACTAGTTAATGAAACAAAATGTTAGGTCCCTATACTACTAGTGTAGCCCCATATTGCCATTAGTGAAACCCTCTTATTTAACATTTGGTATCAGAGCACAACAATAACTATAAAGATGGAAGTGTTTTTGCTTTGATACCAAATGTTATGCAACCAACTCACAAAATAGAAGAAGAGATAGATCAACGACTTCAAAATAAGCCTGTTCGAGGGGGAAACCTCCTTTACATTACACAAATGAACAATTCTTGGATGATACAAATGAAAAGACCTCCAATAATAATGTAAGGGCACAACAATAACAATAGTGGGCTTCTATAGGGCACAATAAATACAATATGGGGACTACATAACAATACAAACTACATAACAATACAATAAGGGGGTTTCACTAATGACAATATGGGGCTACACTAGTAGTATAGGGACCTAACACAAAAGCGAGTTAATCTAAAAAATGATGGATGATTAAAATACTAGTAAAATGAACAAGAAATTAGATCTAGTAATTAGATAAAGCAATGATCAAGAAAATAAAATAATCTAACAAATGCAAAATAAACAAGTTAGTCGCCACCATCCAAGAGATCCTCCTTCCAAATGAGGAGGTGGGATACCAAGGGGAAAAATTGGAAGCTCCCTCCAAGAAACATATTTCTTTTATTATATTTACAAGTGAAACCCTCTTGTAGAGAAATGAGGGTTTAGGATCTTGAGGAGGGTTTACAAAATGGAGCTTCAAGAGCAAATACCCTTCCTTAAGATATCAAGAATGCAAATGAGAAATATTTACAATGATTATGGCAAAATTTACAATGAAAAAATTCTCCAAGAGAGAATTAGCTTTCTCTTCCAATGAAATTCACTCAAAGGGTAGACGTACAAATTTCAAGAGCAAATTTATGCACAAGAGGGAAAGAAATACCCTCCTTTTGCTTGCAGCCAAGAGAAAAAAGGCCTCAAAAATATATATCTATTATTTTCAAGCCTCAAGGAGTGAATCCCTTCAAAATCGTCTTAAAACCCTAGCCGCCTAGCAGATCTATGCAAGAAAGAGTAATAGAAGGGTTTTTATCCACGAGAAATGGCAAAAGGAGGTTTTAAAAATTTAGATCTCTTGATCCTCAAGCCTCCTTATAGATCTTGTCAAGACATCTCCAGGAAAACCCCTCTTCTCAAGCTTCTCTATAGATCTGCGGAAGCAATAAAGAGAGAGATCAGATCTGAAACAAGAGAAATCAGATCACAATAATATACAATTAATAATACAAATTGCAAGCCTCAAGAGTGTGAGGACACCTCCGCTCTTGGGCAGGCAAGAAATAAGCTCTAAAATAGCTAGATCGAACCAGTAAAAGCACATAGAATAAATAGATCTGAAGTTGAAATTAATAATATTTCCAAGCTATGGTAGAAAAACTCCCTCTTCAGAAGAAATCGTTTGATAAGCCCTTGAGGAAAATCGATATGTATTTTTCAACCTTTATTTGCTTGAGAGTTGGTTGGTTCAACCAAAAACTTCCCCAAATGCTCAAGATTTGTTTCAGAAAATTATAGATCTCTACACACTTCAAAATATTTTGTTAGATCCACAAGGGATTGGACTACACAATGAAAAAAAGACTAGGGGTTCAACCAAAAACCCACTAGCGCTTCTAGATCTAGAGTGGTCCTCCAATCCAGAAAATTACACAAGATACCTTGTATAAATTAATCCAAAAAAATGGCAAATGAAACTAACAAATTATGGATCAGATAGTGTAGAGCATTAAGCACAAATAAATCTGAAAAATATTACCATAAAGAGTTGAAGAATAACACCATAAGAATATGCCCCCAAAGACTTTCTTTATTACTCAGAAAAATATTCAGTACAAAAATGCACCAAAGCTTCGCTGGCCTAGTAGCTCTATTTTTCAATGATAAAATGAGGAGCTCTAAGGCTCAATTTATAGAAAAATATGAGAGAGGATCGCTCTCCATGCGAAATCGTCTTGGTTCCAAGTGAAAACGACTAGATCTCCTTCCAACAAATCATAACCCTTTGATAAGCCTGTGCAGATCTTAAGGAGAGGGAGACGTTAGGCCCAAATGGGAACTGGGTGGAGTGATAAATCCATGCTGGAGTGGTTTGGACCACTCAAAAAATATTCTCCATCTTTTTCCTCGAAAAACTCCCATTCAAATCAACCAACTTTGGACCATCTCCTCAAAAAATTGATTTGCTGGGACATTAGCTTCTTCCTTGGACCATCAAATTTTTTCTTGGTGATTTTCTTGCTTGATTTGTGGAGATTCCATCACTTTTTGACTTGACTTTATTTCTTGGGAAAGTCCACTTCATTTTTTTATCATTTTCCACTTGGAGAGAATTTTTATTTTTTTCTCATTTTATTTTCTGGCTAATTATTTGCCATTTTTTGCCAAAATTCGGAGAAAATAGGTTTTGAGTTGTGAATAATCATTTTTGCACCCTCAAAGTGTGTTTAAATAGAAAGTTGAGGTGTAGACGTCTAATTTTGATTACTCACACCCCCTACAACTTCTATAGACACAACCTATTACATTTACATCAAAATTTACATAAAAATCTCGTCCAACGAGGAATTTTTATCAATTAAAAACAAACACCTCGACTTGACCAAATTCCACGAAACTTTAGAGATGATCTAGTATGGTGATATACACTAACATTAGAGACTAGGATTCACCTAAGACTACCATCAAGATGCACTCTAGCTTTGGGGTATATCTGGGAGAAAAACTTAACTGATTATAAGTGTTGAAAAACACAAATAATGAGCTAAGGAAAAAAACTCCCTAGAGTGAACTCACTTGTTAGTATAGTCCTAAGCTACCTAGACTTTTTACATGACACTTTTTCATCATACTAGAATCATTTTTACAATATCCCCTTAGGGCTACAGAATCTGAAAGACCAACTGACAAGAAGCAGAAGAAATCTGATGAAGTCTATTTTAGTGCGAATAGAGCCAATATGGGATTGTGCATCATTTTCAATCCATGTATGAAAGTTCTTGAATGTTTGAAAAGCATCAGATTTGTTCTTCAATAAATAAAGCTAACACATTTTGGTGTAGTCATCAATAAATGTCATCATATATTTATTTCCATTGCAGAAGGAACAGGCATTGGACCACATAAATCTAAATGAATGAGTTCAAGTTTTCTATGTGCTCTTGAATGTGAATCATGAAAAGACTATTTGCTATGCTTTCCTAGAATGCAAGCATCACATTGCTTAAGTTTCCTAGGAATTGTAGGCAAACCAATAACACCATTTTTCTTCAACAAGCGGAGGCTGTCATAGTTTAAGTGTCCAAATCTAGCATGTCATAATAAACTTGATGGAAATGTACCTTCTTCATAATGAGAATTGTATGAGAGATTTTGTGTATGAGTAGAGGTACCTTGCAGCGTGAGAAGCCTTTCTTCTTCTATACCCGTCATGACAAGTGAGTGGTCTGATGCTTTTATTACCTCAAGCTTTCCATCAAACATATGAATGGAGTGTCCTTGCTGGCGGATGTGGACCAAGGACACAAGTTTCTCCTCAGCTGTGGGAGATATAGAACATGCTGTAGAAGAAAGTCTGGAAGACCAGACAATTTAAGCTTGATTGTGCAAAGCCCTAATGGCTTGAGTTTTGATTTGTCTGCAAAGTATACTGCTCCATCAACATTGTCAGTAAATTCTTCAAAAAAATCTCTTCTAAAAATCATGTGGCAAGTTGCTCCTGAATCAAGCAACCAATCATTTTTCCAAGAAGCAAGTGAAGCATTAAATAAGCCTTCATTAGCTCCAATATTACAGTGTGCCACAACATAGTGAGCAGATTCAGGGGCTTTACCTTTCTCTTTGTCATTAGTTTTACCTTTGGGTTTGTTTCTTTCCTGCTCAATTCTGTCCCAAGGCAAGTTGCATGTGGATGCATCATGTGATCCATCTCTTTTGCAGCGTATGCAGTGCAAATCTGACTTTTCTCCTTGAGAGTGTTTGCCCCCCTGCCTCTGAAATTTCTTCCTCTTCCTCTTCGACCACCTCTTCCTCTGGAAGAATCTTGAGCAAGATTCTTTTCTCTATGACCAAGGCACACAACTTCTTCAAAATATTCAGGAGCTGTCTTCTTCCCAAAAGCTTTCTCTCTTTCAGCAAATTTTTTCACAAGGGAGTCAAAGGTAATATCTCTGAGGTTTCCATTTGCTTGCAGTGACTCAAGATAATTTGAGTAAGTGGGATAAAGTGCCTTGAGAAAAGCTATCAGAGGAATATCCAGTTCAACATTAGTGACTTTGATATCATGCATTATAGATTTTACTTCTGATGCAAGAGCAAGAGGATCATTATTTTGTAATTCAAGGGTGAAGAGTTTAATCATGAGTTGAACAACTTCAAGTGCAGAGTGTGAGTCATAAAGTTCCTTCAGTTTTTGTAAGGCTTCGAAAGCATTTGAAAATGGCAAAATATGGCGACTCACCTCTTCATTTACTGATGTTGCAATCAATGCATAAGCCTTGCTGTTCTTATTTTCCCAAATGACGAATTCTTTGTCTGAGGTAGGTTGTTTTGGCTCTTTGTCTCCGTCTCCAACACACACTCCTTTCCACAACTCATTAAAAATGAGAGTGTGTTTGATTTTCCGCGACCATTCAGGATAATTCTCCTTCCCATTGAGAACCACTCCCACAATAGATATTAATGAATGCATTGTAAAATCTGTGTACTGTGGAAAAAAATACTTCTGCTGCAAAATTTTACTCCTAAAAAAATCTGATTATGATATATGAAGATAGAGGTATTATGTGGGGAAGGTGTTATTGGAGAGGCACACACACTATGGAAGGTGGTATGTGGGGATGGTGTGCTTGATCTCGCTGGTGAAACTGCAGCTGCAATGGCAACAACCTCTATTGCCTTCACAATATCGAATGCAACGTATTCCTCTACCTTGTTACAACATGCAAAGCAGTTATTTGCATTCGCGGACCAATATCGTGGGCTATATGATGAGAGTATCAACGTAGCAAAGAAGTACTATGCATCGAGTGGATATTTGGACGAGTTGCTATGGGCAGCATCGTGGCTATTTCAGGCAACAGGAGAAGATATTTACCTCAACTATGTGGTGAAATGATGAATATGCCTGCCATTCAGAACCTTATGAACAACCCCGATTTGATGCGAAACTTGATTATGAGTAATCCGCAGATGCCGGAAATTATTGACAGGAACCCAGACCTTGCGCACATACTCAATGATCCTGGCACTCTTAGACAGACTTTGGATGCAGCAAGGAATCCTGAACTCATGCGAGAGATGATGAGAAATACTGAAGGCTTTAACATGCTCCGTTGTATGTATGGAACAATTCAAGAGCCATTTCTCAATGCGACAACAAGGGAAGGCGGAGGGCCAAGTCAAGTGGGTTGGTGCCAACGTATAGCCAGTGGAGTGGCATGCAGGTGGAGGGGAGGTGGTTTCAGAGGGATTTGACAAAGATCTCAGTCTGCAAAGGATGCAGGACAAATTTATGAAAAAAATGGCAGAAGGGAGTTACAATGGCAGAAAGGGATGCCAAAAATGGAGCCGGCTCTGATACCATGTTAGACCAAGAGGTAACTCCTCAAATCAAATCATATTATTCATTCAGGTTGTTCATTATTATATACAAGAGGGAGTGACTGTTCAATTCATCTCCCGATGACTCTTCATCTTCTCTATTATTTATTTACACTAATTACAGTGGTTCACCCAATCCCTATGATTAGGTGTCAACAGTCTGGACATCTGTTTGCTTTGATGGTGCAAGAATGCCTCTGAAGTGTGCTTTGACCATGGAACCTTTGACTAATCTTCAAATGCAACTTCAGTGGTCAACATGTCCCTTAATAAATAATAAGCTTAACTAAAAGAAAATGAAATTCATATCACTTAGTGAATAATACAAATTCTAAATAAGTTTAAAAATGAAATTCAAATTAATAAATGAGTGCTAATCAAAGGCTTAACTTAAGAATGAGATTCAAACTAACATCTATAATTAAAAGAAGTATGAATACTAATTAAGTCACGAAATAAGCTTAAGTAAGTATGGAATTCAAATTAACAAGTATTATCAAAGGAAGTATGAATGCTAATCAAGTCACTATAGTGGAAAACTAGAAATTCTAATTTGATATCATAAGCAAAATGAAAACTATCTTTACTCAAATTATTGCAATAACATTCTAAACTAGCAATGTAACTTTCAAAGGAAAACAATAATTAATCCATTAAATCTAAGGCTACAATGCTTTCATTGGGAGAAAGTCAGGTTGTGAGATCGCATGCCTTAGGTGGCTCCCACAACAATACTTTGTCCACTTGTGGAGTTTGTTGATTGAGGAGGAATTCTAACATTCATGCATCAAATAGAAATATTTTTTAAATCAAATAAAATGGAAGGAATTTGGTCAAGTCCAACTAGCTCATTAACATCCATTGGGGTCTCAATTGGTAGAAAAACATGCCATAGTGTATCTTTGCAACTCTTATGGTTGAAAGAGGCTTGCTACAATACTTTGCAAATGACATCAATCCTTGCAAAGATACAAATTTAGAATTGGTTAGAAAGCAAATTCTACCTAATCAAATAAAATGCTTGCTGCCATGTGAAAACAAACACTGATATACACATGTAACAAAGATTTAAAAATGATAAAAAAGAGTATTTACTAGGAAATTAATGCACAAGAAAGTAAGAGATATCTACCCATAAAAGATGAGTACACATGCCACAATTTGGGGGCCCTCTAGACTTTGGCTTGCGCACACAACAAAATCTACTTATTGTAGAAACTGTGAGCCACTATATATTAATGGTAGAAACATGTACAACACTTAATTAAAAACTTTTAATTAAGGACTTCAATCTCGTAGTCTCCACTTATAATTATTTATACAAATCAAATAAAACAAATTCAGCGATCAATCTTCTATGAAACAACTAGAACCCTGATTTGGTATCTAAACTCCAAGAATTTGATCCATGGATCACTCGAATTCGTGCCTAATCATGCGATTTGTAGGAGATGCTGATTTTCCCTTAGCAGGTGCTTGGTTCTCTCTGCTACTACAATGTTGACCAATCCTTTTTGTTCTAGCTTTCACGAATCCAAGAGGAAATTAACCATGTTGTGAACTCTGGGAACAAAACCCATGTCTTCGTTTTGCTCAGAATTGTCTGCAAGTATCTAAACGAAGGACGATTTATAATATTAATTTCTTTTCTGTAAAAACTAGTAAAAAATGGATTTTTAACATTTAAATTTGCTAAATAACCAAAATTAAAACAAAATAGTGGAAATACCTTTTTATGGGTCAATTTATCTTCATTGGGGCAAAAGTTCCTAAGTTACCGGATCCGGCAAGCCTTCGTCCCGGATCCACGTATCCTTCTATCTGATTTGGATCTGGATCCGGCTTGAATTCGCTGAAAAATGGCTAGGTGGCAAATCCATCTTTTCCAGAAACAGATCCTGACTTCCAGAAATGGATCTCGCCTTTCAAAAACAGATCCCTTCAAACACAGCCGGATTTCAAATAAATAAAATCTGGGTTTTTTAATTTAGGTTTCTTTTTAGGTTTTTAATTCATCTGAAGTGGTCACATTGGCCCATTGTTATATAATTTGTCAACCGCTTTCACTTAGCAACAACGGGCAACACACTAAGTAGACATGCAAGGGTTCTAACTTCTCCCGGCTCCAAAGGCGAATCTCCAGGCAAACAACCCCGACCCTAGGCCCCCAAACTGTTGACTCGTCACTCCACATCAATCGGCAAGGGTGTTAAAAAAATTATTACAGTCGACCCCATCTCTAGAAAAATTATTACAGTCGACCCCATCTCTAGAAAAATTATTACAGTCGACCCCATCTCTAGGCAGTAACTGTCGACCACACATCAACTGGAAGGGCGTTAAAATTTAAAAGTTATTATAATCGACCCCATGTCCAGGCAACAATTGTCGACCGGGACAGGGGCAAAGGCGTTAAAAAAATTTAAATTACAGGGACAGGGACAGAGGCGTTAAAAAAATTTAAATTATAAGGATAGGGACAGAGGCGTTAAAAAAAACATAAATTACAAGGATAGGGACAGAGGCGTTAAAAAAAATTAAATTACAGGGATAGGGACAAAGGCGTTAAAAAATTTTAAATTATAGGGATAGGGACAAAGGTGTTAAAAAATTTTAAATTACAGAGACAGGGACAAAGGCGTTAAAAAAATTTTAAATTATAGAGACAGGGACAGGGACAAAGCAAGGGTCTGAATTTTGAAAGTTTAGTTTCTGCATTATATAATACAAATTTTCACTGCAGTTGAAATGCACAGTGCACTCTTAGGTGTACATTAAAATTTAAACATTTTAATTTTATTTTAAATCCCTGCAGTCGAATGCACAGTGGACTCTTAAGTGTACAATCAAACATTTTTGAAACATTAAACACTGTGGATTAAACATTTTAAAAATTTTTAAGTTTCAATTTTATGTATTTTAATTTTTAAATTATTGATAATAAATCCTGGAGGTGGTTTTTATAAATGGAAGTGCAATGAATGCCAAGATATTAAAAATGGCTCATATACTAGAGTGAAGGCCCATCTGACTGGACAAACTAACACAGGGGTGCAAGTATGCATTGGGCCAAAAGGCCCATCTGACTGGACAAACTAACACAGGGGTGCAAGTATGCATCGGGCCAAAAGACGCAAATGGAAAACCTGGCCAAGGTTTGAGTCTTGGAAAAATAAAATTCTATGCATCTTTGCAAGATGCTGCTGATAGGAAACTTGCTAAGGGAAAAAACTCTATGCAAAGCTCTACAACTAGGCCTCCATTGCCATCTGGGCCTGCTGCCACAACTAATAAAAGGCCCACTCTAGGCCCTCTTAAAGTAACGTTCAATAGCCAGGGTAGAGACACAACCGATGAACATGTAGCTCGTTGCATCTATGCAAATGGGCTAGCATCCAATTTGGTGCATTCTCTTTATTGGCAACAAATGATTAAGGCAATTAATGAAGCGCTAAAAGGGTACAAGAGCCCTGGATATGAAAAGGTCCGCACTACTTAGTTGGCATTAAAGAGACACTCTCTGGATAGACAACTATAGTTAATCCGAGATACATGGACAGAAACAGGAGTTTCCATAATTTCTGATGGATGAAGAGACCAAAGAAACCCCCTGTTAATTATATTATTGAAATATGCCCCCAAGGGGCAATGTTTTTGAAGGCTATTGATTGCAGTGGAATAGAGAAAGATGCATCTTTCATATCCACAATTCTTATTGATGCAATAGAAAGTGTGGGGCCACATAATGTTGTCCAAATCATTACGGACAATGCACAGATTTGTAGAGCTGCAGGTTTGATTGTGGAGAGTCGATATGATCACATTTTTTGGACTCCATGTGCAGTACATTCATTGAACCTTATGCTTGAAAAGATTGGTTAGATTGAATGGATTAATGAAATATATATAGCAGCAAAAGAAATCCAAATGTTCATTACCAATCATCCAATTTCCAAGGCCATATATCGAGGTTTCGCAAAGTTGGAGCTATTGAAGGTACTCTTTTTTAATCAATATTATTTGTATTGGAATTTGAGAATTCTTAATTTAAATTTTAATTACAAACTTATATATGATTTCTCATTTGAGATTTGACTTTTTGAAACTTTCAGGTTGCTGAAACCTATTTTGCTTCTCACACTCTTGTCATAAAGAAGTTTGTGGAGGTGAAACAAACATTACAAGCAATGGTCATTGACCCTCTTTGGGAATCATGGAGGACTTCCACTTTTGATGGAGGGCAAAAATTCAAGTCCATCATTCTTGATGATGCATGGTGGGACAAGGTCCAATACCTTCTGCGGTTTATTGAACCAATCTTGACCTTGATTAGGACATTTGACACAGATACACCTTGCTTGGGGGAAGTTTATGAAAACATTGATAGTATGTTGGAGAGGATAAGGGAAATTATCAGGGCAAGTGAAAATGACCCTTTTGAAACATTTTATTATGAAGTGAAGGACATAGTTACGGAAAGGTGGAACAAAATGACCACACCATTACACCTTTTGGCCTATGCATTGCACCCCAAGTATTATCATTCCAAAATTTTGTCTTTACTTGGTAGAACAACGCCAAACAAGGATTCTGAAGTGGTACAAGGATACAAGACAACTTTGAGGAAAATTTATAGAGATGTGGGAGTTGCAATGGAAGTACGTCAAGAATTTGGAGGATTTGTACAATCTACTGGTAGCTTTTCAGATCCAATAACTATGGATGATTGAGGGCATCTTGATCCTATTACTTGGTGGGGCTTCCATGGTGGGGATAACATTCATCTCTTGACTCTAGCCACTAGGTTGTTATCACAAGTTGCTAGTTCCTCATCAACTGAGAGGAATTGGAGTACATATGGCTTCATCCATTCAGTGAAGCGAAATAGGTTGGGAGCGACAAAGGCTGAGGATCTTGTGTATGTTCATTCCAACCTCCGTCTTCTATCACATGTTGAACCAGAGTATAAAAAAGGTCCGAGCAACATGCGAGATGTGGAGCTTGAGATCTCTAACTTGAACTTGACACTGAATTCCATGACTCACCTCAACTTACTCGAGGATATTGTTCCATTCCCAGTCCAACCTACTGATGCAACTTCCTACATTCCAGGAACCCCATCATCTATTTTTGATGTAGAGTTGCAATATGCAGAATATAATGTAGATCCATTTGAGGATATGTAGTTAAACCTATTGCACATTATGATATTAGTAGAGTGATCATGGATGAGACACTCATTTTTGTAATTATTCTTATCATTTATGATATTATCCTTTTTGTATGAAGGAGGATGCATCATTTCAGTGTTCTAGTCTTCATATTTATAATATATCTAATGGTTTTAGTTCTAAATGTTGTAATTTATAAATGGATTTGATTTTTGAACTCTAAAAGTTTTCTTTTTAAATTTAAATAATATTATTATATTTGTTGTACTTGACGTATACTTGCCATATCCAGATCCTAGATTTTCAAAAAACTAGCGAATCCGGATTTGGATCTGTATCCGTATCCGTATCCGAATCCTGGTAACTTAGGGCAAAACATGAGCAAAATGCACAAAAGTGAGGACAAAAGAGGTGAAAATGACCAAAATGAAGAAAATTTGTGACTTTTTAATGACAAAATTGAGAACTAACAACCTCCCTAGTATTATTCAAGCCCTCTAGATTCAACCATAGCTGCTTTGAACTCGTTAAATTGAATTATCTCTCATTTCAACTTGAGTCTTGCTTTATTGAATATCATCATTGGATGTTTTATTTAGCAGAATCCTTGGAGGGTATTCAGCCTAGGAATTCTTGGGTTATCTAATCTCCGAGGTCTATTTGGGAAGCCTCCCTTGTGGGGATAATATCCCATCCACAGAGTAGCAGGGTAACAATTACTAAGGTGACAGTGATGCCTGATCCCATTGTTTCCCTTAATCTAGAGTGCTTAGTGGGTCTTTGCATTAAGGTGCTAGATTTTATAGTGATAGTACCACCTAGCTCCTTGTGAGGACCTTGACAAGATCACTAAACCGGTTGGTAATAGGGCCCAACCTTGGAGTTCGAAGAAATTAAACTTCACCCATGACCAAAAATAACAAACGCCCTGATCACTGATGCTAACTTGTGTGTCGTGATAAACTTAGGTTTCTTAAAGAAGAAAGTGGGTGCTTCAGATACTCCAATTATCCTACTTTATCATAATAAGAATAAACTACCAGGATTTGAGGATAAAATCATTATGAATGACTTTGTATGTTGATGCCATGCTCTTTCAAAGGGCACTAAAAGTTGGACAAATCTCGAGTGCAAATACAAGGCAAGGACCCAAATTATTGGCCACTAGCACATCTATGGCATGGATTCAAAAATTTTAGAATGGACCCATACTCTATGTTTGAGTGTTGAGGGCACAACACCCTCCTTGGTACTCAATCAAATTCCAGCAAGGTTCTTATCCGTCCTCCATATTTCCGATCCAATTTCAGATCATGACCATTCAGTCAAGAATCATTATCTGTGCAGGATCAGTAAAGGAACATCAGCAATTGTTCTCAACCCTCAGTCACATCCTGACACAATAGTTCTCTGTCATATGACTTCATCCTTCATGATCTGGTCTTCAGTGGCGAGGAAAAGGGGAAATTACTGTTGAATATTAAGTGCAAGGAAAACAAATTTGCAATCTGATTGTTTCAACATCAGTCTCAACTTTCAAGTAAATATTTCTATTTGAGTTCTTACCAGCTTAAAGAAACTATGGCTCATTGTTCTGTTAAAATCCATGTAAGTTCCCGTCACTTGGTTTAAACTTGACACCTTAATGTACAGCTGTTTTGAAAGTTACTTGGATAATCTTAAAGATATTTTCCGGATAAAGAGTCAGCATTTATTTCAAACTTACATCTTTGAATGATATTATGGATGAATTGTTAATATGAAATGGAATTAATTGTTTCTCTGCTTGCCTGTGAAGTTCTGCAGCAAGAAGGTAGCTATGAGTTGAGAAAGCGACCAAATATTTCAGCCAGAAATGCAAATATAATGGCAAGCAGAGGTCTCTGTCGATTTTCTTGATTGTAAACTTTTCCACTGTGTGCATCACTCTTCTTTTTATCAGCTTACTTTCTCAAGAATATACAATATGAAAATAACAGCTTATTTTAAAAACAAAGTTGATCACTGGTTACGAAGATGCTTGGTTAACTTTAATTGCTTATTGGTATTCCACCTAATTTTTCTCTCCCTTTCAAATTTGTATTTTATTTTTTATTTGTCATGATATCTATGTTTATTGGAGTTGCATTAAGCATTCCATTGGCTTATATTGGACTTGGATCTTTCCATGGTCATTGACCTATTTTGGTCATCTGTGGACATTAACGTTAATTAAATCAATTCAATTGGTTTGGCATGAAAATGCAATATGATTTTGGCTATGTATTTTTGACTTACTGAAAATACTCTTTCTTGCAGCATTGGTTACTTTTACCCACAAGAGATTGGAATGTAACTTCTCGGTGCAGAGAGGCAAAGAAAGCAAACATCATAAAAAGCTTTTGAAGGCAGCAAGAGGCTTCTCACTAAACCAAACACTTACATCTGGCAATAAACCTGAGAAACTATCCGAGTCTTTACTCAAGTTGAATACCTTATTGCAGTTATGTGCGTTTACTTTGGCTACTACTTATGTATCTGCATACAGAGCTGTATCTGAAATTTCTAGTAGTATTCCAGTGGTATCATCAGTGGTGCATAATTTGGTTGGATATTGGGTTGGACCAGATTTTGATGATGGGTGGGGTTATATCGAAGCTGTGGTTGTTCGGCTCCACTACTAGTAATGTATTTTGAGGCCATAGAGATGAATCTTCAACAAATGTATGTAGATATCATCATCTATTGCTGATGTCCAATCATGCTGGAGAGAGATTTTCAAGGGTCTTATGAAGATTTTTTTGTGCCATAAACGAAGACCCCAAAATTTATTACAAATAGTAATCGGAAGTTGTATTGGAAGCCATAGCTGGTTTCCATTCAGATGCACATGAGACTCTGTACATCCATAAGCTGTTTAGGCTTACTGTTTTTGACTGAATTCTCTTATCATATGTGTTGTTATCTGTCATTGGTGGATTATACATTTTTTATGATGTCAGTTCTTGTATTTTCTGTTTTTTTACTCTCTGGATCGCTGAACTGGGTTGTTTTCTAATATCCCTTTAATAGAATTCATAGCAGTACCCACAAACTTGTTGATCTAGATTGTCATTAATGTCAATATGAAGCCAAGGAGAAGCAGAGCAGACTTGCGAAGAAGTCCACTGGAAAGAGGATCGCATCAGTGAAGGTACATAAACAGAGTCATCGGAAATCACAGAGAGATATGTCCAAGGGAAAGTGCTATCGGAAGAACAAAGAGCAATAGAGCATCAGAGGAGCTAACAAAGGAGTTAACAAAGGAGCGCAGAAATCAAGACAATGCAGAATATCAGAACAGGAGCAGTCAAAGAAAAGCCAGAGGAAGAAGTTCAATGAAAGAAACAAAGAGGAACACGTAGCGGAGAAGCATAAAAAGCAGGTTTGAAATAGTGACAGTGGTTTTTGTGCAGACTCACTCGATATTATTCATCGACTGACGCGTGGCAGAGAAGGAGAGAGGAAACCACCTTATCGGGCGGGTAATCCTCGTGCATGTAGTTCACTCGATATCATTGTCGAGCGTTGGATCAAATGCATTTTGATCTACGGTGCAAGATCACCGAGCAGCTTTGTTGGTCGGGTGTAATATCAACCGTTGGATGGGAAGGTAAGATCTACGGTGGAGAATTGATCCGAAAAAGGCAAACATCGGAAAATGTGCATGTGCGGGCCCGACGATATATATGTCTGGGTGTATAAATAGTTGAAGTCCGGTTAAGTGTTTTGGAGTGGGGTTTTTAGTGTATTGCATATGTATCCTTGTATCCCGGCTTTAAGCCTTGCCACATTAAAAAAATGCGATTGCGATATATATATATATATATATATGGACCCACGAGACCATTACAATATGATGTAATATAATATCGCGTCTGTCGCAATATCGCAAACCTCTTTAAAGCCTTGCGACATTAAAATGCCGGCGGACCCGACTACACCATTATAGCATGGCTTAATCAAATGTCGCATCCGCGGTAATCGCAATGTATAAAGGGCTATCGCCCTCGAACCACTGATTGCGATATATATATATATATATATATATATATATATATATATATATATATATATGGACCCGACAGAGTTATTAAAAACAACTTATAATAATATCGCGCCCGGGTATCGGGGAATTGGCTATGTTATGTGCAAATCTGCTGATTGCGATAAAGCTGTGGAGGAGCAGACCCGATGAAGTTATAGATGCGGGCGTAATGCATTTGAAGTCTGGCCTTAAGCGTTCGGTCGGGTTTTTTCCGTGTATTCCTGTGTATTCAAATAAATGTGTTGCCCGGGGTTTTTTAAGGCCAAACGCATAAATAAATGCTTCCGATAGTTTAGTGGGCCTGAACCGTTGCGATTGTGATTGCAGGATTACTATTGTATATTGAAAAAAAAGGGGGCTTCTCTGATATAGTCATTTCTTTAATATGCAACATTATTATTACTTGGCCTCTTTTCCACATTAACGTGTCCTATATGTATTGATGGATTTGAAGAGACAGAGGAAGCCGAAGAGTGAGCGCAGAGGAAGCTGAAAGGTCAAGCGAGCATTGAGGAAGCCGAAGAGCCAGTGGAGAAAGGAAGCCAAAGGCCAGGGGTGTCAGGAATATAAAACAAAGAACAAGGAATGATGAGTGTTACTGGCAAAACTATAAGAAACAGAGGAAGCCGAAGTTCTGGCAGAGGAGGAAGAAGCAGGAAGACAGAAGTAGTCACAGGTCCAGCAGGGTTGGGAGCGGAGAATTACAACCAAACAGATCCAGACAGTCTACAGCAGAGGGTTGGAGCCCTTGAGGTTGGTGCCTCAGAACTAAAAGGATTGGTGTCCTGGGAGTTGGTGCTCCTAAATTCAAGGTTGGTGCCTTGACAAGACAAAGTTGGTGCTCTGGAGGTTGGAGCCTCACAAAGAGTCCAAGTTGGTGCTTGGCAACTAATTGAAACCATATATATGTATATATATTGTATTTGATTTATTGCAAAGACCACATTAATAAAAGCATCTATTTCTGTTATCTACTTCTGTGTTCCAAATATGAATGTTTTAACTGATAAAATTAATAATTGAAAATAAATACTGATTCACCCCCCCCTCAGTATTTCCAACAATTGGTATCAGAGCAGGCTTCTTCATATCAGCCTAACAGCTTGAAGAAGGATTCTTAGTCATGACGAGAAATCAAGAAGTGTCAGGAAGACCTCCTGATGGCACAAATTTTGGTTTCTGGAAAAAGAGAATGTCCTATTACTTAATGTCCCTTGGACCTAAGGTTTGGCATTCGGTCTTAAATGAGTACATAGCTCCTTCCACTCTTCCAACAAATCAAGACGAGAGGAAAGTCTACGTTGCAAATGCAAAAGCCTTAAACTCCATCACTAATGGAATCACTGATTCTGAATTTACAAAAGTCATGGATTGTAACTCTGCCAAAGGAGTATGGGATAAGCTAATTAGCCTATACGACGGGGACTCCAAAGTCAAGAAGGCAAAGCTTCAAACACATAGAAGGCAATTTGAAAGTCTGAAAATGGATGATGAAGAAGATATTGCATCATACTTTCTCCGAGTAGCTGAAGTGGTCAACTCTCTTAAAGGATTGGATGAAAACATTGAAGAAAGCACCATTGTTCAAAAGGTCTTAAGATCTCTCCCAGACAGATTTGACTCCAAAGTAAGTGCCATAGAAGAAGTGAAGGATCTAGATACTCTCAAGATGGATGAACTCCATGGAATCCTCATTGCCTATGAGATGAGAAAAGGTTGCCCAAGTTCCAAAGATGCAGCATTCAAGGCCTCAAAATCAAAAAAGGGGAAAGAAAGGAATGTCAGTAGTGATGACTCCGATGTTGAATCTGAATTGGCGCAATTTGTATGAAGGCTGAAGAAAGGATCTAAGATAAAAGGTAAATACCCTCTTATTTGTTTCAAATGTGGAAAAATAGGTCATTATGCTGCAAAATGTCCTCATAAGCATGATAGTGATGATGAAGAAAATTCTAAAAGGATGGTATACAAAAAGAAAGGGTTCAATAAGAAGAATTTCCTCTCTAAGCAAGATGAGTCTGATGAAGATGAATTTGTAGTCATTAAAAAGAAATCAACCAACCAGTTCCCTCACAACAAAGGAGGTAATGAAGAATTAGATGAAGAAAATGACCATGCTGGAAGCCAAGAAGTATTATTCATGGCATTCACAAGTGATGATGACTCAGGGCTAGAAGGAAATGTAGATGAATTATTAATAAGTGCCATTGAAGAAAATGAGAAATTACGGAATAAAATCATTTCTCTCAAGGTAGAAAATGAGGAAACAAAAAGAAGGGAAGATCTCTTGAAAAACAAGCTAAAAGAAAAAGAAGAAGCTTGCGAAGAACGTGAAGCCGAAATAGTATCTCTGAGGAAGGAATTGGAGCAAGTTAAAAAGGGTTGGAAAAGCTCTCAAATACTTGACACTATCCTAAATAATCAAAAACCTCAATATGATAAATCTGGAATAGGTTTTAAAGGAGAATCATCAAGCACTAAGAATAATGCGAAAAGCTATGCCGATGTACTTTCCAACAACCCAAAGGAAGAAAGATTATTTCATCAAAGGCTCATCCCAGATTCAAAGAATGAAGAGAGAATAACTCCAAGGAAGAATGTTGATTCGAATCATGGATGCTACAACAGATACAAAACAATATTTCATCAAAGGCCCATCTCAAATTCAAAGAATGAAGCGGGAGTAACTCCAAGGAAGAATGTTGATTCAAATCGTGGCTATTACAACAGGTACAAAACTATCTTTTTTGGGCATTGTTTCCATTGTAAAAATTTTGGTCATCAAGCTAGACATTGCATGGCTCGTAAGAATGAAACACCAAAACTAAAGGATCAAATAAACAAACCATATGGCCCCAAAGGGCAAGGACAAATCAAGACCTACAATTCTTTTGATCCCTTGGCCAAATTTGATCTGATTTGCTCAGTATGTAATAATAATGGACACAATGAACAAAATTGCCCACTCAAAAGAGGAAAAGCAAGAAGTGAGAATCCCAACATGGATAAATGTGGCCTAGCTTTATGTGCTCAAAATAATGAAAATCATTGGTTTGTGGATAGTGGGTGCTCCAGACACATGACAGGGGACAGAAGGAAGTTTGTCTCATTGAACAAAAAGGAAGGAAATGTATCCTTTGGAAGTGGATCTGCCAAAATTGCTGGAAAAGGAACTGTTACTCTTATTAATGGAAAAGGAAAAGCTCAAAATGCTTTGTTGGTAGGCGGGCTCAAACATAACCTCTTGAGTGTTAGCCAAATTTGTGATCAAGGACATAATGTTGTCTTTAGCACCAAAGACTGTGAAATAAGAAACTCTTCCTCAGGGGAACTTGTGGCGAAAGGGTTAGAACACCAGACAACATCTACATTCTTGACAAGATTCAAGAAGACAAATGCTACTTAAGTCAAACAGATGAAAGTTGGTTGTGGCACAAACGACTTGGACATATAAGCTTCGATAATTTGATCAATATTAGCAAGATAAATGCAGTATGAGACATCCCAAAGTTGTTCAAACCAAATCAAGGAGCATGGAGGCCATGTCAACATGGAAAGCAAACTAGAACAAGTCACAAGACCAAGGAGTTTTCTACATCAAAGCCTTTGGAGATCATTCATGCTGATTTATGTGGACCAACTAGAACTCCGGCACTCCAAGGAGAAAGGTACTTTGCTTTATTTGTTGATGATTATACTAGAATGATGTGGGTATATTTTATAAAATATAAATCTGAAGCATTTGAGTGTTTTAAGAATCTTAAAGCTTTTGTGGAAAACGAAAAGGACTCTAAGATTAAGTGTCTCAGAACAGATAGAGGGGGAGAATTCACATCAAAAGAATTTGATGAATTCTGTAAAATACATGGAATCAAAAGAGAACTCTCTGCTGCTAGAACACCAAAGCAAAATGGGGTAGTCGAAAGAAGAAACCGAACAGTTCAAGAAATGGCAAGAACAATGTTAATAGCAGCTAACTTGCAGACAAAATTCTGGAAAGAAGCAGTCGGGACATCTGTCTATACCTTGAATCGAACTCAATTAAGACCAAACAACGAAAAGACTCCTTATGAATTATGGAAAGGAAGCCCTGCTTCAGTGAAATACTTCAAGATTTTTGGAAGCAAGTGCTTCATAAAAATCAATGATGGCTCACTAGGAAAGTTTGATTCTCGGGTTGATGAAGGGATCTTTCTTGGATATTCTATAAGAAGCAAAGCCTACAAGTGCTATAATAATCGACTACAGAAAATAGTGGAAAGCATTGATGTAAAGATTGACGAAGACCTTCCAGAAAAAGAAATTGAAGAACATGAAGTTGATGCTCTGATTGAAGAAGAACCTGAAAAAGAAGAAATAGATCAAGAAAAACCCAGGGAAAAAGAACCATCTCAAACCCCTTCAAAGATGAAGTTTCTTCAAAAATATCACCCAAAAGAGCAGATTATTGGCAATGTAGATGAAGGTATGCAGACACGAAGAAGAATGACAAACACACCAAGGAAAAATGATGTTGCTCTTCTAGCCATGATAGAACCAAAAACATTTACTCAAGCAAGTAAGGATCCTCAATGGGTAAAAGCCATGGAAGAAGAAATGTCTCAAATTGAGAAGAATGAGACATGGGGGCTGGTACCTCATCCAAAGGACTAAAACATAATAGGAACCAAGTGGGTATTCAAAAACAAAATGAATGAAGATGGGCAAATCATCAGAAACAAGGCAAGGCTTGTTTGTAAAGGCTATTTAAAAGTTGAAGGAATTGACTTTGACGAAACATTTGCACCAGTAGCTCGTAGGGAAGCTATAGGATGTTCTTGGCATTTGCTTGCTCAAAAGGATTCAAAATCTATCAAATGGACGTAAAATCAGCATTTCTGAATGGGGAACTCGAGGAAGAAGTCTACATGGAGCAACTAGAAGGGTTTAATCTAATAGAAGGAAAAGACTTTGTCTGTAAGTTGAAAAAGGCATTATATGGGTTGAAGCAAGCTCATAGAGCTTGGTACGTAAGATTGGATCACTATCTACAACAACAAGGCTTCAAGAAGGGGGTGTCAGGAAGTAATCTCTACATAAAGACAAATGAGGATAAGTTACTAGTCACACTTGTTTATGTTGATGATTTGTCTTTTGCTAGTAATAATGATGAGATGAGCCATGAATTTTCTCAAAACATGTCAAAAGAGTTCGAGATGTTGATGATAGGAGAGTTATCTCACTTCCTTGGACTACAAGTATCTCAAACCACGGTAGGCCTGTTTATATCTCAAGCCAAATATCTTAAAGACATGCTTAAAAGATATGGAATGGAAGACTGTGCACCCATGAGCACACCTATGACCACAAATTGCAAATTGAGCAAAAATGATGACTCCCCTTCGGTAGATGCAACTCATTATAGGTCAATAATTGGAGCCCTTCTGTACTTAACTGCTACAAGACCTGACATTATGCAAGCAGTAGGAATGGTGGGAAGATTTCAATCAGCTCCTAAACAATCCCATCTGTTGGCTGTAAAAAGAATTCTCAGATACCTGAAAGGAACTCCTGATTTCGGTCTCTGGTACCCTAAGAGCTCAAATCTTACTTTGACTGCATACACCGATGCTGATTGGGTCGGAACTGTCGATGATCGGAAAAGTACTAGTGGAAATGCATTCTTCCTGGGAGATTGTTTAGTATCTTGGCTCAGCAAAAAACAAACATCCATATCACTATCTACAACTGAAGCTGAGTATATAGCCGCCGCAGATTGTTGTACTCAAATACTATGGATGAAGGAAGCTCTAAAAGATGTCAACATAGGTACAAATCAACCAATTACCATCTATTGTGATAACACAAGTGCGATCAGTCTCAACAAAAATCCAGTGATGCACTCAAAGACCAAACATATACCAATCAAGTATCATTTCCTTCGTGAACAAGTAGCTGAACAAAACATCATCTTGGAATATATCAATACTAAAGAGCAAATAGCTGATATTCTCACAAAACCTCTTCCTTGAGAAGCATTTGAACATCTTCGTCAAAAGATGGGGGTTATCTCTTTAACATCACTTAAGTTGATTCATAAAGAGGTTGCAGGATAGGGGGAGTCCTTGTGCACTCCTTTGCCACTGATGTCAAAGGGGGCGAGAAGAAGAATATTGCCATAAATGACAAAGAGGGAGATTGTTGATCTAGATTGTCATTAATGTCAATATGAAGCCAAGGAGAAGCAGAGCAGACTTGTGAAGAAGTCCACTGGAAAGAGCATCACATCAGCGAAGGTACATAAACAGAGTCATCGGAAATCACAGAGAGATATGTCCAAGGGAAAGCGCTATCGGAGGAACAAAGAGCAATAGAGCATCAGAGGAGCTAACAAAGGAGCGACATAAATCAAGACAATGCAGAATATCAGAACAGGAGCAGTCAAAGAAAATCCAGAGGAAGAAGTTCAACAGAAGAAACAAAGACGAACACGTAGTGGAGAAGCATAAAAAACAGGTTTGAAATAGTGACAGTGGTTTTCGGGTGGACTCAAGGTTGTAAGTGGTTTTTGGGCGGACTCACCCAATACCATTCATCGACTGACGCGTGGCAGGAGAAGGAGAGAGGAAACCGCCTTATCGGGCGGGTAATCCTCATGCATGTAGCTCACCCGATATCATTGTCGAGCGTTGGATCAAATGCATTTTGATCTACGGTGCAAGATCACCGAGCAACTTTGTTGGTCGGGTGTAATATCAACCGTCGGATGGGAAGGTAAGATCTACGATGGAGGATTGATCCAAAAAAGGCAAACATCGGAAAATGTGCATGTGCGGACCTGACGATATATATGTCCAGGTGTATAAATAGTTGAAGTCCAGCTAAGTGTTTCGGAGCGGGGTTTTCAGTGTATTTCATATGTATCCTTGTATTTCGGCTTTAAGCCTTGCCACATTAAAAAATGCGATTGCGATATATATATATATATGGACCCATGGGACCATTACAATATGATGTAATATAATATCGCGTCCGTTGCAGTATCACAAAACTCTTTAAAGCCTTGCCACATTAAAATGCCGATTATGATATAATTGCGGACCCGACTACACCATTATAGCATGGCTTAATCAAATGTCGCATCCGCGGTAATCACAATGTATAAAGGGCTGTCGCCTCCGAACCACCGATTACGATATATATATGTGGCCCGACGGAGTTATTAAAAACAGCTTATAATAATATCGCGTCCGGGTATCGGGGAATTGGCTATGTTATGTGCAAATCTGCTGATTGCGATAAAGCTGTGGAGGAGCGGACCCGATGAAGTTATAGATGTGGGCATAATGCATTTGAAGTCCGACCTTAAGCGTTCGGTCATGTTTTTCTGTGTATTCAAATAAATGTGTTGCCTGGGGTTTTTTTAAGGCCAAACGCATAAATAAATGCTTCCGATAGTTTAGTGGGCCTGAACCGTTGCGATTGCAATTGCGGGATTACTATTGTATATTGAAAAAAAAAGGGGGGCTTCTCTGATATAGTCATTTCTTTAATATGCAACATTATTATTACTCGGCCTCTTTTCCACATTAACGTGTCCTGTATGTATTGATGGATTTGAAGAGACAGAGGAAGCCGAAGAGTGAGCGTAGAGGAAGTTGAAAGGTCAAGCGAGTGTTGAGGAAGTTGAAAGGTCAAGCGAGTGTTGAGGAAGCCGAAGAGCCAGCGGAGAAAGGAAGCCAAAGGCCAGGGGTGTCAGGAATATAAAACAGAGAACAAGGAATGATGAGTGTTACTGGCAAAACCGTAAGAAACAGAGGAAGCCGAAGTTCTGGCAGAGGAGGAAGAAGCAGGAAGACAGAAGTAGTCATAGGTCCAACAGGGTTGGGAGCAGAGAATTACAACCAAACAAATCCCGACACTCTACAGCAGAGGGTTGGAGCCCTTGAGGTTGGTGCCTCAGAACTAAAAGGATTGGTGTCCTGGGAGTTGGTGCTCCTAAATTCAAGGTTGGTGCCTTGACAAGACAAAGTTGGTGCTTTGGAGGTTGGAGCCTTACAAAGAGTCCAAGTTGGTGCTTGGCAACTGATTGAAACCATATATATGTATATATATTGTATTTAATTTATTGCAAAGACCACATTAATAAAAGCATCACACTTATAATTTAAGATAAATCCATCTTAGCCTTGGATCTATTAAGCATTGAGAGGAATTAAAAAAATCCACGTGCAAGCCTTTTGCCAATTTAAGCACCAGGGATTAAGATGGTTCTGTGCTAGTTGAAAGGAAATGAAGAGTCAGCTATTTTTCTTTTATGTTTTGGAACTCTTTTTTGACACAAGTCAGACATCATTTTTTTTAAATGTTTTATTTTATTAGCATTATACATGTGACATGATGTGAGATGGAGATCTCTTCCACCCTGGGCTGTAAGACCGCCTTGCTTCTCCGAGTGCAATAACTTGAGAACGTATCTAACTGAATGATCTGGTGGCAGTGTGATCAATTGGCAGCAAGCATAACATATAATACCCATTCCTTGTTGATGGACTTTGAAGATGAATAGCTAAAATTATCCTAGACGAACACTGAAATTTTAGTGAATATGAATGACAATGTAGCTGATTCATCCTTCCAAAAAATAACAGCACATACAAATTCAATCAAACTGCTAACATACATTTATACATCGGGCAGGACATCAAAGATGGGTGCTAACCAATAGTGCAACGGCATTAGTCAATTGCATAAGTTAAAACATACAATATCATAATCATAATGCATCAGTACTTTGACTTTTACAAGTGTGAGCTTCACATATGCACAATACGGAAAATGTTGAGAGTGCTCTAGCTGAATCCTAATATGCTGCTAATGTACATTTATTCATTACAAACATGGGTGCTAACCAATAGTGCAATGGATTTGGTCAATTGCATAAGCTAAAACATACAATGACATCGTCAGAATGCATCAGTACTTTGACCTTTACAAGTTTTAGTTTTACATATATGGAAAATGTTGAGAGTCTAGCTGAATGCTAATATACGGCTAATCTACATTTATTCAGTAAACAGGACATCAAACATGGGTGCTAACCAATAGTGCGATGGCTTTAGTCAATTGCCTAAGCTAAAACTTACAAAGACATAATCAGAATACATCAATACTTTGACCATTAGAAGTATGAGCTTCACATATGTACACTACTGAAGATGTTGAGAGTGCTCTAGCTGAATGCTAATATACAAAGAAAAGATTATGTTCATAGAAAGAATTCAAAGCATATTGTAAAGATACATAAAGATGCAGTGTTATTGTAAAAATACGTAAAGATGCAATGTTCTGTTATCTGCTTAACATTAATATACCTGCTACAAGGCATGGTATATTGCAATGAGTTTACCTCTGACTGCCCATTAGTGTGGGTGTTCACCAAAATATTTTTGCCACTTCTCCAAAGTCTGTATTTACGTTAGTGAACTGATTTAATTATTTTCCTGTAATTTGTAAACTGATTATTTGTTCTACCTTTGGGTGTTTGATTTGAGCTCTTGTCTTGGATGTGGCGATGGTCTTATTGGGATTCATAGAGATCTTTAGTGCTTATCCTACTGAAAATCAAATCTGAAATTTACTCAAGTATTGAATAGTCAGAAGCTTCATTAATATGCAAAAGATGAAGTTCATGTATGTACCATAGCATTATTACAAGGATAGTATGATATTTTAGCTCTCTAGAACACTAATTAGGGAAACTAAAGAAAATCTTAGATCAACCAAGGAGATCCAAAAAACATGTATCACACAAGCACGTCTTCTTAGGAAGGTGTCTTTTCTTTTTCTTCACTGCAACAAGCACTATGTAGGGTTTCATCTCAAAACCTTAATTCCCAAATGTTTAGAGAGTGAAACCCTAACTCTAAACTTTAAGATGCTCCAAGAAGATCAAGAAACTCTGGTGACTTCAAGAGAGAGAGAGAGATAAAGTATATGAGAATATGGGAGACAAGAAGCCAAGTGTGTTCCTCTTGGTCATATCATCACAAGGTTGATGATTAAGTGAATGACTCTTTCCTTCCTCTATATATGAGGCAAGGGAGGCCAACAATAGATATATGGGCCAATGCCCTTATAAACAACCTACAATAATAACATTTAGGTTTACTCATATGGCATCCTACACTCCAAGGATTCACATGCTAAGTTTTTAGGTGATGTTCACAAGCAAGGCCCCAAATGTGACAGTAATCTGCTAGGTATGTCCAATGCTCCTATAAGTCTTCAAAGACTCCATCAATCCTCTTAAGCCATGGACACCATTGGGTCCACGCCCCTGCATGAACATTGTTGTAACCCTAGTTTCCTCGAGCTACTCAAGACTCCATATAGGGATCCAAGCTACCCTATGCTATCTAGGGTTGCTAATGCTCTCCTCTAAGATGAAAAACACTTATATTCCAAGAAAACAACCCTTTCCATGTGGCCATCATAAAGGGTGTCATTCAAGGTGTCAAGACATCTCCAATGCCCTAGGAGGAATATGATGCATGTGCCCAACTAATGTGTAAGCCATCTCCATTGTGCAAAGCTCATCACTGACCATCTCGTGCAATAGTTGTAAATATAATTATGTTGAGGGGAGGGGGGGCAAGGTGGGGCGGGTGGGTGAATCAGTATAATGGCCAATCTTAACCACTCAAAACACTTCTAATGCACATATAAAATCAATCACATTAACGTTAAGAGATATACCTGATATATGTAAGAATTTTATTATTATTAATTAATGATGTTGTAGGCACCAACCGGCGATTACATTGGTTTTTTGGCACCAACCAAAAAGAGGCACTAACTCCTTGAAATGTTTTACTGGCACCAACCAAAAGGAGGCACCAACCCCCTAATATGTTTTAATGGCACCAACCAGAAGGAGGCACCAACTAGAAGGAGGCACCAACCCCTTGACAAATACAGGAACCAACCTGAAAATGCTTAAATAAATCTTTTGTTTAGTGTTTAGCTCTGTTTTTTTTTATTGCTCCTTTGTTATGCACATTAATCCTTCTACTAAATACTTTGAACTTATCCTCTGACCTCTTTTGCGATCACATGTCCTCTACAGACTTCATGCCACAAACTTATTTGGCACCTTTTGCACCACAGAAGCACAACACATAAAAAACCACTTCTAACTTCCTTGATCAAATACTTCACACAACTTCCAAACATCTCTAGCCTATTGATAATGAATTAGATCCACAATTTATCACAGGGCCGACACACAATCTATACAATTGTATTATTGTTTTCATTTTCACTCTTGGAAATCTGGTCTGAATGACTCAGATGATTTTTATTTCCATAGCTCCTTGGCTCCTCGAGGGCTTAACTTTCGTGACCATATGACTAGGTGTTGGGACCACAACTTAACTGGTTAGTTCTAATATATACATAATCCGGATCCACAAATATATGTTGACATTCCCTGGATCTCTAGATGTCTTGAATTTTACTTTATCTCCGAGTGCTGGGCATAAGCTCTTCGTGACCTAAGGATAGAAACTTGGTCTTCACTGACATGTTGCATTGTATTCAACATCCGACTCTTCTATACTTAACAATGTTGTTTCTTGGGCGGATCCCCAGATCCCCAGATGCCCAAATATCTTTTCCATTCTCCACAGAACCACAACCTCGAAACATTGACCAAACTACATTTTCAATTGTATCTAGATCTGGTCTATTTGCTAGTGTCAATGCAATGTACAACCCAGATCACTGGATGCTTGGATAACCTTTCTTGAATGCGCTTTAAACAATTGCTAACTTATCAGAGCGCGCTAAGTGATCCCATGTTTCGACCAAATTCAACGGTGGAGATGTCACTCCGGATCCCCCCTGACTATCCAAACTCTAATATGGTGGGGGTTACACAATTTTTCATATGCGTGTTAAACAATTACAACCTTGTCAATTTGCTCCAAATGATCTCATGAGCCGATCAAATCCATGACAAATAATTCATTGCAAGACCCCTTTGACTATACATTAACGACGGGGGGTCCACAATCTATCACTTAACTTATGTGGTATTTGACATTCAACCTTTCCATCTATTGCTCACCACCCATTAACCAAATTGCCTAACATTGCAGAACCTTGCAAAAGCACTCTCTGGCATGAATCCCGAGGCTTTGCCACTTCACTTTCCAAGTTAGCTCTTTGTCACATATAACTCTGAAAAGGGCCACTTGGCCACCTAAAAGGTCCAAATCGGCCTACCATGTGTACTCACCTTAGGGTGCCACATCATCACCTAATCCACGTCATGGAGCAAATTGACAACTGTCGCCTTGTCAATTCGCTCCAAGTGATCTCATGAGATGATCAAATCAAATGACATACAATTCATCACGAGACCCCCCAACTATTCATACTTTAATGAGGGGGGGTCCACAATCTATCACTTAATCCATGTGGTACTTAACATTCAACCTTTCCATTTTTTGCTCACCGCTCATCAGCTAAATTGCCTAACAATGCATAGCCTTGCAAAACCACTCCCTGGCGTGAATCCCAAGGCTTTGCCACTTCACTTGCCAAGTCAACTCTTTGCCATGCGTCATGCCACATCGTTGCCACATGGCACTCAGAAAAGGGTCACTTGGCCACCTAAAAGGTCAAAATATCTGTGCCATGTGTCCTCACCTCAGGGTGCTATGTCGTCACCTGATCCACATCATGTCTGACTTGTGTAGCTATGTCATGTAGAAATTCTCCCCTAGGGCTTTTTGGGTTGAAACCCTAGCAGACTGAAAGTTATCTATTCAAAGAAACATGCATTCATACAGCCATTATGCTATTGTAAGCAAATTCTATGATAAGGGTACGTACCTTTGGTCCTACGTTTGAGAAGGCCCTTAGGGTCCAAACCCTTCTTGGAGTTCCCTTCTTCTCTTTTGTCCTGCAAAACAACCAATTCAAAGAACACAGCAGTACATGGAAAAAACTTATAAAGAAACCATCTTCATGTTATAAAGAAAGGTAGTTAGTTATGAAATCCAAACAACCTTTTATATATGAATTCTAAACATGAATATCATTAACACAAAGAAGATTCATTTCGGGAACCAAGACATGTGTTTCTTTTATTATAGACAAATAAAGTACATAAAAAGGAATATTTTCACCTGAGTCACCTTCAGCAGGCTCCAAGCAAAGCTTCCTTCCGGATCCGTTCCAGCCTCAAGCCTCTAACAAACTCCTTCCATGAATCTCTCCATGATGTCATAAATGGTGGATGAACATCAACACACAAGGAAACAAAGGTTTCCTGTACAAAATGGGGGAAGTGCAGAAGGCACAAGGGACTTCAGACCTGGTCAAGGGAAAAATCTCAGTATAATAACCTTTCTCTCCCTTCTCTCCTCCTTAGGCATTCCCTTTGAGGTCTTTTTATACCATCTCCAAAGTAGTTTTTTAGTTAGGAGTTGGTTGGGAACAGTTGGGCCACGGGCACTAACAGGTGATCAGCAGGTAAAACCCGCGATCTCCGCCCGAAAATAAGGAGTGTTATATTTTTTTAAGTGTTTTAATACATACACGCGGGTTGGCTATACACATACCCGTGTATACACGCGTTTAACTCAGGGCAATGTCGCGTATAAGGGATAAAACACTGTTTTTAAATTTTAGGACCAGGTCTGGAAGGAGGGGTTGCCCTAGGCCATGAGTATAGCATCACAAACCATAAGAGTGAGATTTGGAGCTATAACAGATGCCCCCTAATATATGAGGTCAGAAGGGGTACATGATGGCCGAAATATATTATGCGAGTACATGGAAAGGAAGTCTGTCAAAAACCGAGGAGGACTTCACCAGAATTCAACCTGCCAAGCCACCAAAGGAGATCAGAAAGAAACACTGTCTGAGGCGGGCATACCCATGCTTAGAAAAAGTAAAGCATGTCCGCATATCAAGTACAAGCGGATCCACTAAGTATACAAGTATAAATGACTGAAAGATACATAATGGATCATCTGATCATAATGAACAAGTACATGTCTGAATATCACATATAAGACTGTCAATGATGCTGAAAGATGCAACGGATCACTGATATCAAAGACTGATCCCCAAAAGGTACCAACTGATCATGATGGAATAGGATGGTACTACACTGCAAACTCAGGTGCCAGCATATAGAATGTCGCCATGACTGACTGCAACATATAAAGTGAAGTGGTATCAACTAGCAGCAACAGAAGCAACTGTCAAGTGAACCAATGAATGCTGATACAACCTGAGGTCTTCACCGACCGCCGTGGTACATTTCTACACCATGGGAATAAATTATCTGAAGTCGACCATGTGAGAAATCGTTTGATTACTGGTCATTGATGTATACCGTTAACAAACACGAGACTACTCACCGATAATGATAATGAGCGTCAAGGTACCCAGTACAATCTAACAAGTGTGAATAGATGAGCTGGAGTCGAACACCTGTAAGAATCTATCGATTAGGAGACAATGATGGTTTCCCACTGTCGATAGCGAAGGATCTGCCACTAATGACTGCAAACCCCAAGGTACTGCCAAATGGACTCTAGATCTTTGCCCCAGAGCAATGAGTCAGAGTCGATAGGGAAAGATCCGCTAGAAGGAAGGCATTAAGGCATCCTTCATCAATCTAGCGCGAGTGTAACCCGTAGGCCAATAATGTGGAAGGAATCAGACGAAAAAGATGTAGTAACCCAACCGAAGTACGTTTCCGGCGTACACAAGATGTGGCTAGCGCACGGCAGAAACCCTCTGAACCAACCAATAATGAAAGCTGACACAGAGGCGAGGTATCCACCAATAGGGTCAAATGGAAACCAAGGTACTGCACGAATCCCAATGTGTGATAATGTAAGCTGATGTCGAACACAAGGGAAACCACTCAGTCAAAGACCCATGATACTGATCGATGCTGAGCACAAGGTAACCTATCAATAATGAAAATAGGGCCAGGGTGCAGCTCTAGGCCTGTCCTCAGAGCAAGATGTCGTCGTCGATAAGGACAAGACCCGCACGAGTAAAGGATCAATATAACTGATGTGATGATAGACATGACACTGACTACCAGGGATGGCCGACTGAAAAATGAGTCAAGAGACACTGCAGAGAGGCCGACTCAGGCTAACTTCCCTTGAACAAAAGCACGACTCAATGTGACTATGTGGCAGCATATGCTGACTCTGTATAAGTTCGCCATGCAGGAGGCACGAACGAACCCTCCATATGATTGGAAGAGATAACCAATCGGTGGAGAACTGACTCAATAACAAGGTTATGGCGTACCTAAGTCAAACTAAATCCCACCCATACGGAGGAGACTTTGTTTTGAGTGCTTTGTTCAAGGGCGACACGACTGACTCTAGCTTCCAACAATAAATGGAAATAATGTCCCGTTCCCGCTCTTTTTGGAATATTTATTTTTTTTGTCTTTTTCTGTTAAGCCGGAAAAAGAATAAAAGAATGCTATGGTACAGTGGATAGAACGAGTGTCGGTGAAATAGATGATCTAGTTCCTGGGAAAGGAACGTTCCTATGCTCAATGCAGGGAGGTGAAAACTGGTCAGTGACACTCAAAGGTATGTTCCTTCCACGGATCAAGGTGTGTCAAGCTGCAGAAGTCAAAGGTATGCAAGGTTGATTTTGCAGACGTCATGGTCAAAAGTTGGCTTAAACACGAGTCCAAGTGAAGCCGGCTCTAGGCCAAAAGGTGCAAGTGGTCAACATGCAATGCAACAGTACAACTCAACACAAAGGAGCCTCTAGGGTATAAGGCCAGAACGAAGCGAAGAAGTAAAGAGGAATGAGTCTTCATCACATAAGTCATGGCGGGGCTACAGAGGACTCCCGAGCCTAGGGATGAAAAATCAGCATGAGTGCCAAGCGACAAAAAAGGTACTAACTAGGGCACCCATGATAAGGTAGGCTCTACCACACAAGCCATGATACTTCTAAGCAATGAGAAGGTTCCGCACCATAACTTGGTGGGGTTGATCCTAAGGCAAAATGGGAAAGGAAACTGATAAGTGCACAATGCAGGCGGAAAAACCTAACCTATATGTCAGTTTCAAGAACCAATACCTGTCAGAATGGACCAACCATAAACTTCCAAAGGAGAAATCTTCCAAGTTCTGTAAACATAAATAGGAACACTAGACACGAAGTTAATACATCCCACATATAAACTTCATATAAAACCTTGTGTTATAGAATACAAAACTTGAAAATGCATACCTCATATGTACAATATGGTACAGGGGACCACGCAGCCTTGCAGCTTACGTATAATAGTTCTTCTGGACAAACCCTTTGCATGGATCGGACCAAGGACTCCTTTGGTAGTCATAACTCATGGCTTCAAAGAGTTCCTCCTGTGAAGGCAAAGCAAGATCTGAGAAATCATGAGAACTACAAGGATTAAAAGAGGGAATTAAAGGGTCCCATGTCCCTATAGGAAGAATCTCTCGGTCAACTGCCGGGACCAAGTCCCAAGAAGGAGAATAATAGGTCAAAGGATCCTTCTTAGAAGCGATTGAACATTGAGGATTCAATGCCACATAATTAACCCGTGGCGGGGTAGAGTCTACTTGAACACTTGGAACAAACCAAGGGGCATTCTGCAGTAAAGTCGAATTAGGGTGGTGATTATCAGATGCAAGCTGATCAATAGTGACAATATTCCCGTTATGAGGAAAGCACATTACTCGAAAGAGTGAAGACACCACAGCATTCATAGCATAGACATAATCACGCCCAAGTAGCATATTAAAGTCTAAAGGGCTATTAACCAACCACCATCATATCGATTAAGACAGTCTTCCCACCTACAGTGATAGGCAATTGAGGAAGAACACCCATAGGTTCACCAGGTCTTCTATCATAGGCTAAAAACTGACTCTGAGCTGTCAACAACTTTGGGGAACCCAAAGCTTTCCAAGTCAAAGAGGATATAATACTTGCAGAGGATCCTTCATCCACCATACATCGATAGACATTTGTGGAATTAACTCTGACCTTTATTTGGAAAGGTACAGCGGAAAGAAGACGAGGCTCAACAAGGCTATCCCAATCAAAGGAAACACTCTTAGGACTTGGAGGGGGAACATTCGAAGAAACTGGAATGCCCCCTATACCAGAAGACTCTGTACTAGAGATCAAACAGACTCTTTTGTTAGGCACTTCACCCCCCGAAAGAGGAGTGTAATCGGCTAGCGATTGCACTGGCTCTACCACATTATCAACGAATGGTTGGTGGGATTGATGAGAAACCATATCAGGTTTAGGAGTAGAAGTACTTTCAGACTCAGACCATATCCTTTGAACCTCTGGAATACCAGGGCATAAATGAGTAAGATGGTCTCCCTTGCATATCTTACAAGGGAACTTAGGTTTAAAACTTCTACGTCCAGGTTTCTTATCAACCTCCATTCTGCCAACATGACTAGCAGTGGTTTGCGGAGAGTCCTGAACATGACTTGCAGAGGTCGGTGACTCTTTGCTAGTATGACTCGCAGTGACTAGGCTCGTGCCCCCAGCATGACTTGCAGCGGCTGAAGACTCATCTCCAACATGACTGGCAGAGGTTGAAGATGAAGTGCTAGTGTGACTTGCAGTGACTAGACTTGTGCCCCCAGCATGACTAGCAGTGGCTGAAGGCTCATCTCCAACATGACTTGCAGAGGTTGAAGATGAAAGGATAGAGTTATTCTTCTTCTTTGACTTCCTCTTTCTCCTCTTTTTAGATTTCTTGTGACAAGAAGGAGAAGAAGAAGGAACCCCAGATTTCTCTTTGAGAGAAGATGAATAATTTGCACCCATGTGATGCCCTTGAAATAAAGCATTCAACTGAGAAGCTTCAAGAGCATTTGGAATATTCGGAGTGGACCACAGCCAAACAGGTAGTCCAACATTCAACCCAGGAATATTCAAAGTGGCCATCAAGGGAGTACCAACGTTTCCAAAGAAAGGAAAAGCACAAGGATCCCCTTTTTGGAGGGCACCTTGGTTGGTTTCCACAGGAATATTGGCCATATCTAACTGATCCAAGGACTCTTCCCCTACGGGAATATAGAAATAACTTTTCAAGGAATATGGATAAGCAATCAAAACCTTTGCCCTTGAGGAGGCAACTCCACAACTTTTGAAAGAACGACCAAAAGCCTTTCAAGATTGGTAGAGTGGTAAGCTGGTCACTCAGAACACAAAGTCCAAATGTGACTAGACAAAAATACCTAAAGCCCACTATATACAAGGAACAAAGAGCACACTATAAAGTCCCTAAAGATATCAGCCAGTCAAACAACTTTCAAGTATTTCCGCTCCGGGTGATGAGGACCGGACACCAAAATACAAGAAAGTGGAGTCAGGGGCCTTCTGAAGATAGTCTGGGATAATGACGGCCCAGTCCTATCAGCGAAGGTAACAGAGGAAGTTACGCTAACCTCCTAACAACAGCCTGCGCCGGTGCAAGCCCCCAAGCTTCGCAAGGGTGCCCTCCAGTAGTACTGTTGAAAGTGATGCAACGTCGACCTTAGGTGCCATGGGATTCCCCTCCGTAGCCACCTGTGTAGATCCCTAGGAGTAGCAACTATGGATACCAACTCGTCGCAGAAGCCAGGTGGAACAGTCGTGAGGTAAGTTCGGACAAGTAGGAGAGGGGGTATCTCTCTTCCCTGTCTTCACAGACCCTCGTGCTTAACTCCCAGATCCGGAGCTTTCCTGGTCTTCCTAACGCTATTGGATTTTCTCTCGTTATTCAGACTCCTATGTTTGACGTTTATATGGCCTTGGAGAGTTAACTCTCCACTCGCCTAATCCAAGGTCCTAAAATCCTAATCTTGTTGGTGTAACTGACTAAAACAAAAAGTTCTAGTGAATTTTAGTTAGCGCTTGATTTTATTAGGCTGTTCTTTAAGTCACAAGGTAACGGAAGTGAAACTAGTGGTGTTTTTTGACGCAAAAGAAATTAATAAAAACTTAACTACATGCACATGCACTTGTTTTCGTTTTTCGATGAAAAGTAATCTCTACAGGGTTCAGAGGAACTTCAAATAAACAAATTTTTCTTTTTCTTTTCAAACTCCACACTCACAAAAGTTAACAAAACTATGGATGCCTAAAAAGATATGCAAATCTATCCTAATGCAACAAATATATGTTGATGCAACAAAAAATGAAAGTTGCTTGCTTATCAATCTTTATCTTGCCACTTAAAATGTCTAGATGGAATCATAGTTTTCAAAACCGTTCCGGTCTGACCGGTTACCGGCCTAACCGGCCGGTTAGGAGGCCCACCGGTCAGAACCGGTGAAAAAACCCGGTCAGCACCCTAATTTGCCCAGATTTTTGACCTAACCGGTCAAAACCGGCCGGTTTAGGTCCTAACCGGCCGGTTTTTTGCTAACCGGCCGGTTCCGTCCTAAACCGGCTGGTTTAGGGACAGGCCGCCGGTAAAGGTAAAAAGCGGACGGTTTATGGCAGCTGAGGGCGGTTTAGGGTTTTTGGGGGTGAGGGAAAGGGATTTTCCCTCCAAAAAGACCCTCACAATTGCTATAAGACACCCCTCTCACCCTCATTTGTCTCACACAACTGATTTGGAGTGTTTGTGAGTGTTTGTGAGTTTGTTTGTGAGCTTGGAGAGTGTGGAGTTTTTGCTGAAGTAGTCATCTTGGAGTTAGAGTTGGAGCTATTTTGGAGATAGTGTGTAGCTGTCAGTGGAGTTGCCATCATCAAGAGGAGGCTAAGGGAGCTACTTTGCATTTCCAGGTAAGGATTTGCACTTGATAATTCCTCATTTGGGTCTGCTGTCCATGAATTAATTTTTTTGTGCTATAAACTTCTCATTTCAATGATCTATCATCTATGCTAAGCCTATGAACTCTCTAGCTCTATGCTATCAAATTTTTTAGCTTGCATGTGCATTTTTTTTCCTACATTTATCATTGGTTTTCCATGTTCCTTAGCTGCAATTTTTTTTTTAAATGGAAGATTTATTTACAAATTGTTATTATTTCAAGCAAACATGGCTCCAAAAGGAAATGACAGTGCATGGGCTCATTGTGATGTAGTTGAGGGAAAAATGATATGCAAATTATGCCATAAATCTATTGGAGGTGGGGGTATTCTTAGGTTGAAACAACACTTGGCTGGGGTAAGAGGCCAAGTAAAGCCATGTGATGCACCAAATGCACTGTTAGGTCCTATTAGGGCAGAATACATTGCCAAGCTTGAAAAATTTTATGAGGATAAGGCTAGGGAGAAGGCCATCCAAGATGAAATTGCAAGGAAGAGGGAATTATTAGAAGCCATGAAAGAGAGTGGGTATGATGACTCTGAGATTCAAGACTCCACTTCTATCCCTTCCACCAATGACCCCTTTCACTATGTTCATCCTTCTGTTGGAGTTGGCCAACCATCAAGAGGACCAAAGAGACAAAACATCCAAAGTTATTTCTCATCTTCTGCCACCATTGCTTCTTCTAAATCTAATCCCACTTCCTCCCAGCCAAGTTCTCAACCCACTTTGGATCAGCATTGGAAAAAACAATGCAAAGAAACTTCTCACCAATACATTGCTAGATGGTGGTATGATTCAGATATCCCATTTAATGCTGCTCGCTCACCTTATTACCAAGCTATGTGGGACTCTGTTATAGCTGCAGGAAAGGGCTTCAAAGGCCCTAGTATGCATGACTTGAGGGGAGCTCTTTTGCAAAAAGAGATATCTTCCATTGATGAGTATTTGACTGAGTTTAGAGAGTCATGGGTCAAAACAGGTTGTTCCATTATGTCAGATGGATGGACCGATGGAAAGAACCGCACTATCATTAATTTCCTTGTTTCTTGCCCTCAAGGAACCATGTTTTTGAAATCAGTTGATGCATCTGATAGGGTAAAGGATGCAAGCCTTCTATTTGAGCTTTTGGATAACATTATTCAGGAAGTTGGGGAGCAGCATGTTGTGCAGGTCATCACTGATAATGCCTCAAACTATGTTCTTGCTGGAAAGATGCTTGAGGCCAAATATAAGACCATATTTTGGACTCCATGTGCTGCACATTGCATAGACCTCATGCTTGAGGATATAGGCAAGGTGGAGTGGGTAAAAAACACTGTAGAGCATGCCAAGTGCATTACAAAATACATTTACAACCACTCATGGGTATTGAGCCTAATGAGGAAACACACTGGAGGCAAAGAGCTTGTTAGGCCTGCAATTACGAGATTTGCAACTCACTTCCTCACGTTGCAATGTCTCAATGGTCAACATAGAAACTTGCAGAAAATGTTTTCCTCTGATGAATGGTCTGAATCTCGGTGGGCTCGTAGACCAGATGGAAAAGACACCAAAAAGAAAGTGTTAGACACTTATTTTTGGAAAAGGTCTGTAGAGCTTGTGAAAATTACCGAGCCCCTTGTTAAGGTGCTAAGGTTGGTGGATGGGGAAAGATTGGCCATGGGCTACATTTATGAAGCTATGGATCAGGCAAAGGAGCAGATACGGGCAGCTTACAATGACAGGTTAGCTAAATATGGCCGTATATGGGAGATCATTGATAACAGATGGAACAATCAACTCCATCGTCCTATACATGCAGCCGGGTATTTTTTGAACCCAAGGTATCACTATAAAAATTGGCTAGGAGATCAGCATGATGGGGAGGTCAGAGCTGGATTGATTGATTGCTTGGAGCGCATGGTCCCTAACCATGTAGACCAGTTGGATATACATAGACAGCTTACTATTTTCAATCAAGCAAGTGGTACTTTTGGCAAAAACTTGGCAAAGATGGCAAGAGATGTGGACCAACCAGGTAAGCAATTCCAATTTCCATTTTGTTTTTCATTTCAAGTTAAAATTGTTTACGTTCTTTACAATTCAAATTATAAACTAAGTTACTAATTATTGTCTTTTTCTTTGCAGCACATTGGTGGGAGTCATTTGGTGGCCAGTGTCCTCAATTGCAAAGGTTTGCAATTAGAGTCCTCAGTCAAACTTGCAGTGCTTCAGGTTGTGAGCGCAATTGGTCTGTTTTTGAGCGCATACACACGAAGAAGAGAAACCGTTTGGAACAAAAACGGTTAAATGATCTTGTTTTTGTGCAATACAACCTTCGACTGAGGAGGAACCAAATGATGAGCAAATCACCTGATCTAGATCCCATTGTGTTGGACGATATTGATCCAACATCAGAATGGGTGGAGGAGACTGAAGATCCTGTGTTTGAGGCTGATTTTGATATCGACATGGCTTTAGCGGAGGATGAGGCAGATTATGTGGCGGCATCAGAACCAGGATCAGTAACGGCATCAAGGAAAGGCAAGGAACCAATGGAAGGCACTAGTCGTGCAGGTCGACAAACTCGTGCTTCCACTAGGTCCACTTCTATTGTCATTGGTGGCATTGATACTGATGTTGCAGATGAGGCAGAGGCATCCTCAGACTCTGAACCAGATGATGTCTATGTAGCTCCTGATGATGATCATGTGTCTAGTAGTGGTGATGATCTTGATGATTGATCATGTGTACACTGTAGACTTGTAGTAGGCCAATGGCCTCATAGCTTGCAGCATGGTTTTTGGACTCTATAGGCCATTTAGAGCCTCATTTCTTATGTATTTTGCTATTTTGTCGATGATATGTATTGCACTCGGTGCCATTTTGATATATTCACCTTTGCATGGTATATAAATGAGCAAACTTTGCATATTTTGTCTCTATTGGCTTGGAATCATGGTTTTACATCTTAAAAATAGTTTTTTTTCATTAAAAATTAATTATTTAATGTATTTTTTAAAAACCGGTTCGTTTAGACCAAACCAGTCCCGGTTAGACCGGTTCCGGTCGGTAAACCGGTTAGCTAGGTGGACCGGTTCGGTCACCGGTTCCGGTTTAAAAACACTGGATGGAATATGAGATGTTACCATTCATTTCGTCTAAACACTAAAAACAAGTTCTAAGACAAACATAAAGCACTTTCACTTCACTAAAAGGAAACCAAATGAAAACCAAGTTCAAAAAAGCAAAACCTAAGTTTTTCAAAAGATTTTCTTCAAAGCAACAAACAAAAGAGTCTTTTCAAAAAATGCTTTCAACAACACTGAAACTTGTGATTGAAGAATAGGCAATTAAACACTTTTGCGAATCAACACCACGCAATGGATGAAAACTCAACAAAAATAAATGTGTTTGAAATCACTCTTAACAATCAAAAGCAGCAATGAAAGCTTTGGCACCGAAAACCAAAAGATCAAAAAGACAAATTCCAAGAAAGTGTTAATCAACAACTTTCATGAAACAAAGAAGTGGATGGTCACAAAAAGCAGTTTTGTCAAGCAAACAAAAAGTCACCAAAAGCAAGATTAACACAAAGATTGAATTCAATCTTCCCACCCTAATGAAACAGAGCAGCCAAGATTCCTAGCAAGAAATCTTGCGTGCTTCAGCAAAAAACGATGACGCTTGCAATCAACAAAAAACAAGACCAATACTCCTTATAATCAGAGAGAATTCGGAACGAGATGCTCGCTGTAAAACAAATAACTGATACTGGAAAATGACTGTTTCAGACTGACTCAAACCACCAGACAAACCTTCAGAGACTAAAAAGATTTATAAATCTTGAAAATTGCAATATATACGCGACTGTACTGAAGTACAGATTGCGTGTATACGCGACTGTATCTGAGGAAACCTGCGTATACGCGGGTTCACTCAAAGAAACAAGCGTATATACGCCTCTGTATCTAATAAAAACAACGTATATGAAAAGCTTCAAGAAAAATAAAAAAAACAAACTGAAGAAACTGGCAAAGCTTAAAGTTCAAGAACAGACCAGATAGTAATAGCAAGCAGACAAGGCAGCTGAGCCCTGATTGGCTTGAAAAACACCCAAACTAGGAACAACAAGAGTGTTGTCCCCAGTGGAGTCGCCAATTCTGATAGAGGGAATTTCTCCCCTAGGGATTTTTGGGTTGAAACCCTAGCAGACTGAAAGTTATCTATTCAAAGAAACATGCATTCATACAACCATTATGCTATTGTAAGCAAATTCTATGATAAGGGTACGTACCTTTGGTCCTACGTTTGAGAAGGCCCTTAGGGTCCAAACCCTTCTTGGAGTTCCCTTCTTCTCTTTTGTCCTGCAAAACAACCAATTCAAAGAACATATCAGTACATGGACAAAATTTATAAAGAAACCATCTTCATGTTATAAAGAAAGGTAGTTAGTTATGAAATCCAAACAACCTTTTATATATGAATTCTAAACATGAATATCATTAACACAAAGAAGATTCATTTCGGGAACCAAGACATGTGTTTATTTTATTATAGACAAATAAAGTACATAAAAAGGAATATTTTCACCTGAGTCACCTTCAGCAGGCTCCAAGCAAAGCTTCCTTCCGAATCCGTTCCAGCCTCAAGCCTCTAACAAACTCCTTCCATGACTCTCTCCATGATGTCATAAATGGTGGATGAACATCAACACACAAGGAAACAAAGGTTTCCTGCACAAAATGGGGGAAGTGCAGAAGGCACAAGGAACTTCAGACCTGGTCAAGGGAAAAATCTCAGCATAATAACCTTTCTCTCCCTTCTCTCCTCCTTAGGCCTTCCCTTTGAGGTCTTTTTATACCATCTCCAAAGTAGTTTTTTAGTTAGGAGTTGGTTGGGAACAGTTGGGCCACGGGCACTAATAGGTGATCAGCAGGTAAAACCCGCGATCTCCGCCCGAAAATAAGGAGTGTTATATTTTTTTAAGTGTTTTAATACATACACGCGGGTTGGCTATACACATACCCGCGTATACACGCGTTTAACTCAGGGCAATGTCGCGTATAAGGGATAAAACACTATTTTTTAAATTTTAGGACCAGGTCTGGAAGGAGGGGTTTCCTTAGGCCATGAGTACAACATCACAAACCATAAGAGTGAGATTTGGAGCTATAACAGGGAGACTCCAACAGCCGTGAAGAGATTGATGGTGTTCCAAAGGGTGCCACTTCTTCATTTGATTCACCTCCTCATGAAGGCAATAAAGGTGAAAGAGAAAGGTATAAATATGGTTCTCAACATTTTCCTTTTGATTGTGAAAAACATGATAAATTTCCACATATGTATGGGAAAAGAGTTGCATGTTCCTTTTGTGGTTTGGATAACCATGATGTTTCTAGACGTTGGAAGAGAATGGCCACATACAGGAAGCAGAAGAAGGAAAAGAAGCAAGCAGCCAAAGGTCCATTGGACAAGGCAAATCATGCTGTCAAGAGGATGCACATGAAGTGCACTTACTGCCATAAGCAAGGGCATCTTGTTGCAAAATGTTAGACTCTGAATCCAACAATGCTTCCACAAAAGCTGAAGAAAGTGGAAAGAGAAGATGGTAGAAATGGAAATGAAGTTTCCATGAATGATGTGTTTCAGAATGATTCACATGATGATGTTGATGTGCAGACAAAGGTAGTACCTTTGAAATGGATTGGTAAGGAATGGTTAGAGTTCTTATCCGATTAAGATTGCATGTCTATTGATGCATCTACATTATATTTCATTTCAACTTCGAAAGTACAGTGTGCTTAATTGAAAGTTGAAGGATGAAATGCATGCATGAGCATGAGATGCATGAACACAGGGATGATGATTTCCTTGTTTTTGAACATGTATGTGTAAGTAACTTGTAGGGTTGATTGCTTTGACATGCATGTCATGCCATGTTGACTTGGGAGAAGTTAACTTGGTCTCCAAATGGAGATAATGGTGAAGTGTTTCATCTTTTGGAAAAAGAGTCCTAATGGTCTTTCTCTACATGCTTGACTTGAAGGGTCATTTGTTTAAAGGCATGTTTGGTGGGTTTGTTATCTAGTCCATCATTTGTATGTAGATGTAAGACATAGAGGTGTTCACAAGATGTGAAATCTGTTTCTTTTGTTGAATCACGAATTAGTCCTTCCAGTTGTTGTTTGTATGCCTATTGTTGTTAACAGTTGTTGTTGGCAGCTTTTCAAACAGGTACAAATGAAATTTTTGTGGAGTAGATGAACTTCACATTGGTTTGAGCCACCTTGGATCAATGATCAAGGGAGAAGAAATCAAAACCACCCTCTATGACCAGTTTAGCAGAAGTTTTATAGGAAGGCAAGGAGGAGGACAATTCTTCCCAGGAAGACTAACCCATCCAGGAAGGGAAGTGGTCAGAAACTTTGGTTCAGAGGCACTATGCAAAGGCAAGTGTAGGGAGGCTGAAAAGAAGAGGCTGAGTCACTCTCATTTACTGTTCAGATAAGTATATCAATATTTTGGAGACCAAAAGTTCTCTTAGTGGGAAGGCGTGATCCAAAAATAGATCCTGAATAAACCTCTAAGTCTAAAAGACTTCATGTAAGAGGTAAAAGGTGCCAAATGGCACAAATCCTTTGTAAATCAGAGGAAAATGAAAGTCATAGGCTACTCTCAGAAATAGTCTCATTGCAGAGATCCCTTCATTCTGAATCCAACACAACTTGAATGGGAAAAAATGGACTTCAGATGAAGAAGTTATCACAAAGAGAAGCTCCCCTCGTTCCTTAGAAAAAGAGGAAAAATCCTTTAAAAAATGGCCTAAAAGGCCTTATGAAGAAAATCGCATCGGAGGAGGTCCAAGGCAAACTTAAGCGGAAAGGGGAAGCAACCCCGATCGCCGATCCCCGACATATCGGGTCGGAGGCAGGTTTGTGTGCAAATAACGTAGGGACCGGGCCGAGCGATAGGCAAATTGCCGATATCGGCAGATTGTCATCGGCGGTGGCCATGTCATGGGGCGTAAAGCGGGACCTCGTGCCAAGTGATATCACGATCGCCGAAATCGGCGACACCACATGGCAAAGGTGGGACCCCAGGTGATGCGATATCACGATCGCCAATATCAGCGGATTGCAATCAGAGCTATACAATGGAGCGGGCAATATATATATATATATATATATATATATATATATATATATATATGCGCAATGCGATGGCCACACCCGAAAGGGTTTATTAATGCTATTGAACACTATTTCAAGTCTGATATGGTGGAATTTCAACGTTTTTTATGCAATTCTAAAATACAAAGGGGCAGGCCCTTGTGACATGCTATGGCGACTTAAGGGTGGACCCGATAGTGTTATAAAGTGCATTTATGAAAATCTTAAGTCCGGTGAACAGTGCTTTATGCAGATTTTCCCGTGTTTTACAACGTTCTCTGTGTAAACACAGAGCGACTATTTCTGAAGGATTCAAAGCACCGGTGGCTCCTTCCGTTGTGGAATAGGTGGCATTCATCCCCGAGGGCATTTAGCAATGATTGCTAACGCTCAAAGAAGGGATTCGAGTGGACCAAAATAGGAAGATGAAGAGCCTGAGAGGGAAATGAATCAACAACGCCGTTTTGGCTTAAAAGCCATGGATGTCAAAGACAGAGGGGCTGGCTGAGTTGCTGCTGAGTAGTTGTCGATTGTTGTTGGGTTTTGTTGCTGAAAGGAAGCCAAAGTAGGAAGCTAAGGTGAAGGAGGCAGCGCAGAAGCAAAAGAGCAGCCTACGGGGTCACTTGGAAGCCGAGTGAAAAGCCAAGAGGGCTGTGAACTGATAGAGAGCCATAGCCAGAGCCAAAGAGCCAGAGTCAGAGCCAAGAGCTAGAACTAAGAGCCAAAGAGCCAGAGTCAGAGCCAAGAGCCAGAACCAAGAGCCAAGAGCCAGAGCCAAGAGCCAGAGCTTCAAGAGCCAGGGGATTAAATGGTGTCTGTAGGAGTTGAGCCAAGAGCTTGTAAAAAGGACTAATACCGTAATCCCAGAGAGCCTAGTTGAATTAACTAGAGCTCACGGAGATGTAGCCCAAGAGTTGTGGGTGAACTCCAAATTAATATTGTTGTTCATGTGTCTGCTTTATTGCTGCATTGTCTCTGCTGCTTTATTTACTATTATGTATATTTGTATATCAGTTTGAGCACGTTAGATTACAGCAAAACAACATAATTTAAGGCATAATTAGTTAAAAACAAATATCAACATACAAAGCAGATTTTAAAGCACATAAATAGCCAACAATAAATATAAGCACATGTCTATATTTACAAGCATTTCTTAATTCCACATTGGTTAATCAATAAGACTTGGGAATGTTTAGAGCTTTGGGAGTGGGAGAGGATCTTGTAAGTTAGACAAGAAGCCTAAAAGCCCCATTTTCAGATCAATATAAGAACCATTGATGCAGAGGCTATTCCCTTACTTGTCAATGGTACAGGTTGAAGGTCTATAAGAAGCCCTTGTCAAAGCAAGAATTCATTAATGGCATCAACAAGACAGTGATGGTGGTGGAGCAAGTCTTAGCTTCTACCCCATCAAGTCCCTGAAAAAGAAAAAAGAAAAAAGAAAAAAAAAGAAGAAAAAATAAAGAGACAGGTGAAAACCTCCATGAGGCACCTGAGTCCCACTGTTGGGTTGAAAACCTCTTGAGGTGGCCCAATGGTGTCGAAAAAAGAGAAAAATAAAAAGATCTCTGGGTGAAAACCTCTTTTGAGGCACCCAGAGCAAGCAACTAGGATGAAAACCTCTTGGAGGCAGACTAGTTGTTTTCAAAAAAAAGAAAAAAAAGAAAAAAGAAAAAATATATAAAAGAGAGAAAAGGAAAAACTTTGAAAATGTTGTTTGCAGGTCAGCAGGAGGAGGATCATAGCAATAAAAGAGGAGAAGAAGGACCTATACACTCCATATTTTCATTCCTCCATCCCATATTCTTCATTATCCCATCAATCCCTCCATTTATGAACTCCTCCAACTCAGTTTACACAGGCCTTGTGTTTTCTATAGGATTCCTTGTAATCCTACAGGATTCCCTGAAAACCTACAAGAGGATCCTGTAGGAATTATAGTGGCATGGGAATCCCAAGAAAAGTGACCCTAGAGCAAGGGGATGACTAGCCTGTGTACAAAATTAAAATTTTCACTCCACCACCTCATCGCCATGCCTCCCATCACCATGATACCCCTACATTCATCTGTAAGTTGATTCCAAAAATATTACAGTTTTCAAAGAGGAAAAAAAAACAAAACAAATAGAAGAGGGTGAGAACAAAGGACAAGGGGACAATACCTGAAGGCTATACCTCTCACCTACCAACCACTAGACCCCTTCTCTACCCATGACAACAATCCTCATGCTCCAGAAGTGAAAAAAAAATGAAAAGTTTAGGGGAGAGGCAACTACAGGACATCCTGTAGGTTTTCTGTAGGAAATCCTGTAGTAGCCTATCCCACAAAATGAAATTTCACAGGGTTGCAGTCATCTTCAACATGGAGATCCCAATGTCAAGGAATCTCCTCCAGAGCTCAGCATTAGTAGAAGGATCATCAACATCACTCTCTAGTACCTGCACATCAAAGAAAACAAGCATCAAAAGAGGCCAATACAAAAAAAATATGCAACAAATATACAACATAGGGACATCATTCTCCAACAAGTTGCATCATCAAGCATCTTACCCACATGTATGTCATCTTGCTTAAGCTCTCTCATTAGCATAATATGGTAAAAAATGTAGGATTGTGTAAGAGTTGGTTTTATAAGAAAAGGTGGCCAGCTAATTTGGCCACCTTCGCCCAGTCGACGAGGAGAAATCAGTTAGACCACTCCACACGTGGCAGCAGTCAAATCAGAGGAAAAAGGAGATAAGGCCAAAAATGGTTAAATTACGGATGATCGAAGTGGGATATGATTACGAGGTAAGGAGGAATGATGGAGTGATAGTGGGACCAATTGTCCAAAAGTGGGTGCTCATACTTTGACAATGAACACACCATCCCATACGATTACCCATATGAGGAAATAAAACACTGATTTCCATGCAAAGAAGGCATTGACAATCTCGAGAATTCATCGAGACAAGGTTGTTATCGGCCTCTTGAAGCAACATCTACAGGAAATACAATGAGTATTTTGCACCGCAGAGGCACCTACAGGATCCTACAGGAAAACCTACAGGATCCTACAGGAAGACCTACAAGATACAGAGTAGTCATCTACAGGATTATCAGTGGGCATTTAGGGAGGAAAGATCACAGGTTGGCTTCATCAGACAATAACCAGGAGGTAGGAGCTATACCTTCCCACATTTTACAGTTAAAAAAGTAAAGAAAAATTCTCCATTTGGTTAAGGAATTTGTAGTCGAGGAGAATTATATTGTAGTGTCCTCATTTAAATCTCTAACACACTAGAATTCTCAATTTATACCCATACAAGCCTCCACAATTAACAAAGAAAAAATGACAGGGGGATTTAACAAGAGGGAACCCACAAACATAGTGAGAATTCATCAACACCTTCCTGTAGTATAAATCTTCACAAGGCACAATTAGATGGGTTTCTTTGAAAAAATGAGGGGATACGATGATGAGGTGGCCAGAGACTTTGATCTCTCACTCATACCACTAACTATGACCCATGCCACTGTTGTGGCGAAAGGCCTCTCAGTAGAAATCACCCCTGAAGTCATAAGCATAATCACCACACTTCCTTTAGGGTTGCCTTGGATAAAAGAAGATAAGGATAAAAACACCCTTGTAAAGAAGAAATTCTTTTTGGAAGGAGAGGAGGCAATGAAGGGAAAAAATGGGGTCAGAAGAGAAAGCCTTCCATACCCTTGAAATGAAATTAGCTACCACCTCATTAAATATATATCATGTGAGGGGAGATATAGTGTGGTGTATGGATACCATTATAGGCTTCTCCAAGAACTAATATTTGGAGCAGACACACCTCCTCAAAACAGACTAAGTATACTCTACTTTCTTCTTCAATCAGTGATTGATATGAGCATCAAAGTGCAGGAAGGGAAACATCAACATCTAGCCCATCATTGGTTAATCAAACTTATCCTAGAAGATGCTCTCCAAAACCTAAGATTCCCGATTACATGTACAACTTTTAGGGACATGTAGGCAGAGGGAGAAATAAAAGCTCTTGAATATGAGAAAATTCGGGCCACTACTAGTGAGAGGAATGAAGAAGAAACATAGAAGGAAAAAGAGGGAGAAAAGGAGGAGGAAAATGACGAAGAGACAAAAGAGGAATAAAAAGAGGAAACATATGAACAGAGTGAGGAACTGGAGGAAGAAGAGGAAGAGAAAGACAAGGATGAGAAGGAGACTGGAAAAGAGGAAACAAAAGACAAGGAAGAACAAAAGTCTACAGTTCAAGGCAAAGAAGGGGAAGAATCAATAAGGGTATCTCCAGAACCCACTAAGAAAGAGGCAACAATTGCTCTTACTGCCCTAAGTACACTTATCAAGCAAAAAGGGAAGAGACATAGACAAACCCCATTATACTTTAGGACAAGAAAAAACACAAGAATAAGGCAAGGAAGACATCAAACACCCACCAAAATTCTTATTGTCATTGAAGACGCACCAAAGCAATGAGAAAAGGTAGCTCCTCTTGAGAAAAATCGGGGAGAAGGATCATCAGGAGAAGGCTCTCCCAAATCTCCCATCACTTATGTTAGGAGGCCTGTCACCAGGCTTGCCTCATTAAAGGGAAAAGGTATCCTACAGGGGACACAAAAGGACCTACATGAAGCAAAGGCCATCCTACAGGAAACTTTGCTAAACCTACAGGAAACTTAGAAAATGGAGTAAGAAGGTATCACTCAACAAGAAACAAAGAAGGAAGACCCAGAACTGAGAGAACATAGTCCTCAACCCAACCTCGACTCTTTCTACAGGTTCATTGAAGGGGGAATTTATCCTTAGAGGCGATCCAGTGCAGGATGCCAACAAAGTCTTATTCCTTATATCTTAAGGAGAAGTGGCTACAGTTCCAAATTAAGACTTTAGCACAGAGAGGCACTATGCCCTTCCAATACTATAGACAATTCATTAATCTTTGTGATCAAATCACCTTGGAAGATAGAGCTAAAATGTATGAGTTTTACCTACACAAATTGGCCTTGACAGATTTGAATGTGTGGGACCCAAATTCAAAACTAGGGGACTTGCAATTTGATCTGTTAATGAAAAAGGTATTACAGAATTTATGTGAAGTTGCTTATGTTACTTAGTGCAATGGATCAAAAAGGTTGCAAATAACATAAACACATAAGCAAATTGAAAACACATTCAAACACATCGACACAACAAAATTTAATAAAGGAGTTCACCAGACTTCCTGGCTACATCTCCTGGTCCTTTAGCTTCCAGTGTTGACCTCTTTATTTTGTCTTCAAAATTTTGTTACAGGTATGAGCTCAAAAACAGAGACTCAAATGAGAAAATGGACCTCACCATTGCATTCAGCTCGAAATTTCGAGTCAAACAAGTATAAACTTGACCATATTTGGTCACTGTGACCTCCAGACCCCCTGGAATGATCCAAAACCGCCTCTGTCCTTGCAAAACCACTCTCTGTTGACAAAAACCACCTTGGCCTGCTCAAAATTGCCTCGGTTTGCACGTTGGTGGTATGGCGGGTTCGACACCTGCAACTATTTAAATAAAATTATGGTGGCTTGGTTAACCAAGTCCCACCCTTGACATGTTGGTTAGCCTGAATGTTTGAAGTCATTGGTATATAAGGTTGGAGGTTGACAAGTCAAAACCCCTGCCCAACACTCCCACTGTTTTACATTGGATATACATAGATATTCGCACTATATGATAAGGTTTCAGGCTATATGGTTCTGCTTGCCATTGCTTGTTATATGGTTTGTTTGGTTCATATATGGTATATGGTTACCACCGCCCATTGCATGTGGGATATTACATTAATAAACTTAAGGTTTCAGGTAGTCGTGGGGTTGGCCCCAACTGTCGACCCTTTTTCGGGTGACCCAAATCCCGTACACCATAAATATAACCTAATCACTTCCGTTAACAAGACCTGCGGTAGCCCAACCGGTGAGCTAGTTCCAGCAAAGACTTAGCCATTTCAGGAGGTCAGGGGTTTGATCCTCCCTGATCCCCAAAATTTTGGAAATAAGGCCACATTGGGCAAAATCCGGGCTACCACATGTCAACACCGAATTGACCCATATCAAACAATCACACTGCGACACGTCACCTCCTTTGCTGATGTCATCCAGGAAAATAGTGTATTCCCTGGACAACACGTGTCCTACTGACATCATCTAGTTGACCGTTGATTGTTGACCTTTGACTTTTTGAAATTTTGCCCTAATTTTTCATAAACTTTGACTGGCTTTAACTTCTTCATTCGGACTTGGATTTACTCGCCGTTCAGACTGTTGGAATCATATCGACGAGCACTTTGACTTGATCCTAATTTCACCTGCATTTGAAGACTTTGATATGGAGGAAAAAATGGATCCATTTTGGATCACTCCTCCCCACTGGAAGCTTTTGGACCACCAAAAGTTGGTTTTAGTTGTCGAGTAAGTGAAGATAAAGTTGCATCACTTTTCCATTTTCGATCTGTCGTGCTTTACTTGGATTTGTACCTTTGAGTTCAATTCGAAGATACTCAACATTTCCCTGTCATGAAGTCCTTATCCTTCTGTCAAGAATTGTGTCCTCCTATAGCTCATTGAGATACTTGGGCAAAAGATCTTCAATGGAAGGTAGCTGACCTTGCTCTTCGGGATCTTCAATCAATGAAGGCTCATACAATTGCGAGTTTTCAACATTTATGATAGAATATATTTGCATATAAGCTGGTAGATCTAGGCAGAAAGCATTTTCACCAATTTTGTCAAGTATTTTGAAAGGACCATATTTAATTGGTTTCAACTTCTTACCTTCCCTTTGCAGTCTTTCTTTGTTGATGTATAACTAGACCCGATCACCAACTTGAAAACTATGCTCAACTCAATGCTTGTCATGCTGCACCTTATACATTGCTTGGCTTATTTCCAACTATTCGTGCATTGCCTGGTGAATTTCCTGGATTTGTTCAATGAACTTGGTTGCTTTGTCCACATCATTGTGTCCATCAACTACTATGTCTTTACCAAAGACAAAATCCAAGGGAGACTTTGGTACAAAACCAAAACAAGTCTCAAAAGGAGATCTCTAAGTAGAAAAATGTTTTGCATGGTTGTAAGCATGCTGCATATAACACAAATGCTCAGCCCAAAGTTTGGGATGCTTGTTGCAATATCCTCGAAGCAACTGTATCACTGTCATGTTGACCTATTATATCTGGCCATCTGTTTGTGGATGAAATGCCGTGCTCTTCTTTAACTTTGTGTCCATTAACTCCCATAGACTTGACCAAAATTTCTCGGCAAATCGAGAATCTCGATCGGATACAATAGAAGTGGGTAACCCAAAATGAACCCATACATTTTGAAAGAACAACTTTGCAGTTTTTTTAGCTGTGACCTATTTATTACATGGTGTCAAAATACACATCTTACTGAACCTATCCACAACTACATACAAATAATCATGACTCTTTCTAGACTTTGGCAATCCCCCAACAAAATCCATGGATACACTTTCCCAAGGACGAGAAGGAATTGGAAGTGGAGTATACAAGCCTAATTTTCTATTACTTGGCTTGCTTGTAGCACACATAGTACATCCTTTAATATATCTAGAAACTATCTCATTCATTCATGGCCAATAGCAGAATCTTTGTAATTGTGCAATTGTTTTACTTACACGAAAATGACTTGATATGAGAGAAGTATGTGCTTCTCGAATTATATTAACTCTTTCAGTTTGTGGAATGCATAAGTTTCCCAAATGATATAAGAGTTTGTCATTTATGAAATAATCCAATTCTTCTATCTACTTGCCATGACTTAAAGTTGCATATACATCCTTAAAAAACGTGTCTTGGGCATATTATTCAATGTAACTTTCATGAATTACTGAATTATGCTTATGTATTGTGGATGCATTTATAATTGGTCTTGATAACATGTATGCAACCTTATTATGTATGCCCTTCTTATATCTGATAACAAGATGAAATTGCTGTAGAAAACCCATCCATCGGTAATGTCGTGATTGTTGCAATTTAGTTTGTGAGTGGAAATATTGAAGTGGTTGATGATCTATGTGTATGATTGTTTCTTTACCCATTATGTAATGTTTCCACTTTTTAACACTTTGAACTAATGCATACAATTATTTATCATATGTAGGATAGTTAATTACTGCTGATGTGAATGTATCAGAATGAAAGCATATAGGCTTCCTGTGCCACATCAACACTGCCCCCATGGCATATTCACTTGCATCTGTCTTGATCTCAAATGGATGTTGAAGATATGGCAGTGCTAGTACTGGTGCTGTACTGATCCATTCTTTCAATGTGTCAAAGGCTTTCTGCTATTTGCCTCCCCACTGAAACACCCGTTTCACACTTGTCAAAGCATGTAAAGGAGCTGCAATCAAAGAAAAATTAGCAATAAACTTTCCAATATTGTGTTGCCCCTAAGAAACTTCTAACTTCTGTAGCAGTATTGGGCTTAGGTCAATTTACAATGACTTTGAACTTAGAGGGATCTATCTTCAATTCACCACCCCCTACAATATAACCCAAATAATTCAAAGATGTTATGCTAAATTCACATTTTGACAGTTTTACATAGAGATTTTCTCTTTTCAAAACATCTAAAACCTGCTTTACATGCTTTACATGTTCATCCCATGTTCTACTGAAAACAAGAATATCATCTAAATAGACTATTACAAAATCATCAATGAATGGTCTAAATACATCATTCATGACTCGCATGAATGTAGGTGGAGCGTTAGTTAAGCCAAAAGGCATAACCATCCATTCATAGAGTCCCTGCTTTGTTTTGAAAGCAGACTTCCATATATCCTGTTCTGCAACTCTGATCTGATGGTAGCCACTTTGCAAGTCCAATTTAGAGAAGCAAACTGCATCTTTTAACTGATCGAACAAATCATCAATACGAGGAAGAGGATAACGATTCTTTATTGTGATTTTATTTAATGTTCTAAAATCAATGCACATTCTCCACGAACCGTCTTTCTTTCGCACTAACACAATAGGTGATCCGCATAGTGATGTGCTTGGTCGTATAAACCCTTGATCGAGCAACTCCTGTACCTGCTTCTTTATTTCTACATTCTCTAGAGCTGATAACCTGTACATTCCAATTTTAGTTAGTGGAGCATCTTGCTACAAATAAATCTCATGTTATATCTCTCGCTTGGGTGGAAGCCCTTTAGGCTCTTGAAACAGAATATCATAATCGGAAACAACTTTAACTAGATCTGCTTTCTGTTTAGGATTATAGCCTTGGAAAGCATCAGATTTATCAATATCCTTTGCTTTTACAATCATAAGTAAAAATTGTTTACTTGAATTTACGATTATTTTCATCTATCCTAAATTTATGAGATAGAAATTATCTTTGAGTTTATGAGCCCTTACAATATATTCAATTCCATCCTTAGTGAGTTGATACTTATTTTCAATTCTATAGAAGATAGAATTTCTATCGTACAAGTATGGACTTCCTATTACAATTCCACATATGTCCAATGGGACTATGTCTAACTCAACCTCATCTACAAACTTTGACCCAATAGCAAAATGAAGTTTACATTGTTTTGTAACTTGTAGCTTAGTTTTATCACACACCCAACCTAATAAATATGGATTTTTATGAGGTTTTGTTTCTAGACCCAACTTCTTTACAATTGCTTCAGAAATCAAATTAACTTGTGACCCATGATCAAATAAAGTATCAATTTTAGTATGCTTGGAAATTACTTTAATGTGAAATAGCTCATTTCTTTTCCTCTCATCATTATCATTATCAACAGAATGCGAAGAATTACTTGTAGATTCTTTAGAATCTTTACCATTTATACTTGTAGCTGTAACCGTTGTCTCGTCACTTGAATCTGATCCCAAGTCCTTTTGAATAGCAACAACATTCTTCCGCTCCTTACTTCCAAACTTCTTAGGCTTCAATTATGGATGTAATGATTAGCAATGTGCCTCATCATGACCTTCCTTCTTATAATGAGTGCATGAAGGTTTATCTTTTTTAAGTTATGGTATGTTCTATGCTTACAATAGTTTACTTCTTTTTCTTATTATATTCCACAGATTAGCAATCACATGTACATAAAGTAAAGTGCAGATAGAACATTAAACGATTGACATAAAACAAGCCAAGACAAGAAACACAAGATGTGGCGGCTAGCCAGGGACAAACCCCAAAATGTGTGGGGAAACCCTTTGATCAAATCTTCTTTTATCTTCAATAATTCAGTAGAGAGAAATAGTACAATAAATCTGATTCATATCAGCAGTAGCAAACCCTAGATCAGCAGCATTAGCATTAGCAGCTTCATTATCAAACTAGGGCAGACGATATCTCACAAACCGACTGTCGGATTGACTTCATTCCACCACCAAAAGTTGCAGCTTCCAGAGGAGGTTCAGATGAACCTATAGCATAGTTCAGATGAGGAGATCTTCTAGGCCACGCAGGTCAATCTTTACTTCTGCAGTTGCAGCTTCAGTTTCAGCAGTTTCCGGCTTCAAACTAGGGCAGTCGATATCTTGCAAACCGTTCATCGGATTGACTTCATTCCACCACCAAAATTTGAGGCTTTCAGAGGAGGTTCATATGAACCTATAGCACAGTTCCAAAGAGGAGATCTTCTAGGCCACGCAGGTCAATCTTTACTTCTGTAGTTGCAGCTTCAGTTTCAACAGTTTCCGGCTTCAAACTAGGGCAGTCGATATCTTGCAAACCGTTCGTCGGATTGACTTCATTCCACCACCAAAAGTTGCGGCTTTCAGAGGAGGTTCAGATGAACCTACAACATAGTTCCAAAGAGGAGATATTCTAGGCCACGTAGGTCAATATTTACTTCTGCAGTTGTAGCTTCAGGTTCAACAACTTCTGGCTTCACATGTGTGAGAGAGAGACCCATTTCTGCGCAGTAGAGAAGAGACTCATTTCTGCGCAGTAGAGAGAGAGATATGTGATGAGAAGAGTGAGTGCAAATGAGGAAAATTCCTCTTATATTTATACACAACGTTGGTGTTTGAATAGATGCGACTATTGGGCTTCTGAGCCTACATGAGTTGTAGGTCGGCTTGATAATAATTCCATAATCAAAATAAATTCATATCTCCATGAATACTTATCAGAATCGGATGATTTTTATATCAATCCTACACCTCTCGATGAGAGGAATCTAATACAAATATTATCGGACATGAATAAGATGACCCACATGAAGTTTTTCCCTAGTTTCCAATTTTAACACTCCCTCTCAACCAGGGAGAACTTCATCTGCAATCTGTCTATCGGTTGTTACTATTCATCCATCAAATGCACTGCCCTGTACAGCCTGACCCTTGCCCTACTCTTCTCTATTCTGCCTGTTCTACTTTGTCTTGTTCTGCCCTGTACTGATTGGTACAGTTTTGCTCTATTCTGCTATGCTCTTGCATTGTCTTGTTCTGCTATGCTTTTGTCCGAATTATAAAGAAGAAGAAATGATCGAGGATGCATCATACTAACTCAAAGTCAGTCTTAGAGTATGTACCACTGGTCCTAGACCAGTCTCAACCAACCCGAAGTCAGCGTCATAGTGAGTACAACTCCACTGGTCCTAGACCAGTATCATCCTCCATTGACTCAAAGTTAGTCTCAGAGTGCATACCACTGGTCCCAGACCAGTCTCAGCCAACCCGAAGTCAGCTTCATAGTATGGTACAACTCCTACCACTGGTCCCAGACCAGTATCGCAATCTCAGAGAGTGTACCACTGGTCCCAGACCAGTCTCAACCAACTTGAAGTCAGCGTCATAGTATGTACCACTCTCACTGGTCCCAGACCAGTACTGCACTGACACGAAGTCAGTCTCGGAGTATGTACCACTGGTCCCAGACCAGTCTCAACCGACCCGAAGTCAGCGTCATAGTATGGTCCCTAACTTCATTTCCCTGCTCATTGATCAGATGAGAGGTACTTCCCATGAGTCCCAGACTGCATGGGTAGGATGCTTCGACAAGAGAAATAATCAATCCTGTCCTCACAGGAGAACACATCAATCCTGCTACAATCGCCATGGAGAACACATCAATGCAGGCCTCTATGGAGAACACATCAATCTAGGCCTCGCAGGAGAACACATCAATCCTGCTACAATCACCATGGAGAACACATCAATCTAGGCCTCAAAGGAGAACTAATCATCGTGCTACACAGGAGAGCGAATCATCCTGTTCCACAAGAGAGCGAATCATCTTGTCCCACAAGAAAGCAAATCATCTTGTTCTAGTGCGAACCACCAGGGGAGGGTGAGTCACCCTGTGGTTGTATGTTGTTCCAGTAAGAACCGAAAGCCCTCAGAGCTCCCAGAGCTCAATGTATGCAACATGCAGGACCCTTGTACAAGGGTTTCTTGACAACTCCAAGTCATTTGGGAAAATCACAAATTAGATCTTTCCTCGGGGCTTTGACAAGGTGTATTGACCTGTACATCATCTTAATGCGATGGAGCTTCCTTGCTCATCGACTTGCCATATCCCAGATGATGTCGATCTGCTGGAGCAATTGAAGAATATGGGATTCCTCAATAATCGAATCCCACCTCTGGTTGTTACAGAGAATCACAGTGGTGTCCAATGTAAATCCAAACAGCTCACTGAAGAGCTTTCGCAACCAGACTGCCTCACAGGAGGCCATGCTAGCAGCAATATACTCTGCTTCGGCGATGCTCAAAGCCATCGATTTCTACTTCCTGCTCATCCAGGATATCGAAGCAGATCCCAAGGTGAAATAGCACCCGAAAGTGCTCTTACGGTCCTCCACATTATCTGCCCAGTTAGCATCTGTTTATCCAAATAGTCTCACATCTCTAGCAGTGTATCTTAACCCATAAGTGATAGTGCCATGAATATATCTTAGCAGATTCTTGGCACCAATCCAATGTATGTGGTGGGGTTCAACCATATGCTGACTCAACGTGTTGACTACAAAGCATATATCTGGACAGGAGTTCACTAGAAACATTAATGCTCCGACAAGTTGCCGATACTTGGTAGCATTTTGTAAAACAGGTCCAGCAGCACTACCGCTTAACTTCTTGAAGTCAAGCTCCATCGGGGTAGTTACAGGTTTGCAGTCCACCATATTGAATCTTTCCAATATCTTCACCACATATTTTCCTTGAGATAGGAAAGTTTCTCTTGGCTTCTGCCACACTTCAAGTCCTAGGAAGTAGTGCATCAATCCTAGGTCCTTCATTTCAAATTCAGAAGTCAACTCCCTCTTACATTTTTGAATGAGAGGGTGTGCACCTGTTAGAAAGAGGTCATCCACATACAACACCAGTATGAGAGGTTTATCATCTTCAACCTTAAAGTAAAGGTTAGGATCGGCTTCACCCCTAGTGAATCCCAGCTTCATCAAGTAGCTATCGATCCTCTCATACCATGCTCGGGGTGCTTGCTTCAGCCCATAGAGAGCCTTTTTCAACCTGCATACATGAGATTTTCAATCATAAATCTCAAATCCTTCGGGTTGCTCCACGTAGACCTCTTCTTTGATCGAGCCGTGTAAGAACACAGTCTTGACATCCATCTGATGTAGGTTCCATCCTTGTGAAGTGGCAAGGGCTATGATCGAGTAGATGGTCATATATCTGGCAATAGGTGCAAATATCACATCATAGTCTATAGCTTACTTCTGGGAGAAACCACGAGCAACAAAACGATCCTTATACTTTTCTGTACTTCCATCTGCTGCATGCTTTATCTTGTAAAGCCATTTGGAAGTGACAACTGTCTTGTCCTGGGGTCTGGGAACTATTTCCCAAACATCATTCTTCATAATAGACTCATATTCTTGGGTCATATCATCCTTCCATACTTGATGCTTGACGGCATCTGAGAATGATGAAGGCTCATTTTGTGTGATCGTGCTCATGATGGTCAGGTATCCTTGATACCTATTAGGTTTCTTACTTTCACGAAAGGTTTCTCGGGGTGCAACATGTCCTTTAGCATCATCAAGTAGCCCCCTAAGCCATGAAGGCCTCTTCCTAGAAGAGGAAGGCTCATGTGGAGGAGGATCAATTGGATCCATGGGTTCTTCTACATCAGGCATTTGATTCATCATCCTTTTCTTTCGGTTCCCTGGTGTCGGCTTCTTGAGAGCTCCTCAAAGTTGGAAGATTGTTCAACTTGCTGAGAGCCATATCTTTGTCAAAGGTGACATCATCACTAATTACGACTTCCCTTTGACCAGCTACATAGATTCTATAGCCTTTAGCATTTTCACCATAGCCCACGAAAATGTAGAAATTTCTCATTTCCCACCTCGGTTTTCAGTTTCACCTTATTTCTCCCATATAGTTAAATTCCCTTTCCCATAACCATACATTCAACAATTGAAAAAATAATTTTTTGCTGAAAACACAAATTCTGGAAATTTTACAGAATGCTGGAAAATGCAGAAATAAAAATCAGCAGGTACAAACAGCCATTTTAACACATTTAAACACAGTGATTTTTGGTCAAGGTGACCCTGGAAAAACCCCCTACAACTCTTGGGGAAAACAAGTTCAAGAGCTCCTTCTTATTTCTGGAAAATGCTTTTACAGTGAGAAAAATATTCAACAAAAATTTCAGCAAGCAAACTTTACAACTTATCTCGTTTTCCGTGCCTCACAGTCAAGCTGGAAAACTGTTGTACGGATGTACGGACTGTACGGAACTTACGGATGTACGGACTGTACGGACAAACCTCGATTTTTTTGCAGAAAATTGCCTCCTTGAAAATCGTGCCCAAAAATCTGCCTTTTACTGTTTGCTCATCCGTTGTACGGATTTGCTGAAATGTTGCCTTGGAATGTGTGCCAAGCTGCTGCCTCCTTCTCCTTCCTGTCCGGAAATCTCCCTTGCTCTCTTGCTCTCATTCTCTCAATCTGCTCATGAAAGAATGAATGACCTTTTCCTCCTTTTCCTCCTTTAATCTAACCCTAAGTGACTTTTGGGTGATCTCTAAATCCAATGGCTGAAATAGATTTAGATCTAGGGCTGAGATTAAATGCTCATTTAAATATCACTTTTTATTTTTTAGTTCACCCCACTTTAAGAAAGACCCACTTAGTCATTTATTTCCAAAGTCACTTTTCCTTTCTAATTTTACATTGACTTTATTAAAGTCACTTTAAAATTAGACTTTAGTAACTTTATCACTTAAAGTCACTTTTAAATTAGATTTGACTTTATAAAAATTAACAAGTCACTTTAGGAGAAAAATCAAATTCTTTTGGACACTTTTCCCTAGGCCAAGATCAAAGCCTTAGGGAACCACCTGTCCTCCGGTACCAAATTTCAACACTCCCTCTTACCGAGGAAGGTGTTCCTCACCACACCCATATTGTCTCTGAAGTAGACATGCTTGCCTCGTGGTAAGGCTTTGGTAAGAATATCTGCAACCTGCTCATCAGTGGAAATATACTCAAGCTTCACAGCTCCCTTCTGAACATAGTCTCTGATGAAATGATATTTGATCTCGATATTCTTTGACCTGTCATGAAATACTGGATTCTCCGTGAGTTTAATGCAACTCTGATTATCACAGTAAATCACTGAAGGTCTCAACGGCTGACCAAATAAGCCAAACAACATCTTGCGAAGCCAGATGGCCTCACAACTAGCTAGACTGGCTGCCATATACTCTGCTTCCGCTGAACTCAATGCTACTGACTGCTGCTTCCGGCTGAACCATGACACAATTGCTGAACCCAACCCAAAACAGCACCCTGAAGTGCTCTTCCTATTAGAAGCACAACCTGCCCAATCAGAATCAGTATAACCTGCCAATCTCACTCCATCCCCCTGCCTGTAGTCCAGACCATAATCCACTGTCTCCTGCAAGTACCGCAAAATGTGTTTTGCAGCCACCCAGTGAACCTTCCTAGGCCCACACATAAACTGACTCATCGTGTTGACTGCAAAACAAATATCTGGTCTAGTGTTGACCAAATACATCAAGGAACCAATCAGCTGCCTGTACAATGTGGGATCCACCAACTCGGAATCCGAAGCATGAAGCTTCTTCCAGTTGGTGATCATCGGTGTCGACATGGGTTTACAATCCTCCATGTGGAATCTGCCAAGGATGTCCATAATATACTTCCCCTGCCCCAGGAAGAAATGCCCCTCCTCCTGCCACACCTCCAAACCCAAAAAGTAATGCATCAAGCCGATGTCCTTCATCTCAAACTCCATCGCAAGATCTATCCTGCAGTGCTCTATGAGTCTCTCTGCACCTGTAATGATCAAGTCATCCACATACAGTAGTAGAATGAGAGGCTCCTCACCTATCACAATATAGTAAAGGTTCGGATCTGCCTCACTCTTTGTGAAACCCATCCCCTGCAAGTATGTATCTATCCTGGAGTACCAAGCTCTGGGAGCTTGCTTTAGGCCATAAAGGGCCTTCTTCAGTCTACACACATGGGACTCCTTCCCATGCACCTCAAAGCCCTGTGGCTGCTCAATGTACACCTCCTCCTGTATGAAGCCATTGAGAAATGCAGTCTTCACATCCATCTGGTGGATCTTCCAACCCATCTCTACTGCTATAGATATAATGGAACGGATCGAAGTATATCGAGCCACGGGAGCGAAGGTCTCCTCATAATCAATTCTCTCTACCTGTGAGAACCCTCTAGCCACAAACCTTGCTTTGAATTTCTCAATGCTGCCATCTGCAGCATGCTTTACCCTGTAAAGCCATCTGGAAGTAATCATGGATTTTCCCTCAGGCCTCGGCACCACCTCCCAAACATCATTCTTCATGTTAGAAGAATACTCCTCCTGCATGGCCTCTCTCCAGACCTGCTGGCTAGCTACCTCCTCATAGCTAGATGGCTAAGAGTCAAAGATGCTGGTAGCCATTGCCATATAGCTACAAAACCTCTCAGGTGGTCTACTCTCTCTAACTAGCCTCTTAGGCTCAGCAAAAAATGTGGCATCTCTCAAGGTGTCCTGAAGCCACTTGGGCTTCCTCTTCCCTAAGTGCACTTCTCCCATAGGAGAATGAAACTCCTCCTCCCCATCATCATCAGGAGCCTGAACTCCTGACTATCTGTCTGCTGTCCTCCTACCTGCACTTGAACCTGTAGAAGTTGAGGTATTGTGTGAACTATCCATCAGTGGACTCCCTACTGAACTGCTCTGTGAACTGCTCTGCATACTGCCCGGAGCACCACCCCTCTGGCTCGGTGAGCCACTGCTTACTGACGGACCTGACATCCTCATAGATGTACCTCCAGATCCTCTTGATCCCTGCCCACTAGATCCCTGCGACTGACTCAACTACCGCTGAGGGTCTGGCTGATCCAGATACTCTAACTCCCGTGATCTCCTAAAGGCCCTGTCCTCCTCGAACTTCACATCCCGTCTGACAACAACTTTCCTCTGTGCAGGAATGTAAATCCAAAAAGCCTTTGAGGTCTCACTGTAGCCCACAAAAATACCCTTCTCTGCGGTGGGCTCTATTTTGGTCCTCTTCTCCTTGGGTATGTAGGAGTATGTAATGCACCCAAAAATACGAAGATGACCAATATCAGGCTTCTTCCCAGAAAAAGCCTCCTCCGGAGTCATGTGCCCCAAGGCACGATGTGGACTCCTGTTCTGCAAATAAACAGCGGTGTTGCAGGCCTCTGCCCATAAGAACAATGGCAACCCCTGATCATGTAACATGGCTTTGGCAGCCCTCTGATGGATCTGTTCTTCCTCTCCGCAACCCCTTTCTGATGGGGGTTGGAAGGAACAGTGAACTCCCTCCTAATGCCTGCCTCCACACAATAGTCAACAAACTCTCCAAGGGTGTACTCTCCCCCATTGTCCGACGTCAGGGACTTGATCTTCCGACCTGTCTGTGTCTCCACAAGAGCTCTAAACTCCTGAAACCGCTTGAAGACGTCACTCTTGGTCTTCAAGAAATAAATCCAAGTCCTCCTGGAGTGATCATCAATGACTAAAACATAGTACTCATATCCACTCAAGGAAACATGAGACATCCGACCGCTCACATCGGAATGAATCAAATCAAGTATCCCAGTCGCTCTACTGTCACTGCTGGGAAAAGGGGATTTGGAAAACTTGCCCATCGCACATCCTCTACAAGTATCAAAGTGATCAGTACTGAAATTTGGCACACCTGTAGTGATCTCCCGCAAGGTCCTCAAGGCTCCATGATACATATGCCCCATCCCGCGGTGCCAAATCTCACACAGCTCAGAACTGCTAGCTCTACTGTCGGAACTACTGCTCAATGCCAAAAGGGACAGGAATGCAAACTTGTACTCCTTTGCATGGCGTACACATATCACTCTAGCTGAATCAGCTGGAGTGCCCCTGGGATATATCAACACCTGTCCTCCCCTGAACAATACCTCATATCCTCTGTCCTCCAAAGCTGAGATGGATATGAGGTTCTTCTTCATCCCTGGCACATAAAGAACATCTGACACCTTCAAGGGAGGTTTGGACTCCCTCTGAAATGTCAGTGTCCCCACACCGACTGCACTAACAACTCTGTCATCACCGAGTACTACCTCTATATCAGTGCCTCTCTCTGAAAACTCTGAGAAGTACTCACGGACTCCTCTCTTGTGACGTGAAGCCCCACTGTCCACATACTAGATACCCGAAGATGCTCTGCTATTCGAGGGAAAAGAATACTCCCTCTGAACCTGTGTGGCAAGTGATCTTGCACTAGAGGAATCATACGCAGTAAACCCAAACTCCCGGTCAAAATGATCTGCAAAGTCCTCAACCTCTGCTGAAGCTGCCACACTCTGGTTCTTCCCCTTCTTCTTCTTCTTCTCCGGACACACAACTGCATAGTGTCCCATCTTTTGACAATTCCAACACTTCACCTTGGAATAGTCCTTTTGTGTGTCACCCTGTTTACCTTTACCTTTGCCTTTGCCCCCACCATTGCTTATGGAAGCCTGCTTCTTCCCTTTGCCTTTCTTGTCTCCTGCCGATAGTGCTACATCCTCATCCTGCTCAACTGGCTTGGCTGCCCCAAGCTGACCTTTCCTGATCTCTGTTTGAATGCAATCATCCCAAAACCTCTCCCATGTGGGAAGGGTCTCACGTGCACAAACCCCATCAGCAAAGTTCATCCATGAACGGGGAAGGCCATTCACTGCAATCCGCACTAACTCAGTGGGTGGAATGACCTCTCCAACTTCTGCCAACTCATCTCTCACATTAGTAATCTTTGTGAGATATCCAGCTACACTATCATTACCCATCTTAATAGTCTTCAGCTTCTCCTTTATGACCATCTTCCGGTTCTCATTGGTACTCTGGTAGAGATTGGAAAATGCTGTCCACATCTCATGGGAATTTCTCTTTCCTCTCACATGAAGAATGCAATGGTGTTTGACTCCGTCTAGAATCAGCCTCTTACTCTTGTTGTTCTTTCTATTATAAGCAGCCAACTGAGTAGCATCAGTAGGCACAACAATAGGGTTTTATGTGGTATGCACCATGGTGTCCCAGACTTCTGCCTCCTCAAAGATACTCTGCATTATCTCCTTCCAAACGCTGTAATTTGTATGCCCATCCAACCTATCCTCCACCCTCAATCCCAATGACATCCTGTTATCCTAAAAACTGAAAAATAGCACTGCTGTAGTAAAGATAAAACTTCTGTTTGTGAAAAAAATCAGTTTGCTGGAATTTTCTGAGTGAAAAATCAGCAGGCTGTAATTTTCCTCTTTGCGGTTCCAAACTGCACTTCAGCACTCAAGCTTTGATACTATGTAGAAATTTCTCATTTCCCACCCCGGTTTTCAGTTTCACCTTATTTCTCCCATATAGTTAAATGCCCTTTCCCATAACCATACATTCAACAACTGAAAAAATAAACTTTTGCTGAAAACACAAATTCTGGAAATTTTACAGAATGCTGGAAAATGCAGAAATAAAAATCAGTGGGTACAATCAGCCATTTTAACACATTTAAACACAGTGATTTTTGGTCAAGGTGACCCTGGAAAAACCCCCTACAACTCTTGTGGAAAGCCAGTTCAAGAGCTCCTTCTTATTTCTGGAAAATGCTTTTACAGTGAGAAAAATATTCAGCAAAAATTTCAGCAAGCAAACTTTACAACTTATCTCGTTTTTCGTGCCTCATAGTCAAGCTGGAAAACTGCTGTACGGATGTACGGACTGTACGGACCGTACGGATGTACAAACTGTACGGACAGACCTCGATTTTTGTGTAGAAAATCACCTCCTTGAAAATCATGCCCAAAAATCTGCCTTTTACTGTTTGCTCATTCAACTGTACAGATTTGTTGAAATGCCGCCTTGGAATGTGTGCCAAGCTGCTACCTCCTTCTCGTTCCTGTCCGGAAATCTCCCTTGCTCTCTTGCTCTCCTTCTCTCAATTTTCTCATGAAAGAATGAATGACCTTTTCCTCCTTTTCCTCATTTAATCTAACCCTAAGTGACTTTTGGGTGATCTCTAAATCCAATGGCTGAAATAGATTTAGATCTAGGACTGAGATTAAATGCTCATTTAAATCTCACTTTTTATTTTTTAATTCACCCCACTTTAATAAAGACCCACTTAGTCATTTATTTCCAAAGTCACTTTTCCTTTCTAATTTTACATTGACTTTATTAAAGTCACTTTAAAATTAGACTTTAGTAACTTTATCACTTAAAGTCACTTTTAAATTAGATTTGACTTTATAAAAATTAACAAGTCACTTTAGGAGAAAAATTAAATTCTTTTGGACATTTTTCCTTAGGCCAAAGATCAAAGCCTTAGGGAACCACCTGTCCTCCGGTACCAAATTTCGACAGAAAATTCCCTTCTTTCCAGATGCACCCAATTTATTTCTTTTCTATTTCAGCACATGAAAATATACAGGGCTTCCAAAAATTCTAAAATGAGAAACATCAGGTTTCTTACTGGTGAACTTTTCTTCAGGAGTCTTGGAACCCAATGCTTGATGAGGGCATCGATTTTGTACATATACGGCAGCATTTGCAGCGTTAGCCCATAGAAACTTTGGAAGCCTTTTATCATGTAGCATGGCCTGAACAGCTTCCATAATTGTGCGGTTCTTCCTTTCCGCCACACCATTCTGCTCAGGAGTATGTGGTGTAGTAGTCTCCATCTTAATGCCAGCCTTAGATATCCCTGAGTGAACCAACTGTAATATATCGGAGGTCTTACTTTTGCTTGAGGGGAATGGTCCCCTTTTGAACTTTCCTTCGGCACATCCCGGACATACACCTTCTTTCTCTACGTGGAATTCGGGCATCCCTATTACCATCTGTCTTACATCAGGTAGAGCTTTGTAATGAAGGTGGGAAAACCTCCGATGCCAAAGTTCGGACTGAAGAGTTGTGTCACAAGACATGACACCTAGCGGACTTCCATTGACCTGATATAATGAATCAACACTAAACCCAAGAGTAAAGGCATCTTTAACATTATTTTTCCATATACGTACCTTGCCATTGCTGAAGGTTACCTTGTAGCCTTTGTCTTCCATTACCGAGATGGACACTAGGTTTTTTTGAGGTCAGGTGCATTTAATACATCCTGGACTTTCTAGCCTTCTTGAATGGTTGTCCTCTTCCTCGATTCCCAGCTCTCCTCTTACCTTTGCTATTGAATTTTCCATTCCTTCGATTACTATGAGAGGGATTTTAATCATCGTCACGGTGAGAGTTCTTTCTATCAGGGCATTCCCTTGCATAGTGACCTGCTTTATCGCAGATGTAACATTGTCCTTTTCTTCCACCTTTAGGTCCAACCTTTCCTTTTGATTTAGTCCCAGAATTATTTATTTTCTTAGCATGAGAAGAAAAGGCAGCAGGAGTACCTTTAGGCATGGGCATTTCTTGCTCTTCTACCCTTGTTTCTTCTTGAATGCATCTAGCCATTAATTCCTCGAAACCAGGAATTACATTATTGTTCAGAAGAGTAGTCCTGAACACGTACCATTCGGATGGTAATCCTCCAAGGGTCATGAGTGCCATTTCCCTATTAGTAATAGCCTCCCTAATAGATAGGAGATCGTTCCTAATTTCGGTGATCCTTAAGAAGTATGCTTGCATACTCTCATCTTTACCCTTCTTAATTTCCTTCAGCGTATTTCTAAGAAACAAAATTTGATTTGCATCATTAACTTTAAATAAACTCACCAGTCTATCGTAGATTTCCTTGGAGGTGTCTAGATCAGATATGTAGGCCACCAAGCGCTTGTTGATAGAGTCCCGGATGATCTTCTTCGCTTTAATTTCTTTGTTCTCCATTTGTTCCTGGTAGCAGGAGGTGCATTTGATGGAGGCTCAACAATATTGCCTCTCACGTGACCCAACACTCCTTGATCCTCTAGGGTTAGATCGATAGACATCTTCCATCCGTGATAGTCAGCTTTCTCACAGAGCTTGTCTTCGGCAGGAAAGATGGTTGAGGACCCCATAGTTCTTTTATGATAGCCTTGCCAATCTTCTCTTCGGTGATAGCTCTTGCTCTTGCTCGGGCTTTGTCTTCACCTCAACTCTGATACCATGTTAAGTTATGGTATGTTCTATGCTTACAGTAGTTTACTTCTTTTTCTTATTATATTCTACAGATTAGCAATCACACATGTACATAAAGTAAAGTGCAGATAGAACATCAAACAATTGATAGAAAACAAGCCAAGACAAGAGACACAAGATGTGGCGGCTAGCCAGGGAGAAACCCCACAATGTGTGGGGAAACCCTTTGATCAAATCTTCTTTTATCTTCAATAAGTCAGCAAAGAGAAATAGTACAATAAATCTGATTCATATCAGTAGTAGCAAACCCTAGAGCAGCAGCATCAGCATTAGCGGCTTCATTATCAAACTAGGGCAGACGATATCTCACAAACCGACCGTCGGATTGACTTCATTCCACCACCAAAAGTTGTAGCTTCCAGAGGAGTTTCAGATGAAACTACAACATAGTTCAAATGAGGATATATTCTAGGCCACACAGGTCAATCTTTACTTCTGCAGTTGCAGCTTCAGTTTCAGCAGTTTCCGGATTCAAACTAGGGCAGTCGATATCTTGCAAACCGTTCATCGGATTGACTTCATTCCACCACCAAAAGTTGTAGCTTTCAGAGAAGGTTCAGATGAACCTACAACATAGTTCCAAAGAAGATATCTTCTAGGCCACGCAGGTCAATCTTTACTTCTACAGTTGTAGCTTTAGTTTCAACAGTTTCCGGCTTCAAACTAGGGCAGTCAATATCTTGCAAACCGTTCGTCGGATTGACTTCATTCCACCACCAAAAGTTGTGGCTTTCAGAGGAGGTTTAGATGAACCTACAACACAGTTGCAAAGAGGAAATCTTCTAGGCCACGCAGGTCAATCTTTACTTCTGCAGTTGTAGCTTCAGGTTCAACAGCTTCTGGCTTCACATGTGTGAGAGAGAGACCCATTTCTGCGCAGTAGAGAAGAGACTCATTTCTGCGCAGTAGAGAGAGAGGGATGTGATGAGAAGAGTGAGTGAAAAGGAGGAAAATTCCTCTTATATTTATACACAACATTGGTGTTTGAATAGATGCGACTACTGGGCTTCTGAGCCTACATGAGTTGTAGGTCGGTTTGATAATAATTCCATAATCAAAATAAATTCATATCTCCATGAATACTTATCGGAATCGGATGATATTTATATCAATCCTACACCTCTCGACAAGAGAAATCTAAAAAAAATATTATCAACCATGAATAAGATGACCCACATGAAGTTTTGCCCTGGTTGCCAATTTTAACAATATTTCTTCACAATGTTTGTTTTCTTCTTCTTCCATTTAAGTTTCTTCTTCCGTTTATTCTTGCTTTCAATAGGTTTGGATGATTTCCCAACATCTTGGGTTACATTTTTACCTCTAGCTTCTAGATGAGTTTCTTGGACTGATACATCATCTAAGCTAGTTAGATTAAACATAAGTATGGTATGCCTCAAATAACTATGAAGACCACCTATGTATTTCAACAATGTCTCTGGTGAGTCCAATGATATGCCTAATGTTAAAGCTCTCTTACGAAATTCCTGAGTATAACTTTGAACACTTTGACCTTTTAATTGACGTAGTGTTTTCCAACTCATCATTGCTTGTTGCATATAAGCCAAAGGATAAAATTTCTTTTTAATAGCAGAAACAAATTCATTCCAAGTTGAAATGATTTTACCATGCTTTTGGAGATCTGCTTGTGTCTTGCCTTCCCACCATACAAGTGCGGTTCCTCCAAGTCAAAGGCTAGCAAGCTGGATCTTCTTCCTTTTTGAAACAACTTTCTGCACCTTGTAATACACTTCAATTTGTCTTATCCAATTATCAAGCTTTTCAGCGTTAAGTTCTCCATCATAAATTGGCAAATCAAATTTTACATCTAATTTGATCAAAGAGGATTTCTTCTTTTTCTTTTTAGAAGGACTAGATTTATGAGAAGAAGAGGATGATGATGACGATGATGGTGATGATGGAGGATATGGTGGAGGAAGCATTCCTCCCTTTCCCTTATCTTCTTGATCTTTAGGGGATGAAGTGCCTTCATCTTTGTTCTTCTTAAACTCACAATACATCTCTTCCACCATTGCACGTATCGTCATGAAACTATCCAAGAATTGAGATTCTGACCCAAGTGGAGTTTCATCCACCATCCTTCTTTGTGAAAAGACCCTTCCAATCTCTAGATTCGCCTCAACAAGTTCACCTTCACCTCGTCCGAGCCTCAACCTAGTAAGCATTCAAATCTTCACACAAACTTGTCAAACCTTAAAAACCTTGAGCTTTGATACCACTTGATCTATTAATGAAAAAGGTATTACAAACTTTATGTGAAGTTGCTTATGTTACTTAGTGCAATGGATCGAAAAGGTTGCAAATAACATAAACACATAAGCAAATTGAAAACACATTCAAACACATCGACACAACAAAATTTAATAAAGGAGTTCACCAGAATTCCTGGTTACATCTCCTAGTCCTTTAGCTTCTAGTGTTGACCATTGCATTTAGCTCAAAATTTCGAGTCAAACAAGTATGAAGTTGACCATATTTGGTCACTATGACCTCTAGACCCCCTGAAATGATCCAAAACTACCTCTGTCCCTGCAAAACCACTCTCTGCTGACAAAAACCACCTTGGCCTGCTAAAAAATTCCTAGGTCTGCGCGTTGGTGGTAAGGCAAGTTCGACACCTGCAACTATTTAAATAAAATTATGGTGGCTTGGTTAACCAAGTCCCACCCTTGACATGTTGGTTAGCCCGAATGTTTGAAGTCGTTGGTATATAAGGTTGGAGGTTGGCGGGTTGAAACCCTCGCCCGACACTCCCGCCGTTTTACATTGGATATACATAGATATTCGCACTATATGATAAGGTTTCGGGCTATATGGTTCCGCTTGCCGTTGCTTGTTATATGGTTTGTTTGGTTCATATATGGTATATGGTTACCACCGCCCGTTGCATGTGGGATATTACATTAATAAACTTAAGGGTTCTGGCGGTCGTGGGGTTGACCCCGGCTGTTGGCCCTTTTTTCTGGTGACCCAAATCCCGCACACCATAAATATAACCTAATCACTTCTATTAAAAAGACCTATAGTAGCCCAACCAGTGAGCTAGTTCCGGTGAAGACTTAGCCATTCTGGGAGGTTAGGGGTTTGATCCTCCCTGATCCCCAAAATTTTGGAAATAAGGCCACATTGGGAAAAATCCGAGCTGCCACGTGTCAGCACCAGATTGGCCCATATCAACCAATCACACTGTGACACGTCACCTCCTTTGCTGATGTCATCCAGGATAAGTGGTGTATTCCCGGGACAACACGTGTCCTACTGACATCATCTAGTTCACCGTTGACCATTGACCGTGGACTATTGACCTTTGACTTTTTGACTTTTTGCCTTAATTTTTCATAAACTTTGATTGGCTTTAACTTCTTCATCTAGACTCAGATTTATGCACCGTTCACACCGTTGGAATTGTATCGACGATCACTTTGACTTGATCCAACTTTCATATGCATTTAAAGACTTTGATTTGGAGGCAAAATTGGATCCATTTTGGATCACTAGTGGCCTTAACATCATGGATGAATCATGAGGAGGCAAGAGCTGCAGAGATGAAGAAGGTAATCGCAAGAGAAGAGACGAAACCCCTCATGATAAAAGCTGATAAATCTAACCCAATGGCTATCATCAACACCCACAACCTGATTGCAAATGATCCTAAGCTTGCACCTAGGTACCATGTTGCCCAAGAGAAAGCAGTCACACACTATGAATACATGTTTAGGTTGTTAGGAGATGACAACATGCAAGCTTTCCAAAGGAGATGGAACACCTTGCCCTATAACCTGAAAATTAGAGAATACCATTCTCGTCAGAGAATGAGAGAGGCACTAAACAGAACACCCATGTACAAGCAAGCTCTATAAAGACTCAAAGTCAATTGGATTCGCTTGGGAATCAGTCCACCATTGCTCTTAGGAATGTTGGAAGGAAGAAGGAAGAGGAATAAAGAAAGCAGTGGGAAGAAATAGAGAGGAATGCAAGATTCTATTCACAGGAAGAGGAAACTACAGCAGAAGCATGTGATGCCAGGGAGGCCACTAGAGAAATGAAGGACATGGATATTGATTGAGTTTCTCAGAGGATGATAAACACTTTTAGTAGGGGGTGATGATGAGCCTCATCATTAGGTAACTATATGGACCTTAATACACTTCCAAGCTTATTTAAATCAACTATTCTCATAATTCCTTACATATTTTGATCATATTTTGCTTAATGAGATGAGTAAAAGTAAGATGTTATGTCTAGTGGACTAATGTGCATTGGTTGCAGGTTTTTGAGAAGCAATCATGGTAATTTTGGCTAATTAAGGGCAGAAACTCAAATGAGACAAGGAGGAGATATTGTAGGAGATAGATCCTCCTCATTTAATTCTCACTCATTCGAATATTCTTCCATCAAATCACACTAGCTCGGAGTTGCAAGCAGTTAAGTCATGAAGATCAAAAGGCATCTGAGCTAGTGACAGTTAAAGAGCCAGTTCATCTTGTGTTTGGGAGCCAAGCCTCCCTAGATTTAAGGAAGTCGTTGAGACTTTAGTTGTATAAATAAGGAGGCCTAGAGCCTCACTAGGATTCAGATTTTTTATGTAAGAGCACTCAGCATTTTCGAGTTCAAGACTTGTGGAAGACATTGTTATGTAATTTTTCTGATATGTCAATGAGAATGAACATTTCCTTGATCCAAAACTGAGTTGACTCAGAGGGCTAAAGCTCTTGGGTTAGGGCCCAACCCTAGCAGCAAAGGTTCCTCTTCTTGTATTTGTATGCTTAGTTGATTTCATAGATTAATGGTTGACTTGGTTATAGCATTATTTCATTGCAAGTAGTAGTGAATTTGGATTAGTTTGCTTCCATTTGTCCCTTACTTTAGCAGTAGATTAGAAAGATAAAGAAATACCAAAAGGCTGTTAGTAGGTGGATTTGGCCTCACTCCTCCCTTCAGGGACCATGGTTTGAGGAAAGAACTCCTATGTAGCCCAAAAAGATAGAATTTCAATTTCTCATGGAATTTAGGGTTTTCTGCTACTTAGGCCATCATCTTTTTAGTTTTCAAAAATAGGATTCAATTATCATTTCTGATATCTTCAACCTTGTATTAGATCTCATAGTGCTTCACATAATTTTGCGAATATTTCCATGCATAAACTAGGCAACTAGATAATGAAATTATGTTTTCTTTAGTTGATTGAAAATATTCCTTATTTGACATGATTCATGGATAAATTCCAGTGATTGATGCAGTGTAGGAGTTCCAATAGTGTAGGGAGATCTCATGACCAACAACCCCATCCTAACCTCATCCATCCATGATCATCACTTTTTCCACTACATCCCTCAAACAATTCATCCTTCCATAAGAACAACTTTCTAGATTTGTTGAGAAAATCCAACCATCTTACAAACTCTGTTTTGAGCTCTGAAGAAGTCTTAGGCACTCCCTTGCCTTATTTCTCCCACCATTCACCTTCCCTAAGCCCTACACCACCTTCCAAATCACTCCTATTTCTCTCGACCGGATCCTATAGGAATACAAGGGATCCTGTAGGAAGCATTAGGACATCCTGTAGGATGACTTGTAGTGGCTTGTTTTGAGGCTGAATTGTGGAAAAAGCATCCAAGAAGATAGGAGAAGACCCCTACTTGCCTCCCAAGCCATCTGACCTTTCACCACCATCTCTAACCCACCTGCCACATCACCAAGAGGATTTAGCATTCACATTTTCACACAAAAAGGACAAAAATGAAAAAAGAGTTATTGTGTTCATTTACATGCACAACAGTAGAATGTTTGGTTATTTCAGATTGCATGCCTAGGATAGTAGGATTAAACATATGTTAACTTAGCATTCTTTTGAAGAAAAGCCTCTTAGAAGTTAGTTAGATGAATGGTGTGTTTGAGCATTTGATTTTAGTCTTTCCTTACTACAATAGACACAATTTCAGTTAGTGCAAATTTTCCCTTTCCTCATTGGTAATCAAGCTTCTTCTGAATCAATAGAAGGCTAGTTTGAGAAAACATAGTGGTGTATTGCCAACTTAGCAGTGAAAAAGAGTGGACCCATTGCATCTTCTTGTGCATGCAACAATGTCACCTACAAGTTTGTACAAACCCCAGGTTGATAAAGTAAAGTTGGTAGCCCCAGGAGTTACAACATTCTTGCTGCAATACGGGTGCTCATCATCTACATAACTTGGGGTGGGAGGGAACATCTCCAAAGAATCCAAGATAGACACTGCTATGCTGAAACTGATGAATGTGAAGCAGATGCCTACTGAAGCAAGGTGGGAGGGCACATCTCCAAAGGGAACCCACTCCAAATGCTACTCTAGATATAAAAACTAATTTGAAATGGGCATAATTTGGTTGATATAACTCAGAATATTTATTATAACTTGTTTTTGGAAATAGAATGATTATTCTGCATCTTCAAATATTATTGAAATCTCTATTTTGACACTCTGGAAACTCAGATTCACGTTGCAAATGTCCCACCGTAAAAAAATTTCTTAAAAAAATAACTGATTTTAAATCAATGATATCTCCCTCATTTGAACTCTGATTCGACTATTTTTTTTTTATAAATTGTGTGATTTTTCCAGAGGAGATCAGATATACAATAATTTTTATGAAATTCTCCACAAAAAATGCAAAAAATGATAGGAGAGCCTCCGTCCATGAATTGTCATTAGAAAAATTTCTCAACATAGTTGATTTTAAATCAACGATATCTCCCTCATCCAGACCTTGATTGGGCCGATTTTTTTTTTTTTGAATTTGGGTATTTTTCGCAAGGAATACAAATAGGTTATTAATTTTTGTAAAATTTTCACCAAAAGTTTCAAATCTGATATGCAAACTCACAGCCCAAGAAAATTCCTGTAAAAAAATGAAAAAAGAAAAATTCTTCTTGCTTTGCCTAAGAAAGTGCTTTGTGGGGGTCGTAGCACATCCATGAATTTTTTTGAATATTTCTGTAAAAGTTTGAAATTGAAATATGTATCAAACCTTCATTCCCATGGAATCATATTCTCAATCTGATACCATTGATCCAAATCTTGGTGGGGAGGCCCCTAAGATCTGAAAAATTGAAATGCTAGGAGAAAAGAGGAGAACACACAATAACAAAACCACAATTTTTTTTTTATTAAAAATGATAATAACTATAAAGGCTACTTTATGGTGGACAATTTGTTCTTTTACAAAATGTGACATGTTACTTATAGCCTTTTTTGGTTATAATACCATAGGTAAATTCCATGGGTAGGTAAATAGCATGGGTGAATGAATACCATGGGTAGATGTCACTTACAATACCATGGGTAAATTCCATGATTCGATAAATACCATGGGAGCATGAATACCAAGGGTGGATGCCACTTAAAATACCATGAGTGAATGAATACCATGGGTGGATTCCACTTACAATATCACTGTTAAATTCCATGGGTGTATAAATACCATGGGTGGATGAATACCATGGGTGGATGCCACTTACAATGCCACGGGTAAATTCCATGGGTGGATGAATACCATGGGTGTATGCCATTTTCTGTTTGGATCAGAGTTGGCCTGCTTTGACAACTTGATATAGCTAGATCCTTTGTTGGCAAGTGTTCTTGATTTTCGTGTCCATGAGCTGATAAGTTGTGGCCTGTTCCATGAAGTCCTGGTTGAGATCTGTTGGTGTGAGTTGTTCTGCAATGTTGGATGCATCCAACAATAGTGGAAAGTAAGGCTGAAGGCAGTCTACATTGAACATGAGGTGCAGACCAAGGAACGGTGGGATGCTGAGCTCAAAGTTGTTATCCCCTACAACCTTGGTGATGGTGTATGGCCCATATAAAAGCGAGCGAAGTTTGTGGCGGGGTCCAGCAAGGTGCTCCTTGTGAAAATGTAGCCAATCTTTGTCACCTACCTAGAACTTGTTTGACACTCGATGCTAATCATGGCATTGCTTATACTTAGCATTAGCTTTGTCCAATATATCATGGACTTGTTGGTGGATGTGTTGAATGCGCTCAATCAAGTTGTTAGCCCTGTCGGCTTTAGGCTCGACGTGAACCGAACATACCTGAGTAGCTGCAAATGGTATGGACACATCAATGGGGCATAATTGTTGAAATCCTAGCCCTACCTGAAAGGGGCTATGGCTTGTTGAGTTGGAGAGCTCTATTGTAGCTGTGTTGGACATAGGGGAGGCTTGCATTCCATGTGTGTGGATGCTTCGAGTTGTACATGCACAAAATGTGTACGATCATCCTGTTGACGACCTATGTTTGGCCATCAGTTTGGGGGTGGAACACCATGGACTTAGTAAGTTTGGTATCCAACATCGACCAGAGACCTGACCAAAATGAACTTAGGAATATTCTATCTCGATCTAAGATAATGGACTGTGGGATCCCAAGGTGTACCCACACTAGCTCAAAGAAGAGCTTAGAAGTGGCCTCTACTCTGATACTCTTCTTGCAGGCTGACATGATGGCCATCCTAGAGAATCTGTTGACAACTACGAAAACGCAGTTGTTTCCATGCTTAGTAGAAGGAATACCTGACATGAAAACCATGGAGATAGATTCCCAAGGTAGACTAGGAGTAGGTAGAGGAGTATATAGACCTAGCTTCTTGATGGTTGTTTTAGCAATGGTGCAGGCGATGTACGATCTAATGTACTTACCAACATCTTGATGAAGTTTTGACCAATAAAAATACTTCTGCAGTACCGCCACTATTTTCTCTACTCTAAAATGTCCAACGACCTGACTGTAGTGTACCTCCAAAATAATCTTGGCACACTCGCTTAAAGGAACACAAATGTATCCCAGGTGGCATAGCAGTGCATCCTGAAGGTGAAATTTTGGAACTTGATTCCCTTCCAGTAGTGTCTGATATGTGCTTCCAAATTGTGGATTGCTTTGGTAAAGATGTGGCCACCCTGAAGTCTTGTGCCCACAGGAGTTGAGCACAGTGATCACCGCCATGACTGGTGGTCGATTGAGGCAGTCTACAACATTATTGGTGCTGCCCTTCTTGTACTTAATGTTCAAATGGAACTATTGCAGGTAGGTAGGACATTTTTGATGATGATTGTTCTGTAACTTCCTTTATGTCTATATGAGTTGGAAGGGTCGGTGGTCTATGTGGATGGCCATTTCATTCCCCAGAATGTAATGTTTCCATTGACGGTAGACCTGCATAATGGAATACATTTATTTGTCGTAAGTGGGATGCTTTTAGACTGAGTTTCACTGTGGTAAACCATTTGATGGCCCTACTGAGTAAGAACTGCACCAATAACATAGTAAGAGGTATCTGTCTCAATCTCAAATGGTTGTTGCAGATCTAGTAGTATGAGCACTAGTGAAGAGAAAAGGCAATGCTTCAACTCAACAAATACCTTCTGTTGGGTTTCAAACCGAATTTTTTTTTCTTTCTCTCTGCCCTTGGTGACTTGAATTAAAGGCCAAGTGATATGAGAGAACCAAAACATGAATCTGCGGTAGAAATTGGCAAGACCCAGAAAGTTGCGAAGCTTTGTTACAGTGGTTGGGGCTAGCCAATTCCGAATGACTTGTATCTTTGCTGGGTCCACATGCACACGCTTCTCATCAATTATGTACACTAGATGTTGAACCTGGGTCATGCTGAAAGTGAATTTCTCCAAATTAGCACGTCTTGTGTTATCGCAGGGTTGGAAGGACGTGTCGAATATGTGGAGGTGCTCTTCCCAACTATCGCTGAAGATGAAGATGTCATCTAAATACACCACCATGAATGCATTGGTGAAGGGTCACAATATGTCTTCATTAATCTCATGAAGGTTGCGGGGGCATTCTTCAATTCGAAAGGCATGACCAACCATTCGAAAAGACCCTCCTTAGATTTGAAGGTAGTCTTCCACACATCGGAGGGTTCGATAGGCGCTTGGTGATAACTAGACTTCAATTCAATCTTGCTGAAATATTTGGCCACCATGAGCTCATCCAGATGGTCATAAATATATGGGATTGGGTATCTATTTTAGATAGTGATCTTGTTTAGTGCCCGATAGTAAATACATAGTCTCCAGGTCCCATCCTTCCTCTGTACCAATACAATTGGGCTCGCACAAGGTAATGAGCTTGGCCTAATGTGCCATTTCTACAACAAATACTGAATTTTCCTATTGATCTCATTGTTATACATAATAGAGCATTGATAGATCAGTCCATTGGGTAGTGACGTGCTCAGGGTCAGAGTGATGGAGTGCTTGACTTGACAGTGCAGAAGTACTCTTGTAGGTGAGGTGAAAATGTCCATGTACTCATCTACGACCTTGTCCATCTATTTCTGCCATGCAGACGAGCCTTTTCTGGAAGCCGTGGCCACAACCTTCTTGTTTCTCTGAGGGCGAATCATAAGGAAAACAAATTTCATGGTCTGGGAAATGATCTTACTACATTGCTTTGCAGTGATCAATGAGATGGCAGTAGGTGGGGATACCTTCGGTATCTTATGCAACTTATTTCCTAAAGTAATAATTATAGAGCAAGGTCTAGACTCATATACAACCTTTCACTTTCACAAGTATGGTTGTCCTAATAATACATCACAAACTTCAAGAGGACCAACATCACACAATACCTCATCCGTGAAGGGCTTGATGCTGTAGGGAAGACAACACTGCTGGCTAACGAGAAGATCTGAGTGGCTTGGTGAATCCACTCGATAGTGTATGACTGTCGATGTATTGTCATTGGTAGGCCCAACCGCCTCACAAACTCTTCTTAAATGAGGTTATTTTGGCTCCTTTTGACAATGAACTGCAACAGAGAACCCTTCACCCACATCTGTGAGTGGAAAAGGTGTTCCCCCTCCTCTGGATCTTCAATCTCATTCTTATGGATGTTGGTGGTGGCCATGATGGAACTAGGCTCTGCGTCAATGCTTTGCTTCCCTTTTTCATTCCCCTTGTCGGGTTCTGACTCAGAGTTGGAACATGTGTTTGAATCAAAAGCCTTCAGCTTGGCCACCAGTGACTACTTGGGCCAACACTCACTTGTGTTGTGAGTGGATCTCTTATGGAACTCACACCATTTTCCTGTGTCCTTCTTTGTCTTCATGGTGTTGTTCTTTGCTTACAGCTTCGGTGGGTTATCTTGGGTCTCTTCACCTTAGCTTTGGCCTTTTATCTATGGTTTGGGGGAACTTTTTCCTTGCTTTAGATTCACAGATCCAAAGTCTCGCTTCTTCTATTTAAACTTATGCTCAATCTTGACAACTTATCAGTATGCTGTGCCAAGTGAGGAGATGTACAGGAACTCCATCTTGTCTTGGATGTACTTATGTAGATAGTTACAATACTTAAGTACCAAATGCCATTAAGAATCCTTGATACCCAACTTCATGCAGAGGGTATGGAAAACATTTGTGAACTCTGACACATCTTTGTCCCTTCACTGCTGTAGTGTGGTCTACTTTATGTAATTATCTTCATAGATCTCAACAGGGTAATATTGTTCCTTGATGGTGTCTCAGAAATAATCCCAAGTGGGTGCCGTTGAAAACATTGAAGTTTCCCTCTCCTCCTTTTGTTCTTAGTATGTTTCCCACTAGTCATTGACGTGTGGGGCAGATTTGAGAAGTGAAAAAGTAATATTTTCCTGATTGGAAAAGTCATGAACTAGAAAATATCCTTCCAACAAACTCAACCATTTATTTGTGGCGTTTGCTATTGGGTGTGGAGCTTTATTATCTTTTTTATTTAGAGGTATGACCGCATTGGACCTTAGTTCGTAATGGGGTGGAAACGCCACCCATTTTTTCTCCACCAGGCAGGGCGATGACGATTTTTATGAGCCCCCCTTGGCTGGGGTTTGGGGGCAGCGCCCCAGAAGATAAAAATAGATGTAAAATTGCCTTGTAAAATATTGTAATTTTGTAGTCAATATGAGCTGTTCATTAGGCGAATGATTTGACGGTAGAAGTTATGTTTAATATAGGGTTTTTTTTCCTAGAAGGAAACCCCTTGCTATATATGAGGGAATTGTATTACGACTATGTATATGTGTATTTTGAGTGAGAAAAAGAGAGGATACTGTGTGAGGGTAAAGAGGAAATTACAAAAGATCTCTTGTAGATTGTATCTCTTCATTTTGCTCGATAATATAAAAGGAAAGACTGGCTATTTCTCTGTGGACATAGCCCAAATTGGGTGAACCACGTATATATGTGTCTCTCTTGTTTTATGCATTTTCTATGTTTGTGTTTCTGCAATATTTTATGTGTTCCATTGGTCTGTAATATATAATTTTCTAACAACTAGTATCAGAGCCAAAGGTCTATTTGGCTAATAAACTTGTAGGAGAGAAGGGTTCGTGGTTCGAGTGGGAGATATGACTGAAGATGGTAGGTTTAGGGTCGAAAAATTTAATGGACAAAACTACCAGCTGTGGAAGATGCAGATGGAAGATTATCTGTATCAGAAATATTGTTACCTACCATTGAGTGGAAAGACAAAGAAGTTGACAAGTATGACAGACACAAAATGGGATATTCTTAACAGAAAGACACTTGGAACAATACGGTTGTGCCTAGTAGCGTCGGCAGCCTTTAATATTTCAAAGGAAATGAGAACACAGGGTTTAATGTCGGCATTAGCCAAACTATATGAAAAATCCTTGAGCTCAAATAAGTTATTTCTTATGAAGCGTTTATTTAATATGAAGATGTCAGTAGGTGGAGCTGTTGCTGATCATTTAAATGAATTTAATACAGTTACTAGCTAGTAAAGTTCTGTAGGGGTAACTTTTGATGATGAAGTTAGGGCTCTATTATTTCTGTGCTCATTTCTAGAAAGTTGGAATGGTTTAGTTATGGCCATTGCTAACTCTGTCTCTGGATCTAGTACTTTAAAGTTTTATGATGTTGTCAGTGCAATCTTTAGCGACGAAATAAGACAGAAAATCTCTAGTGAGACATTAGGTAATGCTTTGAATGCAGAGACTAGGGGAAGAAAAATGGAAAGAGGAAAGAGCCCAAGATATCGCAGTAAGTCAAACAAATGAAGTCCAGATCGGGGATAGTTTGATGGAAATGCGGGAAGAAAGGACACTTGTAGAAAGACTGTAAGTCTCAAAAGGGAAAAGAAGGAGACGCACAACAAGAAAACAGTAATGAAGTGAATGTGACAGGTGTTGTGTTGCAAGATACTTTGATTCTTTCATTAGAAAATATTATTGATTCCTGGGTGGTAGATTCAGGGGCCTCATTCCATGCCACACCTGATAGGAGACATTTTCATGACTATGTTCAAGGAGATTTTGTATAGGTTCGTTTGGGTGATGATAAATCATGTAAAATCATGGGAATGGGTAAAGTTCTCATAAAACAATAGAATGGAAACCAATGGCTATTGAAGGAGGTAAGACATGTACAGGATTTGAAGAAAAATCTAATTTTAACAAGGCAATTGGGATGTGAAGACTGTGTAAGTACTTTTACAGATAAAACTTGGAAGGTCACTAAAGGAGCCCTGGTAATAGAAAAATGAGAAAAGGTTGTGTTTACAGTGCTGGACTCGCAAACATGTCAGGGGATCTCCCCGGTAAGAAGTCCCAACTAGACCTCAGACCATTTGGTTTAGGAGTTCCTGCAGTGGGTCATACGGTATTGAATTGACCACAGTTGCGTGCAGAGGTAAGTAGGATGTCCTTGTTGCTAGCAAGGGTGTGACATGCACAACAAGCCAAGCAAGGTGCATGAAGGGTTCTAACACACAAAAGTGGGATGAGTGCGCCCCTTGGAAACCTGTGGGAACACGCGGCTTGAAAGGGAACACACTGTTAGGGACCTATAATTTATAATATCTCAAGGTAATTGAGTATTGTATCTTAGGAATATTATTTCGTAAATACTTGTCAATCCGCTAATGATTTCAAAATAAAAGAAAAATAGAGTAAAAAATGAAAAGTGGGTATAAATAAGAAAAAGAAAGAGAAAACCATGAATATTGAAAAAGAAGAAAAGATTGAACCCCACCAAAAGAAAGAAAAAATAAGAAAAAAAAGGAATAATACTAAAAGTGTTGCAAATCTAAAAGCCACTACTCATAGATATTTTTGCTTCATCGCTGAAAAACAAAGTTGTGTGCAGCTTGTTCAAAATGCCACAATTACTAGCTTTTAGTTTAATCATACAGTGTAATCATGATTAAAATCCTTTCAATTTCTGTAAATTAAGTTAGAGAATAAACATTTTCCCAATAGTTTAATATGGGTAAATCAATAGTTAGGAAGAAAATGACATTGATTCAACTGTTCAATCTGTATCAATTGAAGAAATAAGGGATAGGCTAGATAGTTTTTATTCTGTAATAAAAGAAAATAAAATTGGTTTGCTAATCTAATTGCACCCTAGATAAAAATAAAAAATGTTAGTTTAGCTAAGGGTAGGTAGATTGGATTATTGTAAATATCTGCATATGTAATTTTTATCCTAAGTTTTGATCATATGGTGGAAAAGACCAAATATATGCCAAAGTATAAAGTGCTCCCACATATTTTTCATATTTCTTTTTATCCTAAGTCAGGAATGCAAAAATATAAAAGTGAAAGTAGACAAATATTTTTGTCACTTATGGTTAAAGTACAACAACATTAAAGGCCTTGGGATCCACTCCCACTCCTCATCCACAGCCCTCACCTGCCTTCGACCCTCCCTCTCCATTCTTCCTTTACCATTGGGGGGGTTCTGAAAATCTATTTCCCTTGCCGAGCCCCATCCACTACGTGTCCTCCTCTTGCAATTTCACCCCACACCTCCCCCCCCACGCCCCAACCAAAACCATTTACCACTTGCTACCCCCTCCGAAGCCGCCATTCCCTTGCCAAATTTACTGCACCCCTACATGATTTACCTCGCCATTCTCCTCTCGCCACGTTGCATACCCATTGTCCTATTAAATGCTTTCCCAAAAAATGACCATTTTTTAATAAGTTTGTAATCCCCAGGTAATCATTTAGGCCTAACGGTCCCATGCCATTTTCAATGGGACATTTGCCACAACATTTAAAGACTTCTGAACCTATCATTCTCATCCCTTTTCACTCCCATTTTTCTATTATTGAGAGTTCTTCTCAATGATAACTCTCAGAACTATTCCGCAACTAGATCATGACAGAAACCTGACAGTTCCCTATTTCTGTTACCTGATAGTTTGATTACTCAAATACTTTCCCCGGTAAGTACTTCTGTAAATCTCATCTGTTCTCTTATTCTTACAGTCATGCCTCCAAAGACTAAAACTCAAGATAATCTAGTTAATCCTTTGATTCCCTGTTCTGTAGATTTAGATCATATACCTTTAGGTGATAGGGATTACAGGATTAATGAAGCCCAATGTGATTGTTATTTTCTAGAATTGTACTACTGGTTAGAGGACAAACATGCAAACAGGACTGATGAAATTGGGATCTGGGAGTCAAACTTCCCCCATTACATTTCCCCCCTGACATTCCAAGCCCTAGAATTTACCAAAAGATGTTAAGAATGCTATGTCCCTGCCCAAAGAGCCATCATTTCCCCTACAGGTGACATTCTCTTCACAATTATAGACCAACCCATTGATCAGATGATGCTGCCGCCCTCTGTGGAGAATAATACTCCTTTCTCCCCAGAAGTCCTCACCCAACTTTATCAAAAGTGGGATTTTGCCAGCAGAGCCAGAATCTTTGAGATTTTCTTGCATGAGAATGCCCAATTCCCTAAAAAGAATCCTCCATATCCTTCCTCCATATTCCTTGATCAGGCCAAGAAAATTATATCCATGATTTCCTACATTTTAGGTTATTATTCTAATCAGTGGGTAGATGAGCCCATTTAGGATTCCTCTCCATATTTTCCATAGAGAGAAATCCCTCCTTAGTGTTTAATTTCATTCAATTCTTGGCTGACAGTATTCATGAACAATTCACAAAATTTCCTACAGAACAGGTGTTTAATTACACCTCCATTTTGATTTACATGTTCCTTTATTATCAGTTAGACAAATTAAGTTTTTCACTGCAGAATCTTGATGATGCAGGGAACCAGCAGCCAGTGATCTTTTGGACCTCATTGGTCATGAGAGAACAACAAGAATTCACTTATAAGCAGTTTATTAAAGATTTTGTTCATCCAGCCATCAACATTCTGAGAGTGCAGTGCAACCCAGGATTAGTGAAGAAATCAAGATAATTTTTCATTTGACAGATCAGGAAAATAATGGGGATTGGTATTTATACCAAAATTATACAAAGATCAAGGTTTATGGTTATGAATTAGCACCCTAGAAACTGCCCAAATACCTAACAATAAGGATTTTTTCGCTTGAGTATATTAGAAAGATGCTGAATTCGACTGACATCCACTTTGTAGTGGCCAAGAAGAAGTCACAGTTTAGGATAAAAACACAGGTGGGCCCATTTGTGTGTAACACAAATACAACAGGTGAAGAGGCAGATAGAGTGCTTAAAGAAATTAAGTCTAGTCTGAGCTTTACATGGTCTTATACCACTGTGGCATTATTTCAAAGCTCAGAGTGGAGAACAAAATCACTCCTTACATTCATACTTCACAGATAGAAATAGAGAAGTATGCTAATCAACTGGAGTGGACAGAAAACACCTTACAAGAAGATGAAGAACAACTTGTTTCTACTTCCAATTTGCAGACTCCCACTTCTCAGGAAAAATCAAGCAAAATACAGAGGGAGGAAGTATCATCATTAACAACTGGGAGTGAAGCCAAAGTATTTAGGATTAGCTACAGGAAGAGGACAAAGTTAACTCCTATAGTAGAATTGGAAAAAGAAACTGAAGAGCACGCTGCCATCATCATCACAGATTCACCACCTGCATCTAACAAATTCACAATATCTCCTAATGGACCTTCATCTTCACAAGGTCAGAAAGAAACTAAGCTAGAAACACAAAATGTCCAAACATAAAAAGAGAAGACAATTTTTGACATATACAGGGAGATTAAGTTCAGAATTGAGATTTCAAAAATGGCACCTATAACCAATTCTGGACGAAGACCTCTAGCTCATAGAGTAGGTTGATGTTAGGCTTTGACACAGAGCATGGAAAAATGAGATGGCCTTTCTTGAGGCCCAAATTTCACAACCAAAATCAACAATACACTACAAGAGAACTACTTTTGAATTCAGCACAAAGGGCATACATCCCATAGATTAAATGGAGATGCACAAGAAAAATGGTGAAATTATATCCTCCACTTTGACTAAAACTGCAATGTCACTATCTAAATTGTAGATTTCATTTGCAAATGTCCAGTCACACTTGAAGATGGAGAAAGTTTCCTCCTTGGCAAAGGATAATAGGGTAAAGTCTTTGGAAGAATTGTTACTAAAAATAGGATATGATCCTGTTGTCGTTCTATATTTTTGAGGTTGAGGGAGTAAACAAATTGGACAACATCAAAACCACTTTGGAAGCTGGGATCTAGCCCTGCTAGCTTCAGAGAGGGATATATCTGTTTAGTTTAGCTTTGTTTTTTTATGTGTATTTTAGGTTAGTTATGATTGTTCTTGTTTGTTTTGTTTGATTGGGTTTGGTTGATTTGAGTGTTATAATTCCATTGGGCTATGGAGTCTATAAACTAAACTGGGGTTTTTCATCAATTTGTAAAGGATTTCTCATAGGGCAAGCTAGGTTGCAGTAAATGGATCTTTTTCAGAATTTAAATGGATGATGGAAAAGAAAAAGTTTAAGGTTTAGTATAGACCAAAGAGAAATTAAGAATTATTTGACTTGACTTCAGTGGAAAACATTAAAATTAACAACAACTAAAATAGGGTGCTCTAGATAATGAATCCTATTTATCACAGTTTCTGTTGATTAATCCAGATATTTAGAATAACAGAGTAAAGCAATAACAATGTTTAAACAAATAGAAAAAAGAAACACATCACCATTTAATACACCACATGAATCCTGTGAAAGATCCTTGTATTATTGATGCTATAGTACTTCAAAATTACAATATGTAGCAGAAATTACATTTGGAAATCAACACTAATACTTCAAACAATGAAGTATTTATAATAACAATTACAACAATGTTTTACAAAATCGTTGTCAAACCGACAATGTATTATTAGGCTAATTAAAAATTAATAACATCTAATCTTGGCAAAATAAAAGGCCATGTAGGCTATTGAGGAAAGCAGTGGCCCTGTTTGGGTGGTTTTTGTTGTTGAGTCATCCATGATGTTGAACTGAATCCTGTGTTGGCCGCTGTGTTGGAAAAATATTTCACTCCTGCTGAGTTATTCCTTAGTCCAGTAAAGCAAGTAACTCTTCCCATCTCTTTTCATCTGCCACTATTAACTTTGTCACCCTACGGTAGATTTCATCTATCTCTGTATATTTAGACAAAGTTGGTTTCACGGTAAAATTGTGTTTTACCTCACTCTACACATGGAATTCGTTTGACATGGTCTCTAGAAATGCCTTTGCTATCATGCTCCCTTTGATTCCACTGAACTTGATGCTACTTTTGGCTGCCTCTTTCATCTTCAATATGTAGGCCTCCTGAGTGATCAACTTATCATTGATGACATAGATACTAGGCAGTCCCTTCTGCATTAAGGCTTCAATCCTATTTGTAAATATGTTCACCTGTAGCTCCAAGGTATCACACCTTTCCTCCAAATGGTCAATAAGATTTCTCTCAGTCAAGACTTTCTTGACCTCCAGAATGGTGGTAGTTCTGTGATTGACTCCCACTTCCTCCAACTCATATATGGAATTTGAATTTAAGAACCTGATAATATTGGCAGCTTCAGTTGGCATTTCTCCTAGTTTTTCCCTTCCTTACACAATGGTATCAATGGCCTTCTCTATTAATTATATCTTTTCAAATATAATTTGGATAGAAGGCCAAATCCCATTCATTGAGTCAAATATGTTCATCCAAATTGTTTTCTTTCCTAGGCCAAGGTTTAGCCAATTGAAGTATCTCTCTCTACCTGGAAATTTTTTTCCAAAAGTCTCCGAGATTTGTCCAATTCAGTAGTCCGCGCAGCTTCAGCTTTGGCCTTCTGGAATTTTAAAGCTTTGAGTTGTTCCTGCAAGGTCTCAATTTCCTTTGACTACAATGACATGTTTTACAGTGTCTGTGCCACCTGTTCAACACTGGGTGTCTGAGTTGAAGTGGTAGGTGCAGTAGTTTCTCCTATTGATGGCAGTTGAGAAAGAGGTACAACATCCAAGGGAACAATGGCCATCTTCAAACTATCTTCCTTCTCCTTTATCAGCTTTTCCAACTTTGCTTCCATCTGCCTGATCTATATGTTTTGGTCAATAATTAGTTTCATCATGTCTACTTTTTGAGCTTCACCTTATGCAATTTCCTTGGTCATTGGATCTTCTATATCTGGAAGCTTGAGCTGTTTCCTTAATGCCACATGTTATCACTCCTCCGTATCTCCAAGGCTGAGGAAGAGTCCAGCTGAGGTAACCACAGACCAACCTTTTGACTTAGTAGCTAGCCCTACCAAGTCGGAGAGGGCTCTCTCCACAAAATCACAGCTAAGAGGGCTAGATGAATTAGGGTTTTAGGCTAGGTATAAAGTGCAGAGGTTGTTTTGATTTGATTTGATGGGGTTATTGCTGGATGAGGATATTAGGTCAAAGAGGCTAGGTTAGGGAAAATAAGATTAGGGTTATAGTCCATTCAATGGGGAAAGGTAGGTAGGTAGGCTAGCACATTAGGGTTTCTTGGGATGAGATGATTCAGACAGGTGAGGAGCTAGGAAGAGCATGAAAGATGTATTCTTCCTAAACTGAAGAAAGATGAACAAACTATGAAAACTTTCCCAAAACAGAGCATATGAGATGATTTTTGTTTATCAACTTGAAAGAGATCATACAATAGACATGAAATGGAATATGGACTAACAATAAATTCATACAAATGAAACTGAAGAAAAAACAATGCTAGACAACCATACCACAGGTATCCCAAGGAAATAGTTGCAACTCATCTATTAAAACTAGCCAAATTTTGATACAATAGTGTCTCTGATCAATCTAACAACATCCAACTGAGTCCAACCTCTTCCAAGAGTGAATAAGGGAATGATATAGACATCAAAACAACCTTCTATCATATTCAGGGGTTGAATCCCTGATTTGAGGAAGAGATCCACAAAAACCTGAACTGATACCTAAAATATAGGGAGCTCTAAGTGACTCCTCCCTAATTACATTGAAACTAATTCATTTGATTTGATGATAACTTTTACCTCATGAATCTACCCCTAGTTAAATTATCCACATCATCATTACATTTACCATCCTCAATTAAATAGGTAAAAACATCATTTTCTGAGATGAAAGTCAAAATTACAGTGAAAATTCAAAAATATCGGCAAATGGTCAAGTGCGCCCTCCCCATTGCAGGCTGATTTGGACTGAGTTGTATGTGTCCAAATTAGGCTCAAGATGGCTTGTTGGAAATCCCTTCAAGTCTACTTTCTGAATATGCCTCCAGTTTTCAAAATGAAGCTGATTTGACCCCTCAAAACTTCATTCTCCCAAGACTTCTCAGTGCGTAGTGCCTAGGCCAAAATTGAGGCAGAAACATGATTTTTTTTCTTGTTTTTTGCCCTTTTTACCTGCTAGTTTTGCAAAATAAGGCTGGAAAAGTGGTTTTATTAGATATATTGGTCATTTGGCATCCACTAGTGGTCTTCATTTTCTCAAAAAGTGTGCAACACCAAGGGTGCTGCACATTTGACCATTTTGCTAATATAGCACTATCCAGGAACACACATAAAAAGACAGAACTTGCAAAAAATGAGCCAAAATGCTTCAAAATTGGTGAAGTGGCTGATGATGGTGTGGCTAGGCTTGGATTGAAGCCTCTGCAAGTATATCAAGTTTATTTTTCTTTTCTTGGTGAGTTAGGGCTTCAATCTTTGCATTTTCTGCCTTGAGCTTTGCCCTTGCATTTCTTTCTATTTTGGCATAATGTTTTTCCATCCTCCTTTGAATGTTGTTATCCTTTTTAGATTTATTCAATAACTTATCCAAGTGATCATTGATGGCCTGAAGCAACATTCCTTGTGTTCTTTGATCATTTCCAGGAATTGATCATCAAGCATAACTTCATCAACTATCTCTCTTTGCCTTTGCCTTTCAAGTTCCAAGGCTCTTTTCAAACCTCTAGTTCTAGGCCTGCCTCTTGGTGCTTGTTCATCTTTCTCTTCAAGAAAACCATGCTTCTCAAGTGTCTCTTCTAACAAAACCTTGGATTTTTCTGCCTCCCTTTGAGCTGTGATGTATTTTACCTCATCAATGAATTGCTTGGTCTTCAACTGCTTATTCTCCTGCTCAAGGAAGTTTATGACAAATTTGGCCCTGTCAAGATTAGTTTGGAGTTCTCTAACCTTGGCATCCTTTCCTTTGATGACTATACTAATGTTCTCATCATCATCATGCTCACTTAGGTCAACAAGCTCAAAATCCTGTTTAGTCTCATGGAGGTCCTCCTCATGTTTGATTTCTGCCTCAATCTGTGCCTCAGTCACCTTTTGTTTGCCTTTGTCTACCTTCTTTGCTGATGTAGAAGGCAAGACCCCTCCCACTATGTGTGGAGCAAACACATGCCTGTGACCTCTCTGGTATGTTCTTGCCAATGGATCAACCTCAGCCACATTAGCCCTCTTAGGCTTATTGACCTCAATCCTGCTAGGTGATCCAATGTCATGATGAAAAGGTGATGAGGGTGGTGAATTTGGTGAAGGAGACTGATCTAATGAAGACTAATGTGTTGTGGGTTGAGATGGGGAAATGGAAGTGGAACGGTGAGATGATGAAGGCAGATTTTGTGCACGTTGAATAGATGGCTTAGTGAATATCTCATTGGCTATGAAGGTACTCCATGCAATGTTCAGTTCTTTGAGATGATAAAGGACTATGATTTTGATGAGGGAATGATGGAAAAGACTTCTCATTTGATGTTCATACTCTCTTTTCTGGACAATAAATGCCATCTTATTAATGCTCTGGAAAAGGTAGTAGGGTATGTTGAGCATATTTACCCTAGTGAAATGCATTAAGAGTCGTATGTGATAGGTATAAAGTCTAGAAAATATACCTTCGCATGAAAAGTATTTCATGATAATCTTCATCATTGGGGCATATCTGTCTAGGAGGTAAGAAAAAGGAAAAAACCTATTTTTCTCATTCATGTACCTTGGTTTTATGAAAGGCTCATAGTAATCTTACTCCAATTCACTTTGATTGAACCATTTATTCCCAACATTTGGGATCCCTGTGGCCGCTGATATAATGGCAGTGGATATAGTAAAAGTGACACCAACTAGAGTAACTTGGTTGTCATGGAGGTTAGATATGAAAAGTCTGGTCAACATGGCATGGTGTTGGACTTTTTGAATTTGCTCATAGAATTCATAACAACCAACATTTTTGAAACATGTCACAGCCATAGGAGATGCCAAGAGTTCCCTGATATTTGTTGGCTCAAATATGAGTATTCTCCCCCCTTTGTGTGGTCTCTTCACCTCTGTTTCTTCTCCCTCACTGTATGGTCTGTTTTCTTCTTCTGCCATGGTGTCTTAATGTCAAAACCCTAGGGAGGTATGATGTTGGTGGAATGTGGTTTTTAGGAATAAGGAATGGGAAAGGGAAATTGAGGGAGATGGTGCTAGGGATTTATGAAATGGGGGAGGGGACAGGGAGTAGTAATATGATGGAATTTAGGATGGGGAAATTATTTACAGGTTGGGGGTTGGGAGCCTAGGTAGTTGTAGCACCTAGGGCTTAGGGTATTGGGATAAAAGGTTTAGGGAAAGGGAATTGTAATGAGGGAAGGGTATGAAAGTGTAGGGAAATGCAATTTGGGAATTGAGAGTGCAATGGGTGATCTTTGAAATGAGTAAAACACCAAATATTTAATGAAACTTTCAAAATACCATAAGGAATGACTGTAGGAGGAAGAAGAATGGTATATTTAGCTATCACTCAATTGCTAGAGGTTGAAGACAACGTTGCTAAAGTTTTGGAGGCAATTTGGTGAAGTCTGGAAGTGTTTTTGGCTTTTTTGGGCAAGTGAGCAGCGCCACAAGAAAGTGTGCCCTCTCTTTGGTAGGTGTGAAGTGCCATAAGCAAACACACCCTCCCTTTGGAAAATGTGCAGTGCTTCCTCTATTTTTTGTAGTTTCACCCAGGAACTTGAAAAATTCTCTCTTTGAGTTTGCTCAATGCAAATGAAGTTGAATTTGATGCTATGAAGGCTCTTATACTTGAGTGAATTTGATTTTTTGATTTTAAAACCCACTTTCTAATGTTTCAATTCACCTTTGAAAACTTTGCTAATTACCTTTTACACTTTGATTTTCTTCTTTGCAGATTGACGGTGCTGGAGTCTGGCACTCTTTACATTTGACTTTTCTTTGATGAAGTTGGCACATAGAGTTTGAGCTGGCAGCTTAGAAACAATACTTATTACATATAGTGAACATAAAATTACATAAAAAATAATAAAAATAAATTACATCTCCTTTTTGAATGAAATTACACTTGTTATGAAAATCATACTTTGAAACCAAAATTACAACTTTCGAAAAACATTTTTACATACTGAAAAATATTCTTTAGATGATAAAGAAATATTATTTCAATCACTCTCACAATTTTTCTGACCTTATGAGATGAAATGGAGTATTATTGAACCTTTGAAAATGAAACCTAGTGACCTAATGGGAACCTTGAGTGAGTAGACTTCATGGTGACTTGACTGACATAAAGACATCATGAAATAAGATTTTTATGATTTATGTATGCCCAGTAAGACATGAAGGTGGGCCAACAAGTATTGATTTTTGAGGGAGAGTGAGGTTTTTTGACTAGGGCTACCATCAATGAGTAAATTTTTGAATGAGGGCCTAGGTGGAATGAAAAAAATATTTGAGTGCGACCCTAATATGAATATGAAAATAGGATTTTTGATCACTGATGGAAGTATGCAAACACTGACTCTAACACTGAAATGTCCGAGTGTTTCTTCTTAATAATTTCTTAAGAAGCAATAACATCCTTAGGGTCATACCCTATTTTAATCACCAAATATTCCAAAGAATTGATCCTATTGTCTTTGGCCAAGGAGGATATCTTCTCCATGTTCAACTATGACTATACATTTGCAAAAGAAACTTGCAATTTGGCTAAAGACATGGCAGTGTTAGTGAGAGTGGAGGATATCATCTCACCAGTTTGTTTGTGCATCTCTATTTGATCAATGTGATGTATATCCTTTGTAGTGAACTCAAAGGTGGTGCTCTTGTAGTCAGCTGCTGATTTGGAATCTGAAGTTTGGGCCTCAAGAAAGGCCATCTGCATTTTGCTATGTTCAATATCAAACACTGATATAAGTCTACTTTGTGAACTAGAAGTCTACATCCAGAATTGGCTGTAAGTGCTGTTCTTCAAGATTTCATTCCTGAGCTTTATTTCTTTGTACCTATCAAACATTGTCTCCTCTTTTTTTGTCTGGACAGTGTGTGATTCAAACTCAGTCTCCTTATAAACATGTGAAAAGGAAGGTTCACAAGTAGATGTAGTGAACTTGGTGGTTGCTGGTGGTGAATTTGTGATGATGATAACTGCATGTTCTTCAATTTATTTGTCTACTTTTGGTTTGTGAGTCACCTTGGGCCACTTTTTATAACTAATTATAAATTCTTTGGCTTCACTCCTGGTTGTAGATGATGACCCTTCCTCCCTCTGCCTTTTGCTGGATTTTTCCTAAGGAATAAGAGTCTGCAAACTCAAAGTGGACATAATCTTCTCTTCATCTTCTTGCAGGGTATTTTCTACCCATTCCAATTAATTGGAATATTGTTCTATGTCTGGCCTACAAGTATGAATGTAGGGAGTATTCTTATTGTCCACTCTGAGTTTTGAAATGATGCTACAAGGGGTCATAAGACCATGTGAAGCTCAAGCTGAAATTCATTTCCTTTAGTATCTTGTCTGCCTCCTCACTTGATGTCCTTGTGTTGCACACAAATGGGCCCACCTGTGTTTTAATCCTGAATTGTGCCTTCTTCTTTGTTACTACAAAGTGGATCTCATCTGAGTTCAACATTTTCCTGATATATTCTAGTGAAAAGATCCTCATTGGGAGGTACTTAGGGAGCTTGTAGGGGGCCAATTCACATCCATAGACTCTAATCTCTGTGTAGTTTTGGTAGAGGTACCAATCTCCAGTCTTTTCTTTGTCTGATAGATGTAGTATTCATTTATTATCCTTACTGATCCTGGGCTGCACTATACTATAGAGAATGTTCATAGCTGGATTAACAAAGTCATCTATAAATTGCTTGTAGGTGAATTACTGCTGTTCTTTCATAACCAATGAGGCCCAAAAGATCACTGGTTGTCGTTCCCCTGTATCATCCAATTTCTGCAATGCAAAACTGAAATTTTCTGCTTGATAGTAGATGAACATGTAAATTAAAATAGATATGTAACTGAACACCTACTCTGTGGGAAACTTGATGAATTGCTCATGGATATTGTCAGCCAAGAATTGACTGAAATTGAAAATTGTAGAGGGCTTGTTGTCTGTGGAAAATGTGGAAAGGAATCATAAAATGGGCTCATCTACCCACTGATCAAAATGGTAGCCTAGAATGTGAGAAAGGATAGAAATAATATTCTTGGCCTGATCATGGAAAATGGAAGAAGGATAAGGAGGATTCTTCTTGGGCAATTGAGAATTATTTGGCAAGAAAATCTTAAAAATTCTAGCTCTGGTGGCAAAATCTAGCTTTTGATAAAGCTAGGTGAGGGCTTCTAAGGAGAAAGGGGCATCATTTTCCACAGAAGAGGCCAACATCATTTGGTCAAGAGATTTGGCAGTAATGGTGAACAAAACATCACCTGTAGGGGAAATTATGGCTCTTTGGGTAGGGACATAACAAGCCTAGCATCTTTTGGTAAATTCTGGGGCTTGAAATGTCAAAGGAAAGATATAGTGGGGGAAGTTTGACTCCCATAGTCCTATCTCATAAGTTGTATCATTGTGTTTATCCTCTAACCAACAATATAACTTGAGGAAATCACAATCACAGAGTGTTTCAGTTATCCAATAATCCTTGTCTGCTAATGGTGTATGATCCAAGTCTATAGAAGGTGGAATTAATGGATTAATGGCCTGGTCCTAGGTCTTGGTTTTAGGAGGCATGACTATAGCAGTTTTTGAACAAAATGAATACACAAAGGAGGCTTACCAGTCTCAGAAAAGATAACAGTCTGTGAGGTGAAAAATAACAAGGAGATCAACAAATGTCGGGATGCTGGTGGCGAAGAAGCTCTGGCGAAGGTCCCTTCCAGAAATAATGAATAGCAGAAAGCAATGAGAAGTAAATATTGATCATAACGGGCTTGGGATTTATTTTGACGCAGAGGAAAATTCCCGTTGGAAATGGTGCGAGGTCGTTACTAAACGGTTACTCAGGAAAATTAAATGAGAAATAGGTATTACACGGGAAGGCATTTAATTGGAGCAATGGTCCAGATAGGTGGAAGGCAGAGAGTGGTGGAGGAGGAGTGGTGGGGGTGAAACAGGAATGAATACAGGATAAGCGGTTTCCGGAGGGGGTGATGGACAGTAAGCAGTATTAGCAGGGGAGGGGGCTCGAAATAATTGTGACGCGCCACGTAGGGAGTAGGGCTCGATGGAAGAAACCACCTTCTAGACCCCCCCTGGGTGGTAAAGGGAGAATGCGAAGGGGGGGACGAAAAAAGACAATGGTCATGTGTTAGGCCCCTATACTACTAGTGTAACCCCTTATTGTTATTAGTACAACCCCCTTATTATATTTTTGTACCCATGTAGTGCCCATATTGTTATTATTGTGCCCCATAGAAGCCCACTATTGTTATTATTGTGCCCTTACATTATTATTGTTATGTCGGCTCTAGTTATATTATGACCCCTTAGACTCCTATATATAGAAAGGAGGTCTTGTCATTTGTATCATCTAAGAATTTTTCATTTGTGTAATGTAAAGGAGGTTTCCCCCTCGAAGATGGTTATTTATAAGGTGTTGATCTATCTTTTCTATCTTTTTGTGAGCTGGTTTCCTAACATTTGGTATTAGAGCTTTGGATTCTAGGGTTTCGCTGCTCCAAACAGGTCATCGTGGCATTTGCGCTATAATTTTTTTCTGCGACATTTTAGACACTAAAAAAAACCCATTTGGGTTGAAATCGTTCTAAACCTTGGGTCCAAATTTCAGAGCTTTTCGTGCTATATTTGCGGAGATATGATCTGAGGAAGTTGGCCTTTTTATAGACTCCTGAATTACATTCCAAACAGGTGACCTGGGGAAAATAGTCATAACTTTTGTTTTGAGCATTAGATTGAAATTTCGTAAGAAGTTACAGAAAGAGGACGGACTGTAGTTTCCTATGTATATTTTTTAGATCCTAAGGTCAAAACAATGACACGTGGCACATCGTATAAGTTCACTCTACTAAAACATTATATAATCAAGTCATCTTAGGAGATTGGGCATAATGCTTTCTTGGAGAATCAAATTTTGATCAAACTTGTGGGGTTAGAAATAGGACTTAGAGGGATACTACAGGAGACAATTTCAGAACTTTAAGATCTGAAAGTATAGAGTTACAGTCATTTCAAGATTGAGCTTTTGAAATCAAGAAAAGGCGATATGAGGAAGTTTGATGGAAAGGATCCAATAAATTGGATACTACAGATGGAACAATATTTTGATCTACATGGTGTACCACTATTACAAAAGGTATGTATTTAATATTTAGAACCGGATCAATTTTATGGTATAAAGGGTTTTGTTCTCGTAATCAAGTTGTTACGTGGTAAATTTTCATGGAGGAAATGATAACACATTATGAGGGTACAAAGAGCAACACCACAATAATTGGAAGAAAAAAGAGAAAAAGGGCTTTGTTACAAAGTGGAAAGCAAAATTATGGCAACAAAGAAGTTTAGCCCTCATAACTATAAATATGGAAGTGTTGTTTCTCCTAGCCTTCCACAACCTACAAGGGCTACACCACAACAATTGGAAGAAAAAAGAGAAAAAGGGATTTGTTACAATTGTGATAACAAGTAAATTAAAGGTCATAAGTGTGCTGAGAAGAAATTATTTTACTTTTATTTTAGAGAGGAGGAAGAAAAGGATCAAGAAACGTCAAAATAGGAGTATATACTCCAGGAACCAACCCTAGAGAAAGAAGAAATGAATCCGACCATATCTTGTAAAGCATTGGAAAGAATTACTACTCCTCAAACTCTTAATATAGAAGGACATATCAAGAAGAAAAAGGTTCAAGAAGTGAAAGATTATCGAGAAAGAAGAAATGAATCCAACCATATCTTGTAATGCATTGGCTGGAATTACCACTCCTCAAACTATCAAGATTGAAGGATATATAAAGAAGAAAAATGTTCAAGAAGTGAAAGATCACGTCGAGCATCAAGAAATGAATCCGACCATATCTTGTAAAACATTGGAAGAAATTACCACTCAAACTCTCAATATAGAAGGACATATCAAGAAGAAAAAGGTTCAAGTAGTGAAATATCACATCGAGCATCAACAACAAGTTCTCCAACTTTTAAAGGACAACACCACTTTGGTGCAGAATCGAATGAAACAACAGGTAGATCAACATCACAGTGAAATTTTTTTTGATGTAGGTGATTGGGTATTTTGACGACTACATCTCAAGCAAGCTATTTATGAGAAGCAAATATTGGCAATACTACATGCACTTAAGAAATGGAAACCTTACCCAATGGGAAGACACTTCAAGGTAAAAATGGATCATGATAGTTTTAAATACTTTTTAGAACAAATATTATCTTTAGAAGAATAGAAAAAATGGGTCACAAATACGTTGGGTTTGACGTTGACATCCTCTATAGAAAAGGGAAGAAAACTTTTGTTGCAGATGCACTCTCAAGAAAGGATGAGGATGTGGAAGCATTGTTTTGTGATATTTCTATTATCCAACCAGATTGGATAAATGAAGCAAGGGATGAATGGAAGAAGGAGGAAGAAGTGTGGCCACTCATTCAAAAGTTACAGAAGATCCCAATTCAAACAATATTGCCAAAACTTGAAGAGGAAGGGAAAATCATATTGGAACCTGGAACAGTCATAGAAACAAGAACCCGATAGCTACAAAATCGATCAATTCTAGAGTATCTCATCAAGTGGAAGAGCTTACCCATGAAAGATTCCACATGGGAGGACAAGAATTTTATACAGAAGCATCGAGGGCTACTCAAGTGTTGAGGACAACACTTTTTGAAGGAGAGGGGCATGTTAGGCCCCTTTACTACTAGTGTAACCCCTTATTGTTATTAGTACAACCCCTTTATTATATTGTTGTACCCATGTAGTCCCCATATTGTTATTATTGTGCCCCATAGAAGCCCACTATTGTTATTATTGTGCCCTTACATTATTATTGTTATATCGGCTCTGGTTATATTATGACCCCTTAGACTCCTATATATAGAAAGGAGGCCTTGTCATTTGTATCATCTAAGAATTCTTCATTTGTGTAATGTAAAGGAGGTTGCCCCCTCGAAGAGGCTTATTTATAAGGCGTTGATCTATCTTTTCTATCTTTTTGTGAGCTGGTTTCCTAACACCGTGGACGGAGAGGGGGACCATATCCCAAGGTGTCAAAGGCGACTACTGATGGTTAATCACAAACGACAAAATATTTTTCCGCTTACACTTGTATAATTTTCTTTTCAAAATTAGGATAAAGGGGAAGTATAAGGTAATGAAAAATTTTATCCCTGCGCATATAATTATCCTTTAAACTTAGGATAAGGGATTAATAATAAACATTTTGAAATACATAATGCATAGTTTTCACTTCTTCCCTATTTTCCCTATCCTCAAACTTAAGATAACATTTATGCATGCTGATATTTAAGAAAACCACCTAATCTACCTACCCTTAGACTAACATTTTTTATTTTAATCAATAGGGTGCACTTAGAATAGAAAACCTATTTTTATTTTTCTTTTATGTAGAAAGAAAAACTATTTTTCTTTTATGTAGAAAGAAAAAATATCTAACCTACCCCTTATTTCTCCTATTGACCCAGATTGAACAGTGGGATCAATGTCATTTTCTACCTAACTAATGATTTACCCAGATTAAATTCTTGGATAAACCTTTATTATCTATCTAATTTACAGAAATTTAAAGAAGTCTAATCATGATTAAGCAGTATGACTAAACTAAAGCAAGTGATTGTGGCATTTTGATCAAGCTGCACACAACTTTATTTTAGAGAAGTGAAGAAAAAAACTATGTATGAGTAGTGGAATTTAGACTTGCAACACTTTCAATATTATTCTCTTTTTGATTTTCTTTATTTTTTGGTGGGGTTTAATCTTTTCTTTTTATTCTTCTTCTTTATACTCTCTTTTCATTTTTTATTCTATTTTTATTTTTGATTTGGAAATCATTCGCAGATGACAAGTATTTACAAAATAAGATTCCTGAGATACATCAATAAATTACCTTGAGATCCTATAAATTATAGGACCCTAACAGTGGCTCCAACTGGGGATGGAACTCTCCTTGTGAGGTGCCAAGAACATATGATCAATAGCCTTGAGTTGTTATTTCAGCAATATCCACCTTTGAGTTCTTTCTTATAGTATTTATGGTAACTCATTAATAGAAGCTCAGGGCCTTCTATGCAGGCTTCAAATTCTACTAATAGGTTACCCAATCCACACAATAAAGACAATGATATATAAAATGATAAAATGTAAGAAAATCTCTAATGCTCAGAAAAATAATGTTTGAGAATCCTGCCATTGACAGGTCCACTAGATAATTATGTGCCATCTAAATTTCTGATAAAGATGCATTATTTCCTTTGAAAGCATAAATGACACAAGGATCCATCCATAGGTTATCAAACTTTCCATGCTTCCCTTTATCCTATCTTCTTGAATCCCACTTTAAGACTTTGTCACCAATGGTGAAATAATTTGCCTTTGTCCTTCTTTCAATTTTTTTTTTTAATATTCTCATGAATGACTTGAGCCTTATTATAAACTTCTTCTATGGATTGCTTCAACTGGATAGTTTTATCAATCCTCCTTTGAATATCATTGGGATCAGCCTGTAATTCCTGAATTAACTTCATGATTGGGACTCCCAAAGAGGATGGAAAAACAATATCCATTCCATAAACCAATAGGTATGGTGACATGCCAATTGATTTCTTTGTGGTGAGCCTATCAGCCCAAAGTGCATTTATGAGCTTGTTGCACCATGACTTATTGTTTTCTGCTAACAATTTCTTGATAATGTTTACCAGGCTTTTGTTTGAAGATTCAACTAGCCCATTACCTTGTGGGTAATAAGTAGTTGAATGCCCCGAAGTAATATGGTATTTGTTAAAGAAATCTATCATTTTATTAGACTTAAAGGATGCAACATTGTCTATAATAATTTTTGTTTGGGCAACCAAATCTAGACAGGATGTTTGTTTCCAAGAATTTGATAATCACAACATCGATGGCTAGTCTAGAAGGAATGGCCTCAATCCATTTGGTAAACTAGTCAGTGGTAGTAAGGATCCATTTATGTTGAGTAGAGGATGGAGGATGGATCTCACCAATGAAATCCAATCCCCACTGTTGGAAAGGGCTTTTAGTAGATATAGAATTCAAAGGTAAAGGAAAAAGTTTTCTTTTTCCCTCAAAGATTTGACACTTGTGACAAGAGGTTACCTTTTTATGGACATCTGGAAAAAGTGTAGGCCAGTAAAAACAATCTCTTAGGATCTTATTGGCAGTGGTTTTCCAATAGAGATGGCCACCACAACCACCTTCATGGAATTCCTGCATAGTTATTTCTACATCATCACTCAATACACATTTTAGTAGAAGACCACCAATATATTTCCAATATAAAACATTTTCTAAGATGAAAAATTTAATTGCTTTTAGTTTCATAAATATAGCCTTTGTTTTTGTTAGATCGGGAGGAGAATTTAAATTAAATAAAACATAAATAATGTCTTCATACCAAGACGAGGTCATGAAAGCCTCATCTAGTTGTGGAGTCTCCTGTTCCTCTTGATCATCCAATTTAGCTACAAAGTTAATATCTAAAGCATTAAAATTAGATTCAGCCATCAATTTGGCTAATCCCTGCCCTTTGATGAACTTGGTTGGCTTTATTTCCATGTCATATTCCAGAATGATGGCAACCCATTTTCCTCTTTTGCCATCTGGTCCATTCTGTGTCAAAATATATTTAACAAGAACATTAGGCACATAAGCATATATATGGGAATGAATAATATATACTTTGAAATCTTTAATTTCTTTTATCAGTGCAAAAGCCTGCTTTTCCATTATATTGTACTTGAGTGCAACATCCCTTAAAGATTTGCTAAAGAAAGCAATGGGTTGTTCATATCCGTCAACGTTTTTTTGCAAAAGGACAATTGCAACAGTATGTTCAGAAGCAAAGGAAAAAATTATAAAATCTTTAGTAAAATCAGGGCTAATAAGGACTGGTGCTTTTGTTAATTCCTATTTAACCTAGTCAAATGATTGCCTAGCTTTGATGTTCCACCTGATTTTAGAGTCTCGTTTTAGCATGTTTGTGATATTTCTGAGAAGTTCTGCAAGGTTAGGGATAAATCTTCTCAGGAAGTTTATCCTCCCAATAAATGACTGAAATTATTTAATATTTCTTGGATGATTTATTTTTAGAATAGATTCAATCCTTTTAGGATCAATTCTGATACCTTCCTTAGATATAATGTGACCAAGATGTTTTCCTTCTTCAAGACCAAACACTATTTTCTTAGGATTTAATGAGATCCCAAACTTTCCGCACTTTTCAAAAACTCTTCTAAGGTGCATGAGATGTTCTTCATCAGACTTATAATATATAGTTATGTCATCGAGATAGATCACAATAAATCCGCCAATTTCATCAACTAAAGAAATATCCATTGCTCTCTAAAATGTGGTTCCAACATTCATTAACCCAAAAGGCATCTTCACATACAAGAAGGTACCCCAAGGATTAGTAAAGGCTATTTTTTCCTGATCCTCTAGATGAACTAAGACCTGATTATAACCTGAGAATCCATTTAATAAGGAAATCCTAGAAGATCCAACTACCTTTTGTAGAATATGATCCATTTTAGGTAAGGGATAGTTGTCTTTTAGGAAAACTTTGTTAAGGTTTCCGAAATCTATGCACAATCTGATTTCCCCTGTTTTCTTCCTAGTTGGTACAATATTGGAAACCCACTTAGAGTACGTAAGAGGAGCTATGATTTTGGAATCGTATATTATTTTGATTTCTTTATCAATTAAAGGCATCAGAAATAGATTTATTCTATGAAGGTTTTGTTTAAAGGGTTTCTGATCTTTCGTAGTTGGAATTTTGTGTTGTATGATTTTAGTGTCACATGTTTTAAGATCTTCATAGCTCCAGGCAAAAAAATCACTAAATTCCTTGAATAAAGCAATATACTTTTGTTTTTCAGCTGTTGGGATTGATTTAGATAGTTTTATGATTTTTGGGTCTTTTTTAGTACCTAAATTACAATCTTCAACTATTCTTCCTGAGGGCTCAATCTTAGGATTTTTAGCCACATCATTAAAATAAATTAGTTCTTCTAATAGCGCTAGACCCCTAGGCAAAATATTATCTTTAAGCTGGATTGTTTCAAACTCTTATTTTTCTGGGTCAATTTCAAGCAATTCTGGTTTATTCACAATTTTATCAAAATGAGTATTTACATCTAAATTATCCAGTTGCATTTCTGGATCAGAATGTTCAATAATTTGACTATCTCATTCAGATTCCAAATCCATATTTTCATCTTGAAATTCATCTTTGGATTGCAGGAAAATCTCAATCGGTTTATCATTTCCAAATACCTGCCAATATCTTACGTTATCATGGCAACTGGTTGTTGTTTTACCTCCATCACATATTCTTGATTAGGATAAGGCATTTTGCAAGAGCTAGCTGAAAAAGCCAGATTTTTTGGGATGATGTTTTGTTTTCTAGGGATTGTAGAAAGGTCATATTCAAGGAAACTTTCTAGGAAGTCCAGCACAACATTTCTGTATGCTCTCATCCTAAGATGTTTGGTCAGATATTCTCCTTTAATTTGTTTAATAATTAATTCAGCATCCCATTGAATAGAAATTATTTTAGCACCTAACTTTTTTAACAATTGCAAATCTAGAATGAGGGCTTCATACTCTGCTATGTTATTAGTGCATTGAAAATTAAGCCTATATGAGTGACCCTCAACATGATTATTTCCTGTGTTAAACACCCAAATTCTAGCTCTAGCACCATTCTTGCTGCAAGAGCCATCAAAAATCATGTTCCAAAGAGGTTTAGGAGGATTTTTTAGTTTGGTTATTTGTGTTTGGGCTTGGTCTGCTTTAGAAACGTCATTCTAAGCATTGATGACTTGATTGTTTATATCCCCATCATTGTAAAGAATAACTAATTCTAAATCTGAATGAACAGAATAAAGTGGATAATTTTGAGGTCTGTCTTGAGTACTCACCATAAATTTCATTAAGGTCTCCCTATACATTCTCTGTTGTTGCCCAAAAACTAGTATTGTAGTAAAGGTCATGTCCATTTGTAGGGTTCCTTGTAATTTTTCTCCCCATGAGCATGACAACAACACTCCATACTTAGGTGATGTAAAAATCACATGTGTGTGATCTCAGTTAATGAATTAATGAATGAAGGTATTACAGACTCATGTGCTAGTGGGTGTCTATGTTATCTTAGGCAATGGATCGATAAGATTGCAAAATACAAAGACACTGGAAAATGGAAAATAGTAAGAGAAACACAATAAGCAAAATGCAAGAACACAACAAATTAATAAGGAGTTCACCCAATCCTCCTGGGCTACATCTCCGGTCTAGCTTTTAGTGGTGGCCTTCTTTAATTGTGTCTTTAAATAGAGTTTTTATAATGAGGAGCTCAAATTGAGTCTCCTGAAACAGATGGTGCTTAGCAGGGTGGTTCTTGGATTCCCCAAGCCACTAGAGTGCACAGACTCTTCCTTACTAAGTCTCGACCTCACTGGTCTTAATGGGATGACTCCAATTTGGTACTCAATTCCAAACATATATCCTCACAGGGATTGCTTGAACCTCTCAAGCCTGGTTTTATCTTCTCGATGCTGCCTTAACAGCAGGTCAGCTCGACTCTTTGCTTCTTCCTTCACTGTTCTTCTTCTTCCTTTATCTGTCCTTATTCTGTTCTCTATCTGTTCATGGCTTAAAGCCAATTTGTCTCATGACTGTTCATTTCCTCTTCCACCTCTTCGGATTGCCTGCTGCTGTTCGCTTGGAGTTCCTTGCCTCTACGTCATTGCCACTGTGTAATGTCTCATAGGGAAGTGGCCACTTATCCTCTCATGAACTGCGCCAGCTCTTCCTCAAATGGTTCGGTATTTCGGTTACTCTGTGTAATGATTCATCCGCCAACTCAGTGGTCAAATCGAACTTCAGACTTTTATATGCCACAGCTTAATTCTCCCTCCAGATCTAGTTTCCCATCGGGCGCAATCTCCGCCGTTAGATCTGGAGCCCCCAGATCCTACAGTGTTCGCTCTTATCACGCGGTTGACTTGCTCGGATGTTAGCTCGCGATGAGAGGTGGTTTTCTCTCTCATCTGCTGGAAACGTGTCGTTCGCTATATGGCATCGCTGGGTCTCTTGACAATTACACTTACCATCCAAAATGCCTCTGACATTCCGCCGGTTTTGGAGTGCAGGACCCGATTTTCCCTTTAGCGCTTTTCCCACGGTTTTTTGGCTTTCCTTATGATCGAGCGCTTGGGGCCTTTCCATTTTGAGGGGTTTTGCCTAGCGATGCACAATTAGCACTTCAGAAACAACCTCCGTTTTTTGATCCAGACTTCCTAACTGCTAGTTTGTGCCACTGCGCGGTCTCCATGGGCCTCGATCAACACGCTTTGACCGAGGTCCTCATCATTCCTTGCTCGCTACAAACTGCCACTGTCTAGAGGTCTTCCTGATAGCTCATTGTCCACAAGTTTTTGAAGTCTATCCTGATTTGATACAATCATAGAACTCTAATAACTTTTCATGGATCCAATTCGGACCACGGCCTTCCCACTGAAAAAGCTTTTGGACCACCAAAAGTTGGTTTTCAAGCATTGACTAAGTGAAGGTACAATTGTCTCACTTGTCCAATCTCTATCCACTTTGCATTGCTCGGCTTTGAACCCTTGAGCCCAATTCTAAGGTACTCAACATCTCCTTGCGCGTCGTCCTCACCTTCTTGTCCACAACTGTGTCTTCCTACAATTCATGAAGATATTCAGGTAACAGGTCATCAATAGAAGGAAATTGACTCTGCTCTTCAGGATCCTCAATTAGTGAGGGTTCAAATAGTCTTAAGCAATCTGCATTTATGACTGAGTAGATGTGCATGTAAGCTGGTAGGTCAAGGCGAAAAGCATTCTCACCAATTTTCTCAAGTATCTTGAAAGGTCCATACCTGATAGGCTTTAGCTTTTTACCTTCACCTTGCATTTTGTCTTTGTTGATGTACAGCCAGACTTGGTCTCCAACTTGGAAACTATGCTCCATCCGATGCTTGTCATGCCTTGCCTTGTATTTGGCTTGGCTCTTTTCCAGCTGTTCTTGTACTTCTTGGTGGATTTCTTGGATTTGTTCAATGAACCTAGTTGCCCTGTCCACATCACTGTATCCCTCAACTGTGGTGTCTTTACCAAAGACAAAATCCAAAGGTGACCTTGGTGTGAAACCAAAACAGGTCTCAAAAGGAGACCTCTGTGTAGAATAATGTTTGGCTCTGTTGTAAGCATGTGGCACATAACATAAATGTTCATCCCAAAGCTTAGGATGTTTACTGCAATATCCTCTGAGCAACTGGATCACTGTCCTGTTAACTACTTCTGTCTGGCCATCAGTTTGTGGATGAAAAGCTGTGCTTTTCTTTAGTTTGGTGTCCATCAGTTCCCACAGACTTGACCAAACTTTCCCCACAAATAGGGTGTCTCGATTAGATACAATGGAAGTGGGTAATCCAAAATGAACCTGTACATGTTGAAAGAACAGTTTTGCAGTTTTTTCAGCTATAATCTGTTTATTACAAGGTATCAAAATACACATTTTGCTGAACCTATCCATAACAACATACAAATAATCATGACCTTTCCTAGATTTAGGCAGTGCTCACACAAAATCCATGGAAACACTTTTCCAAAGGTGAGAAGGAGCTGGTAATGGAGTGTACAAGCCTAGTTTTCTATTGTTGGGCTTGCTTTTAGCACACATAGTACACCCTCTTACATATCTAGAAACTATCTCATTCATTTTTGGCCAATAACAAAATCTTTGCAGTTGTGCAACTGTTTTACTTACCCCAAAGTGACTTGATATTAGAGAAGTGCGTGCTTCTTGAATTATCTTTACTCTTTCAGTTTGTGGAATGCATAGCTTCCCACAATGATATAGGAGTCAGTCCTTTACATGATAATCCAATTCTTCTACTTGTTTGCCTTGACTTAAAGTTGCATATACATCTTTAAAATCTATATCTTGAGCATATTGTTCAATGTAGCTCTCATGTAACATCAAATTATGCTTAAGTATAGTAGATGCATTTATAATGGGTCTAAATAACATATCTGCAACTTTATTGTGTATGCCCTTTTTATATCTGATGACTAAATGAAATTGTTGTAGAAAACCCATCCATCGATAGTGCCTTGATTGCTGCAACTTAGTTTGGGAGTGTAGATATTGAAGTGGTTGATGATCAATATGTATTACTGTATCTTTGCCCATTAAGTAATGTTTCCACTTTTTCACACTCTGTACTAATGCATACAATTCTTTATCATATGTAGGATAGTTAACTACTGTGGAATTAAATGTCTCAGAATAATAACATATGGGTTTACCATGCTGTGTCAACACTGCTCCCATGGAATAGTCACTGGCATTCGTTTGGATCTCAAATGGTCTTTGAAGATCAGGCAGTGCTAGTATAGGTGCTGTACTAATATTTTCTTTCAAGGTGTCAAAGGCTTTCTGCTGTTTACCTCCCCACTGAAACGCCTTGTTCAATCCTGTTAAAGCATGTAAGGGAGCTTCAATTAAGGAAAAGTTAGAAATGAACTTTCTCCAATATTGTGCTGCTCCTAAGAAGCTTCTAACTTCTGTAGCAGATTTGGGTTTAGGCCAGTTCACAATGACTGCCACTTTAGAGGGATCTATCTTCAATAAACCACCCCCTACTATATGTCCCAAGTAATTCAGAGATATTTTGCCAAATTCACATTTTGAGAGTTTAACATAAAGTTTTTCTCTTTTCAAAACATATAGTGTCTACTTAACATGCTTTAAATGTTCTTCCCATGTTTTGCTAAATATCAAAATGTCATCTAGGTACACAATAACAAAATCATCAAGAAAAGATCTGAGTACATCATTCATTAATCTCATGAAAGTAGCAGGAGCATTAGTTAAGCCTAAAGGCATAACCAGCCACTCATACAATCCCTGCTTTGTTTTGAAAGCACTCTTCCATGCATCTTGTTCTGCCACTTTGACTTGATGATATCCACTATGCAAGTCTAGCTTGGAAAAATAAATAGCTTCTTTCAATTGATCTAACAGATCATCTATGCGAGGAAGGGGATAACGATTTTTGATTGTTATCTTATTCAGTGCTCGGTAATCAATGCACATTCTCCACGAGCCATCTTTCTTTTTCACCAAAACGATTGGTGATCCACATGATGATGTGCTAGGTCTGATGAACCCCTTCTCGAGCAACTCCTGCACCTGCTTCTTGATTTCTGCGTTCTCTAAAGTGGACAACCTATACATTCCAATGTTAGGCAATGGAGCATCTTGCTGCAAAATAATATCATGCACTATTGCCTTTTTGGGTGGCAGACCTTTAGGTTCTTGAAACAAGATATCATATTCTGAAACAAACTTTTCTAGATCAGCTTACTATTTAGCATTACAACCCTCAAATACATTGGTTTTATCAGGTTCCTTTTCCTTTACAACCATTAGTAAGAACTGTTTGCATGAATTTATCATTCATTTCATCTGCCCTGAGTTTATGAGAGTATAATTATTCTTGAGCTTATGAGCTCTTACAAAGTATTCGACTCCATCTTTAACAAGTAGATACTTGTTCTCATCTCTATAGAAGATAGCTTTTCTATCATACAAGTAAGGACTTCCTAAAACAATTCCACATATATCCAAAGGAATTATGTCTAACTCAACCTCATCTACAAATGCTGATCCAAAAGAAAACTTGTGTTTGCATTGTCTAGTCACTTGTAGTTGTGCTTTATCATTTAACCATCCTAATGGGTATGGTGTATTGTGAGGCGTAGTCACTAATCCCAACTTCTTTACAATTGATTGAGAAATTAAATTTACTTGTGAGCTACTATCAAACAAAGTATCAATCTTTTGATGTTTGTAAATAACTCGAATATGGCAAAGCTCATGTCTTTTTCTCTCATTTTCTTCATCAATAGTAGATTGTGTAGAATTACTATTAGATGCTTCAGAATTCTTACCTTTTATACCTGTGGCTACAATAGTTGTTTCATCTCCTGAGTCTGACCCCAAATCTTTCTAAATAGCTGCAACAGTCTTCTTCTTCTTGCCCTCGAACTTCTTAGGTCTCAGCTCTGGATGCAGAATCCAACAGTGCTCATCATCATGCCCATCCTTCTTACAGTGAGTGCATGAAGACTTGCCCTTTTGTGCAGTGTTAGCCTTCCTTGCTTTCCATTTCTACTTTCTTTTCTCCTTATTCTTGCTTGCAGTGGGTTGGGATGATCCCCCATCTTCTGGACTTCCATTCTTTCCTCTAGATTCTAGATGAGTAGCTTGTACAGATACCTCATCTATACTAGTGGTATTAAACATGAGGATAATGTGCCTCAAGTCGCTGTGTAGACCACCAATGTACTTTAACAGAGTCTCAGGTGAGTCTAATGAGATTCCTAGAATCAATTCTCTCTTCCTAAATTCTTGGGTGTAACCTTGTACACTTTGCCCTTTCAACTATCAAAGATTTTTCCAGCTCATCATGTCTTGCTGCATGTAGGCCAATGGATAGAACTGCTTTTTGATTGTAGAAACAAATTCACCCCAGACAGAAATAGTATTGCCATGTCTCTTCAGGTCAGCTTGGGTCCTACCTTCCCACCAAACCAAAGCAGTGCCTCCAAGGCATAGGATTGCCAGCTGAATCTTGCTCTTGTCTAAATCAATACTCTGCACTTTGCAATAAACATCAATTTGTCTAATCCAATTGTTCAGCTTTTCCACATTCAAATCTCCATCATATATAGGTAAATCAAATTTAACATCTAGTTTAATCAAAGATGCCTTCTTTTTATGTTCAAGGCTATTAGGAGGTGTGAGAAAGCTTTCTTCTTTCCCTTTGCCTTTTGAGTGGTCATGGAGGAGAGACTCATCTTCTCCTTTGTCTTGTTTGGAGCCCGATGAATCTTCATCCTTATGTTTTTTAAAGTCCTTATACATTTCCCCTACCATGGACCTTATGGCTATGAAACTATTTATGAATTGAGGGTCTGGCCCCATAAAACCTTCATCTGAAATTGTCTTCCGAGGATAGACTCTCACAATTTTAGGATTAGTTTCGACCAACTCTCCTTCTCCTAATTTTAGCTTTGATCTAGTTAGCATTCAATAGCTAAAACCAACACAAGCTTGTCTAACCTTAACAACCTCGTGCTCTGATACCACTTGATCTGAAAATCACTTGTGTGTGATCTCAGTTAATGAATTAATGAATGAAGGTATTACAAACTCATGTGCTGGTGGGTGTCTATGTTATCTTAGGCAACAGATCGATAAGATTGCAAAATCCATAGACATTGGAAAATGGAAAACAGTAAGAGAAACATAGTAAGCAAAATGCAAGAACACAACAAATTAATAAGGAGTTCACCCAATCCTCTTGGGCTACGTCTCCGGTCCAGCTTTTAGTGATGGCCTTCTTTTATTGTGTCTTTAAACAGAGTTTTTACAATGAGGAGCTCAAATTGAGTCTCCTGAAATAGATGGTGATTAATAGGGTGGTTCTTGGATTCCCCAAGCCACTAGAGTGCACAGACTCTTCCTTAGTAAGTCTCAACATCATTGGTCTTAATGGGATGAGTCCAATTTGGTACTCAATTCTCGATAGATATCCTCACAGGGATTGCTTGAACCTCTCAAGCCTGGTTCTGTCTTCTCGATGCTTCCTTAACTGCAGGTCAACTCGGCTCTCTGCTTCTTGCTTCACTGCTCTTCTTCTTCCTTTCTCTCTCCTCCTTGTTCTATTCTCCGTCTGTTCATGGCTTAAAGCCAATTTGTCTCATGACTGTTCATTTCCTCTTCCGCCTCTTCGGATCACCTGCTGCTGTTCGCTTGGAGTTCCCTGCCTCTACATCATCACCACTATGTAACGTCTCACAGGGAAGTGGCCACTTGTCCTCTCACGAACTGTGCCAGCTCTTCCTCAAACAATTTGGTATTTCGGTTACTCTGTGTAATGATTCATCCGCCAACTCAGCGGTCAAATCGGACTTCAGACTTTTATATGCCACAGCTTAATTCTCCCTCTAGATCCGGTTTCCCATCGAGCGCAATCTTCACTGTTAGATCTGGAGCCCCCAGATCCTATGATGTTCACTCTTATCGCATGGTTGACTTGCTCGGACGTTAGCCCGCGATGAGAGGTGGTTTTCTCTCTCATAGGCCAGACACGCGTCGTTCACTGTATGGCATCGTTGGGTCTCCTGACAATTCCGCTTAACACCCAAAACGACTCCGATATTCTACCAGTTTTGGAGTGCGGGACTTGCTTTTCACTTTAGTGCTTTTCCCATGGTTTTCTGGCTTTCCTTGTGACCGAGCGCTCAGGACCTTTCCATTTTGAGGGGTTTTTCCCAGCGATGAGCGATTAACGCTTAGCTAATCACTCATCAAAAATGACCTTTGTTTTCTGATCCGGACTTCCTAACTGCTAGTTTGCGCCAATGCACGGTCTCCATGCGCCTCGATCAGCGCGCTTTGATCGAGGTCCTCATCGTTCCTTACTGGCTACAAATTGTCACTATCCAGAGGTCTTCCTGATAGCTCATTGTCCACAAATTTTTGAAGTCTATCCTAATTTGATACAGTCATAGAACTCTAATAATTTTTCATGGATCCAATTCGAATCATTAGGGGGAATGTCTAAAACCACTGTGTCCATCACTAGACTTTTAGTAGGGATTTGGGCTAAAGTAAAACATAGGTCTTTGATAAGACCTAGGCATTTGACTTTACTGGAATGAAAGGAGTACAAGTATTTGTAGGGTCTAGTAATGTCAAGTCCTAATTTCTCCATCACATCTTTAGGAATTAAATTTTGGGATGCACTCGAATCTAGCATAGCATTATGGAGAATCTTGTCATGAATATTTAGGCTAACATAGAATGGAGGAACTCCTTCCCATGGTTTTCCTTCAACTTTTAGCCCAAATAAGAGTTCAGGTTGGCAATCATTCAGATTTAAAGAGTTAGTGTTTTTCCCCAATGTTTAAAGCTTTCATTACTTGGGGTCTGTACATGTTTTTGTTCATTAAATCTATGAGAGGAATAAGGATTTTCAATTTTTCCAGTTCATTCTCAATATTGAAAAATGTTTGATTTTTACTTAAGTTAGGAGGTTCAACTTGCTTTGTAATCTGTTTGAGTAGTTTTAGAAACATTGTTAACAATCTTTTTGACAAGGATTTCTACCTTTTTCTTACTTGAATTATCCACAATTTTCTTAGGAAGAACATCTGTGGTTTTCCTAAGTTCATTTTCAAATGGCTTCTTAGCAGGTTGTTAAGAGATTTTGACATTGAGAGTGTCTGAATTATTTTTTCTTCTAAGGTTGTATTGCCTATGGACTTCCATTATGGCATTTTCAAACCCTTGTTTGTATTCATTTGGCTCTTCAGAATCCAATTCAGTCTGGCTATGATAAAAAGTTCCTGCTCCTCTTGAGTGAGGAAAACTATTTCATAATAATTTATTCCTAACAAATTTATTTGATTATCATCCAAATATTCCACAATATTCCCCTCATCATCTATGTAATTTTCCTAAAAAGGAGACCGAACCTACTGGTCTAGACCCTTTTGTTCTCTTTGTTTAATTTGGGGAACATTCCTTCTAAAGTTTTGGTTTCTAGTTTGAGGGGCATTTTGGTTTTCTCTTACTTGAGTTTGGTCATTAATGTTCACTCTTTGCATCATTTTATTCACTACTCTGACTAAGTTATCAATCTTATGATCAACAACAGAAGTAGAAGGTTCTTCTTTTATGGTAACTCTACATTCAAACTTCAGTTTGGCTTTTTTGGCCAAGATGTTAGCTTCAACTTTAATTGCATTTTCTTGCATTTCTTCCAAAGTTGTCGGGTCTCTCTCTCTAAGTTGATATTCCATGTCTACATCGAAACCATTTGGAAAATCAATTAGAGCTAGGCCAGGGGAGGGCTTGATGTCTTGTGGAATGGCATTGTAAACAATAGTAAACCATTCAATATATTCTTCCACACTTTGATTTGGTTTTCTTTTCAATATTTTATACTCATTTAGGAGTTGAAGTGGATTCTTCTTAATCTCCCATCTAGCTAAGAAATCTTGATGGAAAGAATCAATGTTGGTTATACTTCCTACAGGTAAACCCCTAAACCATTTCTTGACATCACCTCCTAAACTTTTGGGAAACAATCTCATTTTAAAATTAGCTTCATCTACTTCTTGGAGGTCAAACGCATCATTCATCCTATCCACAGGCCGCTGAGCAGTATAAGCACCAGTATTATCAAAGGTCACAATTTTTGATTGATAATCTCCAGGCATAGCATTCAACTGGCATGGAAACACCAAAGGTGCATACCTTCCTGCCATAACTGCTATGGAAGATTGACTTGAAGATGGACCCAATGTAGGTGTAGTTTTGATAACTATAGGGATAATAGGCACAACAATTTGGGAAACCAAAGGTGAGGAGGTTGATACTATGGAATGAGTAGGACTAGGAGGTTGTAGATGAACTGACTGGGAGGATTGACTAGACAAAGAGGCTACTGCAACTGTTAAAGCAGAAAATTCAACAAACTGTTGAATAAAGGCTTCTTCAATAGCTTGGTCCAACACTAAAACTAGACCTTGTAATTTTTCAAATTGTTGTAAAGATTCAAGATTAAGATTTGTTTCAAGGAGTTGGGTTTAGGGTATATATGGTTGCAGTATGGCTTTATCTAGGACAGTTTGGTCTACAAAAGCCTTAGACTTTGATCTAAACAAACTTTGCTGGAAAGGAAAATCAAATTCTATATCTTGTAAAGTTTCAAATTTCTTTGGGAGAGAATTAGACCTTGAAAAAGGAATATTCTCAGGGAGAGAATTGAATCTAGACAGAGGACTATTACTACCTTGACTCTCGATAAAGCTTTTCTTTCTCACCAATTTCTCAAGGTTATCTACAATTTTAGTAGGGTTGGGATTAGGGTGAGATCTAGTGTAAATTATTTTGGGAGCCAGGGCTATGAAAAATCATCACACAAAAATTAAAATCGGAATCAATGACACACTAAATATATACAAAGTAACAACCTCAGATCATATATTTCGTAATGTTACAATAGTTGCTTATTGAAATACTGATTTAAAACAAGGGAATAATAATGTTTTGGATTAAAATATATTCTTCCCCAGTATGGTCGCCACTATGTTCTCATTTTGTATTTTTGAGGTCGAGGGAGTAAACACATTGGACAACATCAAAACCACTTTGGAAGTTGGGATCTAGCCCTGCCAGCTTCAGAGAAGGATCTCTCTGTTTAATTTAGCTTTGTTTTTTAATGTGTATTTTAGGCTAGTTATGACTGTGCTTGTTTGTTTTGTTTGATTGGGTTTGGTTGATTTTAGTGTTATAATTCCATTGGGCTGTGGAGTCTATAAACTATACTGGGGTTTTTCATCAATTTTTAGAGGAGTTCTCACAGGGCAAGATAGGTTGCAGTAAATGGATATTTTTTAGAATTTAAATGGATGGTGGAAAAGAAAAAGTGTAAGGTTCAGTAGAGACCAAAGAGTAATTAAGAATTATTTGACCTGACTTCAGTGGAAAACATTAAAATTAACAAAATCCAAAATAGGGCACTCTAGATAATGAATCCTATTTATCACAGTGTGTGTTGATTAATTCAAATATTTAGAATAAAAATAGACAAAAGAAACACATCACCATTTAACACACCATGTGAATCCTGTGAAAGGTCCATGTATTATTGATGCTCCAGTACTTCAAAATTACAATATGCATTAGAAATTACATTTGGAAATCAACGTTAATACTTCAAACAATGAAGTATTTATAATACAAATTACAATAATGTCTTACAAAATCATTGTCAAACCGACAATGTATTATTAGCCTAATTACAAACTAATAACATCTAATCTTGGCAAAAGAAAAGGCCATGTAGGCTATTGAGGAAAGCGGTGGCCCTGTTTGGGTGGTTTCTATCGCTGAGTCATCCAAAACAGAATGCAATGCTGAAATGAATCCTGCGCTGGCCGGTGCATTGGAAAAATATTTCACTGCTGCTGAGTTATTCCTTAGTCCAGTAAATCAAGTAACTCTTCCCATCTCTTTTCATCTGCCACTATTAACTTTGTCACCCTACGATAGATTTAATCTATCTCTGTATACTTAGACAAAGTTGGTTTCACGGTGAAAATGTGTTTTACCTCATTCTGCACATGGAATTTGTTTGACATGGTCTCCAGAAATGCCTTTGCTGTCATGCTCCCTTGATTCCGCTGAACTTGATGCTGCTTTTGGCTACCTCTTTCATCTTCATTATGTAGGCCTCCTGAATGATTAGCTTGTCATTGATGACATAGATATTAGGCAGTCCCTTCTACATTAAGGCTTCAATCCTGTTTGTAAATATGTTCACCTGCAGCTCCAAGGTCTCACACCTTTCCTCCAATTGGTCAATAAGATTTCTCTTAGTCAAGACTTTCTTGACCTCCAGAATGGTGGCAGTTCTGTCATTGACTCCCACTTCCTCCAACTCATATATGGACTTTGAATTTAAGAACCTGATAATATTGGCAACTTTAGTTGGCATTTCTCCCAATTTTTCCCTTCCTTACACAATGGTCTCAGTGGCCTTCTCTATTAATTATTTCTTTTCAAATATAATTTGGATAGAAGGCAAAATCTCATTCATTGAGTCAAGTATGTTCATCCAAATTGTTTCCTTGGCTTGGGCCAAGGTCTGGCCAATTGAAGTGTCTCTCTCTACCTGGTGCAACTTTTCCAGAAGTCTCTGAGATTTTTCCAATTAAGCAGTCCGAGCAGCTTCAGCTTTGGCCTTCTGGATTTCCAAAGCTTTGAGTTGTTCTTGCAAAGTCTCAATTTCCTTTGACTGCAATGACATGTTTTGCAGTGTCTGTGCCACCTGTTCAGCACTAGGTGTCTCAGTTGAAGTGGTAGGTGCAGTAGTTTCTCCTGTTGATGGTAGTTGAGAAAGAGGTACATCATCCAAGGGAACAATGGCCATCTTCAAACTGTCTTCCTTCTCCTTTATCAGCTTTTCCAACTCTGCTTACATCTTCTTGGTATGTATGTTTTGGTCAATAATTAGTTTCATCATCTCTTGTTTCAGAGCTTCACCTTCTGCAATGTCCTAGGTCATTGGATCTTCTGTATCTGGCAACTTGAGCTGTTTCCTTAATGCCTCAATGTCCAAGTTTTTCTTCTTAATAATTTCTTCAGCATAAATAACATCCTTAGGGTCATACCCTATCTTAATCACCAAGTCTTCCAAAGACTTGATCCTATTGTATTTTTCCAAGGAGGAGACCTTCTCCATCTTCAACTGTGACTGTACATTTGCAAAAGAAACCTGCAATTTGGATAAAGACATGGCAGTGTTAGTGAGAGTGGAGTATACAATCTCATCAATTTATTTGTGTATCTCCATTCGATCAATGGAATATATGTCCTTTGTATTGAAATCAAAGGTGGTGCTCTTGTAGTCAGTTGCTGATTTGTGTTGTGAATTCTAGGCTTCAAGAAAGGCCATCTGCATTCGGCCATGTTCAATATCAAACACTGGCGTAAGTCTACTTTGTGAACTAGAAGTTTTCTTCCAGAATTGGCTGTAAGTGCTGTTCTTCAAGATTTCAATCCTAAGATTTATTTATCTATGCCTATCAAACACTGTCTTCTCTTTTTCTTTCCAGATAGTGTGTGATTACAACTCAGTCTCCTTATGAACCTGTGAAGAGGAAGGTTCACAAGGAGATGTAGTGAACTTAGTGGTTGCTAGTGGTGAATCTGTGATGATGATGGCTGCCTGTTCTTCAATTTATTTGTCTACTTCTGATTTATGAGTCACCTTGGGCCTCTTTCTATAATTGATTCTAAATTCTTTGACTTCACTCCCGGTTGTAGATGATGACCCTTCTTCCCTCTGCCTTTTGCTGGATTTTTCCTAAGGAATAGGAGTCTACAAATTGGAAGTGGACACAATCTGCTCTTCATCTTCTTGCAGGGTATTTTATGCCCATTCCATCTTATTGCCATATTGTTCTATGTCTGGCCTAGAAGTATGAATGTAGGGAGTATTCTTATTGTCCACTTTGAGTTTTGAAATGATGCCACAGGGGTCATAAGACCATGTGAAGCTCAAGCTGAAATTCATTTCCTTTAGTATCTTATTTGCCTCCTCACCTGCTATACTTGTGCTGCACACAAATGGGCCCACTTGTGTTTTAATCCTAAATTGTGCCTTCTTCTTTGCTACTACAAAGTGGATCTCATCTGAGTTCAACATTTTCCTGATATATTCTAGTGCAAAGATCCTCATTGGGAGGTACTTGGGGAGCTTGTAGGGGGCCAATTCACATCCATAGACTCTAATCTTTGTGTAGTTTTGGTAGAGGTACCAATCTTCGATCTTTTCTTGGTCTGATAGATGTAGTATTCATTTGATCTCCTCACTGATCCTGGGCTGCACTGTACTGTAGAGAATGTTCATAGCTAGATGAACAAAGTCTTCTATAAATTGCTTGTAGGTGAATTCTTGCTGTTCTTTCATGACCAATGAGGTCCAAAAGATCACTGGTTGTTGTTCCCCTGCATCATCCAATTTCTGCAATGCAAAACTGAAATTTTCTTCTTGATAGTAGATGAACATGTAAATTAAAACAGAGGTGTAACTAAACACCTGCTCTATGGGAAACTTGATGAACTTCTCATGGATATTGTCAGCCAAGAATTGAATAAAATTGAAAATTGTAGAGGGCTTGCTGTCTGTGGAAAATGTGGAAAGGAATCATAAAATGGGCTCATCTACCCACTGATTAGAATGGTAGCCTAGAATGTGAGAAATGATAGAAATAATATGCTTGGCCTGATTAGGGAAAATGGAAGAAGGATAAGGAGGATTATTCTTGGGCAATTGGGCATTCTCTGGCAAGAAAATCTCAAAAATTCTAGCTCTGGTGGCAAAATCCAGCTTTTGATAAAGCTGGGTGAGGGCTTCTAAGGAGAAAGGGGAAACATTTTCCATAGAAGGGGCCAACATGATTTGGTCAATAGATTTGGTTGTAATGGTGAACATAATATCACCTGTAGGGGCAATAATGGCTCTCTAGGCAGGGACATAACAAGCCTAGCGTCTTTTGGTAAATTTTGGGGCTTGAAATGTCAAAGGAAAGACATAGTGGGGGAGGTTTGACTCCCAAAGTCCTATCTCATCAGTTTTATCATTGTGTTTATCCTCTAATCAGCAATATAACTCGAGGAAATCACAGTCACAAAGTGTTTCAGTTATCTCAATCCCTGTTTGCTAATGGTGTATGATCTAGGTCTATAGAAAGTGGAATTAATGGATTAATGGCCTGGTCCTGGGTCTTAGTTTTAGGAGGCATGACTGTAGCAGTTTATGAACAAAATGAATACACAAAGGAGGCTTACTAAGCTCAGAAAAGATAACAGTTTGTGAGGCGAAAAAGAACAGGGAGATCAGTGAATGTTGCGATTTTGGTGGTGAAGAAGCTCTGGTAGAGGTTGCTGTAGGAAATAATGAATAGCAGAAAGCAATGAGAATTAAAGATTGAACATAACGAGCTTGGGATTTATTTAAACGTAGAGGCAAAGTCTCGTTGGAAATGGCACGAGGCTGTTACTGAATGGTTGCCTGGGAAAATTAAATGAAAAATAGATATTAAGCGGGAAGGAATTTGATTGGAGAAATGGTCTAGATAGATGGTAGGTAGAGAGTGGTGGAGGGGTAGTGGTGGGGGCGAGGTAGGAACGGATACGGGATAAGTGGTTTCTGGAGGGGGCGGTGCTCAGTAAGTGGTATCGACAGGGGGGGTGTGAAATCACTGTGATGCGCAACGTAGGGAGTAGGGCCCGATGCAAGAAACCGCCTTCTGGACTCCCCCCCCAAGCGGTAAAGGGAGAATGGGAAGGGGGACGAAAAAGGACAATGGCCATGGATGGAGCGAGGGACTAGATCCCAAGGTGTTGAAGGTGATTGAGGGTTAATCACAAACGACAAAATATTTGTCCGCTTATGCTTGTATGATTTTATTTTCAAACTTAGGATAAATGGGAAATATAAGGTAATGAAAAACTTCATCCCCATGCATAAATTATCCTTTAAACTTAGGATAAGGGATTAATAATAAACATTTTGAAATACGTAATGCACAACTTGCACTTCTGCCCCTTTTTCCCTATCCTCAAACTTAGGATAAAATTTATGCATGCTGATATTTAAGCAAACCACCTAATCTACCTACCCTTAGCTAGACCAGCATTTTTTATTTTAATCTCTAGGGTGCACTTAGAATAGCAAACCCACTTTTAGTTTTCTTTTATGCAGAAAGAAAAGCTATATAACCTACCACTTATTTCTCTTATTGACCCAGATTGAGAAATTGGATCAATGCCATTTTCTACCTGACTAATGATTTACCCAGATTAAACTGTTGGATAAACCTTTATTCTCTATCTAATTTACAAAAATTTAAAGAAGTCTAATCATGATTAAGCAGTATGACTAAACTAAAGTAAGTGATTGTGGCATTTTGATCAAGATGCACACAACTTTGTTTTAAAGAAGTGACAAAAAAAACTGATCAAGATGCACACAACTTTGTTTTAAAGAAGTGACAAAAAAAACTATGTATGAGTAGTGGCATTTAGACTTGCAACACTTTCAATATTATTCTCTTTTTGATTTTCTTTCTGTTTTGGTGGGGTTTGATATTCTCTCTTTTTTCAATATTTTTGTTTTTCTATTTATTCTTCTTATTTATACCCTCTTTTCATTTTTTATTCTATTTTTCTTTTTGATTTGGAAATCATTGACTGATGACAAGTATTTACAAAATAAGATTCTTGAGATAAATCACTCAATTACCTTGAGATCCTATAAATTATAGGACCCTAATAGATCCCAGATATGTCAATGCCACTGAAGAGATTACTAAAAAGAAGAATCTAGACATTGCAGCCTTGAGGAAGCAGCTCAACTTGCTAGCCACAAAGGATCCATTGACAAAGGACATTGAATAAAGTGAAGCACAGAAAGCAGATATGATGAAATTGATCATAGAATAGAATATAGAGGTTAGGCAGACAAAGGTAGAGATGGAGAAAATGATAAAGGAGAAAGAAGAGAGTGAGAAAATGGCAATTGTTGCCCTAGATGCCATACCTATTTCTCATCTTCCATCAACAGGGATAGCCACTGCAGCCACTTCCTCCACTCAGAATGTGAGTGATGAACAAGTAACAAAGACACTGGAGAACATGTCACTCCAATCAAAGGATATTGAGAATTTGCAGGGCCAACTCAAAGCTCTAGAAGTGAAAAAGGCCAAAGCTGAAGCAACTCGGGTTACTGAAATGCAGAAATCCCAGAGACTGTTGGAGAAGTTGCAGAAGGTAGAGAGAGACACTTCAATTGGTCAGACCTTGGCCCAAGCCAAGGAAACCATTTGGATGAATATACTGGACTCTATGAATGAGATTTGGCCTTCTATCCAAATCATATTTGAGCAGAAATAGTTGATAGAAAAGGCTACAGAAACTATAGTGCAGGGAAGAGAGAAACTGGGAGAAATGCCCACAGAAGCCTCTGACATAATTAGGTTCTTGAACTCTAAGTCCAAGTATGAGCTTGAAGTAGGGATCAATGATAGAACTACCATCAATCTAGAAGTCAAGAAAGTATTAACAAAGGGAAACCTCATTGACAAGGAAAATTTTAAGGATGGAAAATTTTCTTGAAGTTTAAAAACATTGGCGAATCTCACTAATCCCTAATATGCAAACTATAAAATATTTATTGATATATTTGTAAAATTATTCAAATTTATAATGATTTTATATATAGTCTCTACATAATGTTGGTGATTTTTAATGTAAAATAATTTTATATTATAAAATTTGGGCGAATCATCTTTTATGAAAATTGGAAATTAGCGAATCCTTTATGTGAGAAAATCATGGAAAATTAGCCCACTGGGAGAACATTGGCCCCTAAAAGTTTCCATGCTTATTGATCAGTTGGAAGAAAGATGTGAAACCTTGGAGCTGCAAGTAAATAGGTTCACAAATAGAATTGAAGCATTAATCCAAAAGGGACTGCCCAACATTTATGTTATAAATAACAAATTGATCACTCAGGAAGACTACATCCTGAAGATGAAAGAAATGGCTAGAAGCAACATCAAGTTCAGTGGAATTAAGGGCAGTATGACAACAAAGGCATTTTTGGAAACCATGTCAAATGATTTTCATGTACAAAATGAGGTAAAACACATTTTTACTATCAAACCAAGTTTTGCCAAATACACGAAGCTAGATGAAATTTATCGCAGGGTAACAAAATTGACAGTACCATATGAAAAGAGATGGGAAGAATTGGTCGATTTACTAGATTGAAGGATAATTTAGAAGCTATAAAACAATTGCCAGCGCAACAAACAACACGACGCTCAGTTCAACAACGCAACACTGTTTCAGGTTCACTCAATAACCGAAACCATCAAAACATGGCCGCCTTTCCTTTCAGTTGCCTACATGGCCTATTTGTCTACTAGGATTAGATCATATTGCTTATAATTAGGCTAATAATACACTGTCAGTTTGAAAATGATTTAGTAAAGAATCTTTATAATTTTCGTTATAAATACTTCTCTATTTGAAGTATTAAGGGTTGATTTCCAAATTTAATTTTCTTCTGCATATTGTAAATTTTCAAACTGCTGGAGCATCAATAATACAAGGACCTTTCACAGGATTCATATGATGTACCAAATGGTGATGTATCTCTTCTGTTTATGTGTTTGAACATTATTGTTCTTTCTCTTTTTTCTAAAAAAATTTGAATTATTCAACAGAAACTGTGATAACTAGGATTTGTTATTTAGAGCACCCTACTTTGGCTTTTGATAATTTTAATGTTTTCCACTGAAGTCAAATCAAGGAATTATTAGTTGCTCCTTGATTTCTATTGAACCTTACACTTTTGCTATTTCACCTCCATTTAATTCCCGAAAAGGTCTAGATAGTGAAACCTAGCTTGCCCTATGAGAACTCCTCTAAAATTGATGCAAAATCTAGTTTAATTTATAGACTTCATAGCCAAATAGAATTATAACACTCAAATAAACCAAACCAATCAAACAAAACCAAACAAGTACAATCATAACTAGCCTAAAACTTACACTAAAACAAAGCTAAATTTTATAGAGAGATCCCTCTCTGAAGATGGCAGGGCTAGATCCCAGCTTCCAAAGTGGTTTCGATGCTGTCCTATGTGTTTACTTCCTCAACATTAAAAATATAGAACGAAAACATAGTGGCGACCATACTAGGGAGAAAAATCTTTAGATTGAAAAATCATTATTCCCTGGTTTCTAGTGAGTATTTATATAAATTAAAATTATATTTTATTATGAAATACATGATCCGAGGTTGTTATTTTGTATATATTGTAGTGTGTCATTGATTTGATTTTTATTTGTGTGATGATTTTTAATAGACCTGGCTCCCAAAAGAATTTTCACTAGAGCTCACCCTGATCCCAACCCTGCTAAATTCGTAGATAATCCAGAAAAATTGGTGAGAAAGAGAAGTTTTACAGAGAGTCAAGGTAGTAATAGTCCTTTGAATAGATTTAATTCTCTTCCTGAGAATAGTCCTTTGTCTAGGTCTAACTCTCTTCCAGAGAAATTTGAAACTATTCAGGATATAGAGTTTGATTTGCCTTTCCAGCATAGTTTGTTTAGATCAAAATCTGAGGCTTTTGTAGATCAAACTGTCATTGATAAATCCCTACTGCAACCATACATACCCCAAACCCAAATTATTGAAATAGATCCTAATCTTGAATCCCTACAACAATTTGACAAATTACAAGGTCTAGTTTCAGTTTTGGACCAAGCTATTGAAAAAGCTTATATTCAACAATCCGTTGAATTTTCTGCTTTAATAGTTACAACAACCTCTTTTTCTAGTCAATCTTCCCAGTCTATTCATCTACAACCTCCCAGTCCTACTCATTCCATAGTCTCAACTTCCTCACCTGTGATATCTCAAATTGTTATTCCTACTATCCCTATAGTTATCACAAATATACCTACATCAGGTCCGTCTTCCAGTCAATCTTCCAGAATAGTTATGGCAGGTAGGTATGCACCTTTGGTGTTACTAGGCCATCTAAATGCTATGCCTAGAGATTACCAATCTAAAATTGTGACCTTCGATAACACTGGTGCTTATACTATTTAGTAGCATGTGGATAGGATGAATGATGTGTTTGACCTTCAAGAAGTAGATGGAGTCGATGTTAAAATGAGATTGTTTGCTCAAAGTTTAGGAGATCATGTCAAAAATGGTTTAGGAGTTTACCTGCAGGAAGTATATCCAACCTTGATGCATTCCATCAGACTTTCTTAGCTAGATGGGAGATCGAGAAAAATCCACTTCAACTCCTAAATGAATATAAAAGACTGAAATAAAACGCAATGAAAGTGTGGAAGAACACTGTGAACGATTTAATACTATTTACAATGCCATTCCACAAGACATAAAGCACCCATGGCCTAGCTTTAATTGATTTTCCTAATGGTTTTGATGTAGATATGGAATATCAACTTAAAGAGAGAGACCCAGAAAATTTGGAAGAAATGCAAGCAAATGCTATCAAAGTTGAAGCTAACATCTTAGCCAAGAAGGCCAAATTAAAATATGAACACAGGGTTACCATAAAAGAAGAGCCTTCTACTTATGTTATTGATCACAAAATCGATAACCTAGTGAGAGTAGTGAATCAGATGATGCAAAGAGTAAACATCAATGACCAAGCTCAAGTGAGAGAGAACCAAAATGCTCAACAAAATAGAAACCAAAACTTTAGAAGGAATGTTCCCCAAATTAAACAAAGAGAAAAAGGGTCTAGACCAATAGGTTTGGCCTCCTTTTCAAGAAAATTACACAGATGATGAGGGGAATATTGTTGAAGATTTGGATGATAATCAAATAAATTTGATGTGGATAAATGATGATGAAACAATTTTCCTCACTCAAGAGGAGCAAGAAATGTTTCTCCTAGCTCAAACTGAACTAGATTTTGAAGAATCAGATGAATATAAACAAGGGTTTGAAAATACCTTAATGGAAGTCCATGTGCAATATTACCTTAGGAGCAAAAAGAATCTAGTCATGCTCAACACCAAAAACTCTAATAGTTCTACTAAAAAGTGATCTGGAATTGATCCTAGGGAAACCACATATAGTATTCCTAAGAAAACTGTGGATAGTTCTGGTAAGAAAAAGATAGAAATCATTGTCAAGAAGATAGTTGATAGTGTTTCTAAAACTACTCAAATAGATATCCCAACCACCAATCAACAAAAAGAACCTATAACAAAGAAAAACACAGATCAATCTAAACTTCCCAATTTGATTAAGATTCAAACATCGTTCAACATTGAGAATGAATTAGCAAAATTGAAAATCCCTATTCCTCTCATAGATTTAATGAACAAAAGCATGTACATACCCCAAGTAATGAAAGATTTAAACATAGCGGGAAACACTGAATTTGTAAATCTGAATGATGACTAGCCTAAACTCTTATTTGGTCCAGAAGTTTAGGGAAAACCAAAGGAAGGGGGTATTCCTCCTTTCTATGTTAGCTTGAATATTCTTGATAAAATCCTCCATAATGCTATGTTAGATTCAGGAGCTTCCCACAACTTAATGCCTAAAGCTGTTATGGAGAAATTAGGACTTGACATTACTAGACCTTATAAATACTTATACTCTTTTGATTCTAGTAAAGTAAGATGTCTAGGTCTCATCAAAGACCTGTGTGTTACTTTAGGAAAAATCCTAGATAAAAGTATGGTAATGGATATAGTGGTTGCAGATATTCCCCCTAAGTATGGCATGCTGTTGTCACGCTCATGGGGAGAAAAATTACAAGGAACCCTATAGATGGATATGACCTTTGCTACCATACCAGTTTTTGGGCAGCAAAGAAGATTATATAGGGAAACCTTGATGAAATTCATGATGAGTAGTGAAGAGAAACCTCAAAACTATCCTCTTTATTCTATTAACTCAGATTTTGATTCCTTCATTCTTTATAATGATGGAGATATCAACACTCAGGTGATCAATGTTGAAACTGAAATTTCTAAAACAGACCTAACCCAAACACAAATAACAGAACTAAATACTCCTCCTGAACCTCTTTCTAACATGAGTTTTGATGGCTCTTGTAGAAAATATGGTTCTGGAGCAGGGATTTGGGCAGTGAACACATGAAATAATCATGTCGAGGGTCATTCATATAGGCTTAATTTTCAATGTACCAATAATATAGCAGAATATGAATCTCTTATATTAGATTTGTTGTTGTTGAAAAAATTAGGTTCCAAAAGGATCTCCATTCAAGGGGATGCTGAATTAATTATAAAACAATTTAAAGGAGAATTTCAGGAAAACATCCGAGGATGAGAGCATACAGAAATGTTATGCTTGAATTTCTAGAAAGTTTCCTTGAATATGACCTTTCAGCAATTCCTAGAAAACAAAATATCATTCCAAACAATCTGGCTTTTTCAGCCATCTCCTATAAAATTCCTTCTCCTAATCAATAATATGTATTGGAGGTAAAACATCGAATAGCTGTACCAGATAACATGAGGTATTGGAAGGTGTTTGGAAATGATAAACAAATTGAAAGTTTTCTGCAATCCAAAGATGAATTTCAAGATGATAGTATTGATTTGGAATCTGAAGTAGATAGTCAATTATTGTACATTCCAATCTAGAAAGGAAATTAGAAAATTCAAATGGAAATATACCCATAGATAAAGTTGTAAATAAATTAGAATTGCTTGAGATAGATCCTGAAAAGGAAGAATTTGGAACACTCCAGCTAAATGATAATTATTTTCCTAGAGGTCTAGCTCTATTAGAAGAATTATTTGATTTCTATGATGTGACTAAAAAGCCTAAGATTGAGCCCATAGGAACAAAAAATGACGATTGTAATTTAGGTACTGAAAAAGACCCCAAAATCATAAAACTGTCTAAATCAATCCCAACTGCTGAAAAACAAAAATACATTGCTTTATTCAAGGAATTTAGTGATGTTTTTGCCTGGAGCTATGAAGATCTTAAAACATATGATACAAAAATTATACAACACAAAATTCCAATTAAGGAAGATCCAAAACCGTTTAAACAAAATATTCGTACAATAAACCCTGCTCTGATGCCTTTAATTGAGAAGGAAATTAAAAGAATGTATGATTCTAAAATCATAGTTCCTCTTAGGTACTCTAAATGGGTTTCCAATATTGTGCCAACTAGGAAGAAAATAGGTGAAATCAGATTGTGCATAGATTTTAGAAACCTTAACAAAGTCTCCCTAAAAGACAACTATCCTTTACCTAAAATGGATCATATTCTGCAAAAGCTAGTTGGATCTTCTAGGATTTCTTTATTAGATGGTTTCTTATGTTATAATCAGGTTTTAGTCTATCTAGAAGATCAAGATAAAACAACCTTTACTATTCAGTGGGGTACCTTCATGTATGTGAAGATGCCTTTTGGATTAATGAATGTTGGAGCCACATTTAAAAGAGAAATGGACAATGCTTTTTCTCATGAAATTCTTAGATTTATAGTGATATATCTAGATGACATAACTGTATATTCTAAAACCGATGAAGAACAATTGTTACATCTGAGAAGAGTGTTTGAGAAATGTAGATGGTTTTGGATTTATTTAAATACTAAGAAAACAATGTTTGGCCTTGGTAAAATTCTTGGTCATATCATATCTAAGGAAGGTATTAAAATTGATCCTAAAAGGGTTGAAGCTATTCTGAAAATCAATCATCCAAGAAACATAAAGAACTTTAGTCATTTATTGGTAGAATAAACTTCCTGAGAAGCTTTATCCCTAACCTTGTAGAACTTCTCAGAAACATAACAAACATGCTAAAACAAGATTCTGAAATCAAATGGAACATCGAAGCTAGGCAATCATTTGACCAAGTTAAACAAGCATTGAAAAAAGAACCAGTCCTTATCAGCCCAGATTTCACTAAGAATTTCATAATTTTTTCATTTTCTTTTGAACATACTGTTGCAGCTATCCTTCAGAAAAATGATGAAGGATTTGAACAACCCATTTCTTTCTTTAGAAAGTCTTTAAGGGATGCTGCACTCAAGTATAATATAATGGAAAAACAGGCTTTCACATTGATAAAAGAAATTAAAGATTTCAGAGTATATATCCTTCATTCTCACATAATTGCTTATGTACCAAATGCTATAGTTAAAGATATTTTGACACAGAATGGACCAGATGGCAAAAGAGGCAAATGGATTGCCATCATTTTGGAATATGATATGGAAATCAAGCCAACCAAGCTTATCAAAGGACAAGGATTAGCCAAATTTATGGCTGAATCTAATTTTAATGCTTTAGATATCAAATTTGTAGCTGAATTGGATGATCAAGAGGAACATGCGACTCCACAACTAGATGAGGCTTTCATGACCTCACCTTGGTATGTAGACCTTATTTATGTTTTATTTAATTTAAATTCTCCTCCTGGTCTAACAAAGACAAAGGCTATATTTCTAAAGCTAAAAGCAGTTAAATTTTGCATCATAGAGAATGTTTCATAATGTAAAGATGATGGTGGTATCCTACTAAACTATCTATTGAGAGATGATGTAGAAAGAACAATGTAGGAATTAGATGAATGTGACTGTGGTGGCCATCTGTATTGGAAAACCACTGGCAATAAGATCCTTGGCGCTGGTTTTTACTGTCCTACAATTTTCATAGATGTTAATAAGAAGGTAACCTCTTGCCACAAGTGTCAAATATTTGAAGGGAAAAGAAAGATTTTGCCTCTACCTTTGAATCCCATATCTATTGAAAGCCCTTTCCAACAATGGGGATCATATTTCATTGGAGAATTCCATCCACCATCCTCTGCTCAACATAAATGGATCCCTACTACTACTGACTATTTCACCAAATGGATTGAGGCCACTCCTTCTACACTAGCCACGGATGCTGTTATCATCAAATTCTTAGAAAACAATATCCTGTCTAGATTTGGCTACCCAAACAAGCTTATTACAGACAATGCTACAACATTTAGGTCTAAGCAAATGATTGATTTTTGCAGCAAATACCATATCACTTTGGGGCATTCAACTGCTTATTACGCACATGGTAATAGGTTGGCTGAATCTTCAAATAAAAGTCTAGTAAATATCATTAAGAAAATGTTAGCTGACAACAAGAAGTCATGACACAACAAGCTGATAAATGCACTTTGGGTTGTGTTTTAGAAGCTACAAACACCCTCCAAAATTTTGCCTTAGCTTCGTTTTGGAGCCTCCCTACCAACCTTTCACAACACATCTTGCTTCGTCAAGTACACAAGCTTTATTGATTTTCTTGCAGAATGACAGCCTGTCCATGAGAGCTTGTTGCATTCCCCTCATAGGCTATTTCCCCAGACTTGGTCTAGTTGTAGGATGAGCAGCTCCCTCAAGAAATTGTGCAATTCTGGAGGGCAACCAACCTTCCCTCTAGAAATTGTGCAATTCTGTTTTTTAGCTTGGTGGGATCCATAATTGCACAAATCTGCTAGTCAAGCTTCACTGAGAAAATTGTGCAATTTCTCCCAGCAGTGCTGCTCAACCTAGGAATTGTGCAATCCTAGGTAGTAGCTAGCTTCTCTACCCAGAAATTACACAAATCTCCTGGGCAGGCAGTCCAACTCCCTCCTAGAAATGCACATTTTTTTCCTCCCAGTTGAGTAGACTGTTGCATGTGCAGTTGATTTGTCCAGTTCCACCTAGGACCAAGAAAAATTGAATTACATGCATGGGCTTCTTTTTTTCGGAATAGAAAAAGAAACATGCAAAAAACATCCCTTGATTTTAGGGAGCTATTTTTAGAAATTGGAGGTTACATGCAAAGATCATTTTAGAATCTTTCCTCCAAGTGTCACTTTTTGCTAGATTTGTGGCATGTGTGTCATGAGCTTCAAACTTATTTATTCGACGCATCAGAGCTCATTTCTTCACATGAACCTTGGAACTCTGACATCCCACAACACATCCAAGACTCTTCGACACATCCAGCTCAACTATTCATGGGTAAGTGGTCTTAACTTGTCTTTTGCAACATTTCTGTCAATTTTTGTGTTTTCTCTTATGTGAGTGTTGTTTGCTTGATTTCTATGAACACTTGCTATCGTTTACCTACATAATAGCTTGTACTAGCACCATTTCAGATTTTGTTAGCATCTCACTGTTGTCGCATGCATGAAACTGTTTTACACGAATGGTCGCCAATTCGATGACTTGCTTCACCCACATGCATGCTGTTCCATTTTCTGAATCTTTTATTCGCTATTTGCATGCACGATCATTCACTTATGCTTACACTGAGTATTTCCATGCATTCACCTTCACATTTTCTTTCAGTTGCCTGTCGGTGAGTCTGGGTAGCCTTGGACTAGACTCTGCCTCACCAAGACAACATTGCACAATCCTGAGAAGGAAGGCTCTATCTTCCCCTCAAGAAATGTGCATTTCTATCCAGTGACTTTCCTCCAATATTGCATTATGCAATTCTAAGGGACAATCACTGCTGGCTCAAAAAAATGCATAACGTAGCCACTCGACCTGCAACCACTGCTAGCTGAAATTTCACATTACACAATTCCAGCAGCCAACAGGCTAGCTTGGATTGCGCATTGCGCAAATCTAGCAGCCAGCCAGCCTCCCCAGACAACCTAGACAACCTTTTGCGCAGTTCTAGCACCTAGTCAGTTAGCCTCCCAAAAGAAATTGCACAATCCTTGTCAATCAATCCCCAAGTATGTTGCATGTCTTTCCTCAAGTTTGCTTTGGTTTTCGTTGACAGATTTCTTTCCATTCATGTCGCTTTGTCTCCAGATCTTGCAGGTGTTTATTTGCCTCTTAATAGTTCAGGATTAATGGCCTCCAAGAGAGCAAGATCAAGGGACACTGACGGAAGTGCAACTGGAGCAGTTGTTGAGCAAGTGTCTACAAGTCTGTTGATCTATGAAGATACCAAGTTGATTGTAGACAAGGACATCAAGGTGAAATGGCAAGAGGTCAATGATGAATTTGCAAGCACATTTGGGGAATACCTCAAATATCTCCAAGTCTATGTGAACATCGACAAATTCGGCTTGTACCAGATTGCATGCAGGTATCCCATGTTCCCATGCGCGTACATGATACATTGGATCATCTCGCACACTGATCCCAAGACGATGACATTGAGCAATGTCAGTAGGATGGAGATTGATAACTTCAGGGCACAAGATTATGATGAGATGTATCAGATGTTGGAGCCTGTGACCATCATGGAGACACCCTTTAACTTACCCAACAACAATGCCAACTCCAAATAAATTTTGAAGAACAAGGTGAAGGAGCCGGCTAAATTTAGGATGACATCCAACCAGGTCTATAAGATGAAGATACTGCAGAAGGCGTATGAATACTTGGTCATTTTTTCATGTCGACTATATGGCCAAGAAAGCATGGAAACCTTCCCACAGAGTTGGGTGATCACGTTGGATCAACTGGCCACAGAAGGAAAAGTATGCAACTGGTCTGGCATGTTGGCTCATTAGCTGAAGGAAGAAGTAACAAGGGCTCGACAGCTGCTGAAAGGTATGCAAGAAAATATCTACATGTCCTCCTACATCTTCGATGCAATCTGTGCCTGACAGGAGTTGATGAGCCTCGGTATTGCAACAAGAATGTTGCAACTCCCAAGGCTACCGACTTTAATTATCAACCCAGGGTTCGTACAAACTTAAGAGGTATCAACACTATATGTGCAACATACAATGTGTCCTTCCTTTTCTGTCATGATGTAATGGAGTGCATGTATTGAATCCAAATCCTAAACTAATTGCAGAGAATGAAATGTTCAAAATGGAACCTTAACCTATTGCAAGAAATAAATTACAAGGAAAGAGACTAAAATCAAATGCTAAAACACACCATTTTCTAACTAACTACTAAGAGGCTTTGCTTCAAAAGAATGCTAAGTTAACATGTATGCAATCCTACTGTCCTAAGCATGTAGATTCAAACCATCCAACCTTCTACTTGTTATAGCTCCAAATCTCACTCTTATGGTTTGTGATGCTGTACTCATGGCCTAGGGCAACCCCTCCTTCCAGACCTGGTCCTAAAATTTAAAAAACAGTGTTTTATCCCTTATACGCGACATTGCCCTGAGTTAAACGCGTGTATACGCGGGTATGTGTATAGCCAACCCACATGTACGTATTAAAACACTTAAAAAAATATAACACTCCTTATTTTCGGGCGGAGATCGTGGGTTTTACCTGCTGATCACCTGTTAGTTCCCGTGGCCCAACTGTTCCCAACCAACTCCTAACTAAAAAACTACTTTGGAGATGGTATAAAAAGACCTCAAAGGGAAGGCCTAAGGAGGAGAGAAGGGAGAGAAAGGTTATTATGCTGAGATTTTTCCCTTGACCAGGTCTGAAGTCCCTTGTGCCTTCTGCACTTCCCCCATTTTGTACAGGAAACCTTTGTTTCCTTGTGTGTTGATGTTCATCCACCATTTATGACATCATGGAGAGAGTCATGGAAGGAGTTTGTTAGAGGCTTGAGGCTGGAACGGATCCGGAAGGAAGCTTTGCTTGGAGCCTGCTGAAGGTGACTCAGGTGAAAATATTCCTTTTTATGTACTTTATTTGTCTATAATAAAAGAAACACATGTCTTGGTTCCCGAAATGAATCTTCTTTGTGTTAATGATATTCATGTTTAGAATTCATATATAAAAGGTTGTTTGGATTTCATAACTAACTACCTTTCTTTATAACATGAAGATGGTTTCTTTATAAGTTTTGTCCATGTACTGCTGTGTTCTTTGAATTGGTTGTTTTGCAGGACAAAAGAGAAGAAGGGAACTCCAAGAAGGGTTTGGACCCTAAGGGCCTTCTCAAACATAGGACCAAAGGTACGTACCCTTATCATAGAATTTGCTTACAATAGCATAATGGCTGTATGAATGCATGTTTCTTTGAATAGATAACTTTCAGTCTGCTAGGGTTTCAACCCAAAAAGCCCTAGGGGAGAAATTCCCTCTATCACTACTGTTGTGCATGTAAATGAATAAAATAAATTTATTTTTCTTTTTGTCTTTTTTCATGTGAGAGTGTGAAAGCTAATCTCTTTTGGTGATGTGGCAAGTGGCTTGGAGATGATGGTGAATGGTCAGAAGGCTTGGGAGACAAGTAGGGACCCTTTGCTAGCTTCCTAGAGGATTTTTCCTCAATTCGGCCTCAAAACAAGATTTCCTACAGGATGTTACAGGATTTCCTACAGGATCCCCTGGAAACCTACAGGATACAACCGAGAGCAAAAGGATGGATGTTGAAGGTGATGGAAAGCTTGGGGAAGGTGGTTGGTGGATGGAATGAGGCAAGGGAGTGCCTAGGACCACTTCATAACTCAAAACCAAAGTTGGGAGATGGCTGGATTTGTTCAAAAAGCTTGGAGAATTTTCCTTGTGAAATGATGAAATTGGTGAGGGTTTAGTGAAAGAAAGTGAGGACCATGGGTGGATGAAGTTGGGATGAGGTTGTTGATCATGAAATCTCTATGTACTACTGAAACTCCTGCACTGCATCAACCATTGACATTTATCCATAAATCATGTAAACAAGAAGGATTTCAATTAACTAAGGAAAATAGAATTTCATGAGCTAGCTTCCTATTTCATGCATGGAAAAAAACTTGTGGAATGATATGAAACTTTGATGAGATCTAATGTAAGAATGAAGATAGAAGAAATGGAAATCAAATCCTACTCTTGAAAACTAGAAAAATTATGACCTAAGTGTGGAGAAAGAGGGTTAAAATGGTATTGATGGCATGGAGGTTAAGTAGAGGCCTAATCCCAGCTTCAATGATGATTTTTCTCAATTCGAGCTCAAAACAGGCTTTCCTACAAGATGCTACAGTGATTTACTACAGGATGTACATATTTACTATAATTCATCGAATGACCAAGAAAATCAAATCAAAATTCGATGGGACAAATTTTTGTATTAACTAGGATGTCTTAGGTCCCCATTCCAAGTGGAATGACTCAAAAAGACCTTTGTTAACTCATGCTAAAAATAGAAAAACATTACTAGTCGAAAATCTAGAAATTCGAGAACTAGTGAGCTAGTAAATCTAAAAAATGCCTAACCTAATCAAGTGAAAATGAAATGGGGTAATTTTTTTATGAACTAGAATGTTTTTTGATCTAATGCAAGTGGAACCAACTTGATTGAAGCTCGTTAGCCTACTCTAAAAAATAGCATAAATTTACTGTTCTTTGCCACGAAGGAGTTCCAGAAATCTAGATTTGGGAATAAGAAGACTAATCCAAGCAGCTCAATGGTTACTATGAAATTCCAAAGATTTTCCAAGGATGAAATAATGCTCGTGATCCTGAAAAAGAACTTACATTAACTATTTAACTCAATCCTACAAAAAGAAACCATTAATACTAAATGCAGAAGTAGAAATAAATAAAAACAAGAGATACATGTGAATAGGAAGTGAAAAGAAGGAAAGAAAATGATACAAAAGAGCTTTGAGGCTCCTGGGATGGCCAAGCCCAAGGAAAATCAGAGACCTATGGAGGAGAACAAGATCTATAAATTGAACATGAGACCAATCTTCATTATTTTCATCAATACAATTACATCCCTGCAAGAAAATACAGTGGAGCTACAGAAATACGCATTCTCTCCACAAGAACACTAATATAAATCTATCCCTAGAGTAAAATTTGACTTGGTACTTATAAAAAATGATTAGGGATCATTGCCCATGAATGGAGGAAGCTTTCCCCACCAAAATCTCTTGATCAGTCGTTTTGGTCCCCAATACTAGGAATCTGCATTAAATGGCAGGGAACACATTCCTAGATTTTCTCAATCATTGGAGTTCCACAATCTGTGCCATGAAAATTTGACTTGGTACTCATACAAAATGATTAGGAATCATTCCCCATGAATGGAGGAAGCTTTCCCCACCAAAATCCCTTGATTAGTGGATTTGGTCCCCAATATTAGGAATCTGCATTAAATGGTAGGGAACACATTCCTAGATTTTCTCAATCATTGGAGTTCCACAATCTGTGCCATAATTCCATAATATCTTGTTGATTTATTATTTATTATCAATCCTCCTGTGGTAGGGAACAAGTCACTAAATTATCTCCTCCTCCAAATCTTCATAATCTGCCTAATATTCTCATAATATTTCACAGAAATAAATAATATTAGGCACAAATATCCAATTATTCATAAAGCTTCCTAATGAATATATTAAAGTTAAAAATACATTATCTAATGTAGAAAGATAGGTTTAATGCGCTGAAGGATGATCATAGGCCTTAATTTATGTTTTAATTTAGAGGCATGGGCCTTAATTTATGTCTAATTTAAAGGCCCATCATACCCCACTTTTGAAAGTGTTGCTCATCCTCTGAGAAACTTAATGACTTCATTGTGCCTCATCCATGGCCCTGGTGGCCTCTCTCTTGTGCATTAAGAATATTGGCTGCAAGTTCTGCAAGGACAAGCCCAAAAACATATTTTTGCAAAGAAAAATCATTGTTTCTTGAGACCATTAGCTTGCATTCTTCCACTTATTCAGGATGGGTTCTTGAATAATTTTCAATTTGGCAAGGTCTTCCACACCCTTATCAACCTTCTGCTACATTTTCTGCCATTTGGACACCTCTAACATCTTCAAAATGCATTTAGATGAGAACTAGGACATCTTGTAGTAATTCCTATCAAAACTACAAGAAACCTACAGGAAAACCTCTTAAAACTACATGATATCCTTTTTGAGCATAGATGATAGTTTGAGCCTAAGATAGGCCCTCAACTTGACTCTCATGCCTTTCCCCACTTTTAGGCCTTGGAAAAAAGCCAGAAAGAGATTGGAGACCTCTTGGAAAACATTTTTTCATCACTGCAGTTTGAGTTTTGTTTTGATGGTGAATGCCTCATTTCCTTTTTTGCCTTCTTCTTCTCTCTTGTGACCTAGATGACTGCCTAATGGCCTTGGAGTTCTCTATTTTGATTAGGTCTCTCTTAAGCTTTGCCATCTTGGGGTTTAGCATAATTTGTTCATTTCTTCCTTCTTGTAGAAATATTCTGCCTTCTTGTAATAGTCATTCCTCCTCTTTCAGGGTATTCTAACTGTATGGGAGTGATAAGGAATGATGAAGAGGGATTGGATGATGATGCTAGGGCTCAAAGGGAGTAGTGTAGGTTTGTGAAAATGGAGAGGATGCTTTGTTTTTTTTTCAAGAATGAAATGGGATGGATGAATGATGAATAGATAGTGAATATGAAGTGGATGGAGGGCTTGGAGTGCTGTGGTGACTTGGCCTTTGCAAAAATTTCTTCTTTTAAATGTTGTCCTCATTCCTTGAAATCATCACCCTTCATAATTTGAATTTTCAACATTGCATGAGTGAAGGAGTGAGCTACAATTAACTAGTTGAAGGTGGCTGAGACTACTGACCCATCCTTAGCTTATAAAACCTCATCTCTCATGTATTGACAACAAATTTCTAACTATAATATGCTCAAGAGAAGAGGGAAAGAATATTTCATACCTGTACCTACCTGATGGTTGTTGGAGAGACTTGCATGTTGTTGCTAAGCTCTGAAGGAGCCTCCTTGACCTCTAGATCTCCATGCTGAAGTTGACTGCAAATATCTAGCTACTTCATCATCATATCCCCTCAATTTTTCAAAGAAACCCATCCAATTGTGCCTTGTGAATATCTCTAGTATAGGAGGGTGTTGATGAATCCTCACTGTGTTGATGGGTTCCCCCTCCTTATCACTGCTTGATAAAGCCAAACTCTGTTTTTCCCTTTTAAAACTGCTCACTACCAATCCTGTAGGTACTGTTCTGTATCCTGTAGGATCTTCTATAGGATCTTGTAGGTTTTCAGGACAATGACTTGTTTTGTCCATATCTCCCAAACAATAGAATGGATTGACCTAAAACTTTCTGATAATGCTTCCATCATCATTATGCACCTCCCCATAAAAAGAATTTGGTCTATGGATGCATGGATCTTGAGAAAATCTAAAAATGGATGAAGGTGATGGAGGCCAATTTCTTGGAAACTGTGTACTAGAATTTGCTAAAATTCCTTGGGCATGCTACCATAATCCATATGCATATCCCCATGAAACAACTTTTTAAATGGATGCACAAATATCGAGAAAATGAAAAAGTGGCTGTAGGTGATAGAGGTAGACTTATCGAAAATCGTGCACTGGAATTTGCTAAAATTGGTTGAGCATGTTACCATCATCCATATGCATCTCCCCCTGAAACATATTAGCAAATGGATGCATGGTTTTCAAGTTATGGCAAAAACAAGTTTTTGCTCTATGTATTTTTGTATCCTATAGTAAAAGAGAGCATACTGTAGTCTTTTAGGACAACAAACAAACTAAATGGTAGAAGCTTGAGAATGATGGGTGGATGGTGAAAATAGATGAGGGTGATGGATTGGCATGGCCTTGACCTTGTTGGAGCATTTGAGCAAAGGAATAGAAAGTCAAAATTTGACTTCTTTTGACTAGGCTTGACCAATTTTTCTTTTGGTACCAACTTGTTTTTGTTGCTTGCAAATGTTGGAAAGTACATGCATCCATCAGAGAGATACATGAAGCAAAGATTTTTTTTTTTCTTCTAGGCCTACTAGCCACCTCAAGGAGGTTTTCAACTAGTAGGTTTGCCTAGGCGCCTCAAAGGAGGTTTTCACCTAGGATCTTTTCTTTTTTCCTCTTTTTTTCTTTTTTCGCAACCCATTGACCACCTCATGGAGGTTTTCAATCAATGAGCCAACCTAAGGCGCCTCCAAGGAGGCTTTCACTTGAGATTTTTATTTTTTTCTCTTATTTTTCATTTTTTTTTATACCCTACCCTACTTGAAGGACAAAATCACTTTCAAGTATAAGAATACTTCCAATGGAGCTATGTGCACATCAAGATGACAGTCAAACTGATGTGTAGGTTGCAATATATGATTTGACATGTACCTAGATCTCAGAGACCAAATGATTTGATTTTGAAAGGATCAAGCATAGTTGAACAAGAGAGTGAGGCTGTAACTTAGTGACTGTCTAGAACCAAACCTAAATATAACTTTCATGCCCTTGGTTTGATTTCTTATTTGGATCATTCTTCATGTCTTCTTCTACTATGACCTTCAAATCTTCCTCTTTTTGCTAATTGTTCTCTTGAATACATGGAGGATTTGATGGTAACCATGAGGGAGCTCTCTCGATCCCTGATTTTGATGTCTTCTCTTTATCAAGTGCAGCCCATGATTATGTAGTCTTCTCATTTGAATCTTCTACTTCTGGATGTGGTCCTTCAACGATATCAAGATAATCTAGTTTTTTCAATACTCTTTCTAAGATATGGTGAATACCATTGATCTCAAGAGGAGATGTTGGGAAGTGTTGTACCTCAGCATTGTAAGTGGGCTGAGCTACTTCAATGTGTGGGTTTGGAAATGGCGGTACAGGTAGTTTAGTGGGAGTGGATATCTGAGATGGATGTGGTTGGGGTTGTAGTTGTGGTGGAGGTGAATGGTAAAAATAACATGGAGTTGGGTATGGAGGATATTGAGGATATTGTGGATGGCTCCCACAAGTTCCTTGCCAACCTTGTTGCCAAGATTGGTTTTGGGGTTGAGATGGCCAATGTTTCCAAGGAAAAGATGTGTTCCAATTACTTTGAGGTGGATATGCATAAGCTTGAAATTTTGAATTAGGCTCTTGCATCATATCAGGCTAAATATGTTGCCACGGTCGTCTTGGAGCTACATATCATTGCTGCATTGGCAATTGACTTGCTCCATTGTCCTCTTGGTGAAATTCCTTCAACCTTGGTAATAAGGAGAAAAATTTAACATCAGGTGATTCTGCATGGACGACACAAACATATTCTTTTTGCTCATTTTGTATTCTTAACATTTCTACTTGTTTGGTTAGATTTTTAAGAATTTCTGTTTTAAAGTCATCAAACAAATTTCCAAGTTTAGCTTGACTTACCGATCTTGATGCTGATTGACTTACTCTTGCCTTTCCTCTTGATATGTGTTTGCATGTTTCACAAATTTCTTCAAATGATAATTGATATACATCACCTCTAATCATGAAATCAAGAATATCAATCCACTTATCCCTAATTATTCTGAGTAAGAGGGTTTTTAGTGTGTCGGATCCTAAATGATGTAGTTTTCCTCTCTTAACATTGTACATGAACCTCTCTATTATATCCTCAAGGCTCTCATATCCTCTTTGATTCATTCTAAAGATTTATTCTTTAAGATCATGATCTTTATATTTTTCTATAAATATATTTTTTCATATCATTCCATGATCTTATTGAATTAGTCCCTAAACTCATGAACCATTTTAGATCTCTATCCTTCAATGTTTCCAGAAACAATCTCAGTTTTTGAGTTTTTAATAAGTAACCATAAGATCTAAAAACAATCTCAAATTCAAAGAGAAAGGTTTCCAGATCCTCTGATCTTAGACCGTGAAATTTTGGAACAAAAGATGGAGGGATGTTCTTCATGTGCACACTACCATCAATATCTTGAATGAGAAATTTGAGAAGATCTTCCTCATTGTCATCATCTCCATCCATTTATTCTACATTCTTTTCCATCTATTCTTCTTCTACCTACAAAAGTGGATGGTGATGTGGCTCTTATTGCACCAAATGATCAAATGGGGGGTGGGTTGGTGTTGGAGATTTTTTTTGTTTTTATGGTTGAATGAAAACTATAATGCAAAGCAGTTTTCTACTTTTGAAATTAAATATTCCTAATGACTTTTTTTTTTGTTTTTTTTGCAAAGTAAAAAGAAATGAATCAACTAGGGAAGAAAACAATGCATACTTTGACACCTTCCTGACAACGGTGCCAAAAAGTGATGAGCCTCGGTTTCGCAACAAACCCAGGGTTTGTACAAACTTAAGAGGTATCGACACTATATGTGCGACATACAATGTGTCCTTCCTTTGTTGTCATGATGTAATAGAGTTCATGTACTAAAGCCAAATCCTAAACTAATTGTAGAGAATGAAATGTTCAAAATGGAACCTTAACCTATTGCAAGAAAGAAAGTATAAGGAAAGAGATTGAAATCAAATGCTAAAACACACCATTTTCTAACTAACTACTAAGAGGCTTTGCTTCAAAAGAATGCTAAGTTAACATGTATGCAATCCTAATGTCTTAAGCATGCAGATTCAAACCATCCAACCTTCTACTGCTATGCATGTAAATGAATAAAATAAATCTGTTTTTCTTTTTGTCTTTTTTCACGTGAGAGTGTGAAAGATAATCTCTTTTGGTGATGTGACAGGTGGCTTGGAGATGATGTTGAATCGTTAGAAGGCTTGAGAGACAAGTAGGGACCCTTTGTTAGCTTCCTAAAGGATTTTTCCTCAATTCGGCCTCAAAATAGGATTTCCTATAGGATGTTACAGGATTTCCTACAGGATCCCCTAGAAACCTATAGGATACAACTTAAAGAAAAAGGATGGATGTTGAAGGTGATGGAAATCTTGGGGAAGGTGGTTGGTGGATGGAATGAGGCAAGGGAGTGCCTAGGACCACTTCAGAACTCAAAACCAAAGTTGGGAGATGGCTGGATTTTCTCAAAAATCTTGGAGAAGTTTCCTTGTGAAATGATGAAATTGGTGAGGGTTTAGTGAAAGAAAGTGAGGACCATGGGTGGATGAAGTTGGGATGAGGTTGTTGATCATGAAATCTCTATGTACTGCTGAAACTCCTGCATTGCATCAACCATTGACATTTATCCATAAATCATGTAAACAAGAAGGATTTCAATTAACTAAGGAAAACATAATTTCATGAGCTAGCTGCCTATTTCATGCATGGAAAAAACTTGCAGAATGATATAAAACATTGATGAGATCTAATGTAAGAATGAAGATAGAAGAAATGGAAATCAAATCCTACTCTTGAAAACTAGCAAAATGCTGACCTAAGTGTGGAGCAAGAGGGTTAAAATGGTCTTGATGGCATGGAGGTCAAGTAGAGGCCTAATCCCAGCTTCAATGATGATTTTTCTCAATTCAGGCTCAAAATAGGCTTTCCTACAGGATGCTATAGTGATTTACTACAAGATGTACAAATTTACTATAATTCATCGAATGACCAAGAAAATCAAATCCAAATTGGATGGGACAAATTTTTTTATTAACTAGGATGTCTTAGGTCCCCATTCCAAGTGGAATTACTAAAAAAGACATCTGTTAACCCATGCTAAAAAATAGAAAAAACATTACTAGTCGAAAATCTAGAAATTCGAGAACTAGTGAGCTAGTAAATCTAAAAAATGCCTAACCTAATCAAGTGCAAATTCAATGGGGTGATTTTTATTATGAACTATAATTTTTTTGTGATCTAATGCAAGTGGAACCAACTCAATTGAAACTCATTAGCATGCTCTAAAAAATAACATAAATTTACTGTTCTTTGCCACAAAGGAGTTCCAGAAATCTAGATTTGGGAATAAGAAGACTAATCCAAGAAACTCAATGATTACTATGAAGTTCCAAAGCTTTTCCAAGGATAAAATAATGCTTGTGATTCTGAAAAAGAACTTACATTAACCATTTAACTCAATCCTACAAAAATAAATCATTAATACTAAATGCAGAAGTAGAAAGAAATAAAAACAAGAGATGCATGTGAATAGGAAGTGAAAAGAAGGAAAGAAAATGATACAAAAGGGCTTTGAGGATCCTGGGATGGAAAAGCCCAAGGAAACTTAGAGACCTATGGAAGAGAACTAGATTTAGAAGCTGAACATGACACTAGTCTTCATTATTTTCATCAATACAATTACGTCCCTGCAGGAAAATACAATGGAGTTGCAGAAATACGAATTATCTCCACAAGAACACTAATATAAATCTATCCATAGAGTAAAATTCGACTTGGTACTTATAAAAAATGATTAGGAATCATTCCCCATGAATGGAGGAAGCTTTCCCCACCAAAATCCCTTGATTAGTGGATCTGGTCCTCAATACTAGGAATTTGTGTTAAATGGCAGGGAACACATTCCTAGATTTTCTCAATCATTGGAGTTCCACAATTTGTGCCATGAAAATTTGACTTGGTACTCATACAAAATGATTAGGAATCATTCCCCATGAATGGAGGAAGCTTTCCCCTTCAAAATCCCTTGATTAGTGGATTTGGTCCCCAATACTACGAATCTACATTAAATGGTAGGGAACACATTCCTAGATTTTCTCAATAATTAGAGTTCCACAATCTGTGCCATAATTCCATAATACCTTGTTGATTTATTATTTATTATTTATCTTCTTGTAGTAGGGAACAAGTCACTAAATTATCTCCTCCAAATCTTCATAATTGTCAGGCCAGGGTAACTCCAGAATGGGCAGAAGAAATTGATTGATTATTTCATTAGACAACTATTGTTTATATACATAAAATGGACGGATCAGTTCATCTTCTTGATGACTGTTCACATTCCAGGTTACCCAACCGTTGAAGATTAGGTGTGAACATTCCCCCCCTTAATCTGAAGGGATGTTGGTGAGTCCAAGCATCGTTCTGAATCTTTCAAGCTTTTCTCTTCCAAGCGCTTTGGTGAAGATGTCTGCAATTTGCTCATTTGTGGAACAATGACGGAGATGGATTGTTTTGGCCTCAACATGATGTCGGATCAGATGATATTTAGTATTGATGTGCTTAGTACGATCATGGAACTTTGGGTTCTTGGCCAACGTTATTGCAGAGGTGTTATCAATCATGAGTGGAGTTGATTGTACTTGTTTTACCTGCAAATCTTCAAGAATTTTCCTGAGCCACACAATTTCTTTCGTTGCTTCAGCTGCTGCCACGTATTCTGCTTTTGTTGTGGAATCTGCTGGAACTGATTGTTTGCGTGATCTCTAGGAGACAACTCCTTATCCAAGACTCATAGCATATCCTGAAGTAGATACCCCAGTTTCTTTGTCTCCATCGAAGTCTGAATCAGAGTATCCAATCAAGCTGAAGTCGTCCACCTGTGTATACTTGATTCCAAGGTCTTGAGTTCCCTTCAAGTACCTTAGAACTCTTTTTGCAGCAGACCAGTGTCCCTCACAAGGCTTTTGCATAAATCTGGAGAGGATTCCAACAGCAAATGAAATGTCTGGTCTGGTAGTAGTGAGGTAGATGAGACTTCCTACAAGCTGTCTATACTTTGTTGCATCCTCAAATTCCTTTCCTTCAATAGATGTGAGCTTCAAGTTTTGTTCCATTGGAGTAGAAAGAGGATTGCACTCTGTCATGCCAAATCTGTTTAACAAATCTCCAATGTATTTCTTTTGAGAAAGAAATATGGATTTTGGATGTTGGGTTACTTCAATGCCAAGATAGTAATGAACATAGCCCAAATCAGTCATTTCAAAACTTTTTCCTAATTCTTTCTTTATGGATGCAATATAGCTTTCATTGTTCCCTGTCATTAAGAGATCATCTACATATACCACAAGATATACAACTGTTTTTCCAACTTTCTTGACAAATAAAGTTGCATCATCAAGATCAAAATGTTTGAAGTTGAGTTTCAGAAGATGCTCAGTTTGTTTTTCATACCAGGCTCGTGGTGCTTGTTTGAGGCCATACAAGGACTTCACAAGTTTGCATACTTTGTGTTCATGTCCTTTCATAGCAAATCCTTCAGGCTGGGACATAAAAACATTCTCTTTTAGATCTCCATTCAAGAATGCAGTTTTTACATCCATTTGATGGACTTTCCAACCGTTCTGAGCAGCTAGTGCAAAAAGTGTCCGGATGGTGGCCCATTTTGCTGTGGGGGAAAAAGTTTCCTCATAATCGACCCCTTCCTTCTGTGCAAAACCTTTTGCCACAAGCCTAGCTTTGTGCTTGTCAAGTGAGCCATCAGCTTTGTACTTGTTCTTGTAGACCCACTTGCAGCCAATTGGTTTGGTTCCAAATGGAGGATCAACCAGCTTCCAAGTGCCATTCTTTATGAGGGCATCATACTCCTTCTGCATCGCTTCTTTCCATTCATCATGAGAAGCAGCTTCTTTAAAGGAAGTTGGTTCAAAATCTGTAGACAAGTTCAATTCACAATCATAAGTAACATCCATATCAACAGGTGAATTAGAGTTATCTACATCACCTCCATCTTGTCGGTTTGTATTTCTGGTTCCTGTTTTTCCAATTTCATCAGGATGAACACTTTCAAGTGTCTTTGTCAGCCACTTTGGGGGACCTTTCTGAGATGGTCCAGGCTGCTCTGTTGATTGAGTTGGGACTGAATCAAGATTGAGTCTCCCAATTCTATCAATTACATCACTTAAAGCATCATCCGTTGTTGGAGTTTCATGCAGGGGAGATTGTTCTTCAGAAGAAGATTCCACATGTTGCTCTAGTATAGGAATCCCCCCTTCAAGATGTGGAATCTGATTATCAAATTCTTGAAATGATTTCGTTTTTGCGAATTTATCCAAGCGATCAAGTTGCCGCTCAACAACACTGTCAGATTTGGATGATTCAAGAAAAATGACATCTCTAGATACAACAAACTTTTTATGTACTTCGTCATAGAGACGGTATGCTTTAGAGGTGTTTGAATATCCCAGGAAGATACACTTACGACTTCTAGCACCAAGTTTGTTTCTATGTACCTTTGGTATTAAAGCATAACAGGTGGAACCAAAAATCCTGAGATGTTTTACCGAAGGAACATGTCCATACCACAATTCATAAGGAGTCTTGTTTCTTATAGCACTAGATGGACATCTATTCTTTATATATGCAGCACATAGAATAGCATTAGCCCAAAACATTATCTTTACATTTTTGAAGAAAATCATGGATCGTACCATATTCAAAATTGTTCTATTCATTCTTTCTGCTACACCATTCTGTTGGGGATTATAAGGTACAGTTGTTTGATGTTTGATCCCATGTTGGCGAAGATAGTTTCAAATTCATTTGATGTATATTCTTTTCCATTATCAGTGTGAATAGACCCAATATGAGATTGTGCATCATTTTCAATCCACTTATGAAAATTCTTGAATGTTTGAAAAGCATCAGATTTGTTCTTCAATAAATAAACCCAACACATTCTGGTGTAATCATCAATAAATGTCATGATATATTTATTTCCATTTGCAGAAGGAACAGGCATTGGACCACATAAATCTGAATGAATGAGTTCAAGCTTCCTATGTGCTCTTGAATGTGAATCATGAAAAGACTGTTTGCTATGCTTTCCTAGAATGCAAGCATCACATTGCTTATGTTTTCTAGGAATTGTAGGCAAACCAACAACACCATTTTTCTTCAACAAGCAGAGACTATCATAGTTTAAATGTCCAAATCTAGCATGCCATAATAAACTTGACGGAAGTGTACCTTCTTCATGATGAGAAATATATGAGAAATGTTGTGCATGAGCAGAGGTTCCTTGCAGTTTAAGAAGTCTTTCTTCTTCTATACCCCTCATGACAAGTGAGTGGTCAGATGCCTTTCTTACCTCAAGCTTTCCATCAAACATATGAATGGAGTGACCTTGCTGGCGGATGTGGACCAGGGACAACAAGTTTCTCTTGAGTTGTGGGAGATATAGAACATGATCCAGAAGAAAGTCTGGAAGACCAGGCAGTTTAAGCCTGATTGTGCGAAGCCCTGATGGCTTGATTTTTGACTGATCTGCAAAGTATACTGCTCCATCAACATTGTCAGTGAAATATTCAAAAAAATCTTTCCTATGAGTCATATGACAGGTTGCTCCTGAATCAAGCAACCAATCATTTTTCGAAGAAGCAAGTGAAGCATTAAACAAATCTTCATTTACTCCAATGTTACATTGTGCCTCAATATAGTGAGCGGATTCAGGTGCTTTACCTTTGTCTGTGTCATCAGTTTTACCTTTCTGCTGGTTTCTTCTCTGCTCAATTTTGTCCCATGGTAGCATGCATGTAGAAGCATCATGTGATCCATTTCGTTTGCAGCGAATGCAATGCAGATCTACCTTTTCTCCTTGAGAATGTCTGCCCCCCTGCCTCTGAAGTATCTTCCTCTTCCTCTTCGTCCACCTCTTCCTCTTGTAGAATCTTGAGCAGGATGCTTTTCTTTATGAGCAAGGCAAACAGTCTCTTCAGAAGATTCAGGGACTGTCTTCTTTCCAAAGGCTTTCTCTCTTTCAGCAAACTCTTTCACAAGAGAGTCAAAGGTTATATCTTTAAGATTTCCATTTGCTTGTAATGACTCAAGATAATTGGAGTAGGTAAAATAGAGTGATTTGAGAAAGGCAATAAGAGAGATATCCAGCTCAACCTTAGTGGATTTAATATCATGCATTATAGACTTTATTTCAGATGCAAGAGCAAGAGGATCATTATTTTTTAGTTCAAGAGTGAAGAGTTTAATCATGAGATGAACAACTTCAAGTGCAGAATGTGTATCATAGAGTTCTTTCAGCTTTTGTAAAGCTTCAAAGGTAGTGGAATAGGATGAAATATGATGACTTACTTCTTCATTTACAGATGCTGCGATCAATGCATAGGCTTTGCTGTTCTTGTTTTCCCAAATGATAAGTTCTTTATCTGATGTAGGCTGCACAGGGTCTTTGTCTTCTTCTCCGACACACACTCCCTTCCACAACTCATTGTAGATGATGGTGTGTTTTACCATCCGGGACCATTCAGGATAGTTCTCCTTGCCAGTGAGAACTATTCCTACCATAGAAATGATTGAATGCATTCTGTAAAAGAATGTCTCTGCTAAAAAAAAACTTCTGTTGATAAAAAAAACTTCTGCTGAAAAAATCCTTATGCCACAGCCTTATGCACTTTATTTTCTTCTAACGTTTGATAGAAGCATCAACATTTCTTATATCACTGCAATATTACTATGTTTTGAAAAATGCGCAATGGATCACTTCAATATATCACTTCATTCTATTAATATATCACTTCAATATATCAATATATTATGCAATTGAAAAAAATGCGCAAGGGATATATCACTTCAATATATATATCAATGCAAAACGCATAAGGGATATATTACTTCAATATATATCAATGCAAAACTATTATGAAAGCAGCGCAATATGTAAAACTTTTGAATGATACTGCGCGTTTTAATCTTCACAGTCTTCACTGTTACAGCACATTGAGTCTCTTGAGTCTCTGGCTGGGGATCGCATCAAATCAGGCAACTACCACCACTGAAGCTTATAAAAAAATAGCCATAGATTCGTTACATTAGGCACTAAAACAATACCAAACAATGATTCAAAAACTGCTCCAACGTGCTCTCTTAATACCGCTGCGATTGCTCCTTTGTCTGGACGAAAGTTTTGAGGGCTCTGGGCTCTTCAACAGGCGGCAGTCTTCGCATCCAAGGCAGAGGCACTTAAGCAACAGCAGAAGAGTTGGGAGATGCTACCTAAGCGAACTCTGCGAGCGTCCAGAAGCGCAACGAGTGGGGAATTTGATGGCTTCTCTGTCACCACAAACCATAAATCCCAAAGAGCCAAGAGGTGTGCGCATAAAATAGTATTATCAACAAGGGTACAAGGAATGTGATACATAGATTAAAAGGGAGAGCGTACAAAGGAATAGGATTAGAGCCGGATGGGTAATGTGCTGCTGCGAAGAGGAGTGGATGGTCGTCGTCGGATAAAGATCATGGAAGCCGACGGATCGGTGATGAATGAGAAGAAACCTTCGGCGGGTGTCCCTACAATTACAGGATTCAAAGTGCCACACGGTGGAAGAGGGAACGAAAATATGTGCATCATATGAACAGGGTGATGATCAGAGATTTTACGATGCCATTCTTAGATAGGTTTACCCGTCTCTCCACAGAAATGAACCAAACAATATTTGTGATTGCATTTTCGAAGTTGAATGAGCAACCGGTGAAATCACAAAGCTTGATATTGAACGTATTTGTTTACTGACACCGGGAGGTGTTGAGGATCACCCAGGAATAAAGTTTCTTGGTATAACCAGTCAAGGTATAACCCCCACATTCATGCGCAGAGAATCAACATCATGACAGATGCAGCGCTCAGGGCAGAGCAGCGCTCAGGACTGAGCAGCGCTCAGGACAGAGGCAGGAGTTACAACTATTTTTAGAACCTGGGACCTGTGCTCTGATACCATGTCAGGCCAGGGTAACTCCAGAATGGGCAGAAGAAATTGATTGATTATTTCATTAGACAGCTATTGTTTATATACATAAAATGGATGGATCAGTTCATCTTCTTGATGACTGTTCACGTTCCAGGTTACCCAACCGTTGAAGATTAGGTGTGAACAATAATCTGCCCAATATTCTCATAATATTCCACAAAAATAAATAATATTAGGCACACATATCCAATTATTCATAAACCTTCCTAATGAATATATTAAAGTTAAAAATACATTATCTAATGTAGAAAGAGAGGTTTAATGTGCTGAAGGATGGTCATAAACCTTAATTTATGTTTTAGTTTAGAGGCATGGGCCTTAATTTATGTCTAATTTAGAGGCTCATCAGGAGTTCTTGGGCTTAAGGTGGGCATGGAAACTGATGAAGAGTGCTGTGAACACTTATTGTCAGATGTTGTCCGAATGTAGCTTCAAAGGAGTTATCACATGCCTGTCCAATCATTTTGTCACCCCAGTTTACAAGATGATATTCGAACAGGATCCACATTGCATGTCGAAGGAAACAATGGAGGCACTAATAGACATAGCTAATTGGTATGCCTCATCGTCCGACACCTTCATACGGATCTACAGTGCAGAGAATCCTACGCATTTTCTATCGACATTTTCCTTCGACATACTCGTCATGTCGGAAGTAGCATATCACATCTTAGCAGGATTGACAACTAGGCTGCACCAGAAGAAGAAGGCATTTTGGCCCGCTCTTTTGCTACGCATTGGGTTATACAAGATTCAGAGTTTCAAGCATGCAGATGTCGAAGAAGTTCATATGAAGAAGTATCCATTTGACCTCAGAAGCTACAATCCATATGACCCACATTGTCTTGTCAAAGATCACTACACGAGAGTACAATTCAACTGGATCCACGAGGCATGTCATTGGGCAGAGGAGGACCCATGGAGATATTGTTACAACTCCTCCAGACTCAATGAACCAGTCAGATTCACTGTGGAATGGTTAGCGAAGCAACGTGAAGTAGCATCCTAAAGAGCACTAGAAGTAGCAGCAACAATAGAGGTGAACATACTAGTGCGCGACAAGGGCAAGAGGAAGATTGTCAATCACATGGAGGAAGAGAAAAGCTGCAAGTTTCGAGCATATCCACTTGTGGAGAAAGCAACTATGGCTATAGAGGCGAAGAGGAAACAACGCAATAAGAGAAACGTGCAAAGGCAGAGAGAGAAATGGAGAATGGAGGAAACAGAGAAGGAGTTGCATGAGTTGAAGGAGAAAATCTAGAAGGAACAGGAGTTGTGCAGACAAGAGAAGGAAGCACAACAAGAACATGTACAATAGGGGGTGGAACTTGTGCAGATGGATGAAACAATGCCCGTATAAGTAGTGGACTCATCAGAATAGCTGGCATTAGGCAAACAAGGTGAACCATCACAGGAGCAGGACTTTGCTCAAGAGATAGAGAGAGCACTTGAAAAATGGATAAGGATATGGAGCGATAGGAGTTAGAGAAAGACATCGATCTCATGCCTCACCACCAAGAGGTCTACCCACTAGCTTCACCGTATCCAGAAGACAAGCAAGTCCCAAGCGACCAAGAAGACACTGATATCCTTGGAGATCAACTGGAAGGAGAGATGCGCAACATCTCATCCAGTGAGTCTCAACATAGAGTTGTGCAGTCTCGCAGAGTGTCAACTCCGGAAGATCATACATCTTCTATGTAGTATGAGGAATGAGTGATCATGTTTGACATGCACAAACATCCAGCATCATTGTCTGATGCTACTAGAGCATATGCCGAAGCCACTAGATCAAGTGCTCACTTTCCGATAGATGAGAACGAGTGAATGGCTAAGGAGCTACATACAACCAAGCAAGGAGGAGAATTGATTGCAGCATCTACTTGGGAAGAATTGAAGAAGGCAATACTAGATGAAGTATTGTCCCTTGAAACAGTCATGTGGGTGTTGTATTCCAAGTTTGGTAACGTGCTTAAGGAAATCATCCATCTCAATGAATGGAAATAGTGATGTGCTAGAAGAGCACATATCTTGTCGAACGTGCATGCTACTGTTGATTACATGAAAAAATGGACGATGAGATACAAGGGAGCCCCGCTTCACTTGCCTAAGATGATGAAGCCCAGAGTAGTCGAGCTGAAGGCACACATCCAGAGTCAGATCCAGAACTAAGAAGAGCTCTTGCAAGTCATCACTAGTCTACAGGCTTCCCATGCACATGTATTCAAGAGTATGGATGTTGTGGTGCATGGACATGCGATCCCATCTATTGGGATTCTCACCTAGGCAAAGACAAAGGCACATGTCTGACTAGAGCTTGACTCGTACTTTGACGAGTTGATATGCATAGCCACCAACCTAGACTTCTTAATCAGTGCAGACACCATGCACAAGTATGTTGCTGGTCTTGCCACGCTGAAGACAATGATGCGCATGCTTTCAGATAAGTTGGACAAAGGATCCCATGCAATGTACTGGGATGCTATGGAGGCAAGAGTTAGGTTCCAGAAAGATGTCACCTTGGAGTACACGAACACCATCGTAGAATATTGATCTTGGCATCAGTTCGCTACTGTCAATCATCATGAGGATGTCGAAGAGTTGGACTTCCCACGATTGTCCGAGTCATAGTGATGTCTTGCATGGCTTGCTCAAGCCATTTTTTCTCACATGGGTACATGTGCATTGTAATGTAACGTCTTGTCAAGTGTATGTTCAAGTGTCGATAGTTGGATGTAGCAGTCATATAGTAGATGAAGAGCCATGAGAATAGATGAACTGTCACAAAGGGGAATGTCAAGGTTCACCCCACCCTTTGCTATAAATAGTCCCTCATAACTCATTGTAAAGGATTTTGGTCAGCCAAGCTTCGATAGGAGTATCTTAGAGAAATATTGGACATTATTGTAATGCACCTTGGCCTCTCCACTGCGCAGAGCTAGTATATCTCTTTGGAGGAGCAAGCGATTGTGGCTGTAACGTTCCACTATTGGAACTAGTGGCTGGACATGGATGTATTGTATGACTAGAATTTACACTTCGTAATATAACATAACCAACACATTATATGCATATGTTGTATTGTATTTTATGCTATTTGGTTTACTCTAAATGATATATGTATTTGTTTTCTTACGCATGAATTTATGGACTATTTTGTATAAGTATGTATGAATATTTCTGAAATGTGTTGTTGGTTTTGTTAGGGCTCAGTAACTTTCCCAAGGTTAAAGAAAGAAATCACCAAGGTAACCACAAAACACTTTTGGAGATCAGGACCTAGCCTTCCTAATCTCAGAGAAGGCTCTCTCTTTATGATTTAACTTTGTTTTAGTTAATTAATTTTAGGCTAGTTATGTTTTCACTTGGGTTTTGGTTTGAATTTGGATGGTGGGATCACTTACTTAGGTGAACAGAGGTTTTCTTTTACCATTGGGCTATGGAGTCAAAATTTAGACAAACTGGATTGGATCAAGCTTTAAAAGGTAGTGTCTACAGAGCAAGATAGGTGAGTTTTTACAGATCTCAGAGGCTAAATGGTGAAGTGGCTTATGATCAAATCCAGGGAGAAATTAAGGGTTCCCTAGGCCGAATTATGGAAGGAATGAAAGAGGTCAACCATGATTGGAGAGCAATTAAGGGTTCTTAGATCCGGGTATTAGAGGAAAACATAAAAGTGACTAACTGTGGAAAACAGAGTGTACTTAAATAAGTTTTGAGTTATATTTCCAGTTAATACATTCAAATTTGGAATTACAATTAAGTTTATGAAAACATAAGAATGTAACAAAATCACATAAAGAAGATACTTCTCTACAAATAGCTCATATCATGAATCCTGCAGTGAAATGCTTTTATTACTTGCTCCACTCTGTTGACTTGAAATTGGTACAATGACCCTTAGGTTCAAGATAAAAATAACTCTACAAATGTATAGTAATCCACCCTAAATACTTCAAACCGTGAAGTATTTATACAAAAGGAATTTAAAAAATATCTCAAACAATCTAGGAAAAGGAAATATCTTCATGCAAGAAGATAGAGACAGATATTGAACTGTTGTTTGTTGTCCTTGTTATTAAGGTTCTGTTGGCTGTAGTCTTTGATTTTTATCCCTTTAAGCTGCTAGTCTATTTGGTATTCACGCTGGATGTTCTATTTTACTTTAACCTTTCATCTGATACTCTTTGATCTGATACACTTTGACTCTGCTGACCTGTCAATATCCTTTTACTATGCTCTTTTACTTTTTACTGTACACTTATATTTTTACTGTGCATTTACTACAATAAATCATTTAGTTTTTCCCATGTCTCCTCATCTGGTAATTGGATATTGAGCATCTTTCTGTATATTTCGTCTGCCTCTGTGTATTTGGAAAAAGTAGGCTTATTGATAAAAATGTGTTTTACCTCATGCTGGAGGTAAAACAAGTTTTCAAAAGTTTGGTATAATACTTTGCCTGTTGGTATGCCGCTCATGGATGCAATTTTTACCTGATCTTTGGCCACTTCCCTGATCTTGTTATTGTAATCCTCCCATGGCATTAACTTATCATTTATAACTAAGGGATTAGGTAACCTTTTGCCTCAAAAGTTTGAACTTACCCATGAACTTGTCAATGGATAGTTGCATGGTTTGACACTTATCCTCCAAATTTATCATTAAATTCCTCTTCGGAGGACTCTTTTAACTTCCAAATTTTTACCTGTCTTGTTAGGTATCTCTAACTCCTGTAGCTCATACTTGTTCTTGGAGTTGATGAAGTGGATGATTCTTACGGCTTTCTCTAGCATGTCTCCAAGTTCTTCTTTGACTCTCAAATGGCTTCTGTAGCCTGCTTTATCAACTCAACTTGATCAAAAATAACCTGGATGGATGGCCAAATATCATTGACAAAGTCAATGTTATTGGCCCATAGTTTCTCCTTAGCCTTACCTATAGGTTCACTCAGTGTTAGTTCTTTCTATAGGCTTTTGATTCTTTCTGTCATCCTTGTGGCCTTCTGTTGTTCTTCTTTGTGCATGATTTGGGCCAATTTGTAATCTGTTTCTAGGCTGGTGACTTTCTCCTTAAGTCTGTTCATCTCAGTGGTCTGAATGGACATTTCTTCCATTGCTTCGACCAACCTATTTGATTCATCACTTGTTGAGCCTATTGCTGTAGATCCTGTTGCTAATGTAGTTGGTGTAGATACAGGTAGTGTTGTGGCCATTGGACCAGTGGGGGCCAAGGACTCTGCCAATGTAGAAGGCACAACTGTGGTAACTATTGGAATGACAGTTGCAGGAGCATGATCAAGACTAGTTTGTTTAAGCTAAATCAAGCTATCTAATTCTTTCTCCATATCCTTCAACTAACCATTCAGTTGCAGCACTAGGTCCATCATCTCTTCATGATTGTTCTGACTTTCCAGGACCTCCTTTGTCTATGGGTGCTGTAAATGAGGCAGCTTAAGCTGTTTCTTGAGGGCTGCTATGTCCTCATTCTTCTTCTTGATTAATTTCTCTGTGGCCTTAATATCACTTGGGTTATGGCCTAGTTCAATGACCAAGTCCTCCAAGGACTTTATTCTGTTGTCTTTGGCCTGTGAGGAGGCCTTCTCCAATTTGTATTGGGCTGTCACATTATCCAATGAATCTTGCAGCTCATGGACAACTGTGGCTTTTCCAGTGAGGGTGGAGTAAATAATTTCTCCAGCATGCTTATGGAACTCTATCTAATCAATGGCATGAACATCCTTGGCCAACACCTCAAAATTTGTCTTCTTGTAGTCTGCCGATGTCTTTGGTTACTGTACAGTGGGTTGAAAAAATGATACCTGCATCTTCCCTGCTTTGATGTCAAAGGCTGACATCAATCTGGTCTGGTTTGGTGGTGTAAGATTGAGGTATTGGGCATATGTCTTTGCCTTCAACTTCTCATTCCTCATCTCTATCCCTTTGAATCTAACTTTGACATCCTTTTCCATGTGAGCTGGCCTGACAAAGGAAGAAACCTCCACATTCTATTGTCTCTCTATCATTTGTGTGTTGGAGGTTGATGGCTGCTGTGTTTCACTTGATGCAGTTGTTTCTTTACTTCTCTGCCCCATTTCCTCAGTGTCAATTATTTCCTCTGAAGCAATGTTCTCCTCCTGTTCAGACACAGGATTCAACTTGGGCCTCTTTCTTAGTTTAAATAGCTCATCAGTAGTCTCCATGGCAGAGCTGGATGCCTCCTCCTTGTTCCTCTTAGGATTCTTCTCCTCATTGGCTGGGGTCTGAAGGACAGGAGGAATGTTCATTGGCTCCCCTTGTTCTAGAACCTGCAGGAAAGAGCTATGGTCAAATTGTCTTTCAAGATCAATCAATGTGTTCTCTACATCCACAATTGTGGTGTCCATATCAATCAATGTGTTCTCCACCCACTCATCTTGGTTAGCAAACTGTTCAATGTCAGGTCTTGGGTGGTGGATGTATGGTGCCAACTTGACCTTGAGTCTAAGTTTATTTATAACCCCATGAGGGTCATACTGCCACATGAAGCTATTGCTGAATTTCATCTGTTGTAGTAACATGTCGGCCTCTGGTCCAACTTCTCTATTGTTACAAATGAATGGGCCCAATTGGTTTTTCACCTTGAACTGTGTTTTCTTCTTAGCAGAAAGAAAGTGGACCTCATCTGAGTGGATGATTTGTCTGAAGTACTCAAGTGCAAATATCCTCATAGGGAGGTATTTGGGCAACTTATAGGGGGCTAGCTCACAACCATAAACTCTGATCTCAGTGTGGTTCTGGTAAAGGTACCAATCTCCCACCTTGTTGTTCTTAGCCAATTGCAACACCCTCTTGATGTCTTGGCTGATCCTTGGCTGAGTGTTAGAAGTCAGCATGTTCATGACTAGGTATACAAAGGAGTCTATGAAGTCTTTGTAGGTGAATGCTGTGGAAAACTTCTGGACAAAGGGTGTCCACTAGACCATTGATCTCTCCTTTCCCTTGGTGTCCAATTTTTGGATGCTCATAGGGAAATTGTCTATTTGGTAATACAAAAACATAGAAAACAACATTGAAGAGTATTTGGAAACTCTTTCATTGGGAAGTTTGGTGAATTGTTCATGAATTTTGTTTGCAATGAACTGAGCATAATCATACATGACAGCAGGAGGCTTGCCTAGAGTGAAAATGGACAGGAAGGCCAGGATGACCTCATCCACATGCCCATCTGAAGTGTATCCTAGGATGCATGAGAGCATGGTGATTATGTGCCTGCCAGTCTATGAGAAAATGGTGGAAGCATAGGGTGGGGTGTCTGTAGGAGTATGGTGGTCTTAAATGATGAAATTGTGGAAGATTTGATTTATCTTGATAGGGTCTAATGTGATGTACATGTCCAACAGGTCTCCAATGGATAGAGGGGTCTGATTAGGGCTAGATTGGATTTGTAGCATCTGGTTGATTGACTCAGGTGTGATGGTAAATAGAAAATCCTAGTTTGGGGCAATTATATCCCTTTGGCTAGGGTTGTAACATGCATGAAAAAAATGTACAATATCTGGGAATGGGTGAACTTTTAGGAATATTTATTTGGGCAAACTGGATTCCCAAAGGTAGATGTCATCAACATGGTCTAGAAACCTGTACTTACTCCAACAGTGGAGCTTCAGAAGGTGGGTTGGAGTTGCAATGTCTTTCATTTGGAAATCCTTGTCTGCTAGGGCTAAGTGGTGAATGTCCATGTGAGGGGTTGACACAGATCTGACATCCAGAGAGGTCTAGGCATCCATCTTTAGGATAAAATGTGGGAATTAGGCTTATACAAGCTGAAGCAATGAGGTCTTGAAAACTCAGGTGCAGTGATAGGGTAATGGCAGTTTGCAAACGAGGGGTTTTGGTATTTAGGGGGAAATACTCTCAATTCAAGGGAAATTAATTAAATTCAATTACTTTAATGTTTGAATTCATTGTACATTTTTGAATTTGAGAGGGTCGTTCTGGTTCTTTATCAAAATACTTGGAATTTGTGGTTCAGGCTACAAACTGGTTTTGATGGCGGCTGCAGAGGGTAATGTGGCTTCAGGTATGCTGTGGATGGCTGAATTGGGCATCTGGGGCATATTCTGAAGGTACTCGGCGGTCGAATTTGGTTGCAGAAGCTCGGGGTTGCGCAGGAAGGCTTAGGAAGCTTTCACAGAGAAAAATGAGTAAAAAGGGTCAAAATGGGGGTCTTTGGCCTTTTAATCGGCAATGGTTAGAAATTGGCGTGGGATTAGTTTAATGAACAGTGAGCGGTTTCGGTGTATGGTGGGGAGGTGGTTTCAGGGGCCATGGCACCGCTTTTGAGCAATGGGTGGTATTTTCCCGAGAGCACGCGATATGAGCAGTATTGCTCAGGCCCCCTTTGGTTATGTGGCAAAGAGTATCATATGAAAGAGTATAAGGTGAAATGTCATAAGTAAAAATGACATCCAGCGTGAAGACCAAATAACCAAGCAGCTTAAAGGGCTGAAAATCAAAGACTATAGCCAGTAGAACCTAAATAACAGGGACATCAAACAACAGTTCAATAGATGTCTCTATCTTCTTGCATGAAGATATTTTCTTTTTCCTAGATTACTTCTCAATACAGTTTGAGATATTTTGTAATAATTTTTGTATAAATACTTCACATTTCAAAGTATTTGGGGTGGATTACTATATATCTGTAGAGTTATTTTGATCTTGAACCTAAGGGTGATTGTACCAATTTCAAGTCAACAGACTGGAGCAAGTAATAAAAGCATTGCACTGCAGGATTCATGAGATGAGCTATTTGCAGAGAAGTATCTTATTTATGTGATTTTGTTACCTTCTTGTGTTTTCATAAAATTAATTGTAATTCCAAATTTGAATGTATTAATTGGAAATATAACTCAGAACTTGTTTAAGTACACTCTGTTTTCCACAGTTAGTCATTTTTATGTTTTCCTTTGATACCCGGATCTGAGAACCCTTAATTTCTCTCCCATCCCAGTTGACCTCTTTCATTCCTTCCATAATCCAACCTAGGGAACCCTTAATTGCTCCCTGGATCCAATTAGAAGCCACTTCACCATTCAGCCTCTGAGATCTGTAAAAATTCACCTATCTTGCCCTGTAGACACTATCTTTTAAAGCTTGATCCAATCCAGTTTGTCTGAATTTTGACTCCATAGCCCAATGGTAAAATCAAACCTCTGTTCATCTAAGTAAGTGATCCCACCATCCAAATTCAAATCAAAACCCAAGTGCAAACATAACTAGCCTAAAATTGATTAACTAAAACAAAGTTAAATCATAAAGAGAGAGCCCTCTCTGAGATTAGGAAGGCTAGGTACTAATCTCCAAAAGTGGTTTGTGGTTACCTTGGTGATTTCTTTCTTTAACCTTGGGAATTTACTGAGCCCTAACAGGTTTAACCATCACTTTGGATTTCTCGCTAACTTGCTTTCCAGCTTGTGACGCATCTTCGCTTGTGTGTTCCCTTCCAAGCCATGTACTATTACAAGTTTCCAAGGGGCACACTCACCTCACCCTCAGTGTGTTAGAACCTCTCATGCACCTTCCTTGACTTATTACAGCTGTCACACCCTTGCTATCAACATGGACATCTTACTTGACTTCGTGTGAAATTATGGTTAATGCATTACCGTACGACCCACTGCTGGGACTCCTACACCAAACAGTCTGAGGTCTAATTGGGACTTCTTACTAGGGAGATCCTCTAACATGTTTCCGGGTCCAGTACCGTCAACAGACTGATAGGATCACCAACAAGAAATCAATTGGCATGTCACCATACAAACTGGTTTATGGAATGTATGCTATTTTTCCATCCTCTTTGCGAGTTCCAGTCATGAAGTTAATTCAAGAATTGCAAGTTGAGCCAAATGACATTCAAACGAGAATTGATCAGATAGCCCAGTTGCAACAATCCAGGGAAGAAATTTATAATAAGGCTCAGGTCATCCATGATAATATAAAAAAAGTTTTTGACAGAAGGACAAAAGCAAATGATTTCACCTTAGGTGATAAAGTCTTAAAGTGGGAGTCTAGAAGAGAAGACAAAGGGAAGCATGGAAAATTTGACAATTTATGGATGGGACCTTATGTCATTTATGCTTTCAGAGGCCACAATGCATTCTTTATCAGAAATTTAGATGGGACAGAATTACCTGGTGGACCTTCCAATGGCAGGATGCTCAAACATTATTTCTTAAGAAATAGAGAATTTTCTATCATTTATCAATGTAAATATCATTGTATTTATTATTTGGATTGGGTGAACTATTAACAGAAGTTAAATCCCACAAAGAAGGCCTTAAGCCTCTATTGATGTGTTACCATAAGTATTGCAACAAAGAAATCAGAGGTGGATATTGCTGAAATAAAACATTCAAGGCTACTGATCAAATGTTCTTGGCACCTCACAGGGAGAGTGCCATCCCCAGCTGGAGCCACTATTAGGGTCCTATAATTTATAGGATCTCAAGGTAATTGAGTATTGTATCTTAGAAATCTTGTTTTGTAAATACTTTCAATCTGCCAATGATTTCCAAATAAAAGAAAAATAGAGTAAAAAATGAAAAGAGGGTATAAATAAGAAAAACAAAGAGAAAAACATTAATATTGAAAAAGAAGAAAAGATTGAACCCCACCTAAAGAAAGAAAAAAATAAGAAAAGAAAGGAATAATACTGAAAGTGTTGCAAGTCTAAATGCCACTACTCATAGATAGTTTTGCTTCATCACTAAAAAATAAAGTTGTGTGCCGCTTGTTCAAAATGCCACAATCAGTAGCTTTTAGTTTAATCATACAGTGTAATCATGATTAAACTCCTTTCAATTTCTGTAAATTAGGTTAGAGAATAAACATTTGCCCAACAATTTAATCTAGGTACATCAATAGTTAGGAAGAAAATGACATTGATTCAACTGTTCAATCTAGATCAATTGAAGAAATAAGGGATAGGCTAGATAGTTTTTATTCTATAATAAAAGAAAATAAAATGGGTTTGCTAGTCTAAGTCCACCCTAGAGAAAAACAAAAAATGCTAGTTTAGCTAAGGGTAGGTAGATTGGATTATTGTAAATATCTGCATATGTAATTTTTATTCTAAGTTTTGATCATATGGTGGAAAAGACCAAATATACACTAAAGGATAAAGTGCTCCCACATATTTTTCATATTTCCTTTTATCCTAAGTTGGGAATGCAAAAATGTAAAAGCGCAAGCGGACAAAGCTTTTTGTCGCTTATGGTTAAAGTGCATCAGCATTGAAGGCCTCGGGATCCACTCCCACTCCTCATCCATGACCCTCACCTGCCTTCGGCCCCACCTCTCCATTCTACCTTTACCACTGGGGGGGTTCGAAAAGCAGTTTCCCTCGCCAAGCCCCATCCCCTACGTGTCCGCCTCTCGCAATTTCTCACCCCCCCTCACCAAAACCATTTACTGCCCTCTACGCCCTCCAAAACCACCATTCACCGCCATATTTATCGTGCCCCACCACGATTTACCCCGCCATTATCCTCTCGGCATGTTGCATACCCTTGGCCTATTAAATCCTTTCCCGACAAACAACCATTTTGCATTAAGTTTGTAATCCCCGGGAACTGTTTAGGCCTAACGGTCCCACACCATTTTCAACAGGACATTTGTCACAATGTTTAAAAGCTTTTGAACCTGTCATTCTCATCCCTTTTCACTCTTGTTTTTCTATTATTGACAGTTCTACTCAGCGATTACTCTCAGAACTATTCCGCAACTAGATCACGATAGAACCTGACAGTTCCCTGTTTCTATTACTTGATAGTTTGATTAGTCAAATACATTCCCGGGTAAGAGCTTCTGTAAATCTCACATGTTCTCTTATTCTTACAGTTATTCCTCCAAAGAATAAAACTCAAGATAAGCCAATTAATCCTTTGATCCTCCCTTCTGTAGATTTAGATCATATACCTTTAGCTGAGAGGGATTATAGGATTAATGAAGCCTAATGTGACTGTGATTATCTGGAATTGTATTGCTGGTTAGAGGACAAACATGTAGACAAGACTGATGAAATTGGGTTTTGGGAGTCCAACCTCCCCCATTACATTTCCCCCCTGACATTCTAAGCCCCAAAATTTACCAGAAGATGTCAAGCATGCTATGTCCCTACCCAAAGAGCCATCATTTCCCCTACAGGTGAAATTCTCTTCATAATTACAACCCAATCCATTGACCAAATGATGTTGGCTCCCTATGTGGAGAATAACACTCCTTTCTCCCTAGAAGCCCTTACCCAGCTTTATCAGAAGCTGGATTTTACCACCAAAGCCAAAATCTTTGAGATTTTCTTGCCTGAGAATGCCCAATTTCCTAAAAAGAATCCTCCATATCCTTCCTTCATCTTCCCTGATTAGGCCAAGCAAATTATATCCATGATTTCCTACATTTTAGGTTAGTATCCTAATCAATGGGTAGACGAGCCCATTTTAGGATTCCTCTCCATATTTTCCACAGAAAGCAAGCCCTCGGTGTTTAATTTCAGTCAATTCTTGGCTGATAGTATTCATGAACAGTTCATAAAATTTCCTACAGAGCAAGTGTTTAATTACACCATTTTGATTTACATGTTCCTTACTATTAGTGAGACAAATTCAGTTTTGCACTACATAAGATTGATGATGCAGGGAACCAACAACCGATGATCTTTTGGACCTCATTGGTCATGAGAGAACAATAGGAATTCACTTATAAGTAGTTTATTGAAGATTTTGTTCATCCAGCCATGAACATTCTGAACAGTGCAGTGCAGCCCAAGACCAGTGAAGATATCAAGAGAATTTTGCATTTGACAGATCAGGCAAACACTGGGGATTGGTATTTATACCAAAATTATACAAAGATCAGGGTGTATGGTTGTGAATTAGCACCATATAAACTCCCCAAATACCTCTAAATGAATATTTTTTCCATTGAGTATATTAGACAGATGCTAAATTCGAATAACATCCACTTTGTAGTGGCCAAGAAGAAGTCACGGTTTAGGATAAAAACATAGATGGGCCCATTTGTGCGTAACACAAGGACAATAGGTGAAGAGGCAGATATAATGCTTAAAGAAATGAAGTTTAGTATGAGGTTTACATGGTCTTATGACCCCAGTGGCATTATTTCAAAGCTCAGAGTGGAGAACAAAAACACTCATTACATTCATACTTCACAGCCATAAATAGAGCAATATGCGAATTAATAGGAGTGGATAGAAAACACCTTACAGGAAGCTGAAGAACAACTTGTTTCTACTTCCAGTTTGTAGACTCCCATTCCTCAGGAAAAATCAAGCAAAAGACAGAGGGAGGAAGGATCATCATCAACAACTGGGAGTGAAGCCAAAGAATTTAGGATCAACTACAGGAAGAGAACAAAGTTAACTCCTAGAGTAGAATTGGACAAAGAAACTGAAGAGCAGGTTGCCATCATCATCACAGATTCACCACTTGCAACTAGAAAATTCACAACATCTCCTACTGGACCTTCATCTTCACAAGGTCACAAGGAAACTAAGCTAGAATCACAAAATGTCCAAACAGAAAAAGAGAAGACAAATTTTTGACAGGTACAGGGAGATTAAGCTCAGAAATGAGATTTTAAAAAATAGCACCTATAACCAATTCTGGAAGCAGACCTCTAGCTCACAGAGTAGGTTGCTATTAGTCTTTGACACAGAGCATGGAAAAATGCAGATGGCCTTTCTTGAGGCCCAGATTCCATAGCCAAAATTAGCAACAGACTACAAGAGCACTACTTTTTAATTCAGCACAAAGGACATACATCCCATTGATCAAATGGAGATGCACAAGCAAACTGGTGAAATGATATCCTCCACTTTGACTAACACTGCTATGTCACTATCTAAATTGCAGGTTTCTTTTGCAAATGTCCTATCATAATTGAATATGGAGAAAGTGTCCTCCTTGGCAAAGAATAACAGGATCAAGTCTTTGGAAGACTTGGTACTAAAAATAGGGTATGATCCAAAATATGTCAATGCTGCTGAAGAGATTATTAAAAAGAAGAATCTAGAAATTGCAACCTTAAGGAAGTAGCTCAAGCTACCATCCACATAGGATCCATTGACCAAGGACATTGAAGAAAGTGAAGCACAGAAAGAAAATATGATGAAATTGATCATAGAACATACTATGCAGATTAGGCAGATGGAGGCAGAGATGGAGAAAATGATAAAGGAGAAAGAAGAGAGTTAGAAAATGGAAATTGTCCTCCTGGATGCCATACCTATTTCTCAGCTTCCATCAACATGGACAACCACTTTAGCCACTTCCTCCACTCAGACTCTGAGTGCTGAAAAAGTAACAAAGACACTGGAGAACATGTCACTCCAATCAAAGGAGATTGAGAATTTGCAAGGCCAACTCAAAGCTCTATAAGTGCAACAGACCAAAGCTGAAGCAACTCGGGTTACTAAAATGCAGAAATCCCAGATATTGTTGGAGAAGTTGTAGAAGGTAGAGAGAGACACTTCAATTGGTCAGACCTTGGCCCAAGCCAAGGAAACCATTTGGATGAATATACTGGACTCTATGAATGAGATTTGGCCTTCTATCCAAATCATATTTGAGCAGAAAGAGCTGATAGAAAAGGCTACAAAAACTATAGTGCGGGGAAGAGAGAAACTGAGAGAAATGTCCACATAAGCCTCTAACATAATCAGGTTCTTGAACTCTAAGTCCAAGTATGAGCTTGAAGAAGTAGGGATTAGTGACAGAACTGCCACCATTCTAGAAGTCAAGAAAGTCTTGACAAAGAGAAATCTCATTGATCAGTTGGAAGAAAGATGTGAAACCTTGGAGCTGCAAGTAAATAAGTTCACAAATAGAATTGAAGCATTAATCCAAAAGGGACTGCCCAAAATTTATGTTATAAATGAAAAATTGATCACTTAGAAAGACTACATCTTGAAGATGAAGGAAATGGCTAGAAGAAGCATCAAGTTTAGTGGAATAAAGGGTAGTATGACAACAAAGGAGTTTTTGGAAACCATGTCAAATGATTTCCATGTAAAAAATGAGGTAAAACACATTTTTACTGTCAAACCAACTTTTTCCAAATACACTGAGGTAGATGAAATTTACCGCAGGGTAGCAAAATTGACAGTACCAGATGAAAAGAGATGGGAAGAATTTGTTGATTTACTAGATTGAAGGATAATTCAAAAGTAGTAAAACAATTGCCAGCACAACAACCAGCACGACGGCTAGTTTAGCAACACAGCATGTTTCGGGTTGACTTAGAAACTAAAACCATCAAAACAGGGCCACCTTTGTTTTTAGTTGCCTACGTGGCCTATCTGTCTCCCAGGATTACATCATATTGTTTGTAATTAGGCTAATAATACACTGTTGGTTTGACAGTGATTTTTTAAAGCATTTTTGTAATTTTCTTTATAAATACTTCACTGTTTGAAGTATTAAGGGTTGATTTCCAAATGTAATTTCCCTCTGCATATTGTAAATTTTCAATGTGTTGGAGCATCAATAATACAAGGACCTTTCATAGGATTCATGTGGTGTACCAAATGGTGATGTGTCTCTTCTGTTTATGTGTTTGAACATTGTTTTTCTTTCTATGTTTTTCTAAAAAAATATGAATTATTCAACAAAAACTGTGATAAATAGGATTTGTTATTTAGAGCACCCTATTTTGGCTGTTGATAATTTTAATGTTTTCCACTGAAGTCAAATCAAGGAATTCTTAATTGCTCCTTGATTTCTACTGAACCTTACACTTCTGCTATTTCACCATCCATTTAATTCTTGAAAAGATCCAGATAGTGCAACCTAGCTCGCTCTGTGAGAACTCCTTCAAAAATTGATGCAAAATCCAGTTTAATTTATAGAATCCATAGCCCAATGGAATTATAACGCTCAAATCAACCAGACCAAACAAGTACAATCATAAATAGCCTAAAACTAGCACTAAAACAAAGCTAAATTTTACAGAGAGATTGTTATGCTCTTGATCTGTGACAAATTCTAGAATGCTAAGTATGCAAAGAAATACAACCCAGAACACAGAACAAAATGAGGAAAACAACAAGTATTTTGTTATTCAGAGATGAAAGCGATGTTCACTTGCCTCTTCGAGGGGGAAACCTCCAGCAGAGTAGAGCTCGATTATGAAATAAGACTCGATATTTCACAACGGGGAGTCTCTATCCTTTATATAGGATTCATACATACAATACCATGTGTCATTACAATGGTTCTCTCAATACCATCTATCTAATACCATGGCCCATTTGCAACTAACTATGGTCCCTTTCTTAAATGCGGGTCAACCACTTACAATTATTAATATAGAATTTATTGACTCTTTAACTAACTATAACTATGACTCGACCCTATTACATAAATAAATGGGTTAGGGTTGAACCCTAACATGCCATCCCCCATCAAAAGTAGCCTTGTCCTCAAGGCTGAAGTGGCGGAAACTGCTAAAGAATAGTGGCTGGTTCCCAAGTCACACCTTCTGAAGAGGTTTTTGACGAGGACTTCCTTGATCATGTGGCTGCACATATGTCATTCTTGCATATCGAGGACCTGTTCAGGTTGAAGCTAGAGTGAACCTTCTTCATCCAACTCAGGTAGATTGGTTTGAATTTTGCAATTGTTCCCCACCACTTTCTTGAGGCATGATACATGGAAGGCTGGATGGATTTTTGAAGTTGGTGGCAAGGCCAACTTTTAGGCTAATGCTCCAATGCGCTGAAGTATTTGATAAGGTCCGTTGAATTTTAGAGCTAATTTTTGGTAGCCCTTTTCTTTGAGAGATGTTTGCTTATATGGTTGCATTTGTAGGAATCCCTGATCCCCTTCTTGAAATCTGCACTGTGAACGATGTTGGTCTACCTATTGCTTCATTCGATTCTGAGCTTGATGGAGATTATCTTTGAGACGGGCTATCATGGCTACACGGTTTTGTAGGAGTTGAAACACTACTTGCACCTTAGAGCATCCAAGGATATAAGAAATAGGTGAAGGTGGGAGTTGGCCATATATTGCTTCATATGGAGTCATCTTGGTGGCTGCATGATAGTTAGTATTATACCACCATTTAGATAAAGGTAGCCATTGTACCCATTGATGTTTCTTTTCTGAAGTGAAGCACCTTAGGTATGTCTCCAAACATTTGTTGACTGCTTCAGTTTGACCATTAGTTTGGGGATGATATGAAGTACTTCGTTGGAGTTGGGTGCCTTGTAGCTTGAAAAGTTCTTTCCAAAATTTACTGGTGAAAGTCGGATCATGATCAGACACAATGGAAGTGGGCATGCCATGTAGTTTGAAGATGTGGTCCATGAAAGCTTGAGCCACCAAAGTGGGGGTAAATCGGTGGGGTAGAGCACAAAAATGAGCATATTTAGAAAGTCTTTCCACAACGACCATGATGACTGATTTGTTGCCTGACTTCGGGAGACCAGTAATGAAATACATATAAATATCCATCCACACGGAGGTAGGGATTGGCAATGGTTGTAAGGTGCCTAGTAACTTGACTATTTCTCCTTTGTGGCATTGAAACACCTCACATTCAACTACAAAAGTAAGAATGTCAGTTTTCATGCCTGTTCAAAAGAAATAACAACGAGTGCGAGCATAAGTATTCTAAAAGCCTACATGGCTAGCAGTGGGAGATGTTGAAATAGCAACAAGAAATGCTAAAATTAGCACTGCTATAAATAGAATTTCGAGATACATTCCAATTTTAGTTAGTCCCTAAACTAAAATTGAGTATTAAAATTCGAATTTGATCTTAGCAGTTGGTTGTAAAATAATTAATTAATTCATCTTGAGTTAATTAGTTGTATAAAATCAAACATGAAATCGATGTGAAGACATGCAACAGTTTCTCCATTGATTGAGGAAGTTATCCCTTGATTAAAGGAGATTAGGATGAGTTGTACTTTGAGTTGTAATTAGTTAGCTCAGTTAACTGAGTTAAGTCCAGTTAGATTAGTTCAAATAGTTTGTTGAACTAATTGTGAGTTTAGTTAGTTAATGCATGCATGCATGTAACTGCTGCACTTTAGATAACTAAATATTCTCTCATAAATAACTCATGCATGTTAGTTCAGATAGAGACCCAGTTGAGATCAGATGATGGGACAATGTACTATCAATGGCAAGAATATTCCATGGAGGATATCTCTTGCATGCAGAAGGAATTCATTCCTTGGATATTGTGCAGTTACTTTTGGGTTTGATGAGTGTGTGATGAGGCCAATTCACACAGGTGGCAGCATTGGACCCCAAGGAAAAATGTGCGAGGAAATAGGAGGCTTGGAGGGATGAGGGAAGGTATATCCTGTGTCTATTCAGTCCGTGAACTGTATTATTGGATTGTACTGAGAGCAGGATAGCTTGTGAACTGATGTTTTGTGTAATCTGAACATATTTCCACCTATATGATAATACAAAAATTGGGGTTTTTAGCTGAGGCTTTCCCCAGAGTATTCTTCTGTGTTCATGTGTGATTGATTTATCATTCTTAGTTATATGTGTTCTATTTGATCTTGCTCAAATTTGATTAAGCTTCCGCAAGTTTGTTGTAGAAGTAGATCTTGTATTTTGCTTTAGTATATTGCATAATCTGTTGATCTACAGTGGGAAATTCTACATGGTATCAAAGCAAAGGTGATCAAATCGAAGAACAGTATACAAAGAAGGGAGAAGTTCGAAGTTTCAAGTTCCTAATTGTAGAATTCGAATTCTTATCACATCTCAAATTTCACCAATAGCATTCAGCAGTTTAAGACTTATGTATGCCCTTGATGGCAGCTCAAATTATATAGCCTGGAAGGATCAAATGGAAGGAATATTAGAGGACAATGGTCTAAAGGACTTCATTGATCAAGAAGTCCCCAAGCCAGTAGTGGCTAATGCTATAGAATTGGAAGATTGGAAGAAATGTGTGGCTAGAGCAAGGAGAATCCTCCTGGAGGGAGTTCGAGACCACATTGTCTCAAGCTTCCATGGGAAGGAGACACCATTTTCAATGTGGAAAACATTGAAAGATCTATATCAGAACAACAACGATCAGAGGAAGATGGTGCTGAAAGACAAGCTTCGGAAAAACAAGTGTGAAAATGGCGACACGATCTCTACATATCTGAACAATCTCACCACCTGCAAGGATGAGCTTGGAAGTGTAGGGATCACAACAACTGATGATTACATGGTGAGTCTTGCTCTCCTTGGTCTTCCTAAGAGCTGGCATAGCTACCAAGTCTCGGTTAATGGAAGAGAGAAACTGCCAGATTGGGAACGACTTTGGTTGGATCTAATGCAGGAGGAGATAAGAAGAAGCACCAGAGATGGATCTTCATCAAAACAAGATGATGAAGAAAATCTAGCCTTAGCAAGTAAGGCGAGGAAAGGGAAAGGGAAGGAATCCCTTCCAAGTCTAGTTCTTCCCATGGTGGGAAGAAGATTGACAAATCGAAAGTGAGATGCTTTCATTGTCATGAGGTGGGCCATTATGCTACGCATTGTCCATAGAAGAAATCCAAGAAGGGATCCTCGAAGGGATCAGATGGTGATGCACTGACCTCACAGTTCAAGTTGGATTTCTCTCTCATTGCATGCATGGTTTCATCCATGGTGGGATGTGTTTGGTACCTAGACAGTGGAGCCTCCTTCCACATGTCCAACGACAAGAATCTTTTCAGTACCCTGGAGGAGAAGGATCTCCAGATGCGGATCGAGATGGGCGACGATGGAAAGTACCTTGTTTCAGGTGAAGGTACGGTTGTGTTTCAGAGAGAGCATGGAGTTCATATCACCTTGACTGATGTAAAGTATGTACCGGGTTTGAAGAAGAATCTTGTGTATGTCGCTATGCTAGAAGATAAAGGCTATGATGTAGTCTTTAGTAAATGAAAGGTATTCCTAAGGCATATCAGTACTGGACAGACCAAGAGGATTGGGATTTGAGTAAGGAATCTCTACAAGCTGGAGGTAGACGACTGTGCTGCATTGAGTTCCAAAGAAGAGGTGGTGCAAAGACAAGATGTTGGCGAGCTATGGCATAGAAGATTGGGCCACTTGCACTATGAGGCCTTGAAAATCATGCAACAGATTTCTACCAGACTTCCCAAGGGAAATTGGAGTAGATGGATACATGCAAAGGTTGTACCTTGGGTAAGTATGCGAAATCTTCCTTTCAGGATCGAGATAGTATAGCTAGAGCAATCCTAGAGTGAGTTCACAAAGATGTTTGTGGACCATTTTATACAGACTCCACTGCTAAACAAAGGTACTATGTTTTTTTATTGATGATTTTTCTCGTCGATGTCAGATCTACTTTATGCAAAAGAAGGATCAGACCTTCTTGAGGTTTTATGAGTTTAAAGCCTTGGCAGAGAAATAATATGGAAAGAAAACAAAAGCCTTGTGTAGCGACAATGGTGGAGAGTATGTCTCCCAACAATGTAAGGAATTCTGCGCTGCAGAAGGAATTAAACGAGAGTTGATGGCACCCCATAACCCATAGCAGAATGGGGTGGTCGAAAGGAAGAACATATCGATTGTTAGAGCAGCTTGAGTGATGTTGCATGACCAAAGCCTACCACTTCATTTGTGGGCTGAGGCATGCAATACAACAATATACTTGCAGAATAGAAGCCCGCACCATATACTGGGGATGAAGACACCTATGGAGGCCTTTTTCAGGAAGCGACCAGATGTGAGTCACTTTAGGATATTTGGATCATCATTTTATTGCCATGTGACCAAAGATGCCTGGAGGAAGCTAGATCCAACAGCTGAGTTGGGGATACTTGTGGGGTACACTGATACACCCCACAACTATCGGGTGTACCTGCCTACCAATCAGAGGATAGTGGTATGTAGAGATCTAAAGTTCGACGAGAAAAAAGCCATGTGAGTATCACTTGAGAGGGAGCTCAAGTTGCATGCAGAGGAGGAACTTTCAGTTCCTAAGGAGGAGGAGCCTCAGATTGATGTGGAGCATCCACATGCAGAGGATCTAGGAGTGGAGATATCCACTCATGCTGAGTCTTCCAGAGATGGGTAGAAATTCTCAAGGGAAGCTAACAGGTTGATGCCGGATGTGCGGGAGAATGTGGGACAACCATCTTCTCAGCACAGACAGAGGAGGTCACCCGAGCGGTACACTGGTTACATGGCCCTAGTTGGGGAGTGTGTAGAGTCCGAACCTTCTTCATTCGAGGAGGCAGTGCAGCAACCAATCTGGGTTGATGCAATGGTAGAGGAGTATGACTCTATCATTTAGAACAATGTGTGGGATGTTGTCCCAAGACCTTAGGACAAGTCAGTGGTGAGTTCCAGATGGCTTTACAAGGTAAAGAAGACAGTTGATGGTAGTTTTGAGAAACATAAGGCAAGGTTTGTTGCCCGAGGTTTCTCACAGGTCGAGGGGATCGACTACGATGAGGCCTTTTCTCCTGTAGCAAGGTACTCATCAATTAGATTTATGTTGGCACTATTAGCTTAGATGGGTTGGAAGATCCATCAGATGGATGTGAAGACCGCGTTCCTCAATGGGAATATTGAGGAAGAGGTGTACATTGAGTTGCTAGAAGGTTTCGAGACTTTCGATCATGAGTTGCATGTGTGCCAACTCAAGAGGGCTTTGTATGGGCTGAAGAAAGCACCTCATGCTTGGTACACTAGGATCGACATCTATTTCACCAGGTTGGGCTTCACCAAGAGTGAAGCAGATGCAAAACTTTACCACATCATGGTAGAAGGTAAGCCATTGATCATTGCTCTTTATGTCGATGATCTGCTTTTGACAGGTGATGATCAGTTGACCAAGCCTTGCAAGGAGGACCTTGCAAGAGAGTTCGAGATGAAAGACATGGGTCTTATGCACTACTTTCTAGGCATGGACGTGTGGTAGAAAGATGGAGAAGTATTTGTGTCTCAAGACAAGTATGCCAATGAGATAATCAGGCGCTTTCACATGGAGAAGTGCAAGCCCATGCAGACTCCTCTAGCTAGGAACTGGAGGAAGGAGGATGCTACTTCAGGTGAGGTAGTAGATGCTACTGTTTATCGGCAGCTTGTGGGTTCACTTATGTATCTAGTGGACACATGACTAGACTTATGCTTTGCGGTGAACTAACTGAGTTAAGATATGGTTCAGCCTACCAAGCTGTTTTGGAAGGAAGCGAAGCATGTGCTAAGATACCTTAGAGGCACATCTCAGTATGGATTTTGGTACAGATGGATAGAGGGAGTGAAGCTTCAGGGCTTCATAGATGCAGATTGGGCAGGGAGTCCATCAGATCAGAAGAGCACTTCTGGAGGACTCTTCAACCTTGGTTCAGCTGCAGTTTCCTAGTACAACAGAAAATAGAGGTCAGTTGCACTTAGCTCAGCAGAGGCTAAATACATGGCTATCAGTCAGGCAGCATGTGAGGCCATTTGGATGCGGAAGATTCTAGTGGGATTGTTTGGCCAGAGGATGGAGCCAATTGTGATCTACTACAATAATCAGAGTTGTATCAAACTCTCTGAGAATCCATTTTTTTATGACAAGTCCAAGCACATTGATATCTGATACCACCATCTTCGAGACTATGTGGTCAAGAGGATCATGTTGTTGTTGTATGTTTTGACCGAGGAACAAGATGCAGATATTTTGACTAAGGCATTGCCAAAATGCAAGTTTGAGTTCCACAGAGACAGGGTTGGGGTTACTGATAATCCCTTTCTTTTTTAGAGGGAGAGTTGAAAATAGCAACAAGAAATGCTAAAAATAGAAGTGCTAAAATTAGCACTGCTATAAATAGAATTTCGGGATACATTCCAATTTTAGTTAGTCCCTAAACTAAAATTGAGAATTAAAATTCGAATTTTATCTTACCAGCTGTTTGTAAAATAATTAATTAATTCATCTTGAGTTAATTAGTTGTAGAAAATCAAACATGAAGTCTATGTGAAGACATGCAATAGTTTCTCCATTGATTGAGGAAGTTATTCCTTGATTAAAGGAGATCAGGGTGAGTTGTACTTTGAGTTGTAATTAGTTAGCTCAGTTAACTGAGTTATGTCCAATTAGATTAGTTCAAATAGTTTGTTGAACTAATTGTGAGTTCAGTTAAATAATGCATGCATGCATGTAATTGCAGCACTTCAGATAACTAAATATTCTTTCATAAATAACTCATGCATATCAGTTCAAATAGAGACCCAGTTGAGATCAGATGATGGAATAGTGTACTATCAGTTGCAGGAATATTTCATGGAGGATATATCTTGCATGCAGAAGGAATTCATTCCTTGGAGATTGCGCAGTTACTTTTGGCTTTGATGAGTGTGTGATGAGGCCAATTCACACAGATGGCAGCATTGGAACCCAAGGAAAATTGCGCAAGGAAATAGGAGGCTTGGAGGGTTGAAGGAAGGTATATCTTGTGTCTATTCAGTCTGTGAGCTGTATTGTTGGATTGTACTGAGAGCAGGATAGCTTGTGAGCTGATGCTTTGTGTAATCTGAACATATTTCCACTTGTATGATAATACAAAAATTGGGGTTTTTAGCTGAGGCTTTCCCCAGATTATTCTTCTGTGTGCATTTGTGATTGATTTCTCATTCTCAGTTATATGTGTTCTATTTGATATTGCTCAAATTCGATTAAGCTTTTGCAAGTTTGTTGTAGAAGTAGATCTTGTATTTTGCTTTAGTATATTGCATAATCTGTTGATCTACAGTGGGAAATTCTACAGGAGATGAGTGCATCTCTACCAAAATGTGCATTTTGAGGGTGGATGTCAGCGACATAACTGCTTTATCCTTATAGCGAAGAGTCTCATCCTTCCAAGAGTAGCCAATTGAGGAATTAGGATCTGCTCTCAAGTTATTAATGAGTTGGGGGACAGAGGGGTATGAAAACCATTCCTTGGAGGCTTCTTCAATCCAATTGGGTATGGAAAGAGAGATTGACAGCTAGGTGCTTTCATCCTCAAATTGGCGTGATAAAGCATCCACTACTACATTGTCACACCCTTTCTTGTAAATGATCTCATAATCATATCCCAAAATTTTGGCCAGCCATTTATTTTGCTGGGGTAAGGATAGGTGTTGCTCCAAAACATATTTGAGGCTTTGATGGTCTGTACTGATTTGGAAATGCTACACCAATAAGTATGGTCACCATGTATCTATTGCATGTAAGATGGCCATCATCTCCTTCTCATAGGTAGATTGTCCAAGATGTTTCCCACTCATTTGTTGGCTGGTGAAAGCCAAGGGTCGACCTTCCTGCATTAAGACAACACCAATACCAGTACCTGAAGCATCACATTAAATCACAAAATATTTGGTGAAGTCGGGCAGTGCCAATATGGGAGTGGAACACATGGCCTGTTTGAGAGCCATAAACGCCTATTTTGATGCATCAATTCAGAGGAATGAATTTTTCTTGAGAAGGTTAGTGAGGGGTCTAGCAATGCGACCATAATTGCGGAAAAATTTGTGATAATAGTTGGTGAGACCCAAGAATCCCCTCAAACTCTTTAAGGTTTTTGATTGGGGCCAATCTTGCATTGCTTGTATCTTTTTGGGATCCACCCGGACACCTTCACGACCAAAAATGTGGTCCAAATACTCAACTTCTTCCATGCCAAAAGAGAACTTGGAAAATTTGACAAATAATTTGTGATTCCGAAGCAATTGCAAGAGCAGGTCTACATGCTGAAGATGTTTTTCCTAGGTTAGGTTGTAGATGAGAATGTCATCAAAGAAAACCAGGACAAATATTCAGAGATATGGTTTCAACAGGTTATTCATGAGGCTTTGAAAAGTGGATGGGGCATTACAGAGACCAAATGGTATGACCAAGAATTCATAATGGCCTTCATGAGTTCAGAAAGTAGTCTTGGGAATGTCTACTTCTTTCATGCGTATTTGGTGATAGCCAGAGCGAAGATCTAGCTTAGTAAATAATTGAGCACCATGTATTTCATCAAGCAGATCATCAACAACTAGGATAGGGAATTTGTCTTTGACAGTGAGCTTGTTGAGGGCCTTGAAGTCTGGACACATGCACCATTCCCCATCTTTCTTGAGCACCATGATCACTAGTGATGAATAAGGATTGATGCTAGGATGAATAACACCGACTTCAAGGAGTTCCTTGATGATTTTTTCAATTTCATTCTTTTGGGTGAAAGGATATCGATATGGGCACACATTCAGCGATTGTGCCCTTGGGACCAAAGTGATGCTATGATCATGTTCCCCTCTAGAGGGTGGAAGCTCTTTAGGTTTGTCAAATACCTGCTGGTGGCGATTTAAGACCTGTTTTGTCTCAGGATGAATATGAAGAGTAGTGGGCTCTATGGCCTGGATGGCGTTAAACTGGGTGATAAATCCATGATGGCCCTTTTTCAACAACGTTTCCATGTGATGCGAGTTGATGATAGAAGGAGCACCTTCCTGGAGTCCACGGAGGGTATGCATGTGGTCATTCTACTTAAAGCTCATATATTCTCCTGGAAATCCATGGTAATTGGGCCTAGTGTGCAAAGCCATTCAACACCCAAGGCAATGTCACAACCACACATGTTAATCGAAAACATGTGGGCCTTTAGGTGGTAGTTTCCCATTGAAGTTTGATATTTTCGTAGCAGCCTTCACATTTCATTATGCCCCCATCACCTGGAAATTAGAGACTGCCCTGAAAAAACAATGAATAGCTTCGGCGACTCACTGATGGATAAAGTTATGAGTGCTACCACAATCAATCAATACTACTACAGGGTGATGTTTAATAAAGCCTCTGATTTTGAGAAATTGGGACGCAGAAATTCCCTCCAAAGCATGTAGCGAGATAACTGGTTCCTCTGGCATAGATGGGAGTTCATTGTCCTGCTAGGTTTCCTCAACTTTGTCCTCTTGTCCCTCAAGGGTTGGGGCTTCCTCAGATGAGCTATGATCAGTAACATCAATCTGAAGGAATTTGGGTTCCTTGCATTTATTCCTGTGGAATTATTTGTCATCACAGTAGTAGCACAATCCTTGTTTTCTTCTTTCAATGATTTCTGCTAGAGAAACCTTTTGAACCTTAAGTGTTTGGGTAGGGCCCTGAGCCTGGGTGGGGCATCCCTTGGCTATGAAACTTGGATGAGGCGACTGGGCAGATAAAGCACGTTCCACTTCGATAGACTTTATGCAAGCGTCCATCCATGTAGGTGGGTGGTGCATCCAAACATGGGCTTGGATGGCTTCTTTGAGACCACTTATAAAACATTCCAAGTAGAATTCATATCCTAGACCTTCTGTGCGAATGACCAATATCTCAAAGGCTGCAATGTAGTCTTTTACTATGCCTATCTGTCAGAGCTTAGTAAAATGACCCAAAAAATTAGATTCTCTGTCAAAGTGGTCAAAAAGAGGTTTTGAGAACACCTTCCAAGTTATGTTCCTGGGATAGCATTTCTGATGCCACCGCCACCACTACCATCTCTCTTGGTCCAAGTAAAGGGATCCTACACGTAGTTTAGTTTGATCATCTCGGATATCTTTTAGAATGAAATATTGTTCCATTTGAGCTACCCATACTATCAGATTAGAGCCATCAAATTTATACATGTTGAGCTTGGGTGGGTGAGGGTAGGAATGTTGGTGATTTCCATGGAAGTGAATATGATGGCTAGATTCTCCTTCAAGGTCTTCATTAATACCCTGTGCCTCCCAATGCAACCCCGACGTGCTCATTTTGAATCGTGCCATGAATTTTTGCATATATTCCACTAGGCTCTGGAAATAATCCAACTTTTGTTCAAGGTGCTCGATCTTCTTGTTGGCCATGACTTGAGCTTTGGTTACTACCATACACAGATCTTGGTCACTTGTCGTCACTTTGAAAAAAATGGGGACCGCCTGAAAATTGAAGCTGACAAGTGAATGGTACCACTACGATCAGCTCGTCGTCATGAATATTATGTGCTAAGTCTTTTGTAAGCGTCCCGGGAAGGCCTCATTTTTTTTTTTACTTTGAATGGAGTTTTACTCCCCGCTGATAAATACTGTAGTGACCAAATTCCAGAAAACTTGATCCTGCTCAATATCCTGTAAAAAATCAGGCCGAGACTATAAGAGCCACAAGCCTCACTACACAAATGGTTAGATCTACCTGCGAGAACCCAACTGATGAATGTGAGTTGGACTATAGCGACGATAGAACCCTAACTGTTGGATCTGATTGTTGTGGCGACGACAGAACCCCAATTGCTAGATCTGATTTGGAAAATAAGATAATGGGCGATCTTTAGAGAGTCGAGGGAACTACGGTCTCAAAGGAGTGTTAGGTGCTAAAAATCGCAATATACATAAGGGTCCAACAATAGTACTTGGCCCAATCTTACAGAGCACTAACTAAGGAGGATCAACCATACCCTTAGCCATACTACTCGACTACCCTATCGTATACACGAGTAATGTCCCCAAGTGTTGTTATCAATAAATTGTAGCAGCAAGACGACCAACGGTTTATCTAAGGCAAGGTTTTAGGTGAGCCTGGGGGCTTTCGATATACCCAGAGGGTATGTGGAAGGTAGTCCATTCACAGTTCTGTCTAATGTGCTACTACTCGAAGGGGTACTCACAGGGGTTACAAGGGAGTCCAACAAGCGTGACCACCTCTTGTATTTCCTACATGCATGCCTCCCCAAATCCATAGGTTTATGTGCTCAATGACATATCCCATGGTTTAAAGACATCGAAACGTGTCTCTAGCCTAAAAAAAATTCTACCAAAAATGGAGGTACCACTGGCCTTGGAAAGAACTCTAATACCACTTTTTATGCTCTTGACTTGCGAGAAATTACAGAATACCAAGTATGTGAAGAAATAAAACCCAGAACACAGAACAAAATGAGAAAAACAACAAGTATTTTATTATTCAGAGATGAAAGCAATGTTCACTTGCCTCTTCGAGGGGGAAACCTCCAGTATAGCAGAGCTCGATTACAAAATAAGACTCGATATTTCTCAATGGGGAGTCTCTATCCTTTATATAGGATTCATACATATAATAGCATGAGTCATTACAATGATTCTCTCAATACCATCTATCTAATACCATGGCCAGTTTGCAACTAACTATGGTCCCTTTCTTAAATGTAGGCCAAAAACTTACAATTATTAATACAGGTTTTATTGACTCTTTAAATAACTATAACTATGACTCAACCCTATTACATAAATAAAGGGGTTAGGGTTGGACCCTAATAGAGATCCCTCTCTGAAGCTGGCAGGGCTAGATCCCAGCTTCCAAAGTGGTTTTCATGCTGTCGTATGTGTTTACTCCCTCAACCTCAAAAATATAGAACGACAATACAAATGAGCAAAGATACATCACAAACTAGAAGGCAGGTGAACCAATGATCCAAAGTGATGGTTAAACCAACAACACATCTCAATAAGATTCATACATCCATATATAGAAAGAGTCCATACATACATGCATAATCAAACAACTACATATATCATTAGAGTAACCAAGATAACTAAAATACAATAACAACACATGTATGAAACGTGCCGGCTCTGTTATATTAAGAAGTGAAAGTTCCAATCATACATACAACCATGTCCAACTACTAGTCTGGATAACAGAACGTTACAGTCATTGCTGCCTACTCCTCCAAAGAGATATACTAGCTCTCCACTATGGAGAAGCTAGGGCTCGTTACATTGCACTCCAAGCTTTCTCTAAGATACTCCTATAGGAAGCTTGGCTCCCCAAAAGCCTCTACAATGAGTTATGAGGTTCTATAAATATCAAAGGGTGGAGTGACCCTTGAAATTCCCCTTTGTGACTCTTCACCTACCCTCATGACTCTGCAACTACTACATGATTGTTACATTCAACTATTGACACTTGGTCTTTCAATTTCACAAGATGTTGCATTACAATCTGCACATGTACCCATGTGAGACAAAATAGGCTTGAGCAAGCCATGCAAGACATCACTAAGACTCAAACAACTGTGGGAAGACCAACTCTTCAGCATCCTTGCAATGATCGACGGTGACAAACTGATGCCAAGCTTGGTAGTCGGTGGTGGTGTCCATGTACTTTGTGGTGACATCCTTCTGGAAGAAAAATATTGTCTCCATTGCATCCAGGTACACAAATTTGGATCCTCTGTCCAACTCATATGATAACATGTGCAACACAGTCTTGAGTGCAGTCAAACCAACAACATACTGATGTATAATGTCTGTGCTGATCTCCAAGTCTGTGCTATTGGCTATGCACATCAACTCATCAAAGTACATGTCCAGCTCCAGTCGGACTTGATTCATTGTCTTCAACTCGGTGAGTGTCTCGATAGATGGGATCACATGTGTGCACACAATAACATCCATGATCCTAAATACCCATGCATGTGAAGCCTACAAATTGGTGATGAGATATGGAAGTTCCTTATATTTCCAAATCTAACTTCGGATGCGTGCCTTCAACTCTACCGCCTTGGGCTTTATCAACCTGGGCAAGTGCAATGGGGATCCTTTGTATCTCATTGTCCATGTTTGCATGTGGTCGACGATAGTGTGAAAATTTGAAAATATGCATGCTCTCCTAGCACAGCGCTGTTGTCAACCATTGAGATGGACAACTGACTTATGCACGGTGACAACACTGGAATACAACGTCCACATGAATGTCTCGAGAGATGATATTTCACTCAATATTTCTCTCTTAAAATCCACTCTAGCGATGTTGTAACCTATTCTCCTCCCTTATTGGCTGCCTATAACTCCTTAGCCATTCGTTCAATCTCTACTATCAAGAATCAAACATTTAAGCTGGTGGCTTCGGCATATGCTCTAGTAGCATCGGCCAATGCTGCAGGATGTTTGTGGACATCAGATACGATCACTTTTTCTTCAAACTGCGCGGGAGATACATGGAAATCCAGAGTATTCACTCTGCGCAACTGCACAACTCTGTGTTGCGACTCGTCGAATGATATATTGTGCATCTTTGCTTTCGGATTGTCTTCAAGGATCTTAGTGGCTCCTTGATTACTTAGGACTTGATCTGCTTTCGGATCTGGTGAAGCCGGTGGGTGGACCTCTTGGTTACGAGACATGAGGTTAATATCCTTTTCTCACTCTAGTTAAACCATCTCTGTGTCCATTTTCTCTAGAATCTATTCAATCTCTTGAGTGAAGTCCTGCTCCTGATACTGCTCACCTTGTCTTCTTTGTGCCAGCAGCTCAGACAAGTCTACAACCTATATGGGCACAGCTTCATCAATTTGTGCATGCTATGCCTCTTGCTATATCTCTCCCTGCTATGCTTCCTTCTCTCTTCTATGTAGCTCTTGTTCTTCTCGGAGTTGCTACTTCAACTCTTGCAACTCCTTTTCTGTTTCCTCCATCCTCCGTTTCTCTCTTTGCCTTTATGTGTTCCTCCTGTCACGCTATTGCCTCTTAGCCTCAATATCCAAAGCTACTTTCAACACAAGTGGATCTACTTTGAACGTGCAGCTTTTCTCTTCGTTTGCAATGTCAACAACCTTTCTCTTGCCTTTGTCACATGCCAGTACATTACTGTCTATTGTCACGATGATACTTCTCTCTACGATGTTGATTCCTTCTACTTTTCTAACCATTCCACATCTATGCTAATCGTTCATTGAGCCTAGAAAAGCTATGACAATATCTCCATGGGTCTTCCTCAGGCCAATGAAATGCCTCGTGAATCCAAGGAAACAACACTCTCACACAATGTTCATTCACCAAGCAATGTGGGTCATACATATTGAAATTTCTGGTACTGAAGGTGAATCTCTTGAACTCCTTCGTTTCGGCCTCATCATGCTTGAGATTCCATATTCGTCCAACCTGATCCACAAAGGAAGAGTGGGCCAAGGCACCTTCTTCTTCCTATGTAGTCTAGCTAGAAACCCTGTCGAGATGTGATATGAAACTTCTTGCATGCCGAGCTTTTCCATGGCAAACTTTGGTAAAACATGTAGAGGCTTATCCACGGTGTACATATGAATAAAGGTGCCAAGGGGTGAGCCATATCAATATGCTATGTCGATCAATGCCTCCATCGTTGCTTGCAACATGCAAGGTAGATCCTGCTCAAATATAATTTTGTACACCAGGGTGACGAAGTGGTCTGACAACTGTGTAATAACTTTGTGGAAGCTACATTCGGAGAATAACCTGTAGTAAGTGTGCAAGTATGCATAGAGGTTTTTGAAGGTGTCCATGCCCAATTCAAGCCTGGGAAATGCTGACGGGCACAGATTGCATCAAGAATGTAGGAGAACATGTAAATCTCTCCTTGCTGACCTTTGGACAGCCACTGAGCTTATGTTACCTGTTCCTTCAACCCGTGAGCCAACATGTCGGACTAGTTGCATGGTCTACCCTCGCTGGCCAGTTGGTCCAATGTGATCACCCAACTCTGCAGGAAGGTCTATGTGCTCTCTTGGCCATATAAGCAGCATGCAAAGATGACCACGTATTGATGTGACTTCCGCAGTATCTTTGTCTGGTAAACCTAGTTGAGTGTTGTCTTGAACTTGGCTGGCTCTTTAGCCCAACTCTTCAAGATGTCTCTAGAGTTTGCACTACTACTGGGTCTACTAAAGGGTGTCTCCATCGTGATCACCAACTATGGCAAGTGGTACATTTGCTAAAAGTCTTTCACCCTAAAGATAACAAGCTCTTTCTCGCTGACACTGCTTAACACCATCATCTTAGGATCAGTGTGCGAGATGATCCAGTGGATCATATCTGTGCATGGAAATGCAGGATACCTGCATGCAATCCAGTACAAGCTAGACTTGTGTATATTCACATAGATCCTGCGGTCTTCTAGATTTTCCTAAAATGTGTATAAGAATGTGTGATTGATGTCTTGCCATTTCAACTTGATGTCTTTGTCTACAAGCATCTTGGCATCTTTGTAAATTGGAAAGGTCATAGACGCTTGTTCAACTGTATCTTCAGTTGCGCTTCTGGTGGTGTCCTTTGACCCTGCTCTCTTGGAGGCCATTGAACCTAAAATATTGAGAGATAGATGAACACATGAAATAACTAGATATATAGTGACATTCATGGCAAGAAATCTGTCAGTTGAAAACCAAAACAAATTTGAGGACTGACATGCAACATACTTGGGTGACTGACATTAAATATTGAGCAATTTTCACTGGGAGGCTGGGAGATTAAATGCCAAAAATATTCAAGGCATAGTTTGGATTGTTAAGAGGTTGAATTCATGTTGAAACTACACAATGTGTAGTCCAGCCTTGCCTACTCGGGACTGAGATTGTGCAATGCCCAATTTCAGTCAGCAAGGCATGCAAGCCCATGGACTGCATTGTGAACTTTTCTGGGCCAGCAGGGCACTTCCTACCAGAATTATGCAGAGCAAGCCTGGAGGTTAGTGTTGGCCAGTTTTGCACATTTTCTAGGAGGAAGGGAGTGCCTTCATTCTCAGAAATACGCAATGCTTTCCAGGAAAGGAAAGGCCTGGGTCATGGCAACCCAGACCCGCCGACGGCGACTGAAAACATAAGAAGGTTCAAATGCAAGGTGAGACTAAGTGTAAGCAAGAGTGAATGATCATGCATGAAAACAATGAATGCAAGATTCAGAAAATGGGAAAGTATGCATGTGTGTGAAGCAAGTCCCCGCAACGACGACTATCAGTGCAAAAATAGTGTCATGCATGCGACAACAATGAGACGCAAATAAAAATTGAAACAATGGTTGTACAAGCTAACATACATCAAAACAACAATGAACATTCATTGAAACCAAGTAGACAACACTCACACAAGCCGAAATACAAAAAGAGACAGAAAAGCAATAAAAGACATGTAAAGCGAACTTACCTGGAAAACGTTGAGCTGAACGTGCCAACGACTCCTAGATGTGATGTGGGATATCAGAGCTCCAAGATTGATGTGAGGAATGAGCTCTACAACATCAAATAAATAAGTTTTAGTATTATGATGCACATGCCACAAATCTAGGAAAAAGCGACACTTTGAGGGATGTTTCTAAAATTATTTTTGCATGTAACCTCTAGCTGCTAAAAATAGATCCCTAAAATCTTGGGATGATTTTTGCATGTTTCTTTTTTCCTTTTCGAGAAAAGCATCTCAAGCATGCAAATCAGGATTGCTCAATTCCGAAGGGAATTGGTCAAATTGAAGGCACATACAGTAGTTTGCAAGCCTGAGGATGAAATTTGTGTAGTTTTTGGGATGAGTAAGGCTAGCTGTCCCTCATGCATTACACAATTTCTGGGGTCAGTAGGTCATTGCCTCCCATAATTGTGCAATTTCTGGGATGAAGCCTAGTTTCGAGCTAGATTGCACAATTTTCTTAGGGAGGGCTTCCTGACTGGATTGCACAATTTTGGAGCCTAGTAGGATTGCGCAATTTTTGGAGGGAATTCTAGTCCCCTCCTAAATTGCACAATTTTCAAGGGGAGCATCTCAACTAGAAAATTGTGTAAGTTCAGAATGACAACCTGCGGGTGGGGAACAAACAAGTTGACATGCACAGGCTAAAAGGCCACTAAAACTCAACTGAAGCCTGTGTACTTGACAGTGCAAGACATGCTGCTAAGGATGGTTGGTAGGGAGGCTCCAAAACGAAGCCAAGGAAAAATTTTGGAGGGTGGTTGTAGCCGCTACAACACTTGGTGACACACTAGTAGAACTCTAGCTTTTTGAATAGACCTTGTTTTGTAAAAAGCAAGTCTAACACCTCCGGAAGTATTGTTCAGTTCTCTGATCATCTTGGTTTCCATACTAGCTTGATTAAAAGATGTAGTATCTCCCATGCTCTTGGTCGGTTAGCAAACATTCAAAGGAAAGTCAACATAGTTGTTTCAATTGGGATAAGGGGTATATTGGTGCACAAGCCATATGAGAGTCAGAGTTTAAGTTTCATCTCTTGTGTTTCTCCATTGCCAGCAGGTTTGGACAGTACCTCGATGGAGTCACTTAGGAACACAAGCATCGCTCTGCTGCCAACAAGATTGGTCACTATGTTATGAAACCAGCTCAAGAAAAGATAGAAAAGATAGATCAATGCCTTAGAATTCAGCCTCTTCGAGGGGGCAACCTCCTTTACATTACATAAATGAACAATTCTTGGATTCAAATGACAAACCATAATTTCTATATATAGGAGTCTAAGGAGTCACAATATAATCCAGCCGACCTAACAATAATAATATAAAGCCACAAAAATAACAATAGAGGGATTCTATGGGGCACAGTAATAACAATATGGGGGCAATAGGGGCACAACAATATTAATAAGGGGTATAACTACAATAGTAATGGGCTAATCACTAGTATTATAGGGACCCAACATGCCCCTCTCCTTCAAAAAAGTGTTGTCCTCAACGCTTGAGTAGTTCTGGATACTTCTGCATAAAATTCTCATCCTCCCATGTGGAATCTTCAGCGGATAAGTTCTTCCACTTGATAAGATACTCTGAAATTGATCGATTTCGTAGCTGTCGAGTTCTTGTTTCTGTGACTGCTTCCGGTTCCAATATAATTTTTCCTTCCTCGTCAAGTTCTGGCAATATTGTTTGAACTGGGAGCTTGTCGCCTATAACCTTCTTTAAACATGAAACATGGAAAACTGGGTGCAATCGAGAAGCTGCAGGAAGCTCCAATTTGTATGCCATAGTACCAATCTTTTGCAACACCTTGTACGGACCATAATACTTTGGTGATAATTTATTATCCTTCTTAGCTTGCTTGAGGGACATTTGCTTATATGGTTGTAGCCGTAGGAATACCCAATCACCTACATCAAAACTTCTTTCACTGCGATGTTGATCTGCCTGTTGTTTCATTCTATTCTGTGCCAACACGAGGTTATCCTTTAAGAGTTGGAGGACTTGTTGTTGATGTTCGATGTGATGTTCCACTGCCTGAACCTTAGAATTTTCTCTTAAATATGATGTGATGGATGGTGGTTGATACCCATAAAGTGCCATAAATGGGGTCATTTTTGTTGCTGTATGGAAGGAAGTGTTATACCACCATTCAGCCAGAGGCAACCATTTGACCCATTGTGTCTGTTTATCAGATACAAAGCAACGAAGATATCCTTCCAAACATTTGTTTACTATCTCAGTTTTCCCATCAGATTGAGGATGATAAGATGAGCTATGAGCTAACTGAGTACCAAGACAAGAAAATAATTCTGTCCAAAAATTTCCAGTGAAAATGGGATCTCTGTCACTTACAATAATCTTTGGGTTTCCATGTAGCTTTTGAATTGTTTCCATAAATGCAGTAGAAACTGTACTGGCTTTAAATGGATGTGATAATGCACAAAAGTGTGCATACTTGGTAAGTCTGTCAACTACCACCATGATGACACTCTTTCCCTCAGACTTGGGTAAACCTGTGATAAAATCCATTGAAACCTCCTCCCAACGTTGGCTTGGAATGGATAAAGGTTGTAATAGACTCGGTGTCTTAATTGTTTCAACTTTATTTTGTTGGCAAACCAAACATTCCGCCACAAACTTTTGAATATCTGATTTAAGGCCATCCCAAAAAAATTCCTTCTTAACCCTGTGGTAAGTTTTTAAAAATCCTGAGTGCCCTCCTAAGGGAGAAGTGTGCAATTCCATAAGAATCTTTTGTTTTAGCTGGGAATTCTTACAGAGGTATAAGCGATCTTTGTACCATAACGAATCATTTTGCCAGCTAAATGTATCAGACGTACTGGAATCTTGTTGTAACTTTTGAATAAGTGCCCACACTTCTTCGTCATTCTTCCATTCCTCCCTTGCTTCGTTTATCCAATCTGGTTGGATAATAGAAATGGCGCACAACAATGCTTCCACATCCTCATCCTTTCTTGAGAGTGCATCTGCCACCACATTTTGCTTCCCTTTTTTGTAGATGATTTCAAAGTCATAACCCAACATCTTTGTGACCCACTTTTTTTGCTCTTCAGAGGATAATCTTTGTTCTAAAAAGTATTTAAGGCTATCATGATCCGTTTTTACCTTGAAGTGTCTTCCCATTAGGTAGGGTCGCCATTTCTTAAGTGCATGGAGTATTGCCAACATTTCCTTCTCATAAATAGCTTTGCTTAAAAACTTTCCCTTGATTGGACGACTTTCAAAAGCAATGGGTCTTTCATCTTGCATTAGAACAACACCAATTCCATTTCCTGAAGCATCACATTCCACAATAAAGGTTTTGTGAAGTCCGGTGTAGCTAAGACCGGTGCTTGGCACATTGCCTCTTTAAGATGTTCAAAGGCCTTTGTTGCTTCCGGAGTCCATGAAAATGCATCTTTCTTCAATAATGTTGTTAGAGGTGCTGCTATTCTCCCATAATTCTTAACAAACTTGCGATAATACCCTGTCAACCCGAGAAATCCTCGCAGATGCTTTATGGATGTGGGGATTTTCCATTCCTTAATGGCTTTAATTTTGCTAGGGTCTACCTTAACTCCTTCATGAGATACAATATGACCCAAATATTCCACCTCCTGGACTCCAAAGAAACATTTGGATCTTTTTGCATATAATTGTTTCTCCTCCAATAGTTGTAGCACCTTGTCAACATGTTCAACATGATCCTTCCAAGACTTGCTGTAGATTAGTATATCATCAAAAAATACTAACACAAATTTTCTAAGGAATGGTTTGAAAATTGAATTCATCAAACCTTGAAATGTTGAAGGTGCATTGGTAAGGCCAAAAGGCATGACCAAAAATTCATAATGACCCTCATGAGTTCTAAATGCTGTTTTCGGAATGTCTTCAGTCTTCATTCTGATTTGATGATATCCTGAACGAAGATCCAACTTGGTGAAGTAAATTGATCCATGCAATTCATCCAGTAATTCATCAATGACAGGAATGGGGAACTTATCTTTAATAGTGAGCTTGTTGAGCTCCCTATAATCCGGACACATGCGCCATGATCCATCCTTCTTGTGCACCAATACTACTGGAGCAGAGAAAGAACTTTGACTCGGTTGAATTATACCAGCCTCTAGCATTTCTGCAACCATACGTTCAATTTCACTCTTTTGGACATAGGGATATCTGTACGGCCTGATGTTTGGAGGAACACTTCCTGGAATCAGATGAATAGCATGATCATGATCACGCATAGGTGGGAGACCTTTGGGAGTCTCAAATACCTTGGAATGATTGTCCAGGACTTTTTGGAGATCTGGAGAAATAGATGATTCTGATGTGGAAACATCTAGCGAACATAATTGTGCAATTACACCTCTTTGCTCCTTTTTTAGAAGCTTTGTCATACCATTAGAGCTGATTATCTTTCCTGGTTTCCCTGCAATACCCCTTAATTCAACTTCCTTTCCTTCCATAGAAAATTTGATGAAAAGTTCTTGAAAATTAAAAGCTATTGTACCCAGGATTGTAGCCATTGGACTCCTAGTACAACATCAGCACCTCCCATTGGAATGGAAAGCATTGGGCTAGTCAATACATATTCTCCCATGGATAGCTTGATATTATGGCACTTTCCAGAGCAATTTATTGTTCCTCCATTTGCAATCATCACTTGACACTCTGGTGCTGGATATAGGAAGCAATTCAATTCTTTTGCTACCTTACAATGAATAAAATTGTGGGTGCTTCCTGAATCAATCAACACTATTACCTTTTTCTTCTTGATTTGTCCTTCTATCTTGATGGTTTGAGGAGTGGTAATTCCCACCAATGCATTACAAGATATGGTCGGATTTATTTGTTCTTCATCTAGGCTTTGTTCTTGGAGTATATCCTCTTCTTTTGACCTTTCTTGCTCCTTTTCTTCTTCCTCTTCACAATCTATGTAGAATAATTTCTTCTCAGCACACTTATGACCTTTAGTGTATTTGCTATCACAACTGTAACAAAGCCCTTTTGCTCTTTTTTCTTCCAATTGTTGTGGTGTCAACCTTATAGGTTGTGGAAGACTAGGGGCAACAACACTTCCGTCTTTATAGTTGTGAGTGGTATGCTTCCTGGTTGCCATAATTTTGCTTTCCATTTTTCTTGCTAACCTGAATGCCTTCTCTAATGAATCAGGTTCCCAAAGGCGAACATCATGTTGGATATTATCCTTTAAAGACCCTATGAACACATCAATCCTATGCTCCTCTGGAATATCTTTTACCCTTATGTTCAATTTTTGGAACTCCTCAATGTGCTCCATTATTGAACCCTTTTGTTTGAGACTTATCAATTGGCTAAAAAAAGTTTTGCTTTTTGTATCCTCATAATGTGCTATCAATTCTTCCGTAAAAATTGCCCAAGTGATAAATGGTTTACGAGAGCAAAGCCATTGATACCATACAAACTGATTTGGTTCCAAATATAAAGTTGCCATACGTACCTTTTGTGTGTTTTGCACATTATTGAGATCGAAGAATTGCTCCATCTGTAATATCCATGTGGCAGGATCCTTGCCATCAAACTTCCTCATATCGATTTTTGGAATATGGTGAGTCTTCGATCCAACATTAGTGTCTATGGAATCATGATTAACATTTCTTTTGTTCTCATCATGAGTTTCCTTTAGTACCCTTTCACCCTTAGGGACCATTTCTTGTAGCAACTTATTCATATTTATCTTCAATTCGTCCATGTCTGTCTTCAAATCTATCTTCAAATCATCCATCTTAGCTTCCACGTCAATCATCTAAGCTTCTACGCCTTTCTTTAAACAGTCCATATTAGCTTCTACACCTTTCTTTACACCATCCATCTTAGCTTCTACATCTTTCTTTAAACCATCCATCTTAGATTCTGTTCCTTTTTGTGTAAGGGACAGTTGTTGCACTTGGTCTTGTAATTTTGATATATCATGTTGCATTTCTTCCTCTTCTTCATGAGTCATGCTAGAGCTTTCAGGTTCCTTACTAGGTGTTTGCATTTTCTTTCCTCGGGGCATCAGTTACTGATAATAATTCTCTACTATGCCCTTTGAATTCCTTCAAAATAAATTTTCAAACCAAGCTTAAGCAAAAATATAAGAAAATCTACACACCTTTTTTCACTTTGTAGGAGCTTGATATTGCCTCTGATGTATCTCTGTACTTTCTAATCATCTAGTTCTAAATTTGTGAGCTGTAGTAGCCCTCTGTGTCCTCTTTCCAATGCCACAAGTCTGACCCAAATTGGATTCTCCAAGGAAGAGTTATGTGAAATATCCCACAGTGACTTGCTTATAGACTAGTTCAGTAGAGCGAACTTGTACGACGTTCCACGAGTCACTGTTTCAACATTTGGATATGAAACATGCATAAAAAAAACTACAGTCTATCCTATTTCTGTATCTTCTTACGAAATTTCAATCCGATCCCCAGAGAGAAAGTTATGACGATTTTCCCCAGGTCACCTGTTTTGAATGTAATTCAGGAGTCTGCAAGAAGACCAACTTCCTCAGATCATATCTCCGTAAATATCGCGCGAAAAGCTCTGAAATTCCGACCCAAGGTTCAACGTAATTTCTTCTCAAATGGGTTTTTTTTGCGAGTTCTGAAACATCACAGAAAGAAATTTATAGCGAAAATGCCACGATGACCTGTTTGGAGCAACAAAACCCTAGAATCCAAAGCTCTGATACCAAATGTTATGAAACCAGCTCAAGAAAAGATAGAAAAGATAGATCAACGCCTTAGAATTCAGCCTCTTCGAGGGGGAAACCTCCTTTACTATACATAAATGAACAATTCTTGGATGATTTAAATGACAAAACCTCCTTTCTATATATAGGAGTCTAAGGAGTCACAATTTAATCCAGCCGACCTAACAATAATAATATAAAGCCACAAAAATAACAATAGAGGGATTCTATGGGGCACAATAATAACAATATGGGGGAAATAGGGGCACAACAATATTAATAAGGGGTATAACTACAATAGTAATGGGGTAATCACTAGTATTATAGGGACCCAACACAGTACCCCGATGGAGTTACTTGCATCACCTCTCTGCGTAGGAAGCCTTTCTCTTCTTTCACCTTATTCTTTTTTCATTTTCATAACTATGCATAGCACTTATTCATTTTAGAGGTGGAAGAGGGATCTCGACTTATTGAGAGGAGAAGAAGTTGTTCCTTTAGAGAAGTATTTTGTATATACCTCTGACATGATTGTTAAGGTTTCCCCCCTCACCTTACTCTACCTAAATGAGTTGACAAGGATTAACCCAAAGCAACTGATTATAGTAGGTGATACTAGTTAATACCCAAGCATTGTGTTTTCATCAAGGTTCGCTTCGATCATAATGTATTTTCCATTGGTGTATCATGGACTGAAGACAATAAGCTCTTCATACATAGGCATAATGATAGATAACCAAGTATTGATAACTACACCAATCCTCCTGTACTCTACCTTGCTTGTTTCAAGAGTCACACATGGTTCATTCAAAACTATCCTATGAATGTAAACAAGCAAACAAATAACTAAAAGAGTGAAAAACAAAAGAAAAATTCGAAAGACAAGCGAGTAAGAAAGCAAACACACAAAGTAAGAAGCAAAAATGCATGCAAGGAACAAGACAAGAAGCAAACACTACTCCTACTCCTAAGCTAACGGTGCATGGGTTTGCTTACGTAAAGTGGTGGGCTGGTTGCAGGTGTTAAGGATAATCATTCAAAACTAGAAACTATTCCTTCAAGTTCAGGTGGAACTTATTCTCGGGTTTCCTTTGGAGTATCAATCATCAACCTCTAATTTTAGTTATTCTGCTAAAATAGCAGAACTGTTTAATTTACCCGGTTTATGGAAAACCTTCACTTTTTCCTTGGAACCAAAGGAATTAAAACCACAGTTCATAAACTTATCGCGTCTAATTTTGGACTTAATTCATGAACATCTCCCGATGCGATCACCATTAGATCTGACCCATCTAATCGAATGACTATAACATCACCCACTTGCCAACTAGCTTGGCCGATCTCCACTGTTGATCAATCATGCTTGATCCAACGACTATTGCGTAATCTCACGTGAAATCTTGCATGATGCATAACAAGTCGAGAGCGCACAAGAAAAGTGGTTTTCCCATGCTACGTGTCAACCCCTCAGGTTAATCGCGTGAATTTGCAAAATACCATTTACCACTTTGAGACCACGCGAGATACTGCTTACACCTACGAAGACCACTCTTCTATTTTGATTAACGTCTGTGCTTGTTGGCATGCGATGACCATTAGATCTATTTGATCTATCAATCGAATGATTCAGATATTCTCATGGATTTCTCACGAATTTGTTAGGGTTTCCTCGTTCTCCCAAGACTTAGCACTTCTGCCAAGTTTAGTCTCTCTCTAAATTATATTATGTGTTTTCGAATACATCCAGGTTATTTCAATGCATAGTGAGTGAAGATTTAGATGCAACAACACAAGATTATATAAAGTCTAATTCTAAAGGACCTAAACTGGAAATCAACAAAACTCAGACAGATTAAACCCTTTAGGTTTTGACCATTCATGCACAATATTCACAGAGATACAGAGATATTCCAAATTTTACATTCCAATCCTCCTTAGCCGAAATCTGTCAAAATCTGTCAAAAATCCCCTTCTACTAATTCAAAACATACATAAATACCTGTACATACAAAAATCAGATCCTAAATCAATGGATCGAATTTGCCTAATCATAGATAATATCTAATTTGCATGATATTCTCCTCAAGAATATCAACTAAGCCTAACTACTTTAATTTATTACAAGATAATTCAAATCCCTGAATTCTAGCTCAAATCCTATCTAGAAATCTTTGTAAAGTGGCAGCGAAACGATCCCACTCCTTTGCTTGTAATTTTTTTTTGTGTTTTTGGAATAAAATTGAAGTCTTTTGTCTTCAAGCCTCATGCTCCTGCATCAGACTCTTGAGGAAAAAATTCTTCATGGGTTCCTGTCCATGAGCTCTTCTACAGAACTACTCAATTTCTGTAGCATGGAATCTGTCATCCAAGTAGCATCAACAATTGGTTGATCCTTCCACTTGATCAAATACTAAAAATACTCTTGTCCTCTTGTCTTCTTAAACAATCTCTTATTTAAAATATTTTCTGGCCGCAATTCCTTTGCTGTAGGTAACTGTTTTACCCAATAAACCTCTTGTTCTTCTTTATCTTCTGCTGTTTCATCTGCATTTCGATTTTCATACCTGTACAAATCAGCAACATTGAAAATTGGAGATATTCCAATGTTAGGGGGTATTTCAATTTCATATGCATTTGCAAAAAATTTCCTCAAGACTCTGCATGGTCCAATTTTCTCAAATTTTAACTTGTTATACTCCCTTTTTGGAAATCTTTCCTTCCTCACGTGTGCAAAAACCAAATCTCCAACCTCAAAATTAACTTCTCTCTTCTTCAAATCTGCTCTGCTCTTGTACTTTATGTTGCTATCATGTAATTGCTGTTTTACCTGTTCATGTATTTCTTGAATATGAAGCAAAATCTTCTCCTTTAACACTTCTCATTTCAGCTTTTCCTAAGTCTCTTAATTCAGACAATCCTCTTGGGTGCATTCCATAAAATATATGGAATGGACTCTGCCCTGTACTCCTATCAAGAGAATCATTATAAGCATATTCAGCCAGTGCCAAAATTTGATCCCACTTTTTTGGATGTTCACCTACAAGACTTCTCAAAAGATTACCCAAGCTTCTGTTTACAACTTTAGTTTGTCCATCAGTTGAGGATGATAAGATGAATTGAAACTCAGTTTAGTACCAAGTTTCTTCCACAAGGTCCTCTAGAAATGACCAACAAATATGGTGTCTCTGTTTGAAACAATGCTCTTAGGTAACCCATGCAACCTTACAATCTCCTTAAAAAACAAATTAGCAATGTGAGTAGCATCACTGGTTTTATAACATGGAATAAAATGTGCCATTTTATAAAATCTATCAACCACAACATAAATTGAATCATTTCTTCTTTGAGTTTTTGGTAAACCCAAAACAAAGTCCATACTTACCATATCCCAAGGTTTATCTGGAATAGGTGATGGAACATACAAACCTGTGTTTTGGTTCCTTCCCTTTGCATATTGACAGAATTTACAATTTTTTACATACTTTCCACTTCAGCTCTCATCTTCGGCCAGGAATAAAACCGATTCAACTATTCACAAGTCTTGTCTGCACCAAAATGTCCTCCAAGTCCACCTCTATGTTTTTCCTTGATTAAATTTTCTCTCATAAAGCAATTTGGTATGCACAACTGATTTCTTTTAAACAACAATCCTTCTTGCAAGAAAAAATCCAGCCACTTACTTCTGTCTAACAAAACATGATTTTTACAAGCTTCAAATGCCTCTTTAAGATCTAAATCTTTCTCATATAATTCTTTAAGAAAATCAAAACCCAACACTTGAATTTGACTTTCTTGAACTAAAATACTTTTTTTGCTTAAGGCATCTTCTACTTTGTTTGATTGGCCGTTTATATGATTCAATACAAAATTAAAACTTTGAAGATATTCTACCCATTTTGCATGTTTTTGACTAAGCTTTGGCTGTTGCATAATGTATTGCAATGCATGATTTTCTGAATAAAGTATAAATTCCTTAGACATCAAGTAATGTCTCCAATTTTTTAGTGATTGCACAACTGCATAAAATTCCTTATCATAAGAAGAATATTTCTTCTTTGATTCATTCAGTTTTTCACTGAAATAAGCTACAGGTCTATCCTCCTGACTTAAAACAACTCCAATAGCTTCTCCACTAGCATCACATTTCACTTGAAAATGTTTATTAAAATCAGGCAAAATTAAAATAGGTTTTTCAGTGATCTTTCTTTTCAATAGTTGGAAATTCTTTTCTGTGTCAACAATTCATTTAAATGGCTGTTTATCCTTCTTGATAGTGTCAATAATAGAAGCATTGATCTTACTAAAATTCCTTATGAATTTTCTATAAAAACTAGCAAGATCATGAAAACTTATCACCTCAAAAACACTTTTCAGTGAAGGCCACTCTATGATTGCCTTTATCTTCTCTGGATCTATCTTTAATCCATCAACAGAAACAACAAAGCCCAAATATACCAACTCTTCCTACATGAATGAACATTTCTGTAAATTTAGCAGTAACTTTTCTTGTTGTATCTTCTGTAAGACATAATTCAGATGTCTCATATGTTCGTCTTTAGATCTGCTGTAAACTAATATATCATCAAGATATACTATTACAAATTTACCAATAAATTCTTTCAGCACTTCGTTCATAAGCCTCATAAATGTATTAGGAGCATTTGATAACCCAAAAGGCATTACCATCCATTCATGTAGTCCTTCATTTGTTTTAAAAGTAGTTTTCCATTCACGTCCTTCTCTAATCCTTATTTGATGATACCCACTTTTAAAATCCAGCTTTGTAAAATATCTTGCTCCACTTAAACAATCCATCAAATCTTCAATTCTAGGTAAAGGAAATCTGTACCTGATTGTTGTTTTGTTGATTTCTCTTGAATCAATACACATTCTCTAGCCTCCATATTTCTTTGGACTCAAAACTGTTGGCACTGCACAAGGACTCAAACTCTCTCTAATCAATCCTTTATCTAACAATTTCGGAACCTGTTTTCTGATTTCTTCATTTTCTATGGGAGTTATCCTGTAAGTTGCTTTATTTCGCAGATTTGCCCTTGGAATCAAATCTATATGATGACTGATTTTTCTAATGGGTGGTAACTCATTAGGTGAATCATCTACAATGATATCACAATACTTTTCCAGCATCTCTTGAATTTCAATTGGAAAATCAAAAATTTTAGTAGAAGCAATTATTACCTTGGGTTTGCAAATCAATGCAAAATTTACCTCATTTTCTTCAATTTGCTGCAAGTATTCTTTTTCCAATAAGCAATAGAGTCTTTGGATCAGATTTTCTTGATGCATCCTCTTCTTCCATAGGAAACAATGTATGATTAATACCATCTTTACCAAATTTGTATGTGTTCTTTTTCCCATCATGCATAACTCCTCTATCATACTACCAAGGTCTTCCCAGCAATATGTGACACACATCCATAGGCATCACATCACATAGAATTTTGTCTTTGTATTTGCCCAACTGCAACTCCACTTCACACTGTTCATTCACTAACAACTGATTTCCTTTTTGAAGCCATGACACCTTGTAAGGTGTTGGATGTTTCTTTGTCTTCAATTTCAACTTTTCCACCACTTCTGTAGAGACCAAATTATTGGTGCTGCCACTATCAATTATCATTTGACAACATATTCCTTGAACCTTGCACACAGTCCTGAACAAAGTCTTTCTCTGTGCTGTTTCAAGAACTTCCTTTTATGGTTTTAACAAAACTTTGTTAACTACCAAAGATTCCCCTTTCTCTGGTACATTTTCTTCTTCTAGCACCTTTACTGCTTCCCCTTCAGTCTGAGCAACAATTACATTTCTCTGATTTGTTCCTACGTTTTCTAGGCACTCATAGGCTCTGTGTCCCAACTTGTTACATCTATAACATCTTATTTCTCTTCCTCTACCTCTGCCTCCTCTTCCTCTGGAAAAACTCCTTCTGCCACTTGCATCACCTTCTGTGGGTGTATGCTGATTTGAGCTACTGCTAGCTCCATCTCTAGGTGTTGTAGATCTTCCTCTACCACCTTGACTTCCTCTTCCTCAGAAAGTACCTTTGCTTTTGGAAAATTGCTTCCTTATGAGTTTTTCTTCAGCCTTCAATACCATTTGATAAGCCTCTTCTCCTGTTTTAGGAGACAAAAAACTTATCTCATCTTGGATCTCCATTCTGAGACCATTTATGTATCTTGCAACCTTCTCATCTGTATCTTGAATTTGTCCAACTCTTATGCTCACTTTGTAAAATTCCTCTGTGTATTATTTCACTGTCAAAGACCTCTGTCTAAGATTCTGCATCTATCTAAATATGAAATTTGATAATCACTTGGCAAAATCTTACCTCTCAACTTTGCCACCATCTAGTTCCAATTTTTAATTAGCTGTTTACCAAGTCTCCTTCTTTCTTCCTACACTCCATCCCACCAAAGTGTTGTATGTCCTTTCAATTTTGTGACAACAAATTTCACTCTCTTTCCTTCTTCCATTTCTTCATAATCAAAGAATTTATCCATGTCATTAATCCAGTCTATCAACTCCTCAGGGTTTAAACCTCTTGTATAAACTGAAACCTCAAGTCTGGGTTTAGATGTGGATCCCAACACTGATTTAAAGAATCTCATTTCAAGAGTAACTTCTATAGGTTCCTCTTCTTGTGTAGCTTCAACTTTATGCTCACTGACAACTCTAGCCCCTGCATCTCTTTGATTTCCCATTTCAACTGCTTCTAATCTAGCTTGCATCCGTTGCATAACTTCCAACACTTCAGCATTTGCAACTGATATTCCTCTTATTTGACCACCACCACATCTTCCTCCAACTTTGAAAGCCATGTTGGATTTCTTTTTCTGATCTTTGAGATCCTTCTCGGTGTCAATAAGATGCTCTGATACCACTAATGGTGGGCTAGTTGCAGGTGTTAAGGATAATCATTCAAAACTAGAAACTATTCCTTCAAGTTCAGGTGGAACTTCTTCTCAGGTTTCCTTTGGAGTATCAGTCATTAACCTCTAATTTTAGTTATTCTGCTAAAATAGCAGAACTGTTTAATTTACCCGGTTTATGGAAGACCTTCACTTTTTCCTCGGAACCAAAAGGAATTAAAACCCCATTTCATAAAATTATCACGTCTAATTTTGGAATTAATTCACAAGCACCTTCTGACGCGATCACCGTTAGATCTGACCCGTCTAATTGAATGACTATCACATCACCCACTCACCAACTAGCCTGGCTGATCTCCACCATTGATCAATCCCACTCGATCCAATGGCTATTGCATGATCTCGCATGAAATATTGCACGATGCATAACAACTCAAGAGTGCGTGAGAAAAGTGGTTTTCCCGTGCTACGTGTCAACCCCTCAGGTTAATCGCGTGAATTTGCAAAATACCACTTACCACTTTGAGACCGCGCGAGATACTGCTTACACCTACGAAGACCACTCTTCTATTCTGATTAACGTCTGCGCTTGTTGTCACGCGATGACCATTAGATCTATTAGATTTTTCGATTGGACGATTTAGATCTTCTTGTGGGTTTCTAACAAATTTGTCAGGGTTTCCTTGTTTCACCAGTTTAGTCTGTCTCTAAATTATATTCTGTGATTTCGAATACGTCCAGGTTATTTCAATGCACAGTGAGTGAAGATTTAGATGCGACAACAGAAGATTATATAAAATCTAATTCTCAAGGGCCCAAACTGGAAATCAACAAAACTCAGAAATATTTCAAAGGAAATTAAACCCTTTGGGATATGACCGTTCATGCACAATATTCACAGAGATATAGAGAGATTCCAAATTTTACATTCCAATCCTCCTCAGCCGAAATCTGTCAAAATTTGTCAAAAATCCCTTTCTACTAATTCAAAACTTACATAAATACCTGTACATAGAACAATCAGATCCTTGATCCAGGTGGATATTGGTGGTCACCTGCCAAGTCCACTTGGACCCCCACCATTGTTTCTTTCAGCTTTTTAGTTTCTTTAATTGTAGCACAATTTACTATTTTTAGCAATTTTTTCGGGTCCTGAACTTCTGGAGCCGTTTTGAGGCCCTAAATGACTTTTTTTGGGAAATCTAGGAGGCTCCATGGACCATGTTGCTCTTTCAATGTTTTAGTTCTCGAATAGATCTTTCTAACGAGATATTGTGCACGTCAAACGAAGATTGTATGTCAAAGTTACGACCCCGGGAAGTTGATGTACCAATTTACCCAAATGGGGCCCACAGTTTGGCATTTCATCTTCTAGGGTTAGGTTTTTGGATGTTTAGGATTTTCCATTGTTTCTAAAGAATAAATAGGCCTTCGAGCCTCATTGTAACACAATTCAGAGGCATGTAGCTACCACATCTCTTCTTAGAGATAAGCTACCATCGCCTTAGCTAGTTTATTTCCGTTTTTGTTTGTAAGAATATTTTAGTATTTTACATTAATGAAATGAATTATTATTTCCGTTGCATCTCTGTGTTTATCGTTATCTCTGTAATTTGTTGCATTCTTGTTTAAATTCGGATTAGTGGTATCAGAGGGATCTACTTTTTCTCTGTTTTTCTTTGCATGTCGCCAATGAGGTTTGGATATAAGGAGTTAGGGCTTGAACTGGTCGAACCTTTGTAAGACCAGCCTAAAAAATCCCGATGGCCTCCCATGGTGGATGAAAATAAAGATGAGAAGGTAGGAAATCCTATCAAAATCTTGCTCGAAGAAGCCCTCGAGCGACAAAGGAATGCGATGATGGATAGATTTGCCCAGATCCTTCAACAACTACCCTGGAAACACCACATTGTTTAAGGTACAAGTTAATTTTGAAATCCCCATATTTGAGGGTCAGATAGATGCAGATGCCGTCGATAAATGGTTAAATCTGCTAGAAGGTTATTTTTCTCTTTATGATTTTTCCAGTCGTGAAAAAATTATTTTTGTTCTTCTCAAAGCAGCCCCCATGTTAAGGACTAGTGGGAAACCTACTATAAGCAGAAGGATGAATGTACAGGCTCACTATTTTCAGCCGCACCCACTTGGAATTCATTCTAGGATGCCATCAAGGAGTAGTACTACCCTGTTGGAAGCTATGAGGATCAATACATAAAGGGGACCACGCTGCGGTAGGGAAGGGACCAAGACGTGCCAGAGTTTACAAACATTTTCCATACCCTTCACACAAAGTTTGGTATCAAGGATTTGGAGTAGCATTTGGTACTCAAATACCATGGCTTCCTGCACAAGTACATCCAAGAAGAAATAGAATTCCTGAACATCTCCTCTCTTGGCACGACATAGCAATGTGCCATCAAGGTCGAGCAAAAGTTTAAACAGAAGAAGTAGGACTTTGGATCTGTGAATCCGAAGCAAGGGAAAGGTTCCCCCAAACCATATAACAAAGGACAAATCCAAGGCAGGGCAGCCCAAGACAACCCGCCAAAACTGCAAGTAAAGAGCAGCGCCATGAAGCCGAAAAAGGACACGGAAAAGTGGTGTGAGTTCCATAAGAGCTACACTCACAACACAAGTGAGTGTCGGGCCAAGCAGTCACTGGTGGTCAAGCTAAACGTTTTAGAATCAGACACATGTTCCAACTTTGAGTTAGAACCTAACAAGGGGAATGACAAAGGGAAGCAGATTATCGATGCAGAGCCTAATGCCACCATTGCCACCACAAAGATCGAAAAGGAGGAACTAGAAGATCCCGAGAAGGAGGAGTTTTTCTTCCACTCCCAGATGTGGGTAAAAGGCTCCCCGATACAGTTCATTATCAACAATGGGAGCCAAAAGAACCTCATTTTGGCAGAGGTCGTGAAGTGGCTGGGCTTACCGACCACAACACATCCACAATCATATACCATCAGGTGGCTTCACCAAGCATGGGATCTTCGCGTGAGCTAGCAGTGTTGCCTTCCATACAACATCAAGCCCTTTACGGATGAGGTATTGTGTGACATTACTCCCCTTGAAGTTTGTGATGTATTATTAGGACAGCCATACTTGTGGAAGCGACATGCTATGTATGAATCAAGGCCCCGTGCTGTTATTGTCACTTTGGGAATTAAGTTGTACAGGATACTGGAGGTAGCACTGCCTACCTCCATCTCTTCGGTTACTGCAAAACAATGCAGTAAGATCATTTCCAAAATAAGGAAATTTATTTTCCTAATGATACGCCCTCAAGGAAAGAAGAAGACGGTGGCCACAACCTCTAGATAGGGCCCCTCCGCATGACAACTATAGATGGACAAGGTCGTGGAGGAGTATGAGGACATCTTCACCTCCCCCACAGGGGTTCCTTTGCACTGTCAGGTCAAGCACTCCATTGATCTGACCCCAAGTGCACCGTTTCCCAATGGACCAATCTATCGGCATTCCGTGCTGGAGAATGATGAAATCAAGAGGTAGATTCGGGAGCTGCTGCAGAAAGGTCATATCGGTCTGAGTTCATCACCCTGTGGGAGCTTGATCGTGTTGGTATAGAAGAAGGATGGGACTTGGAGACTCTGTATTGACTATCGAGTGCTGAACAAGATCACTGTTTGTAATAGGTACCCGAGCCCACGGATTGATGACCTCTTGGACCAACTAAAGGGGGCAAAATATTTCAGCAAGATTGATTTGAATTTAGGATATCCCCAGGTACTAATTGAACCCTACGATGTGTGGAAGACTGCCTTCAAAGCCAAGGAGGGCCTTTTCAAATGGTTGGTTATGCCTTTCAGATTGACGAATGCTCCTGAAACCCTCGTGAGGCTAATGGATGAAATCTTGCGTCCATTCACCAACTCATTTGTAGTGGTATACTTGGATGAAATCCTGATCTTTAGCCAGAGTTGGGAAGAGCACCTCCACCACATTCGACAGGTTCTCCAAACACTACGGCAACACAAGTTATGTGCCAATTTGGAGAAATGTAGTTTTGGAATGACCCAGGTTCAATATCTGGCATACATTATTGATGAACAGGGGTGCATGTGGATCCATCCAAGATCCAAGTCATTTGGGATTGGCCATCTCCAACCACTCTGACAGAGCTCCGCAACTTTCTAGGCCTTGCCAACTTCTACTACAGGTTTGTGTTGGGATTTTTTCATATCACTTGGCCCTTGAGTCAAGTCACCAAGGGAGGAGTGAAAGAAAAATTATTTTGGTCTGAGTCTCAACATAAGGCATTCAAAAAGTTGAAATATCACCTCTTCTCAGCACCAGTGATCACATTACTAGACTTGCAACAACCATTTGAGGTCGAGACAGATGCCTCTAACTATGCTATTGGGGAAGTCCTTACTCAACACGAGCATCCAGTGGCATATCACACTGAGACACTTTCGGACATAGTCTGGAAGTATCCCACTTATGAAAAAGAGGTGTATTCCATTGTGCAGGCTTGCCAAAAATGGAAGCATTACATTTTAGGGAAGGAAATGGTCATCCACACAAACCACCAACCCCTGCAGTTCATACAGTCCCAAGGGAAATTGCAGAATGATCGCCATCAAAAGTGGTCCACATACCTGCAACAGTTCCATTTGAATATCAAGTATAAGAAGGGTAGCACCAATAATGTTGCATATTTCCTCAGTTGACCAATGATTATGGCGTTAACCACCGTGCTCAACTCTTGTGGGCACAAGACTTCTGATTGGCCACTTCTCTACAAAAGCAACCTAGAATTCGGCCACACATACCAGAAACTCTTGGAGGGTCAACATGTTCCAAATTTTCATCTCTAGGATGCCCTATTATGGCACCGGGGTCACCTTTGTGTTCCTTCAAGCGAGCATGCTAAGATGATTTGGGAAGCACACTACAATCGGGCTGCTGGGCATTTCGGGGTCAAGAAAATGGTGGCATTACTACAAAAGTATTTCTATTGGCCGAATCTTCGACAAGATGTCGGGAAGTACATCAGATCATGAACTGCATACGCCATTGACAAATCGACCATCAAGAAGCAAGGCCTCTATACCCCGCTGCCTACCCTTAGTCGACCTTGGGAATCCATCTCCATGGATTACATGTCAGGCCTTCCTTCCACTAAGCATGGAAATGACTGTGTTTTTGTGGTCGTCGACAGGTTCTCGAAGATGGCCATTATGGCAGCCTGTAAGAAGAATATCATAGCAGAAGCCACTGCTAAAATCTTCTTTGAATGAGTGTGGGTAAACTTTGGGATCCTACAGTCTATCATCTCAGATCGGGACAACGAGTTCCTTAATACATTTTGGTCTAGTCTCTAGTCGATGCTGGACAACAAACTCACTAATTCCACAACCTTCCATCCTCAAACTAATGACCAGATAGAGGTTGTCAACAAGATGATTCTACAAATTCTATGCATGTACAACTCAAAGCATCCACGCATATGGGACGAGAGCCTCCCCTATGTTCAGCACAGCTACAATTGGGCTCTCCATAGCTCGACTGGCCAAAACTCTTTTGAGGTGGGCTTGGGATTCCAGCCACTATGTCCCATTGATGTGGCCATGCCATTTGCAGCTACTCAAGCAGATTCGGCTCATGTCCAGTCCGAAACAGATAAGGAAAATAGCTTCATTGAGCACATCCAACATATTCGCCAGTAGGTCCATGACATTCTGGATAAATCAAATTCAAAGTACAAGCAACGACATGATCAACATCAGGTGCCACACAAGTTTCAGGTGGGCGACAAACGCTAGTTGCATTTGCAAAAGGAACGCCTTACTAGAGCCTATAAAAAACTTGGACCACTCCGATATGGTCCTTACACCATTACCAAGGCTATGGGAGACAATGCATTTGAGCTCAACATTCCCCCATTCCTTGGCCTGCACCCAGTGTTCAATGTGGACCGACTTCAGTCATACTTTCCACCATTGCTAGACACATCCGACATTGCAGAACAACTCACACCCACAGAGTTAAATCCAGATTGCATTGAACAAGATACAACTGATCGGATCATGGACACACATATCAAGCACACTCGCCAGCAGGATATCCAACTGTATCGAGTTGTCAAAGCAGGCCAACTCCTTCACTAGGGAAAGTGGTTCACTAAGGACCAAGTTCAGCAGAAGTTTCCTCATCTCATGGAGGAACTCAACGCAATGGGGACCATTTCTTCCTAAGGGGGGAGGAATGATCTAGGTGGATATTGGTGGCCACCCACCAAGTCCACTTGGACGCCCACCATTGTTTCTTTCATCTTTTCAATTTCCTTAATTGTAGCACAGTTTACTATTTTTAGGATTTTTTCGGGTCCTAAACTTTCGAAGCCATTTTGAGGCCCTAAAAAACGTTTTTGGCAAAACTGGGAGCAACATGGATCCATGAATGGATGTTGCTCTTCCCAAAGTCGTAGTTCTCAGATAGATCTTTATAATGAGGTATTGTGCACATCAAATGGAGATCGTATGCCAAATTTACGGCCCTGGGAAGTTGATGTACCAATTTACCCAAACGGGGCCCAAAGTTTGGCGTTTCATCTTCTAGGGTTAGGTTTTTGGATGTTTAGGATTTTCCATTGTTTCTCAACACTAAATAGGCCTTCGAGCCTCATTGTAACACAATTCAGAGGCATGTAGCTGCCACATCTCTTCTCAGAGATAAGCTACCATTGCCCTAGTTGGTTTATTTCCATTTCTTTTTGTAAGCATATTTTAGTATTTTACATTAATGAAATGAAGTATTATTTCTACTGCATCTCTTTGTTTATGGTTATCTCTGTAATTTGTTGCGTTCCTGTTTAAATTTGGATTAATACTAAATCAATGGATAGAATCTGCCTAATCTTAGATAATATCTAATCTGCATTTTATTCTCCTTAAGAATCTCAGCTAAACCTAAATACTTGAATTTATTACAAGATAATTCAAATCCCTGAATTCTAGCTCAAATCCTATCTAGAAAGCTTTGTAAAGTGATAGCTAAAGGATCCCACTCCTTTGCTTGTAAATTTTTTTCGTGATTTTGGAATAAAATTCAAAGTCTTTTGTCTTCAAGCCTCATGCTTCTGCATCATAAAGTGATAATTCCAATGCAGCCAGTGACACATTGGTCGACCCATGTTGGTGATTCAAGGTATGGTTTGTAAAAATCACAGCCATGCGAACCAGCAAACATGAAAGATATAATAATGTAGACAAACACTCTTTGAGTTTAAATGCGCCCAGAAAATAGAAATGAGTGTAAGCACATGACATGCACTCTGTGGACTTACCATGGTGCTGTGCGATACTGTGTTTAGATGCTAAGCACACATTCTCTTGACTATGACATGCAAGAAGACGAGAGAAACAAAGACAACTTGCGTCATGCACGCGTGTTTGCTGTGTAATATTCCTCCAATGCATGAGCAATGGGATCATGTATTTCAAGTGGAGGATGTGAAATATGTGTGTGAGATTGATCTTCAATGCATATAGATGAGTGATGAGGATCCTTGGGTGTTTTGACAATTTCCTAATCGGAAGTGAAACCGACCTTAGGATATCGAGGGCCTAGAATAACCATCATCTTGGGTTGAAGTACCATGATAGTCTGTGGGGTTTCGACTTCATCGATAGATAGATCATCATAAACATGTGGCTTTAAAAGATCAACAACGATAGAATCATCACCGTGATCGAATACGGGAGTAAAAAGATCAGGATAGATATGATCCTAAAAATCGATTATTTCATCGACATCCTCATGATCTGATGAATCAAATAGAGGGGTAGATGAGAAGCGAGAAAATTCACCTTTGCGTTCTCGAAAAAGGAAGATGAAAAATCAAGTGGATTTTCAATGAATGATTTGTCCTCTCCATTGTCGAATGAGGAATTGACATCTGGTGTGTTCTATGAATGGTCAATAATGGGTGCATCCGTAGATGGAGATACATAAAAAAGTTTAGGGATAGAAAAATCACCGGAGATGTCAGGAAAAAGCGGAGGAGGAAAGGTCAGAAGGGAATCATCCTTCGCTATGGGTTGATGTTCTAGTTCCTAGTCATACTCTTCATGAATGACATCACAGGTTGGTTGTGAAACACCAACTCCATCAATGGATTGATCCTCATTCATAATAAGTGTAGAGTTTGGAATGGAATAACACAAGACAATTGTGCAATCCGGAGGATCAATAGAACATGAAGATTGAGGTTGAGATAACAAGTGCATGTGACAACCCAAGGGCTTCACAACCAAATCTATGTGAAAATTGAGAGAAGTGATGTTGGGAGGATGTTACAGTTGAACAGACGTGTGTGCATGTTCTCCCTCATCACTCTGCAGTGGTGAAGCTGTTTGATGAGGGGAGAACGGACAATCACTTGTGACAACAACTGTGTTTGCCTATGATTGTGCATCTCCATCACCAAAGTATGTTGAGCATTGTTTGAACTTCAACTTCATCTTGGGATTGACTGATTTGTTAAGGCAATATTTGAATCTATCCCAAACATATTGGAATTTCATCTAGCTTTTCGGAGCTTCAAATTGAAATACATGGAAGCACTACCAAAAATCCATAGGCGATTCCTACAGAGTCTTCCATTGTTTTAACAGTTTTTTGTCAAGAGGTTCTCGACCAAAATGATGGAAATTATATTCAATGGGATCATATAACTTCTCAAGTGAGTGCACACTGCTGGGTGGCAGGTTGCTGCACCATCGTTGTGGGGATTCGTGAATTGTGTGTGAAAATCAACAAGCTAACCTCTTCTGCATCATCAAGAAATGCAAAGAAGTCTTGCAAGTACTCAGGCCAGGCCACTTCGCCTTCAAAATCATATGTGAATTCTGACAAGAGCTCAAAAAACTTCCTCATGATGTCGAGATGTTAAGCATTAGAGAAACATAGCGGAGGGATGATTATAACAATATCTATGATGGATATGCGAAGATTCAAAATGGGATGAGAGGACACAACTTTTCATCTGGCCCTCCCTCTAGTGCCAGAAATTTTAACGGTTTTGGACCCACCAACATGTTAGGGGATCTCTCCAGTAAGACGTCCTAACTAGACCTCATTTCATTTGGTGTAGGAGTCCTAGTAGTGGGTCGTATGGTATCACCTTGACTGCAGTTGCACGTAGAGGTAAGTAGGATGTCCTTGTTGGTAGCAAGGGTGTGACATGTGTAACAAGCCAAGGAAGGTGCATGAAGGGTTCTAACACATAGAAAGTGGGGTGAGTGTGCCCCTTGGAAACCTATGGGAACGCGCAGCTTGAAAGGGAACACACGAGCAAAGATACATCACAAACTGGAAGGCAGGTGAACCAACGATCCAAAATTATGGTTAAACCAACAACACATCTCAATAAGATTCATACATCCATATACTGAAATATTCCTTACATACATGCGTAAGAAAACAACTACATATATCATTAGAGTAACTAAGATAACTGAAATAGAATAACAACATATGCATGAAACATGTTGGCTCTGTTATATTAAGAAGTGAAAGTTCCAATCATATGCACAACCATGTCCAACTACTAGTCCCAATAATGGAACATTACAATCACTTCCGCCTACTCCTCTAAAGAGATATACTAGCTCTGCACTATGCAGAAGCCAAGGATCATGACAGTACACTCCAAGATTTCTCTAAGATACTCCTATAGGAATATTGGCTCTCCAAAGGCCTCTACAATGAGTTATGAGGTTCTATAAATAGAAAAGGGTGGGGTGATCCTTGACATTCCCCTTTGTGACTCTTCACCTACCCTCATGACTCTTCAACTACTACATGACTGTTACATTCGACTATAGACACTTGGTCTTTCACTTTTATAAGATGTTACATTAAACTCTACACATGTACCCATGTGAGACAAAGTAGGTTTGAGAAAGCTATGCAGGACATCACTAAGACTCAGAAAACTGTGGGAATACCAACTCTTCGGCATCCTCACGATGATCGACAATGGTGAACTGATAGTCAGTGATGGTGTCTATGTACTCTATAGTGACATCCTTCTGGAAGTGAACTCTTGCCTCTGTTGCATCCGGGTACACTGCTTTGGCTCCTCTGTACAACTTGTATGATAACATGCACATCATAGTCTCGAGTGCAACCATACTAACAACATACTGATGCATAGTGTCTGTGCTAGTGGCTATGTGCATCAACTCATCAAAGTACATGTCCAGCTCTATTCAGACTTGATTCTTTGTCTTTGCCTCAGTGAGTCACCCGATAGATGGGATCACATGCATGCACACAATAACATCCATGCTCCTGAATACCCATGCATGTGAAGCCTACAAACTAGTGATGAGATGTGCGAGTTCCTCTTAGTTCCAGATCTGACTCTGGATGTGTGCCTTCATCTCTACCACATTGGGCTTCATCAACTTGGGCAAGTGAAATGGGGCTCCTTTGTATCTCATTTTCCATATTTACATGTGGTTGATGACCATGTGCAAATTTGATAATATGCGTGCTCTCCTAGCACAATGCTACTGCTAATTGTTGAGATAGAGAAATGACTTATGTAAGGTGACGAATCTGGAATACAATGTCCACATGACTGTCTCGAGAGACGATACTTCACTCACTATTGCTCTCTTCAACTCCGCTCTGGCAGATTTTGTAACCTATTCTCCTCCCTTCTTGGCCACCTGTACCTCCTTAGCCATTCTCTCATTCTCTGCTATCAAGAATCAAACACTTGAGATGGTGGCTTTGACATATGCTCTGGTAGCATCGACCAATGATGTTGGATGTTTGCACGTATCGGATACAATCACTCATTCTTCAAACTACGTAGGATATACATGGACATCTGGATTAGTCACTCTACGTGACTACACAACTCTGTGTTGTGACTCGTCGAAATATATGTTGTGCATCTCTACTTCCAGATTTTCCTCAAGGATCTCAGTGTCTCCTTGAATGCTTAGGACTTGCTCTGCTTCTGGATTTGGTGAAGCTGGTGGGTTGACCTCTTAGTTACAAGGCATGAGGTCAATATCCTGTTCTGACTCTGGATGAACTATCTCCGTGTCCATTTTCTCTAGCATCTATTTAATCTCCTGAGTGAAGTCCTACTCTTGTGACTGCTCACCCTGTCTACTTTCTGCCAGCTGCTCGGGCGAGTCTACAACCTGTATGGGTGTAGTTTCATCAATCTGTGCATGTTTCCCCTCCTGATGTATCTGTCCCTGCTACGCTTCCTTGTCTCTTCTACACAACACTTGTTCTTCCTAGAGTTGCTACTTCAACTCTTGCAACTCATTTTCTGTTTCCTCCATCCTCTGTTTCTCTCTTTTCCTTTGCGTGTTCCTCTTGTCGCTTTGTCACCTCTTAGCCTCAATCTGCAAATCTACTTTCAACACAGGTGGATCTACTTTGAACTTGCAGCTTTGCTCTACCTCTGCATTGTCAACAACCTTTCTCTTGCCTTTGTCACGTGCAGGTACATTACCCTCTGCTGCTGTGGACGATCCTGCTCTCTGTGATGCTTCTTCCTTCTACTTTGCTAACCATTCCACAACTATGCTAACTAGTTCATTGAGCCTAGAGAAGCTGTGACAATATCTCCATGGGTCTTCCTCAGGCCAATGACATGCCTTGTGGATCCAAGAAAACCACACTCTCTCACAGTGTTCTTTCACCAAGCAATGCAGGTCATACAAATTAAAATTTCTAGTGCCGAAGGTGAATCTATTGAAATACTTTGTTTCGGCCTCAGCATGCTTGAGATTCCATATTTTGTACAACCCAATCCACAAAGGAAGAGCAGGCCAAGGTGCCTTCTTCTTCTTATGCAGTCTAGTTGACAACCCTGTCAAGATGTGATACATGTTGCATGATGAGCTTGTCCATGGAAAACTTGGTAAAACATGTGGATTCTTCTCCCCGATGTACATCTGTATGAAGGTGCCAAGGGGCGAGGCATACCAATCTACTATGTTGATCAATTCCTTTATCACTGCCTATGACATGTGAGGTGGATCATCCTCAGATATCATTTTTTATACCAGGGTGACGAAGTGGTTTGACAACTGTGTGATAACTTCGCAAAAGCTACATTCAGAGAACAAATTGCAGTAAGTGTGCACAAAGGTTTCAAAAGGTGTCCATGCCCAACTCAAGCTTGGGAAATACTGACGGGCATTTATTACATCAAGAATATACGTAGACATGTAAATATCTGCTTGCTGACCTTTGGGTAGATGCAGGGCTTCTGTTACCCATTCCTTCAACCTGAGAGCCAACATGTTGGACTAGTTGCATGGTCTACGCTCGCTGGCCAGTTTTTCCAATGTGATCACCCAACTCTGTGGGAAGGTCTCTATGCTCTCTTGGCCGTATAAGCGGCATGCAAAGATGACTAAGTAATGATATGCCTTCCATAATATCTTCTTCTTGTAAACCTGGTTGGATTTCGTCCTGAACTTGGTTGGATATTTCACCCAACTCTTCAATTTGTCTCTAGAGTTTGCACTGCTACTGGGTCTACTGAAGGGTGTCTCCATTGTGATTGCTGGCCGTGGAAAGTGCTACATCTACTGAAATTCCTTCACCCTGAAGATAGATAGCTCTACCCTGCTGACATTGATTAAAAAAATCATCTCAGGATCAGTGTGTGAGACGATTTAGTGGATCATGTCTGCGCATGGAAATGCAGGATACTTCCATGAAATCTGGTACAAGCCAGACTTGTGGATGTTCACATAGACCCCGCGGTCTTCCAAATTGTCCTCAAATGTGCCTAACAATGTGTCATTGATGTCCTACCATTTCAACTTGATGTATTTGTCTACGATCAACTTGGTTTCTTAGTAAATCGGCAAGCTCATAGACACTTGCTTAACTGCATCTCTAGTTGCGCTTTCGACGATGTCCTTTGACCCTACTCTCTTGGAGGCCATTGAACCTGAATTTCTGAGAGATGGATGAACACATGTGATACCTGGAGACATAGTGAAACTCATGGAATGCAATCTATCAGTTGAAAACCAAAACAAGTTTGAGGATTGACATGCAACATACCTGGGTGATTGACAATAAATATTGCACAATTTTCACCGGGATGCTGGGAGACTAACTGCCAAAACTACGCAAGGCACAATCCGTACTATTAGGAGGCTAATTGTCTACTGAAGTTGTAGAATGCATAGTCCAACCTGGCCTGTTGGGGATTGAGATTGAGCAATGTGCAATTTCAGTCAGCAAGGAATGCAAGCCCAGGGACTGCATTGTGAAATTTTCTAGGCCAGTAGGGCATTGCCTCCCAGAATTACGTAGAGAAAGATTGGAGGTTAGTGCTGGCCATTTTTACAAATTTTCTAGGAGGAAGGGAGTTTCTTCATTCTCAGAAATGTAGATTGCGTTCGAGTAAGGCAACCCAAACCGGTCGACGGGTGACTGAAAACATGAGAAGGTTCAAATTCATGGTGAGACTGAGTGTAAGCAAGAGTGAATGATCATGCATGAAAAAAGTGTATCCAATATTAAAGAAATGGGAAAGCATGTATTTGTGAGAAGTGAGTCACCTCAATGACGATGTTAGTGCAAAAACAGTGTCATGCATGCAACAGTAGTGAGATGCAAATAAAAATTGAAACGGTGCTTGTACAAGCTAACATACATCAAAACAACATAAAGCATTCATTGAAACCAAGCAAACAACACTCACACAAGCCAAAATACAAAAAGTGATAGAAAAGCAGCAAAAGACATGTAAAGTGTACTTACCTAGTAAAAGCTAAGCTGAATGTGCCGATGACTCCTAAATGCGATGTGGGATGTCAAAGCTCCAAGATTGATGTGAGGAATGAGCTCTGCAACATTGAATAAATAAGTTTGAGGCTTATGATGTGCATGCCATAAATTTAGAAAAAAACGACACTTGGAGGGAAGTTTCTAAAATGATCTTTGTGTGTAACCTCCAGCTGCTAAAAACAAATCCCTAAAATCTAGGGATGCTTTTTTCATGTTACTTTTTGCCTTTTTGGGAAAAATAGCCCATGCATGCAATCAATATTGCTCAGTCTTGGAGGGAACTGGTCAACATGAAGGCACATGCAGCAGTCTACAAGCCTGGGGATGAAATTTACGTAGTTTCTGGGCTGAGCAAGGCTGGATGTCCCTCAGACATTATGCAATTTCTGGGTCAATAGGTCACTATCTCCCATAATTGTGCAATTTCTGGGATGAAGCCTAGTGTCGGGCTAGATTGTGCAATTTTCTGAGGGAGGGCTGCCTGACTGTATTGCGCAATTCTAGAATGCAGCAGGCAACCCAACAGGATTGTGCAGTTTCAGGAGAGAATTATGGTTCAAATTATTGTCTAAGTCCGAAATGATAGCCTATGAGTGGGGAACAAACAAATTGACATGTGCAGGTTGAAAGGCCACTGAAACTCAGCTGAAGCCTGTGTACTTGATAGTGCAAGACATGCTGCTAAGGATGGTTGGTAGGGAGGCTCCAAAATGAAGCTAAGGAAAAATTTTGGAGGGTGGTTGTAACCACTACAATAGATTGGTACATTGTATTTATGCAATGGTATTTCTAATTTTGTTAATTCTTTAACCTCTATAGGAGCAGATACAACATTGTTGCATCATAGGCTCAGGTACATGAATGAGAATGGGTTGCAAATTCTTCACTCAAGAAATTTGTTTCTAGGTTTGAAGCATGTTGATTTGGAATTCTGTGAGAATTGTGTTTATAGAAGACAAAAGAGAGTTAGATTTGTCAGAGTTGGGAAATAAAAGAAGAGTGAAAAATAAATCTTGTACATACAAATGTATGGGGACCTGCTCAGGTATCATCTCTTAGTGGCTCCCGTTATTATGTTACTTTTATTGATGATACAACCAAAAAAGTCTGGATTTATTGTATTTGAAATAAATCTAATGTATTTGATTCTTTCAAGAAATGGAAAGCTTTGGTTGAGAATGAGACAGGAAAAATGTTGAAGTGTCTCAGATTAGACAATGGAGGTGAATATTGCAGCAAAGAGTTTGTTAAGTATTGTTCAAAGCATGGAATTCACAAAGAGAAGATAGTTCTAAGAACACTGCAAGAAAATGGTGTGTCAAAAAGGATGAACAAGACAATCATGGAACGTGCAAGGTGCATGAGATTGCATGCAGGATTTCCTTTACAATTTTGGGAAGATGTTGTAGATACTGTTGTTTATCTAATAAACATAGGGCATTTCAAGTTCCTTCGATGGAGGTATTCCAGAGGAGGCATGGACGAGTAAAAAGGTAAAATACTCATTTTTAAATACTTTTTGTTGTGAAGCTTTTGGCAACATTAATAAATAAAATAGAACAAAGCTTGAGGTAAAATCAAAGAAATGTACCTTTATTGGACATGGTGTTAATTATTTTGGTTATCGCTTATATGATTATGAAAATCACAAAATCATTGGGAGCAAAGATGCCGTATTCAAATGAAAATGTTTTGTATAAGGATGGGATGCAGGAAAAGAAATAGCAAAAATAAAACATAGAATACATAGTGCTTAATGAAATCACAGAAAAAGTAAAGGTGACTGAAAGTCATAATGATCAACAAAAAAAACAAAAAAAACAACCACAACAACAACATGCACCTCAAACACTTGAAAGTGGTGTTAGAAGATCTACTAGGATAAGTAGACCCCCTGAACGATACTCTCCTTCATTATATTATGTATTGTTGACTGATTATGGTGTACTTGAATGTTATGAAGAAGCAGTGCAGGTAGAAACCAGGAAGAAGTGGTAGTTAGCCATCAAAGAAGAAATGGTCTCCTTGGTACATAACTAGACTTGGGACTTAGTCAGGTTTCTTGCGGGTAAAACAACATTGCAAAATAAATGGATTTACAAGTTGAAGGAAGAAGATGGAGGTAGAAGACTATATAAATATATACTTGTGGTGAAGGGGTTTGCATAGATGAAAGGTATAGACTTTGATGAAATATTTTCTCCTGTTGTTAAAATGACTTGAATCAAAACTATTTTAAGTCTAGTAGCATAGGAAGATTTGCATATTGAGCAGTTGGATGTAAAAACGACCTTTCTCCATGGGGATTTGGAGGAAGATATCTATATACAACAACCACAAGGATATGAGGTCAAAGGGAAGGAGAAACCAGTGTGCAGGTTGAAGAAGAGCTTGTATGGCTTAAAATAGGCTCCAAGGTAGTGGTATCTAAAATTTGACAGGTTTATGTCTAAACAAGGTTATACTAGATGTCACTGTGATCATTATGTCTATCTCAAAAGGAAAAATGATGGAAACTATATTATATTGTTATTGTATGTAGATGACATGCTTGTTGCAGGGTCTAACATGCATGAAATAAATGTGCTCAAAGGAAAATTGGAAACTCATTTGCAATGGAGGATTTGGGTGCAATGAAACAAATCCTTGGTATGAGAATAACTAGAGACAAGAAAAATTGCAAATTAACATTGTCTCAGAGTGAGTACATACAAAAGGTGTTCAAAAGATTTAATATGCAAAATGAAAAACGAGTTACTAAACCTTTGGCTAACCATTTCAAACTAAGTGAGGAGATGTGTCCTAAGACTTAGGAAGAGATGGATTATATGTCTAAAGTTCCATATGCATCAACAGTTGGAAGCTTAATGTATGCAATGGTCTGCACAAGGCCTGATATTGCACATGCAATGGGATTTGTAAGCAAGTACATGAAAAATCCAGGAAAAGAACATTGGATGGCAATGAAGTGGATTCACATGTATTTGAGAGGTACCACATATCAAGCATTATGATTTTGTGGTTCAAACATTGCTCTATATGGATATGCTGATGTAGATATGGAAGGTGATAGAGATAAAAGGAGGAGCACCATAGGGTATGTATTTACTATAGGTGGAACAAATGTCAGTTGGGTTTCAAAATTGCAAAGTGTTGTTGCACTCTCAACAATGGAATCAAAGTATGTTTCTTCTATAGAGGCTAGTAAAGAAATGATTTGGTTACAAAGGTTTCTGGATGAATTAGGTAAGAAGAAGGAGTTGGTCAGGTTATACCGTGAAAGCCAGAGTGCCATTCATCTTGCAAATAACTCTATATTTCGTTCCAAGACTAAACATATACAACTCAAGTTCCATTTCATACAGTTAGTGTTGGAAGATGGAAAATTGAAGCTGGAAAAGATATAAACTAGTCATAATCCTGCAGATATGTTAACAAAAGTTGTAACGAGGGAGAAACTGAGATTCTGCTAAGTTTCAATTGGCCTTCGACTATGATGATGAAGATGAGAAACAACCAAGTCCAAAGTGGAGTCATTGTCCAACAAATGAAGAAGCGGTGGAGTTGCTATAATCAATCTCCAAGTGAGAGATTGTGGGGTGTCGAGCATAATTATTTTCTATATTCAAAGGTATCACCACATTGGACCCTAGTTCATAATGGGGTAGAAATGCTACTTGTTTTTTTGCCGCCAGGGGGTGCGATAATGATTTTTATGAGGCCCCCTTGACAGGGGTTCAGGGCCAGTGCCCTCAGAGCTAAAAATAGATATAAAATTTCCTTGTAAAATATTGTAATTTCATAGTCAATCTGAGTTGTTCATTAGGCAATGGTATAAGTTATGTTTAAATTATGGTTCTTTCCTTAGAAGGCAACTCCTCGCTATATATGAGGGAATTGTATTACAACTATGTATATGTGTATTCTAAGCATGAAAGTGAGAGGATAATGTGTGAGAGCGAAGAGGAAATTACAACGAATTTGATGTAGATTGTATTTCTTCATTTTGTTGGATAATATAAAAGGAAGGACTGGATGTTTCTTCGTGGACGTAGCCCAAATTGGGTGAACCACGTATATTTGTATCTCTCTTGTTTTATGCATTTTCTTTGTTTGTGTTTTTGTAATATTTTATCTGTTCCATTACTTTGTAATATATAATTTTCTAACATACACATCTATCTAGCTCTCAGATATGTGAATATCAAAATTAACTTGTACCTTAAGAGAAGTGGCACCTTCTAGAGTGGCTGCTAGATGAAGATGCGTTTTCTGTGGGTAGCTGTCGAAGGATCTAGGAAAAGTTATCCATTTTCGCGTTCCTATATCGCTCGAGAGCTTGCTTGAGAAATTTTTTGAAAGGATATCCTACCCCCTCGTATTTATTTTCTTCCACCATAGGAGTCTGTCAGGGTTTGCGAGACTAGTCTTGCAAAGGTTCAACCAGTTCATGCCCTAACTCCTTATAACTTGAACTTGTTGGGGACATGCAAAGAAAAATAGAGAAAGAGAAGACTGCTCTCATACCACTGATCTGAAATTAAATAGGAATGAAAAAAATTATAGATATAACCATAAATACAAAGATGCAACAAGAATAACGCTTCATTTCATTAAAATCAAAATACTAAAATATGCTTAGAAACATAATGGAAATAAACTAGCTCAGGCGATGATAGCTTATCTCTGAGAAGAGATGTGGTGGCTACATGCCTTTGAACTGTGTTACAATGAGGCTCAAGGGCCTATTTATTATTGAACAAAAAAGGAATACCCTAAACAACCAAAAACCTAACTCCAAGAGATGTAACACCAAGAGTTTGTGGGTCCTGTTGGAGTTAGTTGGGCAACCAACTTCTCGGGGTCATAACATGGTCATATTATTTCCGTTTGGCATGTACGATACCTTTTTGGAATGGTCTCTTTGAGTAATGCATGATTTTTGATAGGCCCTTGCCTATGGTTAAGGGCCTCATATGGACATAAAAAAAAACGTCGTTTAGGGGGTCAAAATTGCTCCCAAAGTTCAGCACTTGAAAAACTGCAAAAAATAGTGAATTTTGAAATAAACAAGGAAACAGATGAAACTAACTAGAGGTTTAGGTGGAATAGGTGGGTGGCCACCAATATCCACCTGGATCATCCTTGAACATTTCAAAGGCTTCATCCTTGTGATTCAAATAATATATCCACATCTTTCTTGAAAAGTCATCAATGAAGGTGATATAATAAAGATGGCCACCAAGAGAGTGTACAGGCATTGGACCAACCAAGTTAGAATGAAAGAAATCAAGGATGTCATTTAACTTGTTCTCACTGGAGGGGAATGGTCCCCTTGTCTTCTTCCCTTTGTCACATCCTAGACATACTCCATCATGTTGGGCTTGAACCTTGGGAATCCTTGAGACCAATTTCTCCAATTTCAGAAGAGCATCATAATGTAGATGGACCAATCTTCGGTGCCATAGCTCGCTTAGATGATTAGTATCATGTACCAATGTTAGAAGTGGTCTTCCAGTAACCCTGTAGAGTCATTCATATCTTGATCCTAATGTGAATGCATATCTCATAGGTGATCCAAAAGCCCAAGTAAGAACCTTTCCCTTGATGAAGGCGACCCTCATTCCTTTCTCTTCCAAAGCGGATATTGATACCCTTTTCTTCTTTAACCCTGGCACATACATTACGTCATGGAGAAAAATATATTCTCCTAAATTCAAATGAAATTTGAAGGACCCAAAAACTTTAATGGGATGAGTGGAGTTGTCTCCAAGAATGATTTTCAAATTTGGCTTCCTCTCCAAATTAGAGAGAACTTCCTTATAACTAGATGTAACAACCCTGGTAAAAATTCCATGTAAAAATATATAAATACCATGGATGATGGGACACGTATTCCAAGCTAAATGGTGGGCAGGACATCCTAGGGGGTGTTCATTTGGTTGTTTATGGCTAAGGAAATTGGTAAAGGCAATGGCTAAGGCATTAAAGAGGCAAACATGTATTTTGGCACATTTATTTATGAAAATAATGGAAATTAGGAGAAAAAGTAGGTGAAAGGCCACAAGTTGCATGTGAGGAGGAAATTGAAGGAAAATGATAGAAAATGAATAAAATAGAGACCTCATTAATAAAAAGGCTTATGAGGATCAGTGGGCAAGACTTGGTCAGTTCAGTTTTGGAGCTCTCTCATTATTTTCTCTCTCTCTCATACTCTTGGTTACTTGGAGTTTTCTTGGAGCACTCTTGGAGGGAGTGGCATACTTGGACTCTTGGAGCAAGAAGGCAAAGGAAGAGCAAGAAAGCTTAAGAAGGCATCGACATCAGCAACTACATTAGTTTTTCTTACAGGTACTGAGTTGCATGTATGATTTCTTCACTAGTTTTGGCATGCATGGCACATGAATGTGGTTTCTTGGTTATGATCTGTCATTGGCATGGAGGATGGCTGGGATTGACAGTGGATTGGCTAGCCTTTCCATTTCCTAGATAGCCATGGTGATTATGGATTTATTTTAATTGCTTTGTTTTGGTTGGTTCTCATTTTTCCATAGCTTGGTTTGAGTTACTAGTCCTAGAAGCCATGGTTGAAAAAACACTCTGGAAGCCTTATAACAGCTTGGGTTGAGTTACTACTCCTAGAAGCCTTGGTTGGACAAACGCTTTGGAAGCCCTTGGCAGGTTGAGTTACTAGTCCTGGAAGCATTGGTTGGACAAATGCTATGGAATCCTTGTATAAGCTGTTGGTTGAGTTACTAGTTCTGGAAGCCTTGGTTGGACAAATGCTCTGGAAGCCTAGAAGGCTTAGATGGAGACGCATATGATGATGTTTTTGGTGATGTCTGACCGTGAGGTGGAATCACTGTTTGATGGGTTGAGGTGGGTGGTCTCTGGAAGCCCTGGATGAGTTTTGATTGATGTGTTCAATGAGATCCCACATTCATGCTTGGAATATGGCACGGGGGTGATTGGCTGAAGAGAGACTTGGCTCAGCCAATCTATGGTCGGGTTGGTTCATTGCATTTATTAATGAAAAAATTCATTCCCTTGATTTTCATGTGCGTACTTATGTATATATGGATTTTGATGGCTGATATGTTTATTTTATTTTTGTTCCTATTATGTTCTTTTTATATACACATTTACCTCAGAGGTTGTTACAAAGTGGTATCACAGCATGGTTCAAACACTTGGACTGGATGGACTCTATCATAGGTAAAATGAAGAAAAATGGTTAAATTTTAGACCTTTCTGTCATATCCGTTATAACTTTTCTTCTATGGAATATTAGAAGTCGAAAATGTGTCCATACTGAAGGTAAATCCTACTGATAATGTGGTAAAAATTTCGGATATTGGTTCACAATACTTTAGGAATTATGATCTAAGGAAGATGACCTTCCTGAATGCACCTTTAAACATGTCACGTTGGCATTTCTGTAATAACTTTTCTTCTGTAGGCTTTCAAAATATGAAAAATCATCCACATCGAGGGGAAATATCAATGATTATGTGGTAGAAATTTTAGATATTGGGTCACAATATTTTAGGAGATATGAGCAGAGGGAGTCGAGCCTTCTAAATGCTCCTAAAATCATGTCTCAAATAGGTCATGTTAGCCTCCTGCTGCAGCAGGTATTCATCTTTCATGATTGACATTTTTACATGCCAAATATGTCATACTTTGCAAGCTGCAGTGTTCCATATTTCCAGATGAGGCCAAAGAAGAAAGCCATGAAGTGTGCTGGTCCAAATGCCACTGTTGATTCCATTTTTGATGAGTTATTTCAATTTTGAAGAGTTTTCATTCAAGGGAGGTCCAAACAGTTTAATCTTGGTCCTCGTAGGTTTCAATTTCTTATTTTAGAATATAGAGAATGATATCTATCCAAACAGTTTAATCTTGGCAGATCTATAGATAGGTAGAGAATCAAAGGGACCCAACTGTTTAATCTGGGCCCTGGCAGAAATAAGTGTAGATTTAGATAGGAAAAATTCAAAAGAAAAATTGTAAAGCTGGGTCTGCAAGTCTAAGTGCACCCTAATCAGAAAAGAAGAAAAAATGTTAGGTGAATAGGTTGGGTAGGTAGTTGTGGTTGCAGAATGGTGATTTATGATCAATTTTGTGGTGCAAAATGTTTACCTTTCTAGATCACAGTCATCAGGCAGTTTCATTCAAAGGAGCTCAAAGGTGAACATAACTAACTCCCCCTTCTTCTAATTCCCCAAAGTCCCTTACTAACTTCCCAAAGAGGTCAAGATCTGCTTGATTCCTCTTAGTTTCTTCATCATCCATATCAGCTGCCTTGGTGAAGATCTGCTTCACTCAAGGATTTTATTCTTTTCAAAATCTTTTTCCCCAAAATTAGCCTAAGGTCCCTGACCTTAGCGCTTGCTGGTCACCTTCATATTAACTACTAACAATATTATATAAACTCCCTATCAGTTTTCCCATTCCCCTACTAAACTATGTATATATAACTTCCTTATGTAAATATCCCCTCCTTGGCAATATAGCCATATTTTTATAAGTCCAGGGAAAAATGGTCCATCTGGGGCTGTTTTAGCCCATCCGTGTCATAGCAGGGATTAATCTGACACCTGGCCAGATTAATAACCTCTCCCTTAGCCCTAAACCCTCAAAACCCCCCTTTTTCCGCCCCTAAACCAAAGATTTGTGCACAAAAACATTGATCCGCGCGTATTAAACCCATATAACCCTCGTAACCTGCATAAACCATTGTTTAGACCCACCCGTGCGCATATTAAAAAGGTAATACTCTCTGTATATTCTCCGCCCATATCCCCCCGCCGTATTATCTTGGCCGCCAGCCGTAGGATCGTCCGCCCTGCAGATCGAAGGTGGGCGGGCCGTCCCATCTCCAAAACGCCCGAGCTTTAGCTTCCGGGAAATGGGCGGTATAACCGTCATGCCTCCCGCCACGCGTCAGCTCCTGGGCTGTGGCGGAGCCCCCTCTGACAAAACCGCTCCCCCCCCAAAGGTGGTGTGCCACAAAACCACTTACCGCCTCCTGCCCGGTGACGTCACCGCTTACGTCACCCCCTGCATAGTCACCGCTTACGTCACCCCCCCTCTGCCTAGTCACATGTCGAGTCATCTGCATGCGTGGCCCCTTGCCACGTGTCATGCCACATCACCGTACATACATGATGACATCATGCTGACGTCATCCTGCCACGTCATCATGCTGACGTCACCCGCCGTACGACATCGCGTCATGCTAACGTCATCAGCACTTTTTTGGCGCGAAGGAGCAAAAAATCGCACTTCAGAGCCCTGGAATTAGATTCTGAGGCAGTTTTTGATGCGCGATCTGCGCCATCGCAGGATTTTTTAGGCTGAAATGGGGAATCTTTAGGGAATCTTTTCATTGTGCAGCCCCCAGGAAGCCTGAAAGGCGCCAAATGAGCCGTTTCTCTTTGCGAGGCACTCAGGAAGGAGCAGAAAGCAGTTTTGAAGGAAACAGAGAGCCGAACAGCGGCCATCAATTTGTGATTAGACCCACAGCACATCAGAGAAGCAGCCCAGATTTTGTCAAAGAGTATCAGAGGAAGAAAGGACATCAAAGAGTATCAGCAAAGATTTTTAGGGGCTCGAAGCACCTGTACATTAATGAAGCCCCCCAGCAAAGTCAAATCAAGCAGCATAAGCCCATCCTTGCCTTCAAATCACCATTAAGGCATTCAAAACACAGGACAGCAAAGAAGCAGAAACCCATGCACATTTATTTCAAAAGCACCTGCACCAAGCCACCAAGGACAACATAATTTATTCATTTTTGATACGGCCGCCTTCAGCGCAGCCTGAGTTATTTCATGCATTTATTTCAGGATAGAGTTAGGTCAATTAATTATTCTTTATGACCTGATTAGGTCAAGTTGTAATAAAGAACTCTGCAGAGAGTTTTTGCCCTATATATACCACCCTCTGTATAGTTTTAAGGGTTGGTTGATTGAGAATTTTCACTAGAGACTCGCATTGTATACCTGAGTTTGTTTCTATAATCAAAGATTGCTGAAAGCTTGGAGAGCAAACTGTCTGTTGTAAATGAATGTTTTTGGAGATATGAAGATGGAATTCCTGTGATGCAGCCTGAAGCAATAAGTGCATCTTACCTCTGTTTTATTGTTTCCCACTATCTAAATAGCAGAAAGAAAGAATAAACTAGAATTAGTTTCAATACTCTCTATGCTCAATTCCTGCTATTTTTTTATGTTTTCCTCTGATTGAATTGGTTATGAATATGAATTCCTCCTGGCTCATGTTTACCCCGATTCACTTGTGTTGGCCAATTATCTAGGGATTCTTTACTGCCCCTAGGTAGCACCCTGTTACTTCCTCTGTTAAGCTGATTGAGAGATTCTTAACTGCCTCTCATTACTTAGCATTCTTTCCATCATTTAAACCTGGAATATTGTTTCATGCTCAGCTATCTTGCTCCACTTTTCCTCTCTTGTGACCGAAGAAGTGCACCAGCAGTTTTCCTCCTCGACTCCATGCCCAATGGTTTGAAACTTCCAGACTATGCCTTGCCTCTCTGTCTGAAAACATCAATTTTCCCACCAAAAACAAACAAAAACCCTCTGAACTCAAGACCTAGCCTAAAATCCTTTTCAACAAAGCTAAATCTAAAAGAGAGAGCCCTCTCTGATTGTAGGTTGGCTAGAACCTGCAGTCCAAAGTTGGTCTGTGGTTACCTCGGCCGTATCCTTTTTCGGAGCTTAAGGACAACCTGAGTGATAACAGGTCACACTGAAATTTTTGTTACTTTTATTGTGGGCACTCTTAAGAGATGAAATTTTTCCACAATGAGAGGAAATACCACTTATATTGTGATAAAAAATTTAGACATTTATTCGCTATATTTTAGGAGATATGACCAATATAAATCGAGCATTCAGGATACTCCTAGAATTGTGCACCAAAGAGGATTGTGTTGGTATTTTGTTATAACTTTTCATCTATGAAATCTCAGCAGCTGAAACTTGAACCATAGTTAGGAATAATTCTACTAATCATATGGTTCAGTTTCCATAACTTGTACTACTACAGTTTAGGATTATGCATTGAATTATTCACTCTATTAGTTTGCATGCAAAGTGTTTGATGAAATGCTTAAATGGTTCAATGATTAATTGCATACAAACTATTTGATAAAATGCCCCAATGAGTATGTTGTTTGTGGTTGGGGATAGTATTGATGTGTAATAGTATTTCTGTAGTTTATATATTCTTACTTGTATTCAAATAGTTTTCTATATTAGTTTGCATGTAAAGTATTTGAATATATGCTTACATGCAAATGTAATAGCATAGTAGTTTTTTGTGGAAAATGTAAAAGTATGGTAATTGTTTGAAGAAAATGATATTTTTTCTTGGATGGGATAGTATTGTAGTATGATAATATGGATGTAGCTGATCTATGCCTATTTGCATGCAAATAATTTGAAGAGTTGCATGTAGGGATTTTGAAAGGTTGCATGCAAGGAATTTGAAAAGTTTCATGTAAGGAAATGGAAAAGTGGCATGTTTTTAGTTATCATGTTACAAGTGGAATAAGTGAAATGTTTTAACTTAATTTCATACAAATGTAGGAGAAATAAAAATCTTTTTTTTTAAGTGTGGTTAAACTTAATAGAGCTTTGGAGATCCCATTTCCATAATTGGACATTGGAGATTGGGCCATTATAGTAGCTTCCTCCTTCTACCTTAGTGTGGACCATGGATAGTAAGGGGGTATGCTTATAGGTTGTTAGTATTGGTGAATGCTGATTTCAAATTAATAGACATGATATCTTGATTTTTTGGAACATGTGACTGACTGTATATGAATTATATGTCGCTTACATGTTGATTTCATGATACCTACATACATCCTTGTATGCTAGGTTACATTTTTTAATATTTTGATTACATGTATTAGACTTGTAGGTTGACTACAAGAATTGATCGCTTATGTTCGACTGCATGCGTTTATGTGTAGGTGTAGTTGATTTGGCATTGCTTATGCATACTGTTGGTTGCATGTGGCAGTGTGTACAATGGAGTAATGGTTGTTGTTATGCATGTATGGTCATGGCTATGATTATGCATGTATAGTAGGTCAAACATGCCTTGTGAAGTCATTGTATGAAATTTAGGTCATCATGATGCTATTGGTTGTTATGATGCTAATGTGTTGGCTGAGATAGAGCAGGAGATGCAGATTATCATAATGAGGTTGCAACATTAGACTTTGGGATAAGAGAAGATCGTCATACAGGTAGTGTATGTTTGGCATGTAGGTATGTAAGTTAAGGATTTTTATATGAATTAGGTTTATATACATTAAGTTTATGTATGTCTTTTAATGTTATGGTTACATTCATGATATATGTTAGATGATTAGTGTGGTTATATGCACATGTGTCAGATAGTCAAGAATGATAGTAACATGTAGTTGTATGCATTGCTATTGTTGTTTTATATTAGATAACTTGATGATTATGTTGTATCTTGTTGATGAGTATGATATATAGCTTATTGTTGTTATATGCTATTAACTTGATGATTAGGGTCATTTCATTGAGATATTGATGTTATAATTTGGATTGGTCATATGCGTAATGGTTATTTTCATTGCCTTGAAGATATTGATGTTATATACATTGTGTTAACCTGGTTTGACCTATGCAGATGGTTATGGTTGCGATATTCAGGTATGAGTCAACATATTTGTGATATGGTGTAGTACTAATCTAGATTGATCATACATATGTGATTGTTATGCATGAATGACAAATGCTTATGAGCTTATGACGTGAACATGTTAATTAGTTACTGTTACGAATATCATGATTTATGTTTGAGTTGATATGTTGTGAAGTTGTATAATGCTAACCTAGCTTTATTGTATAGACAAGATAGCCTCCCCTAATACACATTAAGGTATGAGTTTTCTTATGTCGTATATTTGGTGCTTGGTTGTTTATTATGACATCTATTTGGTGTTTGAGTGTTTGGTGCATAGTTGATTCATTTAACATGGTATGTTTGCAAGTGGTATGACTATTTGATGAATTGCATAATATGAGTATGTGTTCAAATGATCTTGTTTTAAGATGATTATACTAAAATATATGTGTTGAGACAGTTGATATGTACTTAAGTATAGTAGGTGATAGTTGTAGTATTATGATTGATGACTATGAGATGACTATGGATTATGACATGATTGTTTGTAAAAGTTGATTTCAATTGATAAATATGATTGTCTTGATATTTGGAACATGTGGTTGACATCTGTGAGCATGATGCAGGGAGTTGCATGGCAAGAGAGGTTGCCATGAAATCTTGAAGAAGGCTTGGGTTGAGCTTTCCCTGGGGACCACGGGGATTGAGTCATGGTGTTTGTTGTTAGTCTTGTGCTTTTGGTCTTTTATGAATTTTTGAACTTGATTTGCGGCTTTATTTATGTCTAGTGTATGGCCATACCACTTTGTTTGCGGAGTCATGTTGTTATTGGTTTTTATGGTTTTCTTCTTGTTTGTTTCTTGTATTGCCTTTTTTATGTTTTGAGTCTTGGGAATTGGTTGGGAAAGAGGAAAGTTGTTGGAAATCGGGAAAGATTTATGGTACCCAACCGATGATATAAGACCCAGATGAAGTTCTATGCATGAGTAAGCACAACGGAAGGTAAGACGATGAAAAGTGGTTGGACTGGTTGGGTCCATGGTGCTAAATGGACAGTAGCAGCATATACACAAGAAATGTAACTAGAAAAGGTAAAGTAAATGGATTAGAGGTGTCATATGCTTTGGCTATGTTGGGAACTATTGTTCTCAATGTTGCGCATGTGTTGCATAAATAAAGGAATTTCTCTTAACCTAGACCTTATGTTATCTGGTAATTATGTTATGATCATGATTATGCTGATGTTTATATATGTATACATGAATGTATGTATGTCGTTTTCTGACAAGGTGATGATTGTTTTATGCTAACAATTATATATGTATGTATGTATGTATCTATGTCATTATCTGACAAGGTCATCAGGGATCATTATGTGGAGGAATGATTTCTTATGGAGGAGAACGACATGAAGAGGTTCCGGTCTTATGAGGAATCAATTGGGAAGAGTATTTATGGTAAATATACGAGGTCAGTATCATGTGGATATGATTTGGTATTGTATACTTGTATTATGCCTATTTTTATGGTATGATAGGTAATGTTGAAGGATACATAAGCAAAGTGAAAGAAATGTGGTCTGCAGCATGCTAGGATAAGCATGGATGAGATACCAGAAGTAAGGTTTCCTGGTAAGGACAATGTGGTTTTGGATGTGTGGTACTATTGTTGAGCATACATTGTATATGTTGCATCTAGGATGTTTTTACTTGTGGTGTTGTGTATACATAACATGTGTACATGTTATTTATGCAATGTTATGTATAGGATGGTACAAATAGGGTTGTGCAAATATTGCATATGGGGTGTTGTATACATATTGTACTGTCTTCATGATGTATATGCGGTGTGTGCATATGGTGCTCTGTGCATGTTGGATATGCAGTGTTGTGTACGGATGATGTTATGTACATGTTAGATATGTAGTGCTATGTACACTTGGTGTTGCATGCATGTTGTACATATGGTGCTATGTACATATGGTGTTGTGTGCATGATTGTACAAGTGGTGTTGTGAGCATGTGGTGTCGTGTACATGTTATGCATAGGGTGCTATGAGCATGTGGTGCTGTGTACATGCCGTGCAAGTGATGCTATGTACATATGATGTCGTGTACACATCGTTGCGTATGGTGCTATGTACATGCGATATTGTGTACATGTTGTACAATGGTGTAGTGTACATGTGACGTTGTGTACACGCTGTGAAGGTGGTGCCGTGTACATGTGATGTTGTGAACATGTTGTGCAAGTGGTGCAGTGTATAAGTGGTATTGTTTACATGTTGTACATATGGTACTGGTGTATGTGTGGTATTGTGTGCATAACGTTGATGTTGTGTTATGGGCATGAAGTATTATGTATGTTCATCATGTGGTCGTGGTATTGTGACATGTGTACTCGTTGTGTTGTACTCTGTGTAGGCACATGTATTGGGTGGTATTACACATTGGGTATAGATGGATGCACTATATTGTACACTAGTTGTAGGTGTATACATTGTACGTCAAGTGTAGGTGCATGTATTGCATGGTGTTGTGTGTCAGGCGTGGTTGTATGTCTGTGATGCACACTATGGGTATGTGCACCTGGTAGAGGAGAAGACAATTGGTGTTTGCTAGGTGTGGTAACCGTTTCGGTGTCTATACAAAAGAACAAAGGCAGAAGTAAGGATCGATGAAGGATAGGTATTGGTATTGTATTTCAGTTTTATTATGCATGTGACTTATGATTCTGGTATATGATGATTACATGTGAATTATGATTCTAGTTTATGATCTATGATTCTGATTTATGATCTATGATTCTGGTTTATGATGGTTACATGTGATTTATGATTTTGATCTATGATGGTTGTGTTTTGAGCTAACCTGATGTGATATTTTTATACATGTTGATTTGGTCAAAGATGCTAGTTTGAATTCTTGTGACACGAAGCGAACAAGATTCCAAGTGTACCTTATTGACGAAATACCAATGAGGTATGATTTGAAGTTATTTCAATTTATTTTGAATCTAATGGAAGTTATGTTCTTGGTACAAGAAGAATGAACATGCCCATTTGGGTGGTTGAAATCGACTACAAGAATTACTAGCAATAACAAAAGAAATTGGAACATGTAGTAGTGTGCTGGTAAAGCACTTTAGGAGCAGGGCCATTGTGGGGCACTAGTACCCAATAGTGTCCATTGATTTCCATGAGCATGCTATGACCAGTATGGTAGTTTTGAGGTAGGTATATGCCTTGGTCTTTGAATATTTTGATGCGAGGAATCCTTGCCAAGGGATGGACTGCCTGGGATGGGAATGCCAACGAAACTTGGAAGGTGAGTTACAACATGGAAGAGGTGATTGGATTCTCGAGGGACTGTGTAGCAGGTAAGGGAAGTTCATGGATGGATTTGTGTTTGTCATTAGAATTTCCAGATGGAATCAGATGCACATCAGGAGTACACCCTGGAATAATGAGCCTGTGACTATTCGTTGAGAGGACAAGTGGCGTGGGATTATAGCGCTGGACATTGGATGCAGACTTGAATTTGCAGTGGATTTTGGACTTCCTGGGAAGGAGGTGTATCCTAGTATTATTTTAAGGGTGGAGGTTTGAGCCTCTAGATTCTCTTGTTTTGGCTTCATATTATTTTATTTGTTGGTTAAGAAAATGTGCATATTTGAATATGTATATATGTCGTTATTGTAAATACCGTAATGAGCTGTGTTATAAAGCTTCATTATGTAGTATGTTGTCATGTTGTCATGATGTTTTGATTTTGAGAAGATCTTTCATTGTAAACACTGCAATGAGCTGTGTTATAAAGCTCAATGGGAAATATGTTTTGTTTTCAATGATCTTTTGGTTATAGGTGTCATTGAACATCGATGATGGTGTTCCCTCGAGGGGGAGGGTTTTGTAACAAACCTGGTGAAAATTCCATGTAAAAATATATAAATACCATTGATGTTGGGACATGTATTCCAAGCTGAATGGTGGGCAAGACATCCTAGGGGGTGTTCATTTGATTGTTTATGGCTAAGGAAATTGGTAAAGGCAATGGCTAAGGCATTAAAGAGGCAAACATTTATTTTAGCACATTTATTTATGAAAATAATGGAAATTAGGAGAAAAGGTAGGTGAAAGGTCATAGGTTGCATGCGAGGAGGAAATTGAAGGAAAATAATGGAAAATCAATAAAATAGAGACCTCATTAATATTTGGAGCTCTCTCATTATTCTCTCTCTCTCTCTCATACTCTTGGTTACTTTGAGTTTTCTTGGAGCACTCTTGGAGGGAGTGGCATACTTGGATTATTGGAGCAAGAAGGCAAAGGAAGAGTAGGAAAGTGCAAGAAACATTGGCATCAGCAGCTACATCATATTTTCTTGCAGGTACGAAGTTGCATGTATGATTTCTTCACTAGTTTTGGCATGCATGACACATGCATGTGGTTTCTTGGTTATGATCTGTCATTGGCATGGAGGATGGCCGGGATTGACAGTGGATTGCCTAGCCTTTCCATTTCCTGGATAGCCATGGTGATTGTGGGTTTACTTTCATTGCTTTGTTTTGGTTGGTTCTCATTTTTCCATAGTTTGGGTTGAGTTACTAGTCCTGGAAGCCCTGGTTGAACAAATTCTCTGGAAGCCCTGTAACAGCTTGGGTTGAGTTACTAGTCCTGGAATCCCTGGTTGAACAAACGCTCTGGAAGCCCTTGGTGGGTTGAGTTACTAGTCCTGGAAGCCTTGGTTGGACAAACACTCTATAAGCCTTGTATAAGCTATGGGTTGAGTTACTAGTTCTGGAAGCCTTGGTTGGACAAATGCTCTGGAAGCCTTGGAAGGCTTGGATGGAGACCGATCTAATGATGGTTTTTAGTGATGTCCGACTGTGAGGTGGAATCATTGTTTTATGGGTTGAGGTGGGTGGCCTTTGGAAGCCCTGGATAAGTTTTGATTGATGTGTTCTATGAGATCCCACATTCATGCTTGGAATATGGCATGAGGGTGATTAGCTGAAGGGAGACTTGGCTTAGCCAATCTATGGTTAGGTGGAACGTGGTAGTCCCATCTTCAGTTGGTTCATTGCATTTATTAATGAAAAAAATTCATTCCCTTGATTTTAATGTGCAAATGTATTGATGCATATATGGATTTTGATGGCTGATATGTTTATTGTATTTCTGTTCCTATTATGTTTTTTTTATATGCACATTTACCCCAGAGGTTGTTACACCAGATAAGTGATGAGTGGCCCCATTATCAACAAAAAAACTATCCCACGAATCCAGAGGAGATGAACTAGTAAGAGCGGAAATAAGAATATATTCAGAATGTCTATCAACATTACTTTCATACCTAGAGTACCTTGAATTATTTTGAGGACGATGATCTTCTTCATGGTCACTTGGAGCATCTCTTCTTCTTTCATCTATTCCATTGCGATAATTTCTTCGGTCATATCTTCTTCTTTGATCATTAAACCTGTTGCTGTTGCTTCTAGTAGTAATGAAGGTTTCCCAAACCCAAGGGAGACCTCTTAGAGTTATGATCACCAATTCCATGTCAGACATAAATTCCCCAACTCTTTGCAATTGATATCTAAGACGAGGTATCCTCATAATGTAGGATTGCATGGACTCTCCATTGTTCATTTTTTTGTATTTCAGTTGATCTTTCAAGGAGACGATTTCATTCAAATTATTGACTCGATACATGCCAACTATCTTATCATACATGTCTTTAGACCTTATCAAATTTCCAACATATGCAAGTAAATTATCTTGTAAACCATCAACTATAATTTACTTTGCCTTTAACTCACCTTTCTTGTGCTTGTTTTTAGTAGCAACGGAAGCTTTCTATGGAGGCTCAGGTACTTTTCCTTGAATGTAGTCCAAAACATCATTGTTATAAGCTATGATCTCCAACCTGACTTTCCATGCAACAGAATTCGATCAGTCGCCCAACTTCTCATTTTCCTTGAAGAAAGAAGTCATATTGACTTGACTAGATCAACTCTTTCAACTTTCCAAAGATGATTGCTTCAATGCTTGTCCTTCACCTTAGCTCTGATACCATGTTAATTTGTTTTCTGTTTTTGTTTTTTGTTTTGTTTTTGTTTTTGTTTTTATTTTGTTTTTTGTTTTTGTTCTTGTTTTCTTTTTGTTTATTTGTTTGTTTTGTTTTGTTTTTTGTTTTTTGTTTTTTTGTTTTGTTTTGTTTTGCTTTTTGTTTTGTATTTTTTTTTTTTTGTTTTTTGTTTTTAGATTTTTGTTTTTTTGTTTTTGTTTTTGTTTTTGTTTTGTTTTCTATTTTATTTGTTTGTTTTTTTGTTTTTGTTTTTGTTTTTTTATTTTTGTTTTTGTTTTTGTTTTTTGTTTTTGTTTTTGTTTTTGTTTTTGTTTTGTTTTGTTTTTGTTTTTGTTTTGTTTTGTTTTTGTTTGTTTTTGTTTGTTTTTTTTTTTTTTTGTTTTTTTGTTTTTTGTTTTTTGTTTTTTTTTTTGTTTTGTTATGTTTATGTTTTTTGTTTTGTTTTGTTTTGTTTTGTTTTTTGTTTTTTTGCTTTGTTTTTTGTTTTTTTGTTTTTGTTTTTGTTTTTGCTTTTTTCTTTTTTTGTTTTTGTTTTTTTTTTTGTTTTAACAAATTGTTCTATGTTGTATCAATTAATTTGGTTGAATTCAATAATTGAATTAGCAATCGTTCCAAATACAATTAGTATTTTTATTCATCAACAATAATTGAAGAATAACAATAAATGCAATGACAAAGGAGACAATCGACACATCAACAAGAGATTACCAGCTTTGGTCAAAGACCAGGGAAAAACCCCACTAGGGGGAAAACCCTTTGAAAAATATTCTTCTATTAGATTGTTATAAAAAGTTCAACAAAGAGTACAATGAGTCCAATACAATATCATCCATCAAAACAACCCAACAATATTCAGAAATATGTTTCCAACATCAAAATATGTTAGAGACAACTTTTGTTGTATGCGGTCAAATTTAGTTCTTGGTCAAATCTGAGTCAAATTTCCTAGTCACATGGATGAGGAGCTATGCATGACACTGAAGGTTTGCAGTCACTCCCTTGAGCCTATGATTCCTACGACTACGGTCAAATTTTCCTTGTGGCAAGCCAACGTACAATGAGTCCAATACAATATCATCCATCAAAACAACCCAACAATATTCAGAAATATGTTTCCAACATCAAAATATGTTAGAGACAACTTTTGTTGTATGCGCTCAACTTTAGTTCTTGGTCAAATCTGAGTCAAATTTCCTAGTCACATGGATGAGGAGCTATGCATGACACTGAAGGTTTGCAGTCACTCCCTTGAGCCTATGATTCTTACGACTACGGTCGAATTTTCCTTGTGGCAAGCCAAAGACTGTAGCCGAAAACCCTAAAACAAATGCGAGCCTCAGATCCTATAATTTCTGACATCTGTGAACCTTTGTTGTCATCCTTGCCTTAGGCCTATGCAAGCCAATGAAGAAGAGAAGAAGATGATTGGTGATGTCCAAATGAGTTTGAGGTCACTTGTATTTATAGGCTTCCACAGTTGTCCAATTTTCTTTGGGTCCGACCTTGTTCAAATGTGCATATATGGGCTTTCCTTCATAAGTACACTTTCCCTTATCTGATTTGAGTGATCTTCAGGTATATTTTGGTCCTCTCGAAAACAGGAATTCAATTACATCATCATATCCATACATTAGATGAAATTTTATTTGAAAATGTTAACATTGAATTTCCATGTCATAATGTCTAAGCCAATCAAAATCCTTTAAAATTCAAAAGAGATACAGGTGTGACTAGGCACTAACAAATTTTTTAATAACATAATTTACTAATTTTAACCGTGAATGGTACCCAAGTGACCCAAAACTACATTAAATATTAAAAATGAAATTAATATCTTATTCTATAAAAGTTATAGTATCAATAATATTTTTAATGACGTGTAACTAATTTAAATTTTAAATTTATTAAATCTTGTGTAAACAAATTTATTTAAATACAAAATATATATATTGTTATTTTGATAAAAATGTATTTAAATTTAACTTTTAAATTCACTTTTTTAATTTAAATTTTATTAAATCTTGTGCTTATATATATATATATATATAGATATATATGCGCACAAGATTTAATAAAATTTAAATTAAAATTCCAAGATTTAATAAAATTTAAATTTTATTAAATCTTGGAATTTTAATTTAAATTTTATTAAATCTTGTGCATATATATATATATATATATATATATATATATATATATATAATAATGATGTGTAAGTAATTTAAATTTTAAATTTTCTTTTTTAATTTAAATTTGGGTAATTTAAATTATAAATTTATTTTTTTAATTTAATTTTTATTAAATCTTGTGCTAACAAATTAATTTAAAGATAAATTATATATATGGTTATTTTGATAAACGTCACATTTATTTGCGTAATTTTGATAAAAGTAAAATAATAAAAATGATATATTAAAAAATTGTCTACATGGGATTATTTTATTATTTTCTTAATTTTTTCTTTGATGGCTATTTTTGAGGTGAAATTTCCTCTAATGAAATGAGATTTAAAAAGTGGAATTTGAACTAAGTTGCATATTTTTAACATTCACTTAATTCCAGCTCTAGTCCCCCTCTATATTTCTTCTTGGACACAATCTCCCCGCATCCTTTTCCAGTTGGGAAGATTCTCTTTGCCACTGAATGCATCCTGGAAATTATACCAAGACTTATGAAGTCCCAGCGGTGCAAGATTCACAAGTTCTTTGTCTGTTATTGTCTCACCCAATCCATCTAGCTCATTACGACCTATGTGAAATTAGAAAGGTATGTAATGATGGACTCTTCTTTTCTCATCCAGATATTTCTTAGCTTGTACTTCAAGGAAAGCTTCCTAGAATTACTGGACCCTTGATACAAATCTAATAAGGCTTTCCAAATATCATTTTCCATCATTTTCCCATGGATATGAGGGATAATGTGGTCTTTGACCCCCTCAAGAATGATCCTCCTGGCCTTGGTGTCATTTTTGTTATGTTGGATCAATTATTGGGAACCTGTAGATGTATTTTGTGTGTTCTTCCCAAATTATAGCACCCCATTATCTTCCAACACCACTGAAATCCTCTCCTTCTATGAGCAAAAATTAGAGGCTCCCTCTAAACAATGATGTGCCCTTAGTCTTTGGAATGACATACTACTATCCAAGATATTTATCTTCAAACTCTAGTGCAATAATACTAACTAAACTGCACTATTCATTGACTGAAAAATCATGGGGCTAGTTTTTATATAGAGCATGGGTCTCATACCATGTAAATTTTCTTGAAATTATATAACTACTTAGATGAATTCACTGAAAATTCTAGGCAATTGAAAACTGAAACAAAGTTTAACTTTCACCAAGATACAAAGTTTCTTAACATTCAACATGCAACAGAAAATAGTTGAGATAAAAACACATGCACATATAAATTTGACACTAGTGTTTTAGCTAGGAAAACCAAATGAGATAACTTGCTTTCTTTTTTGTGGGATTTTTATTCATTTTTATTTGAGAAAATAGATCTTTTACAAATTTAGTATGCTGCTACCACAAATAGAAAATAGCCTCTAAGAAATTAATCTCACCACCACAATTACTCTTAGCCTACTCCTAGATCACTAATGTCGGCCTTGCCTCTTGATCTCGGCCTGCACACACAATTGTTTCCTGCGGAAACTGGGCTCGATATTTGCTCTTCAAATTCTAATCTTCACTCCTCAAGCAATGCGCTCTGCTAACAATAAAATGTTTTTTTCCATGATCCTGCTATCTAGGATAGAATCTTAAAACCACTGACACTACCAAACCAAGAATCACAACAAAGCTACTTTGCGCAACGAAATCTAAATAACAGTAAATCTACTAGTGCACAAAATATATACAATTTTTTACACAATTTTCAACCCAACTTCATTATATTAATCCAACTAAATAATAAAATAGTCTAAGGCTCTCATATCATGGATAATGGCCCTCAAATATCCAGAAGTATAAGAATATAAAACTAGGGCTTGGTGTCAGCCCATCAAAAACCAATCTACCCTCAACAAGATACCTTGACCATCTAGCTGATGTCACTTGCAATCACAAATCCTCTTGGTCATACCTTGCACCTTCTTAGTACTTCGTCTCTTGATCTACAACACTACCTCTATCAATGATCCAAGTCCATTTGGCCACTAAACTTCAGCTATCCAATCTTCTCACTAGTTGTGCCTTAGTCCATCAAGGGCACAACACATCGAGACTTCTGTCGAGTTGTTAACAACTCCATTTCTGAATAACTCACAACTACCCACTACTGCTCCTTAGTTACTCACGGAGTTCAACCCACTATAGTCTTCATGCATTGCTCCAATGAAGACTAACATAGGGCACAGAGGGTTGCCACCTATCATTGTAATATGCCCATCCCCCACAATGAACGTGCGCTAGGAGCATTGCCTATATTCTACTATAGACATCCTTCTCCACACACAAGTCTAGGGCTGCTCAAACTGCTCCTAGCTGATCAGAACCTTGAGCTTTTCTTCTGCCACTCTAGAAACCATCTAAGTCCATCAAGATGGTGCACACCAGGCTCCAACTTGGGCACTATCACACTGCCCTCCAATAGGACATAAATGACCAATCCACTGCCCACACTTGGTCCACTCTCACACTACCCTCCAAAAAACCACGAGTGACCAATAATTATTGTAGCATCTGCACTTTGGTTAGGGAATCCAAACACTAGGATCACCCATCCACTTGGATGCTAAAAATCTCCCACAACTAGTCCAACATGGACCCACATCCATCTAGCAAAACGAATAATCTCAATACATCATCAAACATACCTCTAGGCTGATGTGACATCGCTGTAGGGTTATGGTACTGGTTAGGGCATCTAATGGTCCATGTTAACCCTTCCTGTAAGTGTTAAGAAACTTATCTCAGTTTCAGCTTCCCTACATATGGTCATTACTTCTAGAAGCTCACTATTATGAGATATTACTAGCCCCAAACCATCCTTATGACCCCTCTCTTCCTAAGGTATGGGGTTTAGTCCTCCTCCAACAACCTATATAAACCTATTTCCTCCTTTTTTGAAGTTTGTCCACACATAAATGTCACCATAACTTGCCCATAATTCATTCTAACAAAGTGTCTTTCCTTCTCCAACTAATGAGCCCTGCAATACATATAAAAGGGACATCAAACAATCCTCTAATCCATGCGACCTAGTTGCCAATCATTGTGGCCTCCTCAATAGAGGTAAACCATGCCAAAATCATCATAAAAAAAACCCAACCTTGCTCCAAACTCCTCGACCCTACTACGTAATAACTTGGCTCCAAGAAAGAGTCACAACGATGCCATATGAGCTCTCTTTTCCTTTGCTTGGATCTACCTCCAATATGTGGCCCAAAAATAGATGTATACTATTTATTTTCTTACTTGGATGTGTCTAAAATGATGTCTAACTCATGTATTTTTATACAAGTCTCTATAGAAATGTCTAGCCCATCAGAGGGTCACCTCATATCAAGGTCAACTTGAATTCTCTAGACATTTTCCCACACTCAACTTCAAAAATTCATATCTTCACCTCTACAACTCAGATTCGAGTTATTTTTGTTATATATGATTTATCTCAGAGTCCTCTATTAACTAAAATCATCACATGTAGAATTATCTCCATGGTTTTGGCACCATCTTTAATGGGTACAAAACCTTAAGCTTGGGTTTCAAGCCCACAAGCCATACTTGTGTAGCTCCTTCCTCCAAACCCTTGATCCTCAAGGCTTGGAGTACCTCCCAAGATACAAATCTCAACACTCCCTCTTAGTAAGGGAGTTACTTCCAACACTAGGAAGTATCCATCATTATCGGTGACACTAGCCCATTTGGTATCCATCATTGCAACATACTCTGTAGAATGAACCTTGAAATCTCGATAGTGTCTCTGGTTCATCACATCTAAACCTGAAGAACCCAAACCTCCATTGATCCAAGTGGATAATGGTGACCACCCGCCAAGTCCACTTGGACCCCCACCATTGTTTCTTTCAGCTTTTCAGTTTCCTTAATTGTAGCACAATTTATTATTTTTAGCAGTTTTTCGGGTCCTGAACTTTTGGAGCCATTTTGAGGCCCAAAGTTGTAGTTCTCGGATAGATATTTCTAACGAGATATTGTACGCATCAAACGGAGATCGTATGCCAAAGTTACGACCCTGGGAATTTGATGTACCAATTTACCCAAATGGGGCCCACAATTTGGCGTTTCATCTTCTAGGGTTAGGTTTTTGGATGTTTAGGGTTCTCCAATATTTCTCAACAATAAATAGGCCTTCAAGCCTCATTGTAACATAGTTCAGAGACATGTGGCCACAACATCTCTTCTCAAAGATAAGCTACCATCACCCTAGTTGGTTTATTTCCATTTCTATTTGTAAGAATATTTTGGTATTTTACAGTAACGAAATGAAGTATTATTTCCACTACATCTCTGTCTTTATGGTTATCTCTATAATTTGTTGCGTTCCTATTTAAATCTAGATCAATGGTATTAGAGCGGTTTGCTCTTTATCTGTCTTTCCTTGCACGTCCCCAATGAGGTCGGGATATAAGGAGTTTGGGCTTGAACTGGTCGAAGCTTTGCAAGACAAACCTCACAAATCCTGACAACCTCCCATGGCGGATGAAAAGAAAGACCGGGGGCATGAGATCCTATCAAAATCTTGCTCGAAGAGGCCCTCGAGTGACAAAGGAATGCAATGATGGACAACTTTGCCCAGATCCTTTAGTGGCTACCCCGGGGCAACACATCTAGTTCCAGTAGCTACTCTAGAAGAGCCACACCCTTTAAGTTACAAATTAACTTTGACATTCCCATATTTGAGGGTCAGATAGATGTAGAGGTCGTAGATAAATGGTTAAATATGCTAGAAGGGTATTTTTCTGCTCATAATTTTTTCGGTTGGGAAAAGATTACTTTTTCTCTTCTCAAAGCCACCCCCCACATCAAGGACTGGTGGGAAACCTATTGGAAGTAGAAGGATGAAAGTAAGGCCTCATTTTTTTCAGCTGCACCCACTTGGGATTCATTTTAGACTGCCATCAAGGAGTAGTACTACCCTGTCAGAAGCTATGAGGATCAATACATAAAGTGGACCATGCTGCGGCAGCAAAGGGACCAAGACGTGCTTGAGTTTACCAATATTTTCCATACCCTTCGCACAAAGTTAGGTATCAAGGATTCAGAGTAGCATTTGGTACTCAAATACCGCAACTACTTGCACAAGTACATATAGGAAGAAATAGAATTCCTGAGCATCTCCTCACCCGGCATGACATGTCGATATGACATAAAGATCGAGCAAAATTTTACACAGAATAAGCGAGAATTTGGATTTGCGAATCTGAAGCAAGGGAAAGGTGCCCCTAAATCGCAGAACAAAGGATAAAGCCAAGGTGGGGCAGCCCAAGACAACCCACCAAAGTTGCAAGAAAAGAATAGCACCACAAAGTCTAAAAAGGACATGGGAAAGTGGTGTGAGTTCCATAAGAGCTCCACTCATAACATAAGTGAGTGTCAGGACAAGTAGTCACTGGTGGCTGAGCTAAGGGTTTCAAAATCAGATGTATGTTCCGACTTTGAGTCAGAACCCGATGAGGGGAATGAAAAAGGGAAGAAGATTATTGATGCAGAGCCCAACACCATTGTTGCCACCACGAAGGTCCAAAAGGAGGAACTCGAAGATCTAGAGGAAGAGGATCATCTCTTCCACTCCTAGATGTGGGTAAAGGGCTCCTTGCTACAGTTCATTGTCGACAGTGGGAGCCAAAAGAACCTCATTTCGGTAGAGGTCGTGAAGTGGCTGGGCTTACCGACCACAACACATCCACAACCGTACACCATGAGGTGGCTTCACCAAGGACATGATCTTCGCATAAACCAGTAGTGTCGCCTTCCATACAACATCAAACCCTTCACAGATGAGGTATTGTGTGACGTTGCTCCCCTTGATGTTTGTGATGTATTATTAGGATAACCATACTTGTGGAAGTGACATGTTGTGTATGAATCAAGGCCCCGTGTTGTTATTGTTACTTTGGGAAATAAGTTGTACAGGATACCAGAGGTAGCACTGCCTACCACCATCTCTTTGATTATTGCAAAACAATGCAGTAAGCTCATTTCCAAAACTAGGAAATTTGTTTTCCTGATGATACACCCTCACGGAAAGAAGAAGACGATGGCCACGACCTCCAGATAGGGCCCCTTTGCACGACAACTACATATGTACAAGGTCGTGGTGAAGTACGAGGACATCTTCACCTCCCCCTCAAGGGTTCCTTTGCACTGTTAGGTCAAGCACTCTATCGATCAAACCCCAAGTGAGCCATTGCCTAATGGACCAATCTATCAGTGCTCCGTGTTGGAGAATGATGAAATCAAGAGGCAGATTCAGGAGCTGTTGCAAAAAGGTCACATCCATCCGAGTTCATCATCCTGTGGGAGCCCGATCGTGTTGGTATAGAAGAAGGATGGGACTTGGAGACTCTGTATTAACTATTAGGCACTGAACATGATAACTGTCCGTAATAGGTACCCGATCCCAGGGATTGATGAGCTCCTGGACCAACTGAAGGGGAAAAATATTTCAGTAAGATCGATTTGAAGTCAGGATATCACCAGGTACCAATCGAACCCTCCGATGTGTAGAAGACTACCTTCAAAGCCAAGGAGGGCCTTTTCGAATGGTTGCTTATGCCTTTCGGATTGACGAATTCTCCTGCAACCTTCATGAGGCTAATAGATGACATCTTGTAGCCATTCACCAACTCATTTGTAATGGTATACTTGGATGACATCCTGATCTTCATCTAGAGTTGAGAAGAGCATGTCCACCACATCTGACAGGTTCTCCAAACACTGCGGCAACACAAGTTATGTGCCAATTTGGAGAAATGCACTTTTGGCATGACCCAGGTTCAGTATATGGGATACATTAACCATCTCCAACCAGTCTGACAGAGCTCTGCAGTTCTTTAGGTCTTGCCAACTTCTATCACAGGTTCGTGTTGGGATTTTCTCATGTCACTTGGCCCTTGAGTCAAGTCACCAAGGGAGGAGCGAAAGAAAAATTATTTTGGTCTGAATCTCAACAAAAGTCTTTTCCATTGGAAAATCCTACATTGGTCATCCACTATGCTTGATAAACAATATGGTTGGAAGACTATTATTTTTTTATCTTCCCTTATTTCATTGTCATTGCGTACCTTTCCCCGAACATTCCTCTGAAGAGCAAGTTCTTTCGATATTTTATTTGCACTGCTATTCTTCTGAATAGCAATGCAAAAGGCCATTAGACTCAGGTCAATATTTCTCTCTTGGATCCGAAGATATGTTCCCAGATCCTTCATTTCGGAATGGACTTACTTCAGGATCTATATCTCTTTCTGTCCAGGGAAGGGAGAAGAGATCATAAAAATCGATCCGACGAAACATTCAATCAACAACCAAATAGGGAGTTCGATCAACTAAATAAGATCGATTAATTTCGGATAGGAAAGGTCCACTTTCCAAATCTCCATCAAATTTCAATACCAGAGAAGCTTATATATTCATAAGCCAATGGGTCAGGTTCACTTACTTCTCCTCTGTTTTTTCCACTTCTTTTGAAGACTGGTAATTTGAAATTACCAGGTATCCATAATACCTCTGATATGTTCAAAATTGACTTGTTTACTTGTAAGCTTTACTGGTTATGCCCTATACACCGCCTTTGGGCAACCCTCTAAACAACTTAGGGATCCTTTTGAGGATCACAAGGACTAATTGAAAGAATGACCTTCCCTATAGGGAAGGTCATTCTTTCTTTGATGGGAGAGAAAGAATGACGATTTGGAGAAGAAAAATTATTTTCCCCCTTTAGTCGGAAGTTTGGGTGGTTCTCGGAAGAAAATAGCAAAAAAGATTATCCCTAGGGTCGATACCAACAGGAATGTATAAACCAATGCTTCCATAGATTTGATTTGATTGTAATTTACAATTATGGAGATAGCTTTCGTACTAATATTTATTAGAGAAGAGATAGGAGCAATATCATACCACTTGTCTTTTAGTAGTTGGATCTCCTAGTTTTTTGGAATGCTCCAAATTCTATTCGAGCATCCAGATCCGAGTCGATACCAGCAAAAACATCTCTGAATAAGGTCCTAGCACCATGCCAAATGTGTCCAGAAAAGAAAAGGAGAGCAAATGTAGCATGTCCAAAAGTAAACCAACCCCTTGGACTACTACGAAAAACACCATCAGATTTTAGAGTAGCACGATCTAATTCAAAATTTTCACCTAATTGAGCACGTCTAGCGTATTTTTTAACTATAGCAGGATCACCAAAACTGACCCTGTCAAGTCCACCACCATAGAACTCAACAGTTACACCTACTTGTTCAACACTATACTTTGATTCTACCCTCCTAAAAGGAACATCGGCTTTCACAATTCCTTCTTTGTCCACCAGAACTACTGGAAATGTTTCGAAAAAGGTAGGCATATGACATACAAAAAGCTCATTTCCCTCCTTATCTTTGAAGATAGGGTGTCCTAACCAACCAACAGCTATTCCATCTCCATTGTCCATTGCACCTGCTCTGAATAACCCCCCCTTAGCTGGATTATTACCAATGTAATCATAAAAAGCGAGTTTCTCGGGAATTTTGGACCAAGCTTATGATAGGCTTAAATTTTCGGCCAGACCGGCACGAACCCGTCGATCTATTTCTTGTTGGAAGTATCCCTGATCCCACTGGTAACAAGTGGGACCGAATAATTCAACCGGAGTAGTTGCGGAGCCATACCACATGGTCCCAGCAACAATGAAAGCTGCAAAAAACACAGCAGCAATACTGCTGGATAGGACCGTTTCAATATTCCCCATGCGTAATCCTACGTATAAACGTTGGGGAGGACGAACACTGAGATGGAATAGACCTGCTAATATACCCAAAATACCCGCTGCTATATGATGAGAAGCTATTCCTCCTGGAACAAAAGGATCAAAACCTTCAGCTCCCCATGCTGGATCCACTGGTTGTATTTTTCCAGTTAGTCCATAAGGATCAGACACCCATATCCCAGGACCATACAAACCCGTTACATGAAATGCTCCAAATCCGAAACAAGCTACTCCTGAGAGGAATAAATGAATTCCAAATACTTTTGGCAAATCTAAACAACGTTTTCCCGTACGTTCATCACAGAATATGTCCAGATCCCAATATACCCAATGCCAGATAGCTGCCAAAAAGCACAGGCCAGAAAACATGATATGTGCCCCGGCCACACCTTCATAACTCCAAATACCGGGATTAATTACAGTTTCTCCGGTGATGTTCCATCCACTCCATGAATCCTTTATTCCCAAACAAGTCATAAAAGGTATAACGAACATACCTTGTCTCCACATTGGATCAAGAACAGGATCGGATGGATCAAAAACTGCTAATTCGTACAGAGTCATTGAACCAACCCAACCAACAACTAGAGCTGTATGCATTATATGTACATAAATTAACCGTCCAGGATCATTCAATACGACGGTATGAACGCGATACCAAGGAAAACCCATGCAAACACCCCTTTATCGGAAAAAGTAGACACTATGTAACTTTCTCACATTGGATTGGAAGAGATCATGTTATCGAGCTAGACCTGGATCATCTCGAAAGTGAACATCTATTCACTTGGACATTGCTAATGATGGAACAGGTTTGAAACAATTTTGTTCATACATAATAGCAGGCAGAGGCAAAGATATTTTATCATTTGTATGTAACAATACACAATGTAGGGATTGGTCCCATTTATATTGATAAAAAAAGAGGAAAGAAACGAGATATTCTAATCCTTCCATTCATTCATGAACGATACCTTTGCAATTTATGGACTAAGTCAGATATAATTTTTGATGAAAAATATAATTTTTCTACTAAAGAGTGGAGCTATTACTGTTCCATAAACAGTAATACTTACTGCACTGCGGGAAAAAAAATAAAATACTGAGTTCAAATGCTCAGTCAAAATGATAACTTTATCATTTTGTGCTATGCAATGAAAAAAAAGGTCAAAATAGGAAGTCTCTAGGTTAATGGGCCTTTTCCGTTCCGTAGAAAGATTCGGGGTTATTCGTTTTCAGGATCAATAGTGGACGAACGGAGAGAGAGGGATTCGAACCCTCGGTACGGATGATCCGTACTACGGATTAGCAATCCGCCGCTTTGGTCCGCTCAGCCATCTCTCCAAGATGGAAGAGTTCATGTGTAACAAAATGAATGGTGGAGTAAAGGTGTATATCATAGTATGTACAGATTGTATCGGCAATATAATGAATATTGCCATTATTCAGTTGGATAAAGAACAATCCAGTCAATCGTATTGTTCATTTCGTTAAAAATAGTTTTGTATGACTGATTTTTTCTGCTTTTCTTGGCCTGGCCGATGGCCAGGCCAAGAAAAGCAGAAAAAATCAGCAGTCATACAGTGCTTGACCTAATTTGATAGCTAGAATACCTGCTGTAAAAGTAAGAAAAAAAGCTATCAAAAATTTAAGCTCTACCATATCTTCATTCCCTCCCCAATGAGTTTGATTAAATGCGTTACATGGATTAGTCAAATTTATTTCTCTCCAATATCAAATTTTATTATCTAGATATTGAAGGGTTCTCTATCTATTTAGGGTTCTCTATCTATTTTATGTATTATTGTAAAGATATCAGTTGCTCAAGGCCATAGGTTCCTGATCGAAACTACACCAATGGGTAGGAGTCCGAAGAAGACAAAATAGAAGAAAAGTGATTGATCTCGACAACATTTTATTCATACATTCAGTCGATGGAGGGTGAAAGAAAACCAAATGGATCTAGAAGTTATTGCGCAGCTCACTGTTCTGACTCTGATGGTTGTATCGGGCCCTTTAGTTATAGATAGTTTTGCGCATTCTTTTCTTCGACAATGCTGCTATGGGCATATGTCACTACTTACGCTTTAGGCTCTCATAATCGATCCATACCTAATATCGTATACAAAGAGATATCTCATTATATATGTCATTATGCTTTTTCACTTTTCTTCCAGTCATGAATTATATATGTCATTATGTGATCGGTTCATTCATTATATACGTCATTACGCTCCTACCTACAAGCCCTCTCACCTGCCAAGCTGGGGTTTCGCCCTACACCCCTACACCTCGAGCTACTCATGCTTGCTCAGATAAGAAGGTCCCGGAGGGGCTTGTTCTTCCTAGTGCAAGGAAAGAAACTGGCAACATCATACTAACTCTTCTATGCATCGAAAGGAGGCTTTGAATTGATTCTAGCAAAGCGCTAGTAAGCACCCATTTGTTTATAGACTTCAACAGTTATCGAGATCGAAGGTATCATCCATCGTCGGACCATTTTGACTGGAATATTCTATATCAAAAATCGAAATATATGACTAGAACCGAACCTCGTTGGCTTGGATAGCGGGGTGGTGCCTCGAACCCACGACGGCCTCACCGAAGCCTTTGACTTTCCCCTTATCCCTCACATTCATCGTCGGCAGAATGAATCGGATTGGTGAGTAATAAATACTACGCCTATATGAAATGAATAAAAGAAAGGCTTTCCTTGCACTAGGAAGCGCAAGCCCCTCCGGGACCTTCTTTCCGCTTCTTGGGTTAGCGTGTGGTTGGGCTTGCCGAAGAATTGTGGTTGTTAAGGAAGGTAAGACCGAAGCTTAAGGGTGTTATACAAGCACTTTGATCAGACAAGTTAAACTTTGAATTGTTTTAATTCTCGAATCTTCGATCACCGATATTGGTAAACGTCCCGGAGCAATATAATCATAATTTCATTCACGACGATCATACATAGGTCGGGAGTTCATATTCTTTCAATCATAAAAAGAAAATTTGATGAAAAATACTCAACACAATTTCCACGAAAGATGCAAATTCCAGAATAAATACTATAAATTACCAATCGTTCGTTTTTCCAATCAACAACGGGTGGATTAATCAGGCATAAACGCCATAGAGTTGAAAGATCGCCTCTGCTAGGCACCAGTGCTCGCATTACTAGACTTGCAACAACCATTTGAGGTCGAGACAGATGCCTCTGACTATTCTATTGGGGCAGTCCTTGCTCAACACGGGCATCTAATGGCATATCACAGTGAGACATTTCAGACACAGTCCAAAAGCATCCCACTTATGAAAAAGAGATTTATTCCATTGTGCAGGCCTACCGACAATGGAAGCATTACATTTTGGGGAAGGAAATGGTCATCCACACAGACCAACGACCCTTGCAGTTCATACAGACCCAAGGGAAATTCTAGAATGATAGCCATCATAAGTGGTCCACATACATACAAAAATTCCATTTGAATATCAAGTATAAGAAGGGAAACACCAATAATGTTGCAGATTGCCTCAGTCGATCACCGATCATGGTGTTAACCACCATGCTCAACTCTTGTGGGAACGATACTTCCGATTGGTTACTTATCTACAAAAGTGACCTAGAATTCAACCACCAATACCAGACACTCTTGGAGGGTCAGCATGTTCCATATTTTCACCTCCTGGATGCCCTATTATGCGACCTGGGTCACCTTTGTGTTCCTTCAAGTGAGCATGCCAAGATGATTTAAGAAACAAACTATAGTTGGGCTGCTCAACATTTCGGGTCGAGAAAATGGTGGCAGTACTGTAGAAGTATTTCTATTGGCCGAATCTTCAAAAGGATGTTGGGAAGTACATAAGATCATGCACTACCTGTGCCATTTCCAAACCGACCATCAAGAAGTAAGGCCTCTATACCCCATTGCCTCCCCCTAGTCGACCTTGGGAATCCATATCCATGGATTATATGTCAGGCCTTCCTTCTACTAAGCATGGAATGACTGTGTTTTTGTGGTCATCGACAGGTTCTCGAAGATGGCCATTAGGGCAACCTCCAAGAAGAATATCACAGTAGAAGTCACTGCTAAAATCTCCTTTTAATGAGTGTGGGTACACTTTTGGATCCCATAGTTTATCATATCAGATCGAGGCAGCAGGTTCCTCAGTACATTTTGGTCCAGTGTCTGGTCAATGCTAGACACAAAACTCACTAAATCCACAACCTTCCATCCTCAAACTGATGGCCAGGTAGAGGTTGTGAATAGGATGATTGCACACATTTTGCACATGTACAACTCAAAGCATCCATACACATGGGACGAGAGCCTCCCCTATGTTCAGCATAACTACAATCGAGCTCTCCACAGCTCGACTGGCCACAACCCTTTTCAGTTGGGCTTGGGATTCCAGCCACTATGTCCCATTGATGTGGCCATGCCAGTTGCAGCTACTCACGTAGATTCAGCTCATGTCCAGTCTGAAACAGATCAGGTAAAAAGCTTCATTGAGAACCTGAACATCCAAAATATTCACCAACAGGTCCACGACATTACAGAGAAATCAAATTCCAAGTACAAGTATCGACATGATCAACATCGGGTGCCACACAAGTTTCAGGTGGGTGACAAAGTCTGGTTGCATTTGCAAAAGAAACAACTTATAGGAGCCTATCAGAAACTCAGACTACTCTAATATGGTCCTTACACCATTACCAAGGGTATGGGAGATAATGCATTCGAGCTCAACATTCCCCCATTCCTTGGCCTGCACCCAGTATTCAATGTTGACAGCCTTTGGCCATACTTTCCACCATTACTAGACACATCTGACATTGCAGAACAACTCACACCCACAGAGTTAAATCCAGATTGCATGGAACAAGATGCAACTGATCAGATCATGGACACATAGATCAAGCACACTCACTAGCAGAATATCCAACTATATTGAATTTTCAAAGTAGGCCAACTCCTTCACCAGGGCAAGCGGCTCACGAGGAACCAAGTTCAGTAGAAGTTTCCTCATCTCATGGAGGAACTCAACGCAATGGAGACCATTGCTTCCTAAGGGGGGAGGAATGATCCATGTGGATATTGGTGGCCACCCGCCAAGTCCACTTGGACCCCCACCATTGTTTCTTTCAGCTTTTCAGTTTCCTTAATTGTAGCACAATTTACTAATTTTAGCAGTTTTTTGGGTCTTGAACTTCCAGAGCTGTTTTGAGGCCCTAATTGACGTTTTTTGGGAAAACAAGGAACAAAATGGGTCCATGGACGGATGTTTCTCTTCCCAAAGTTTTAGTTCTCAGATAGATCTTTTTAACGAGATATTGTACGCGTCAAACAAAGATCGTATGCCAAAGTTACGACCCCGGGAAGTTGATGTACCAATTTACCCAAACGGGGCCCACAGTTTGACATTTCATCTTCCAGGGTTAGGTTTTTGGATGTTTAGGGTTCTCCATTGTTTCTCAACAATAAATATACCCTCGAGCCTCATTGTAACATAGTTTAGAGGCATGTAGCCGCAACATCTCTTCTCAAAGATAAGCTACCATCGCCCTAGCTTGTTTATTTCCATTTCTATTTGTAAGCATATTTCAGTATTTTACAGTAATGAAATGAAGTATTATTTCCGCTACATCTCTGTCTTTCTAGTTATATCTGTAATTTGTTATGTTCCTATTTAAATACGGATAATCCATAGTGATGATCCCTCTGAAGCTAGACTCCCTCTGATACTACATGATCTCTAGTGGCTCATTCCTATAAGCACTCATCCTCCTGGATCAAATACCACTCATGCAAATCCCTCTAATCTCGGATATGCAACATCACGATCCGATGAAAAATCTAGCCTGTCAATATGTAGTCCATCACATGAAGAAATCTTAATAATAATGATATCATTCATGCCAAATCAATCCTTGATATTTCCCAACCATCCATGATAAGTCATGGGAAGTCCACGATCATCAAATTGTACTACACCAAAATATTGTTCACTAGGCTCTCCACCAATCCACCATAACTCCTAGCCAATGTCATTGCCAAGCCAGTCAAGACAAAATCTCCATGTCTTAAGCTAAACACTCTACTCCATGATATAGACACCCACACCTCCCTCTAAGTTTCTTCGCCATGCACACTCTGATTCATTGACCCTTCAAAGTATATCAAGCATGCTTTGATACCATGTTGTTTTTCCATGATCGTAGTGTCTAGGATATAATCCTAAATCACTGATGCTACCAAACCAATAAAAAAAATGAAGCTACTTTGCACAATTGAATATAAACACCATTAAATCTACTAGTGCACAAATTATAATTTTTTTTTACACAAATTTCAACCCAACGTCATTATATTAATCCGAATGAATAATACACAAATCTAGGGCTCCCATACAAGGGACAATGGACCTCAAATATCCAGAAGTACAATAATACAAAACTATGGTTTCAGTCCATCGACAACCAATCTACCCTTAATAAGATACTTTGACCATCTAGCTGATGTAGCGTGTAATCACAAATCCTCTTAATTGTACCCTATACCTGCCCAGTCCTTCGACTCCCAATATGAAACACTGCCTCTATCAATGATCCAAGTCGATCTGATTATTGAACCTCAACTATCAATTCTACTCGCTAGTTGTGCCTTAGTTCATCAAGGGAACAACACATTAAGACTCCCATTGAGTAGGTCATAAATTTGTTTGTGAACAACTCACAATTTCCCATTGTTGCTCCTTAGCTACTCAGGGACTTCGACCCACTATATTCTTCATGTGCTTCCCTAATGAATACTAACATAGGTAATGGAGGGCTTCCACCTATCACTACAAGATTTCCATCTCCCATAATGAACACATGCCAGGAGGACTGCTCATCTTATGTAGTATACATCCTTCTCCACACATAAGTCTAGGGCTACTCAAACTACTCCTGGTTGATCAAACCCTTGAGCTCTTATTCCACTCTAGCAACCACCTAAGTCCATCAAGATGGTGCACACTAGGCTTCAACTTGGGCACTATCACAATGCCATCCAATTTACCATATATGCCCAATCCACTGTCCACACTTGGTCCATCTCACACTGCCCTCCAATAGAACATGAGTGACCAATCCTCGCTGTAGCATCTACACATTGGTTAGGGAATCTAAACACTAGGATCACCCTTCCTCTTGGTTGATAAAAGTCTCCCACAACTAATGCAACCTGGACCCACATCCATCTAGTAAAACAAATAATCTCAATACATCATAAAAAAACTTTAGGATGATGTGACACTATTATAGGGTTCTACTATTGGTTAGGACATGTAACAGTCCATGTTAACCTTTCCTCCAAGCATCAAGACATTTATCTCAGCTACGAATTCCCTCCACAAGGTCACTTCTCTTATAAACTCATTGTTTAGAGCTAGTACCAGCCCCAAAATATCCCTACGAACCCTCTCTTCTTGAGGTATTGGGTTCGGTATTTCTCCAACAACCTATATAATCCTACAACCTCCTTTTCTGACGTTTGTCCACACATAAATGTCACCATAACCTGCCCAAAATTCCTTCTAACAAAGAAACTTCCCTTCTACAACTATTTAGGTTTGCAATACATATAAAAGGGACATCAAACAATCCTCTAATCCATAAGGCCTAGATGCCAATCCTTGTAGCCTCCCCAAGAGAGATAAACCATACCAAAATCATCATGAAAATAACCTAGCCTTGCTTCAAAATCCTCGGTGTTGCTATAGATTAACTCGACTCCAAGAAACAATCACAAATATGCCATATGGGCTCTCTTTTTCTTCGCTTCGATCTACCTGCAATTTGCGTGTTATAGGTTATTTTGTCTCATCTGATCAATCAACCTCCTAATGGGATCAATCAACATCCTATTACCCCTTTACATCATCATTGCACAAATCCCTATGCATGACTCTCTCATTCCCCATGGTTTATGCCATAAACTACATCATTTGTACCAGTTTTAGGACCAACACACCTTGGTCTCTTGCTAGATAACATTCACCTTGTTATCACCCAGGTTGTTCCCTTTGACTCCCAAGGGAATACGGCCGGGGTAACCACTAACCAAGCTTTGGATTACAGTTCCTAGCCAAACTGTAATCAGAGAGGGCTCTTTCTTTAAGATTTATCTCTGTTTTGTGAGGATTTTAGGCTAGTTATGAGTTCAGTTTTTGTTTAAGGTTTTGGTTGTGAACTGTTGATTGAGAAGGGCATGAAATGTTTGAGGGATTTCTAGTCCATTGGGCATATGGGGTCAGAAATTGGGTAGGTCCTGATGTCTGTGATGGAGAAGGATTTACTGTAGAGCTAGACAGCTATTCATGATACAAATTTTGGTTTATAAATGAAACAGAGTGAAATGGAAACTTATATATAGTGTGACTGTAAGTTGAGAAAGGGCAGAATCTATTCAGTAGCATCTAAGAATTACTGCACAGAAACTGTCAAAGATTTATAGTAATTTGGAGCATTTAAGAATTCCAATTTAACAGATAAACCCGAAGAAAACATTTATAGCAAGGAAAGATTGAATTCAGGGTGTCTCCATGGACAAATCCTGAGTTATTCTTCTTCTTTCTTGTGTGATTAGAACACATACAAGAGAAATGAAATACACAAAATTAAACACAGACAGAGATAGAGAAACTTATTGTATCAAGCTATAGCACTAGAGTTCTGCAGCATTCAATGGTTCCAACACAGTATACATCAGAAAAGACAATCTCTGAAATCCCGAAAGCTCCTTTGTATTATCTCTCCAAAAAATACAGCCGAGTTCTCTTTCTGAACAAGTAACAACAACCCCTGCAAGCTTATGCGAGGGGGAATATATACAACCGGTTCTAAAAAATATCTGAACCGCTGAGTCACTTAAAAATTAAATACGCTCACCAACTTTACAAAATAGCAGATAAAGAAGTTATTGCTGCTCTTAAATACAAAATGAATGCTCTTTAATTCTGTTAGAAGTCTTTTTGACCTTTGGAGGCCACTGAGTCGGTTGAGCATTCTGCATAAATGCTGAATGATGTGTCTTTATGGCTTTGTCATGCTGTAGCTTTCTCGGCCCTGTCATCTGTAACTGTCAGTGCTGCTTTAGTGGCCAACTCTTTCTGCTGAGTTGGCTCAGTCCATTTTTCTCCAGTCATACTGAATGTATCACATTTTCTGAACATGATGATTTATGTTTTTTGATGAAAAACCGGATGAAAGGCCCTTGATTACAGTATTAACTGTATCATTTTGGTCCACCATTCCTGAGTGGGCAATTGATGTCTCAAAATTGCATCTAAGGTCTCATCTGCCTCTGTATATTTGTAGAAGTTTGGAGGCACTTCAAACAGATGCTTGATCTCGTTCATAATAAAAAATAAATTCTCTACTCTGTCATAGAGACTTTTCCCAGATGCTGGCCCTGTTTCTTCTGAGGTACTTGGTCTTTCAGTGATCTGATTGGTAGCAAATGTATTGACCCTTTTAGCATAGTTCTCATGTGAAAGTAGCCTCCCTGCGCTGTTCAGTAAGCCAGGAATACCTCTGCTTTGCAATGTTGCAAACTTATCCATGAACCTGTTTACTTCTGTCTGCATGTCCTGGCTTCTCCTTTCCAGTGTTTGTACCAGGCTTCTTAATGTAAGGACCCTCTTTATCAGCAATATGGTTTCAGTTCTATTGGGAATTCCCATTGCTGCCAGCTGAGGACTTGTACGGTTATTGAGCACATTAATCATTCTATTGGCTACCTCAGGCATATTGCCTAGAGATGCCCTTGCTCTCTGGACTTCTCTGTGTGCTTTGCCTATGAGCTCCATTTGCTCATGAATAGTCTCAATTTACTGCCATTGATCTGTGATTGATTGGCCAATGTTGGCCCATAAAACTGTCTTAAGCTCAGCCACCACTTTGTCAAGGGTGAGCTCCTTTTCCAGCTCCTTTATCTCCTTCTTAAGGGCTTTTATTTCCCTTCCTTTTTCTGCTACATTTTGCTTTGACTTGTCATATTTTTCATTGAGCTTAGCCAAATTCTCCCTGGCTTCATTTAACTCTGCCATTTGGGCTTCTAAGGCCTGAATTTCATTCTTCAGCTTCTGCATATCAAGGCTTGGAGCCTGCTCTGTTGTTGGTGCTGGTGCTGATGTAGATGGCACTGTTTGAGCTGTCTGTTCTGTAGGAGGAGCACTAGTTTGAGGGGGTTCCTCAAGGTTGATTATTTGTGGAGGGGGCTGTGATGTTTGGCCAACTTCCCTCTGTTGTAGGGCTGCTTGCAGCACAACCTCTGACTCTCCAAATTTCTCCTATGTTTGGATCAACTGTTTGTATAATGATACCAGCATAGTTGCTGCATCTTGGTCATGTCTCAGCTGGGCAACCTCTTCTGTTTGTGGGTGAAGAGTTGCTGGGATCTTAACCATTTTTCTTAGTGCTGCCATATCTGCATCTCTTAGTTTCAGCAGCGCTTGTACAGCCTTGATATCCTTGGGATCATGCCCAAGTTCTATGATGATATCCTCTAAAGCTTTGATTCGGTTGTCCTTTGCCTGAGAGGATGCTTTCTCCAACTCAAGTTGGGCAGCTGTGTTGTTTAGGCTATTTTCCAGCCTAAGATTTACCAATGTTTTGTCTGCAAGAGTGGCATACACCATCTCACCCGTTTGTTTGTGCAGTTCAATCTGATCCATAGGGTGGATGTCTTTTGCAAGGACCTCAAGGTTGGTCCTTATGTAGTCTGCAGCTGATTGTGGCTGCAGCATGGTTGGCATGAAATGACTCATTACCATTTTGCCCTCATGTACATCGTATGCAGACATTAACCTCTGTTGGTTTGTAGGAGCCATTTTCAACAAGTGATTGTAGAGCTGTATCTTGAGTGGCTCATTCCTCTTTTTGATATCAATGAATTGCTGTTTGATGCCTGCTTCAGCTCCCCTTTGGTGGCTTGAGGAGCTGACTTCTCCTCCAACTGTCCTTTCTTATTCCTGCTGAAAGGAACTTGCAGATGCTTCCATGCTTGGTGGGCCCATGCCTAATGATTGCCCAATAGGCATTTCTTCCTCAGAGAGGGGATTCATTCTGTGCCTTTTCTCCCCTTGACTTATAGATGTGGTGAGGGGAGTCTCCTGCTCTCTATCCCTCTTCTTTCCCTTTTCTTCTTTTTGTGGAGTTTGTAGCACTGAGGCCTCCACTGCCTCTTCTTGCCTAGGGGGCACATTCTCTTGAGCCTGTTGCTCAGTGGATATTGGGGCTTCAGCTGTTTGTTCTTGCTGCTGTATTTGCTGCCCCTCTTTTTGCCCTTCTTCTTGCTGTTCTACCTGTTTTTCTGCTTGCTTTTCTGCCATAGGAGGTGGCTGTTCTTGCTCCATCTGCTTCTCTTTGCCTTTGTTTGGAGCCTGATAAGTGGCCTTGGCTGCTTGCTAATGTGTTGTTGAAGATGATGCAGCTGCTCCAAGCTGCCTTTGGTATGAAGAGGAAACCTGTCCACAAGTTTCCAAGTCAGCCTCCTTTTCAATATTCTTTGCTTCTCTTTGTAGCATTTTCTCTAATGATTGGCTCTTCTAGAGTGCCTTCTTCCCAACTTAATAAATTGGCATATTTCTCAATATGAGGCAATTTAATGTGAGCATAGCCACCCAATTTATGTTTTATCCTCCTGAGAGAAATGAAATGATTAGGGTCATAAGGTACCCATTTGAAACTAGTTTCTAATCGGAGGCCCTCTAGGATCATATTTGCTTCCTTCCATCCCTCCTCCCTTATGTTGTAAAGAAAAGGGCCTAGCTGGTTCCTGAATTTTCGCTGCACTTTCTTGTTTTTACTATGGAAATGGATTTGGTCTGCATTTCCAAACTGTCTGAAATATTCCAAGGCAAATAGTCTCATCAGGACATATCTTGGCAGCCTATAAGGGTTCAACTCACAGCCATATATTCTGATTACTGTATGGTGTTGGTAAAAGTACCAATCACCAATGCCGTAGGACTTAGAGAGATGGAGAATTCTTTGCATTTCCTCAGTTAATCTCGGAGGAGGAACACCAAATAACAAAGTCATAGCTGGATGAATGAACAGGTCTATGAATTCACAGTATGTGTATGGTGAACGGGAGGTGCAATGAAAAACTGAGGTCCAAAATACTACAGACCTTGGATTCCCCTGGGCATCAAGTTTCTTGAGGGGAATGGGGAAAATGTCTGGTTGATAAAATAGGAACAGATGATAGATGTATGAGGTGTATCTGAACACCTTTTCCCTTTCTAGATTCATCAGTTGTTCATGAATCTTGTTTGCAATATACTCAGCATAGTCATAGTGTACAGCAGGAGCCTTTCCAGGAGAAAATATGGACAGCATGGCCATTATGGTGTCATCAACATCCTCAACTCCCTTGTACCCCAGGACATAGCTGATCAAATCCACCAGCATCCTCCCCAAGTCATTGAGATATGGATGTCCAATAGGAGGTGTTCTCAGAGCTTCAGAGCTTGGCTGAATAAATAACTGATTAATTTTGATGACCTGGGCACTGGACATCCTGCCCCCCTTCTTTAATAAGTCCATCATGGAGAGAGGAGTCAGTGGTCTTGCAGAATGAAAGTTGAGCATTTGATTTATGGCCTCAGGGGTGATATGGAATAAGATTGCACCTGATGTACTAAGGACAACTCTTTGACAGGGATCATAGTTCTCCTGGCATCTGTGGATCAGGTCTGGAAGGGCATTGACTTGAGGGAGGTTGTAAATGGGCAAGTTGGAGTCCCAAATCCCTAAAATATCAGCTCCACTGAGGTGTTGAGCTTTCAATTCATTTAGCATATGAATATTAAACTTATAATTTATTGGGAACCAGTCTAACATCTGATAATCTATATCACCCAGGGCTTTCCATTCTAACTCTCTTTGTGGGGCATTCAGAGGTTGAATATTCAGGGCTACTGGTGTTTCCATGGTTAAGTAGTGCTATGACTTGTACTAGAACTGGTGTTACTAAACAGAGAAACACAGAGGAGTATCTCTAGAACAGAGAGGTGAATTGCAAAGGAAAAGAGGGTAAATGGCAGTGACAGCAATTGAAATACTGCACAGAGGACCGGTAGAGTAACTGCCAAGCCTGAAAAACTTTCTTCACGGTGAATTAAAGCAGCTGGGTCTTGAGTTCACGAATGCGCGAACTAACTATGTTTTTAGGTAAATTAGCTAAATGCAGGTTCTGCAGAGGAGTTTTCGACCCAACAATTGAAACTAGACAGTGGTGCCGGGGACTGACTGGTGAATACAGTGTTTTCTCACTCTTTTTAAGCTATTTTTGGACAATTATGGATAAAACCAGGCGGGGGGGGGGGGGGGGGGAATGATTTCGATAAATACCTCTTCGATTGCCGGCAATGGTTACGAATGCAGGTGGACTAGACGCGCCCACGGTTTTTGTGTCGATTTCTGCAGGTTGGCGACAGAGTGGTCGTAAAATGCATGCAAAGGGAGCAATAGTTGTTTTTGCAAAAAGTGAGAAAAACACGGTTTTTTGGCGAAAATATGGATTTTTGGAACATTGGCGCTTTTTTTGGATGACGTCAGCATGACGTCATCAGGTGGGGTCAGGGTCGGGTGACGTCAGCATGACGTCACCGGGTGATGTGGCAAGCTGTGAGTGGTCCACGGGGATGCGTAGCTGGCGGACATGTCGGAGTGCTGGCGGGCGGGGGCGCTGATGCGGCGGTGAGGTGGCCTGACGTGGGCATGACGTAGCAATGGCGTAGGCGCGGTGGGACCAGCGGTAAACCAGAAACGGTAAATGGTTTTTCTCGGACCGCTATTGATACGGTCATGGATTTGTCAGAGGGCGACCCGAGAGAATATGGGGGTGACGCGTGGCAGAGGCCTGACGTCACCCTCTGACAGTTTCTCGGGCGATAAAGGCAGTACATCGGGACCGACCCGATATGGATATGGGCCGTCGGATGAAGATTCCCGGATCTGACGGTTGACGGGTCATCAATTTGTCAGGGCGATACGGCAGCGGGCGGGAGAATAAAATAATATTTTTCTCTGAAATGTGTGCCCGGCGGAACTTTATAAAAAGTGGGTTTTTATGGTTTTTTGCAGTGTTACGTGTTAAATGGGTTTATACACAGGTTTATTTACAAAGCGCGTTTAGGTTATTAATCCGAGAAAATCCCGGATTAATCCCACAATTAATGTTACAGTGCTCTTTGGGTCGCGCTCTAATGTTTTAGCGCTTAAACCATTTAAAACCAAACTTAGAGCTATAATGCTCGGGGAAGGGGATACATAGGTATTTTGTGTTTTTTTGCATAATTTACATAGTAATAGGGGAATAGGGGGTATAGGGAGTTACATAGTAAGAAGTTAGGGGTTAATATGAGTGGAAGAGGTGGATGAGGAGTGGAAACACTAAGTTTTATATGGAATCAACTTAGTTTAGGAAGTAGATCAAAATGAAAAGAATTTTACACAAGAAATGTGGCTTTTTAAAGAAACAAGAACCACCATAAGACCTTGACTTCTTTCATGAACACAATTGATGTCGGGATGTTAGCAATGAATGTGAGGGGGGGAATCAGGAAGTTAGACATGCTTCTTTGTATTTGCTGCAAAATGATGGAGAAGAGGACCTTCTCTATCCATTGATGTTTCCTTTATGTTAGACCAGCAAAATTCCATTGAAAGGAATGACATTTCTGCAACCCCATCCACCTACCCATCTAATTTCCTAGCATTTTTTGTTTCTTCATGGAGGGTGCACTTAGACTTGCAGACCCTCATGTCCCTTCTCTTTTCTTTTGGCTTTTTCTTTTGATTTTCTATCTAGAACTACCCTTATTGCTTCCAAGGCCCCAGATTAAGTAGTTGGGAACCTTAAATCTCTACCTAACTATTGGTCTGCCAAGATTAAACAGTTTGGACAGACTTCTTTCTCTATTCTACAACAAAAATTGAAACATGGCATGATCCAGATTAGACTGTTGGACCATCCATCCAAAATTCAGTCAACATCAAGCTATGTACACATATTGCATTCTCTTGGAAATATGGGATCTTTGCATCACCAAAGCAGAGCATATTTGGAACTTCTTTTGCCAATCATGAAATATGAAACCTATTGGTATAGGTATCTAACAGTGGCTCCACATGGGGATGGTTTTTCCATTTGAAAGACCAAGAACAACAGGTCAGAATGTCTTGGCCCTTTGACTTCTTCTTACCAAAACTTGGAGTATTGCTCTTTGAAATCTCAAAATTTTGCTCTTCCCCTCTTGGTAGATCTCTGGACTTATTTGCCTTTTGCTGATAATTCACTAAACTTGAAAAACTGCATTTTTTACATATTAACAAAAAGTAATATATACACCTGAGTATGTACAAGGGAGAATTAGGCTACACTCATGGATAGTAGTCAAAATAGTGCTTCAACATCCTGCCATTCACAGGACCTTTATCCAAATTAGTTTCATCAAGATTCTTAAGGAAGTAAGTGTTGTTTCCTTGTACTGCTTGGATGACAAATGGTCCTCTCCAAAGGGAGTCAAATTTTCCATGTTTTCCTTTATCTTCCCTTCTTGAATCCCACTTGAGGACTTTGTCACCAATGTTGAACTCTTCAGCCTTAGTCCTTCTATCAAAAGCCTTTTTTAACTTTTCTTGTAATACTTGAACTCTGCTATAAACATGGTCTCTAGTTTGCTGCAAACATATTATTTGATTGATCCTTCTTTGCATGTCATTGGGCTCAGCTTGACTTTCTTGAAGTAGTTTCATAACCGGAACTCCTAGTGATGAAGGAAATCTGGCTTCTAATCCATAGACTAACTCATATGGGCTGACCCCAATGGATCTCTTGGTTGTTAGTCTATCTGCCCATAAGGCATTCACAAGCTTCTTATGCCAATTCTTCTTATTTTCTTCCAACATCTTCTTTATGATGTTCACAAGGCTTTTATTTGATGATTCAACTAGGCCATTTCCTTGAGGGTAGTATGCAATAGAATGGCCCAAAGTAATGTGAAATTTGTGGCAGAAGTTCAACATCTTCTTAGATCTGAAGGCAGCAACATTGTCTGTTATGATCTTGTCAGGACAACCAAACCTAGAAAGAATATTGGTCTCAAGGAACTGAATGATAGTGGAATCATTGGCTTGTCTACATGGAACAACTTCAATCCATTTAGTGAAGTAGTCTGTAGCTGTTAGAATCCATCTGTGTTGGCCTGAAGATGAGGGATGAATTTCCCCAATGAAATCCAAGCCCCATTGTTGAAAAGGTCTCTCTGTTGCAATAGGCCTCAAAGGGAGTGGCAGTAACTTTCTCTTTCCCTCAAATATTTGACATTTGTGGCATGAGGTAGAAAACTTTTTAATATCAGAGAACAAGGTGGGCCAATAGTAACCAGCCCTCAGTATTTTATCCACAGTGGACTTCCAATACAAGTGTCCACCACAATCACCTGCATGAAATTCTTCCATGATTTTGTTAATCTCATTCTCAATTAAGCAGTTTAACAATATACCCTCATGGTTTTTCCAAAGCAAATTTCCATCCATGACACAAAATCTTGCAGCTTTCATTTTCAGGAACCTACATTTAGTTCTGGACAATCCTGGGGGAGCACACAGGTTTTGTAACACATAGCATATATCAGAATACCAAGGGGATTGTTCGAAGGCTACATTGATCTTTGGAGTCGCCAGCTCCGGTTCACTATCCAGTTGGTTGATGTCCAAGGCTTGGAAATTTGTTTCAGACATTAATTTGGCCAAACCTTGCCCTTTTATCAGTTTTGTAGGTTTTATGTCATTATCAAATTCCAAGATGTTGGCAATCCATTTTCCTCTTCTGCCCTCTAAGTTCTCTTGAGTAAGTATGTCTTTCACAATGGGACTTGGTACATAGGCTACAACATGGGAATATAGGATGTAAATCCTAAAGTCTTTGATGGCTTTGACCAAAGCATATGCTTGCTTCTCCATGATCTGATATTTCAGGGGTACATCTCTAAGAGCTCTACTAAAGAAAGCAATGGGTTTTTCATTTCCTTGGTCATCTTTTTGTAACAAGACATCAGCAATAGTATGCTGGGAGGCAAAAGAGAAAATGATAAACTCTCTGTCAAATTGAGGATTTGTTAAGACTGGGGTTTGGGTAAGGGCTAGTTTGATACCTTCAAAAGCTTGATTTGCTTCTACTGTCCATTTTACTTTTGCATCCTTTTTTAGCATGTTATTTAGTAATCTGCTCAATTCTGCCAAATTTGGGATAAATCTCCTTAGGAAGTTGATCTTACCCAAGAAGGCTTGCAATTCTTTTACATTTCTTGGATGAGGCATTTGTAAGATGGCCTGTATTCTGTCTGGGTCAATTCTAATGCCATCCTTTGAAATGATGTGACCTAACAGCTTACCTTCTTCCAAACCAAATAGAGACTTCTTGGGATTTAAGGAAATTCCATATTTCCTACAAGTTAAGAATATCTGTCTCAAGTGCTTCAAGTGTTCTTGGTCAGACTTTGAGAAAGGTGTGAGGTCATCTAAATAAATAACAAGGAAGTCATGATTCTCCTTGGCAAAAGCAATATCCATTGCTCTTTGAAATGTAGCCCCTGCATTTTTCAATCCAAAAGGCATTTTTACATATTTAAAAGTTCCCCATGGGGTTGTAAATGCTGTTTTGTCTTGATCATCAGGGTGAACTAAGATCTGGTTGAAACCTGAGAATCCATCAAGTAAAGAAATTCTTGAGGCCCCCACTACTCTTTGCAAGATGTGATCCATCTTGGGTAAGGGGTAATTATCTTTGAGGGATACTTGGTTTAAATTCCTTAGATCAACACACAGTCTTATCTCACCAATTTTCTTCCTTGTGGGCACCAAATTTGAAATCCACTCAGAAAATCTGATTGGTGCTATGATGCCAGCTTTAAACATTTTTTGTACCTCTTTTTCAATTGAAGGGAGAAGCACAGGATTGATTCTCCTCAATTTCTGTTTAAAGGGTTTTTGGTTGGGCTTGAGAGGGATAGTATGTTGAATGACAGAGGTGTCATATGATTTCAAATCCTCATAAGTCCATGCAAAGACATCTTGGAATTCTTTAAAGAGGTCAATGTATTTAGGTTTCTGATCAGGTGGTAAAGATGCAGATAATTTAATTATCTTGGGTTTTCCAGTAGTTCCAATGTTGCACTCTTCAATGGCAGCATTAAGGGGCTGAAATTTTGGTTTGCTAGGGACATCATTTGAGTCAAAAATGTCCTCTAATGGAGCTAGGCCTGTTGGAAGGAAATTGTCTTTCAATTGTATAACTTCAGCTTCAGCATCAGCTATATCCTCAGAATGTAATTGTTCAAGTTCTTGTATTTTTTCCTGGTCAAAGTTTGTTGGACAAAGCATTTGATTTGCTGTTTTGGGTGAAATGTTTATTTGGTGCTGTTCACCTAGTATTTGTGAATCACTTGCAACCTCTATATCAATGTTTAGTCCTGAAAATTCTTGCTGCAAAGTCAATTTTTTTTATATTTGTGTATCATCCTCAAACACTTGCCAATCCTTGACATTGTTTGGGACAGATGGTCTGTGTTTTATCTCAGTTGTAAAGCAATGCTGGGGTTCAAAAGGTAATTTACAAGTGCTTGCAAATGTAGCCAAACTATGAGCATGAAGATTATGTGTTCTAGGAATTTTGGTAATTTGAAATTCAGTGAAGGAATTTAGTATTTCAGCAGCAGCAGCCCTATATGATCTCAGTCTTTTGTCATTAGTGATAAAATTTCCCTTTACTTGTTAGATAATTAGGTCTGAGTCTCCTAGGATTGAGACTTTTATGGCTTGTAAGGATTTTCCTAGCTTGAGGCCTAGTAAGAGAGCTTCATATTCTGCCATATTGTTGGTGCACCTGAAGTTTAATCTATAGGCTCGGCCCTCTGCATGACTGTTTTGTTTGTTATGTATCCAAACCCCTGCTCCTGCCCCTAACTTGTTGATCGATCCATCAAATTCAAGGAACCAGAGGATTTCTTGGTTAACGGAAAGATTGTCAACTATCATGGGACTTGACATCAACAACTTGAGATCTTGGCTTATACTTGGTTTGTCTTCTTGAACAGTTTTGTTTATTGATTGCTCAACCATTATTCCTAGAGCAGCAGTTTGTTCATTTATATGCTGATCTTGTTTGAGTGTCTGGGTTTTATCATCATTTGTGGGACCTGTATTATCATTGAAAAGAATATAGGAGTCTATGTGAGAGTGGACAACATATATGGGAAAGTTTTGAGGTTTTTCTTCACTGCTGACCATATATTTCATAAGTGACTCTCTATATAACCTCTTGGGTTGACCAAAGACTGAGATGGTGGCATATGACATATCCAATTGTAGGGATCCTTGGAGTTTAGCCCCCCATGATCTTGATAACAGCATTCCATATTTGGGTGGGATATCAGCAACTACAACATCCATTAAGATTGTTTTGTTTGGATACTGGACAAGTGATACACATAGATCTTTTATTAGGCCTAAACATTTAACTTGGCTGGAGTCAAATGAAAATAGGTCCTTATATGGTCTTGTAATGTCTAGGTTGAGCCTCTCCATCACTGATTTAGGCATAAGGTTATGAGAGGCGCCTGAATCAAACATTGCATTATGTAGTATTTTATCATGAACATGCAAGCTGACATAGAAAGGTAAGATCCCTGTAACTGCTGTTTTTCCATCAACCTCTGGACCGAAAAGCAATTCTGGGGTGTCATCCAACACATTAACATCATCTTTATTAGGGGTGAGTTGAAGGGACTTCTTGATTTGTAGTTTGTAAATGTCATGCTTGGCTAGTTCTGAAAGGGGAATGGCTATCTTCAATTTACCAATTTCGGCTTCTAAATCAAAGGGTTTTTCAGATTGGATCTTGGTATTGTGGGTGACAACCTTTTCCTTGTTAATTAAGTTTTCTTCTTGATTCTTATCTTGATCTTGGGGCTTGTCCTTTTTACTCATCTCTTGAGGAGTGTCACTTGGATTAGGCTGCAAAGGTGATGCAGCCATTGGCTGTTGTTTTGAGGGAAATGGTTCAGTGACTTCTTCAATGGTTACTTCATTTGTAACTGAATCAGTTGTGTCAATTGGCTCTGTGACTATGGCCTTTTTGGGCTGCATGCTATCCTTTGTTTTTTCAGGCTGTGTCACATTTACAGTTCTGCTTCTTAGTTTGTATTGCTTATGAACTTCATAAACAGCTGTGTCATAGCCTTGTTTAAAGTCAAATGACTCACCTGACCTGGTTTGGAACTGCTTAATGTCATCATCCTTATGATCTTCTTGACTCAGAAAAACTTGCTGCTCATCATTCAGGCCCATCAGGTTAATGTGGGTGTCATCTACTTGCTCATTTGAAGTGGATGCTTCAGTATAGTTTTCCTGGAACGGAGGTCTTATCTCTGGATCAGAACTGGCCTTGCCAACGTTTGGGTTTTGATTTCTCCTAAAATTGGGATTCCTGATAGGGTTATTTTGTGGTGCTTCCCATGATGACTTTCTCTCAACTGATTCCACTCTATCACCCAATCTCTTCATACCAGTGAGTATTGCATCCAGTTTCTGATCAAAGGCTGAGGGTTCTTCTTTGAAGGTGGTTCTCTTTTCCAATCTTGCCCTGTTTCTTTTGGCAATCAGGTTAGCCTCTACTGTGACAGCAACCTTTTGGGCATCTTCAAGGGTTTCAGGGGCTCTTTCCTTTAACTGATATGCCATATCAGGGTCAAAACCATCAGGAAATTTGTACAAGGCTAGATCAGGAGGGGGTCTTAAATTCTGTGGTATTGCGTTATATACATTGTTGAACCTTGCACAATACTCCAAAACGGTCTCTTGGGGACCTCGTTTGATTGTATCATATTCACCAAGTATGTGCAAGGGATCTTTCTTTTTCTCCCATCTGTTAGTAAAGGTTTGATAAAGCTCATCAGGAGTTGTTATGGTATTTACAGCAAGTGATCTAAACCAAGTTCTTACATCACCTGTCAGGCTCTGAACAAAAATCCTCATTCTCACACTGTCATCATCTATTTCATAGTTCTCAAAATGATCTTGCATCCTTTTGGCATGCTGAATAGCTGTGAAAGGGCCAGTGGAGTCAAAATATGAGATCTTGGATTGATAGTCCTGAGGTAGAGCTGCAGCATTAGCAGGTAACTGCAGGGGTGCATATCTATTGGCCATATTTGCAGGGTTTATAGGATTGACAGGGATAAACGGGATAACAGGAACGATTGGTACAACAGGGGTAATGGGTATGGCAGAGACTAAAGTGTTGGTCAAGGAAATATGTGCAGTGGATGAAGGTGTGAAAGGAGGGCTTTGAGATGTAGATGGTGAACTAGGGGAATTAGGGGTAGACCGGAATAGAACCTTGATTGGAGTAGGAACAGGTTTAGGGTAAACTGTCTCAGGACTCAAATCAGTAGGATTTTCCTGCCCTTGCTGTTTCCTAATGATTTTAGGGATTGTATTAGGGTTTTTAAAATAGTTGGTGGATTGGGGTCAGGATTTGACCTTGTGTACCGTGGATTCTTCTTGGGAGCCAGCTTCTGAACTTGTTTTTTGAGTATTTTTTGGAATTTTCTTGTATCTGCAAGGACTAGACAAGATTTTGGAATGGCTGTGTATATCTCAAAGCTAGCATGAAGATTGACTGAAGCAGCTTTTATCTAAACCTGTTAATGTAAAACAGAAACAGTTTTGAAGGCTTCCTGGCTGATATTCAGGCTTCATCTGTAGCTTTAGGAGATATACAACAATTAGAAAATCCTAAGGAAGTCCCCAGTGGAGTCGCCATTTATGTTATCACCCAGGTTGTTCCCTTTGACTCCCAAGGGAATACGGCCGGGGTAACCACTAACCAAGCTTTGGATTACAGTTCCTAGCCAAACTGTAATCAGAGAGGGCTCTCTCTTTAAGATTTATCTCTGTTTTGTGAGGATTTTAGGCTAGTTATGAGTTCGGTTTTTGTTTAAGGTTTTGGTTGTGAACTGTTGATTGAGAAGGGCATGAAATGTTTGAGGGATTTCTAGTCCATTGGGCATATGGGGTCAGAAATTGGGTAGGTCCTGATGTCTGTGATGGAGAAGGATTTACTGTAGAGCTAGACAGCTATTCATGATACAAATTTTGGTTTATAAATGAAACAGAGTGAAATGGAAACTTATATATAGTGTGACTGTAAGTTGAGAAAGGGCAGAATCTGTTCAGTATCATCTAAGAATTACTGCACAGAAACTGTCAAAGATTTATAGTAATTTGGAGCATTTAAGAATTCCAATTTAACAGATAAACCTGAAGAAAACATTTATAGCAAGGAAAGATTGAATTCAGGGTGTCTCCATGGACAAATCCTGAGTTATTCTTCTTCTTTCTTGTTGAGATTAGAACACATACAAGAGAAATGAAATACAAAAAATTAAACACAGACAGAGATAGAGAAACTTATTGTATCAAGCTATAGCACTAGAGTTCTGCAGCATTCAATGGTTCCAACACAGTATACATCAGAAAAGACAATCTCTGAAATCTCGAAAGCTCCTTTGTATTATCTCTCCAAAAAATACAGCCGAGTTCTCTTTCTGAACAAGTAACAACAACCCCTGCAAGTTTATGCGAGGGGGAATATATACAACCGGTTCTAAAAAATATCTGAACCGCTGAGTCACTTAAAAATTAAATACGCTCACCAACTTTACAAAATAGCAGATAAAGAAGTTATTGTTGCTCTTAAATACAAAATGAATGCTCTTTAATTCTGTCAGAAGTATTTTTGACCTTTGGAGGCCACTAAGTCGGTTGAGCGTTCTGCATAAATGCTGAATGATGTGTCTTTATGGCTTTGTCATGCTGTAGCTTTCTCGGCCCTGTCATCTGTAACTGTCAGTGCTGCTTTAGTGGCCGACTCTTTCTGCTGAGTTGGCTCAGTCCATTTTTCTCCAGTCATACTGAATGTATCACATTTTCTGAACATGATGATTTATGTTTTTTGATGAAAAACCGGATGAAAGGCCCTTGATTACAGTATTAACTGTATCATTTTGGTCCACCATTCCTGAGTGGGCAATTGATGTCTCAAAATTGCATCTAAGGTCTCATCTGCCTCTGCATATTTGTAGAAGTTTGGAGGCACTTCAAACAGATGCTTGATCTCATTCATAATAAAAAATAAATTCTCTACTCTGTCATAGAGACTTTTCCCAGATGTTGGCCCTGTTTCTTCTGAGGTACTTGGTCTTTCAGTGATCTGATTGGTAGCAAATGTATTGACCCTTTTAGCATAGTTCTCATGTGAAAGTATCCTCCCTGCATTGTTCAGTAAGCCAGGAAGACCTCTGCTTTGCAATGCTGCAAACTTATCCATGAACCTGTTTACTTCTGTCTGCATGTCCTGGCTTCTCCTTTCCAGTGTTTGTACCAGGCTTCTTAATGTAAGGACCCTCTTTATCAGCAATATGGTTTCAATTTTGTTGGGAATTCCCATTGCTGCCAGCTGAGGACCTGTACGGTTATTGAGCACATTAATCATTCTATTGGCTACCTCAGGCATAGTGCCTAGAGATGCCCTTGCTCTCTAGACTTCTCTGTGTGCTTTGCCTATGAGCTCCATTTTATCATGAATAGTCTCAATGTACTGCCATTGATCTGCGATTGATTGGCCAATGTTGGCCCATAAAAATGTCTTAAGCTCAGCCACCACTTTGTCAAGGGTGAGCTCCTTCTCCAGCTCCTTTATCTTCTCCTTAAGGGATTTTATTTCCCTTCCTTTTTCTGCTACATTTTGCTTTGACTTGTCATATTTTTCATTGAGCTTAGCCAAGTTCTCCCTGGCTTCATTTAACTCTGCCATTTGGGCTTCTAAGGCCTGAATTTCATTCTTCAGCTTCTGCATATCAAGGCTTGGAGCCTGCTCTGTTGTTGGTGTTGGTGCTGATGTAGATGGCGCTGTCTGAGCTGTCTGTTCTGTAGGAGGAGCACTAGTTTGAGGGGGTTCCTCAAGGTTGATTATTTGTGGATGGGGCTGTGATGTTTGGCCTACTTCCCTCTGTTGTAGGGCTGCTTGCAGCGCAGCCTCTGACTCTCCCAATTTCTCTTGTGTTTGGATCAGCTGTTTGTATAATGATACCAGCATAGCTGTTGCATCTTGGTCATGTATCAGCTGGGCAACCTCTTCTGTTTGTGGGTGAATAGTTGCTGGGATCTTAACCATTTTTCTTAGTGCTGCCATATCTGCATCTCTTAGTTTCAACAGTGCTTGTATAGCCTTGATATCCTTGGGATCATGCCCGAGTTCTATGATGATATCCTCTAAAGCTTTGATTCGGTTGTCCTTTGCCTGAGAGGATGCTTTCTCCAACTCAAGTTGGGTAGCTGTGTTGTTTAGGCTATTTTCCAGCCTAAGATTTACCAATGTTTTGTCTGCAAGAGTGGCATACACCATCTCACCCGTTTGTTTGTGCAGTTCAATCTGATCCATAGGGTGGATGTCTTTTGAAATGACCTCAAGGTTGGTCCTTATGTAGTCTGCAGCTGATTGTGGCTGCAACATGGTTGGCATGAAATGACTCATTACCATTTTGCCCTCATGTACATCGTATGCAGACATTAACCTCTGTTGGTTTGTAGGAGCCATTTTAAACAAGTGATTGTAGAGCTGTATCTTGAGTGGCTCATTCCTCTTTTTGATATCAATGAATTGCTGTTTGATGCCTGCTTCAGCTCCCCTTTGGTGGCTTGAGGAGCTGACTTCTCCTCCAACTGTCCTTTCTTGTTCCTGCTGAAAGGAACTTGCAGATGCTTCCATGCTTGGTGGGCCCATGCCTAATGATTGCCCAATAGGCATTTCTTCCTCAGAGAGGGGATTCATTCTGTGCCTTTTCTCCCCTTGACTTATAGATGTGGTGAGGGGAGTCTCCTGCTCTCTATCCCTCTTCTTTCCCTTTTCTTCTTTTTGTGGAGTTTGTAGCACTGAGGCCTCCACTGTCTTTTCTTGCCTAGGGGGCACATTCTCTTGAGCCTGTTGCTCAGTGGATATTGGGGCTTCAGCTGTTTGTTCTTGCTGCTGTATTTGCTGCCCCTCTTTTTGCCCTTCTTCTTGCTGTTCTACCTGTTTTTCTGCTTGCTTTTCTGCCATAGGAGGTGGTTGTTCTTGCTCCATCTGCTTCTCTTTGCCTTTGCTGGGAGCCTGATAAGTGGCCTTGGCTGCTTGCTGATGTGCTGTTGAAGATGATGCAGCTGCTCCAAGCTACCTTTGGTATGAAGAGGAAACCTGTCCACAAGTTTCCAAGTCAGCCTCCTTTTCAATATTCTTTGCTTCTCTTTGTAGCATTTGCTCTCTAGTGATTGGCTCTTCTAGAGTGCCTTCTTCCCAACTTAATAAATTGGCATATTTCTCAATATGAGGCAATTTAATGTGAGCATAGCCACCCAATTTATGTTTTATCCTCCTGAGAGAAATGAAATGATTAGGGTCATAAGGTACCCATTTGAAACTAGTTTCTAATCGGAGGCCCTCTAGGATCATATCTGCTTCCTTCAATCCCTCCTCCCTTATGTTGTAAAGAAAAGGGCCTAGCTGGTTCCTGACTTTTAGCTGCACTTTCTTGTTTTTACTATGGAAATGGATTTGGTCTGCATTTCCAAACTGTCTGAAATATTCCAAGGAAAATAGTCTCATCGGGACATATCTTGGCAGCCTATAAGGGTTCAACTCACAACCATATATTCTGATTACTGTATGGTGTTGGTAAAAGTACCAATCACCAATGCTGTAGGACTTAGAGAGATGGAGAATTCTTTGCATTTCCTCAGTTAATCTCGGAGGAGGAACACCAAATAACAAAGTCATAGCTGGATGAATGAACAGGTCTATGAATTCACAGTATGTGTATGGTGAATGGGAGGTGCAATGAAAAACTGAGGTCCAAAATACTACAGACCTTGGATTCCCCTGGGCATCAAGTTTCTTGAGGGGAATGGGGAAACTGTCTGGTTGATAAAATAGGAACAGATGATAGATGTATGAGGTGTATCTGAACACCTTTTCCCTTTCTAGATTCATCAGTTGTTCATGAATCTTGTTTGCAATATATTCAGCATAGTCATAGTGTACAACAGGAGGCTTTCCAGGAGAAAATATGGACAGCATGGCCATTATGGTGTCATCAACATCCTCAACTCCCTTGTACCCCAGGACATAGCTGATCAAATCCACCAGCATCCTCCCCAAGTCATTGAGATATGGATGTCCAATAGGAGGTGTTCTCAGAGCTTCAGAGCTTGGATGAATAAATAACTGATAAATTTTGATGACCTGGGCACTGGAAAACCTACCCCCCTTCTTTAATAAGTCCATCATGGAGAGAGGAGTCAGTGGTCTTGCAGAATGAAAGTTGAGCATTTGATTTATGGCCTCAGGGGTGATATGGAATAAGATTGCACCTGATGTACTGAGGACAACTCTTTGACAGGGATCATAGTTCTCCTGGCATCTGTGGATCAGGTCTGGAAGGGAATTGACTTGAGGGAGGTTGTAAATGGGCAAGTTGGAGTCCCAAATCCCTAAAATATCAGCTCCACTGAGGTGTTGAGCTTTCAATTCATTTAGCATATGAATATTAAACTTAGAATTTATTGGGAACCAGTCTAACATCTGATAATCTATATCACCCAGGGCTTTCCATTCTAACTCTCTTTGTGGGGCATTCAAAGGTTGAATATTCAGGGCTACTGGTGTTTCCATGGTTAAGTAGTGCTATGACTTGTATTAGAACTGGTGTTACTAAACAGAGCAACACAGAGGAGTATCGCTGGAACAGAGAGGTGAATTGCAAAGGAAAAGAGGGTAAATGGCAGTGACAACAATTGAAATACTGCACAGAGGACCGATAGAGTAATTGCCAAGCCTGAAAAACTTTCTTCACGGTGAATTAGAGCAGCTGGGTCTTGAGTTCACGAATGCGCGAACTAACTGTGTTTTTAGGTAAATTTAGCTAAATGAAGGTTCTGCAGAGGAGTTTTCGACCCAACAATTGAAACTAGACAGTGGTGCCGGGGACTGACTGGTGAATACAGTGTTTTCTCACTCTTTTTAAGCTATTTTTGGACAATTATGGATAAAACCAGGCGGGGGGGGGGGGGGGGGGGGGAATGATTTCGATAAATACCTCTTCGACTGCCGACAATGGTTACGAATGCAGGTGGACTAGATGTGCCCATGGTTTCTGTGTCGATTTCTACAGGTTGGCGATAGAGTGGTCGTAAAATGCATGCAAAGGGAGCAATAGTTGTTTTTGCAAAAAGTGAGAAAAACACAGTTTTTTGGCGAAAATATGGATTTTTGGAACATTGGCGCTTTTTTTGGATGACGTCAGCATGATGTCATCAGGTGGGGTCAGGGTCGGGTGACGTCAGCATGACATCACCGGGTGATGTGGCAAGCTGTGAGTGGTCCACGGGGATGCGTAGCTGGCGGACATGTCGGAGTGCTGGCGGGCGGGGGCGCTGATGCGGTGGTGAGGTGGCCTGATGTGGGAATGACGTAGCAATGGCGTAGGCGCGGCGGGACCAACGGTAAACCAGAAACGGTAAATGGTTTTTCTCAGACCGCTATTGATACGGTCATGGATTTTTCAGAGGGCGACCCGAGAGAATATGGGGGTGACGCGTGGCGGAGGCCTGACGTCACCCTCTGACAGTTTCTCGGGCGATAAAGGCAGTACATCGGGACCGACCCGATATGGATATGGGCCGTCGGATGAAGATTCCCGGATCTGACAGTTGACGGGTCATCAATTTGTCAGGGTGATACGACAGCGGGCGGGAGAATAAAATAATATTTTTCTCTGAAATGTGTGCCCGACGAAACTTTATAAAAAGTGGGTTTTTATGGTTTTTTGCAGTGTTACGTGTTAAATGGGTTTATACACAGGTTTATTTACAAAGTGCATTTAGGTTATTAATCCGAGCAAATCCCAGATTAATCCCACAATTAATTTTCCAGCGCTCTTTGGGCCGTGCTCTAATGTTTTAGCGCTTAAACCATTTAAAACCAAACTTAGAGCTATAATGCTCGGGGAAGGGGATACATAGGTATTTTGGGTTTTTTTGCATAATTTACATAGTAATAGGGGAATAGGGGGTATAAGGAGTTACATAGTAAGAAGTTAGGGGTTAATATGAGTGGAAGAGGTGGATGAGGAGTGGAAACACTAAGTTTTATATGGAATCAACTTAGTTTAGGAAGTAGATCAAAATGAAAAGAATTTTACACAAGAAATGTGGCTTTTTAAAGAAACAAGAACCACCATAAGACCTTGACTTCTTTCATGAACACAACTGATGTCGGGATGTTAGAAATGAATGTGAGGGGGGGAATCAGGAAGTTAGACATGCTTCTTTGTATTTGCTACAAAATGATGGAGAAGAGGACCTTCTCTATCCATTGATGTTTCCTTTATGTTAGACCAGCAAAATTCCATTGAAAGGAATGACATTTCTGCAACCCCATCCACCTACCCATCTAATTTCCTAGCATTTTTTTTTTCTTCATGTAGGGTGCACTTAGACTTGCAGACCCTCATGTGCCTTCTCTTTTCTTTTGGCTTTTTCTTTTGATTTTCTATCTAGAACTACCCTTATTGCTTCCAAGGCCCCAGATTAAGCAGTTAGGAACCTTAAATCTCTACCTAACTATTGGTCTGCCAAGATTAAACAGTTTGGACAGACTTCTTTCTCTATTCTACAACAAAAATTGAAACATGGCATGATCCAGATTAGACTGTTGGACCATCCATTCAAAATTCAGTCAACATCAAGCTATGTACACATATTGCATTCTCTTGGAAATATGGGATCTTTGCATCACCAAAGCAGAGCATATTTGGAACTTCTTTTGCCAATCATGAAATATGAAACCTATTGGTATAGGTATCTAACACACCTATAGGTTGCTCCACTGTGGCCGCATTTATCACCTACAAGTTTCTCTCCTTCCACATGTGTTGGTTCTGGAAAATCAGGAAAGAGAGAGATAATCTTGAAGCCTCCATTTCTAGAAGCTTCTAGGATCTGTTGTAACCATTTACCTTAGATAAAACACTGAAATCCTATCCTATCCTAACTTGGATTTTCCATCCCTTATCCTTCGATCTCATCCTCCCATCAAGAGTGGATATCAATCCCAAGATTTGTAAAAGGATAAGAACTCCCAACTTACCCCACTCCTCTATATATTTACAAACTTCCACATGCAAGAGGTTGGATTTTGGAGAGTGATTCTACGCTTATTCTACAGTTGTGAGAGTTATCCTTTCATGCATTTAGGGTGATTGGAGGTACACTTTGTGACAAAGGAAGGACACATCAACAACTTGGAGGAGCTCTTCTACAAGATCGACACCTATTAATGGTTGTAGCTCACTCCATTTATATCAATACAAAGAGTTCTTTTATTTTCCTATATGTGATGTTGTTATTTCATATATTTCAATACCATGTTGATCTGTTGAATAAAGTAGATAGATGACACTACATAGATCTTGTAGTTTCTTGGCTTGTGTTGTATATTTGTGAATGTTCTAATTTTGGTAGCTAGAGCTAGGATTGGAGCATTCAAGCCAAAGAAGGAGCAAAACATATGAAAAATTCCAAGTAGGTTTCTTTCCCTCATCTACTTACTTTAAGAAAAACATTGGGTCCTTTGTCATTCTATTTTTCTAGGTTAGCCACCAAACCTAGGGGAGATATTTTTGTTCGTAGTCATAAATCCCGCATAACAAATTGGTGACCATACTGGGGAACAATGTATTCCCTTAGTGGTTTCTTTGTCCATTGTGTTTGATTTACCTCTTTCATAGAACGTTTCCACTTTAATCAACCAAGAACAGACCTAGGAAGATTTTTCATTGAGATTTACTTGCATTTTTTGTGTCAGAACTTGGCTTTCCTTGATCACCACAACATGTGGTCTAGAGATAGTTTTTTGCAGTGCACCCTATAATTCTCTGCACCTGCATTGCAATGCACCCTGGACCTTTTAGCACAAGCTATGATCCTAGTTTGATGCACAAAATTTCCTTTTTGTGATTTTCTCTCTGATTAAATTTGTTTCGATTGGTCCTCCTTGCATCCCTGAGCGTGCCTTCGTCTCTCATAAGCCTCGATTTGGTTTGCTTTTCTTTTTGAGTGCCTTTGATAAGAATTTGTTTATATTTTTCTTTTCTCTTTTCATTAAGTAATTAGCAAACGAAATTGTTTAGTCATTGAGTGCTTGAAAGAATTGGTGTTTTAGTCATCGTTCTAAATAGTTTTCTTTAATGAATGATAAGACAAATCTCTTAGTTTTCATCTAAAAATTAAGTGGAATCCAAAAGAAAAACCTATGCATCATTAATTGTATATAGATCTTTGATTTTGATTGGAAAAGTGAAGAACAATGTAAACTTTGAAATAGGAACTAATACTGTTACCCATTTCGTAGAGATAGCAAAAAAGTGACCCGATTTTGAAAAGGAGAGATGCAGAAAACACATATTTTTTTAGAGCATAGTTTTTGGCACTTTAATTTTTTTTTTTTTTTTATGTACATTACGTTTTAGAATGCTAGTGATTTGCATGCTGATTTAAAAAGGTGGCAATTCTGCATCATGCCCCTTTTTTAAAAGGCCTATTTTTTGACTTTAAATTTTCTAATGTATCAAATATAAATAATTATTTTCTAAATTTAACAAATTTTGACACTTTAAATTTGTTAATGTATTAAGTGTGAATATATATATATATATATATATATATATATATATATATGTATATGTATGTATGTATATATATATATATATATATATATATATATATATATATATATATATATATAAACATGCATACATTTAATTTTTTGTTTTAAAATAAATATTTTTTATTAAAAAAAAACTATGAGCATTTTTTGATTTTTTTTAAAGAAATATTTAATATTTTTTGTTTATGAAAATTATAATTGTTTTTTTTTTAATAATTTTTTATTTAAAAAAAGTGTCAGTCGAGCCGCTGCCCGATCGCCTGTGGGGGCACGGCCCTGGGTGGTGCAGCTGCCCAGGGCTGCGCCCCCACAGGCGGTTGGCAGCGGCTAAATTGAGCCCTTAAAAAAAAAACAAATTTTAAAAGTTTTTTTTTTTTAATTATATATATATATATATATTTATTTATTTTTTCTAACATATATATTTTTGAAATATTTTAAAGATATATATATATATATATATATATATATATATATATATATATATATATATATATATATATATATAAATCAAAATTATATATATTTTATTTTAAATGTTTTTTTTAAAATAAAAAATATATTGTTTTTTTTTTTTTTTTTTTTTTTTAAATTTTAAATGTTTTTTTCTTTTAAAATTTGAAAATATGTATGTTTTTAAAATTTTAAATGGTTTTTGGTGTTTTTTTTTATTAACTTCGATACTTTTTAGGTTTTTTTTTTAATGTTTTTAATGTTAATTTTAGTAGTTTTTTTTTAATTTATTTTGTAGTTAATTTTCTATTTTTTTAATCTAACTTGTTTTATTTATTTTTTCTTAGTTTTTGTACATGCTTTTTAAAATTTTTCTATTTTTACTTCTTAATTTTATAGTTTTTTTAAATTTTGTTTTTCTTTTTTTTTTGCCCAAATTTTTTTTATGGTTTACGAGTTTAAAAAAATGTAATTTTTTTTGAAAATATGTTTTTCTTATTATTAATTCTTTATATTTTTTTAGTTTTTAAATTCTTATCTTTTATAGGTTAATTTGTTTTTTTTTCATTTTTATGACTGATTTTTTTTTTTTGTTATTTTTTTTTTTACTTTTTTGTATATTTGATTTTTATTTTTATGTTTTATTTTTATTTTTTGGTATTCAGGCTTCTATGATCCATAATGAATTAAACAAAGACTTTTAGTAGAAATCACATGAGAGCTTTACCTATTATTCTTAATAGATGGTTCGCTTTTTTCTGTGGAAAAAGAAATCACATGAGAGAAATTTTTGGCCGATGCGTTTTGAACCAACAAGTGTTGTTCATCATCAGGACCAGATGAAGAGGCAGACCATGGCAAAGGCTTAAATAGAGAGAAATGTAGAGACATGAAACCATGGAGAAGGCTTAAATGGCAAGGCAGACCATGTCTCTACATTGCTCTTTATTTAAGCCTTTGCCATGGTCTGCCTCTTTATCTGGTCCTAATGATGAACCACACTTGTTGGTTTGAAACGCGTCGGCCAAAAAATTCTTTCATGTGATTTCTACCATAAGACTTTGTTTAATTTATGTTTTGTTTTTAATATACATTTTGCTATTTTTTTAAACTTTCTTTATTTTTATTTTCTTCATTGTTTTAATTTTTAATTTTATCTTTTCATTATTCTTTTGAAATTTTAATGTTTTTCGGAGCCATGTTAAAATATTTTACACCATTATTTCAAAATGTTGTAAATATACCCTAGAAAAAAAAAGTGTTATTTCAACATCAACACTTTTCATTTTGAGGGTGTTTTTTGCACAATTTTTGCACATAAAAATTTAGTTTTACTGACATTTTTTTAAAAATGATGAAAATTGACCCTAAAAAAAAAATCCATCATTCCAATATCAACACTTTTCATTTTTTGATGCAGGAGCATTCAGCTCAACATTATCATTGTATTTTAGTAGACATAGGGGGTCTAGTGTTTCAAGGAAGTTGGTTTCCTAAGTATTGAATTAATGTAATTATTTAATGTTTTGAGTGATTTTAATGAAAATAGGTCCAATTAATTGAATATTGTGAGGCATAATTGTAAATGTTCTCGAATTTAAGAGAACATGAGAGATTTAGGATAGTTTAGTGATGAGAGGATTGATAATTGATTGTAAATCTTAGATTAGGAGTCAGTTCATGGTTTTGTGGATTAAACAGAATCCTTAGGAATGAGGAAGAGATTTAGGAATTTTATTGAGGAGTTTATGGATCTAAACCAGAATTTGGTTTTAGAATCCCTTTGTATAAATGTAAGCCTAAAAGGCATGATCAGAGGGCAAAGAGGTTAGACAAAGAAAGAGAGAGTTAGATGTTTAATTATGTTTATAAGCCTATGAGCAGATGATGATTAGAGGCCATTAATTAGAAGATGTTGGAAATAATACTGAGAGGTGGGGGGGGGTGAATCAGTATTAGCAAATCAATAAATTTTTCATTTTCATACTCAGATACATATATGCTACTTCAGTTAAGGGAACCCACGTGTACACGCAACTGTGTTTAATGCAACTAGCATATATCCATTAAACTTATGATTCAGTTAATTCATTATATGTTGATCTTTAATCAGTGCATCAGAACTTCATTAACCATATGAATAGTAAACAGGTGCTGTAAGACAAAACAAATCATCACACATAAGAAACACACATGAACACCATGATATAAGGTGGAAACCTAATGCGGGACAAAAACCACCTGCTGCTGTTTTCTTTAATATAAGAAAAACTTGTTTACAATCTTGTATTGGTGTAGACTCATACTAGTATGCAAGCACCCACCTGTAGAAGGCTACAACCTTCTCTCGTTCTCCAGTTTCTACTGGAAGGGAGCTACAACCCCCTTAGCTCTTGTACTAGCCGATCCGTTTACTAGTACGTAGGCGCTGACCTACTGAAGGCTCCAACCTTCACTTGTTTTCCAGCTGCTACTGGAAGGGAGCTCCAACCCCCTGGCTCTTGTACTGGCCGATATGTTTACCAGTACGTAGGTGCTGGCCTACAGAAGGCTACGATCTTCTCTCTTCCTCCAGGGACCACGTTTCATAAATTTTCATACTGGATACTCCTGAAGCACAACACCATAATCTGAAGGCCACGTTTCATCCAATTTTCATACTGGACCCATCAACAACATTGAAGCACAAAATCAATCACCACTACAATACACCCATCAACTACACCTGCATCATCGATCTCTGAATCAGCCAATACCGAAACACTGAAACACAGTCACCAGAACACAGAAAAGACATCAGAACTCTGCAATAACAATCAGATCCAACTATAACTTCAAAATATCATACTTCATACTGTATACACTACTCTGATGAACCCAACTTGCGTGTATACGCGCTTTTACCAAAGCGAACCCGCGTATAGATATGAAAATATAACTTATAACTTTGTAGCTATTCCAGACATCAATTATACCTAGAACGTAACATTTACAGAATAAACATACGTCAGTACTTCAGATCTAGTCTATCCATGAACAAACCATATAATGATAAAACATTCCAAGCCTTAAGATCTCGATTCATCGTTCATCATCATCCGCATGGGTGCATCTTTGGTTCAGAACAAGCAAAGCATCACAAACCCATTACTTGCATACTAGATCTCACACTTTATCAGATATTCATCCCTTGCACACTTGCTACTCTTGGCCTAATGATCTTCTCCTTATATAGGTTTAGGCCTCTCTCAATATCATGGTCCAAAACTATGTAGAACCAATACCTTGGACCCAATACTTGGGGTCAACACTTCGGACCAAATACCATGGACCAATATCAAAATACCATGGACCAAATACCACGGACCAAAACTTAGATTCCCAACATGTACACGCCTTTCCTTCTATAAATGTGTGTGTGTACATATACGTGACTTGATATATGGTGAACCTGCGTGTATACGCTTCTTTGTCACATCACACCTGCGTATACCTCTCTGATCATTAATTCTTTGCTATTTACTAGTTGTACTATGATCTGTCATTCGAGTGAGTTTCCATCAAGGACAACACTTGTATCATATCTGTATCATAATGCCAACAATCTCCCCCTTTGGACTTAATGGCAACATCCACACCAAGTCACTCTCCCCCTTTGATATCAAGGGCAAAGGGCAGACCAAGATGTTCTCTCCCTTGGTATACCAAGATGTTCTCTCCCTTGGTATACCTTCTGCTGTCCATACTCCCCCTGAGTACCTGCTAAAATCTCTGATTGAGCTCCCCCTTTGTACATGCCAAGATGTACCAATCTGTCCATGCCCCCCCTGAGCACATGCAAGGTCTTCAAAAGCATAACATGACTCTATACATACATCAATCTCCCAACCAAGTGGGGATACACCATTTTTGACTCATCCATCTAACCAAGTGGGGATATACCAAAAGTTTATACATGACTCAAAAATAAGAAACATTAAATCATCCATCCCATGCATAGTGGGGTTAAATACCAACAATCTAATCAAGACCATGATAGTCATCAGCGACTATCATACACCATATATGATCTGCACCATAAGCATCAGCATCTAGCCTTGTAACTGGCAATACCGTTCTTTTAACCAACCAGCAAGATGTATCATTTAGCCACATAAGCATCATCACCAAAGAATTCTAACCATAATGCCAACAATGCATTATTTGAAGTATATGCTCCACCTGAACCTGTGTTATGCCATCATCAAACAGTGACTGAACGATATCAGACTTCTGTACTACTGCTTTTCTTCAGAACATCATACATGCGACTATGCAACGTCTAACTTGCGTATATATGCAACTTGTCTTCATGAAACCTGTGTAGGAGATTTAGAACACTAATGTTCCACACTTTCAGCTTCCTCTAAGTCTGTCATGTTTTTGTACTCTGCTATGCCACGTCTTTTTTGCTGTACTTCCTTTTTCTTCTATATCTTCAACTGTGATGATGTTTTCTCCTTTTGGTATGGTGCCCAAAATCTTCTCCTGCATTCCTTTGCTATGTGTCCAAGCTTGGTACATGCATAACATCTTACATGTTTCATATTCCTTCTGTAGCAATCAACAGCTTTGTGACCAAACATATTGCAAGAAAAACAATATCCCTTAAAGTACCTAGAACATGATGATCTTTCTATGTGATGGTCTTGAACCATTCTACTTCTACATTTGGCTGCAACATGTCCAAAATTATGACATACATAACATTCAACATTATTCATCGGAGGAAATAACCATCTATCACTTTGATATTTAGGAGCCAAAGATTTTCTTTGAAGACTACCTTTCCTTGGTTGCTGATGGGTTTGACCTCTTATCTCCTTGTTGAGCATTTCGGATTTTGCATTAGAGTTCCTTTTCTTCCATATCTTCAACTATGATGATGTTTTCTCCTTTTGGTATGGTGCCCAAAATCTTCTCCTGCATTCGTTTGCTATGTGTCTAAGCTTGTTACATGCATAACATCTTACATGTTTCATATTCCTTCTGTAGCAATTAACAGCTTTGTGACCAAACATATTGCAAGAAAAACAATATCCATTAAAGTACTTGGAACATGATGATCTTTCTGTGTGATGGTCTTGAACCATTCTACTTCTGCATTTGGCTACAACATGTACAAAATTATGACATACATAACATTCAACATTATTCATCACAGGAAATAACCGTTTATCACTTCCATATTTAGGAGCCAAAGATTTTCTTTGAAGACTATCTTTCCTTGGTTGTTAATGGGTTTGATGTCTTATCTCCTTGTTGAGCATTTCAGATTTTGCATTAGAGTTCCTTGTCTCACCTTGTGAGCTAGATTCACCTTCAATGGATTCATAAAAACCAAGACTAGTTTTGATAGCATGCAACCTCTCACTACTAAGAATATCATCCAAAATATTAGTACTATCTTGAAATCATAATAGTTTATCTTTTTCTTCTAATTTACCTTTCAAGATATTTACCTCAACCTGATGTTGTTCTTCCTTTTCCAGATATTGCTTCTTCAAGATTTCTTTAGACTTTCTTCCTTCTTCCACTTGTTGCCTAAGTTTGAGAATCTCATTTTCTTGTTCTCCATTCTGCTCTTGCAGCATTTGACGTACTTTGAAGGCACACTCCAGTTGAGCTTTTAAGCTTATAACTTCTTCTTTGAGGGCACTTTCCCTTTTGTTAAATAGATCTTGTTGATCTATGATTTTATCTGATGCTTCATTTGCATGTTCATCATCAATCTGAGGTGATTCAGAATCTGAATGCTTGCTTCCACCTAATGGCAAGCTGTCCCTGTTCCTTTGAGCTGTCTTCTTCTTCTGACGTGCTTTCTTTCCCATTGTTATATGGATCTCCTTCAAGCGATCAAGCTTCTACCAAAGGACCTGCTCTGATACCAATTTTTTGAAATAATACTGAGAGGGGAGGTGAATCAGTATTAGCAAATCACTAATGTTTTCATTTTCATACTCAGATACATATACACTACTTCAGTTAAGGGAACCCGCTTAAACATGAAACTGTGTTTAATGCAACTAGTGTATATCCAGTAAACTTATGATTCAATTAATCCATTATATGTTGATATTTAATAAGTGCATCAGAACTTCATTAACCATATGAATAGTAAACAGGTACAGTAAAACAAAATAGATCATCACACATAAGAAGGACACATGAACACCATGATATAAGGTTGAAACCCAATGCAGAACAAAAACCACCTACTGTTGTTTTCTTTAATATAAGAAAAACCTATTTATAATCTTGTACTGGTGCAAACTCATACCAGTACGCAAGCACCCACCTGCAGAAGGCTACAACCTTCTCTCGTTCTCCAGTTTCTACTAGAAGGGAGCTAAAACCCACTTAGCTCTTGTACTAGCCGATCTGTTTACTAGTACGTAGGTGTCAGCCTACTGAAGGCTCCAACCTTCACTCATTTTCCAGCTGCTATTGGAAGGGAGCTCCAACTCCTTGGCTCTTGTACTAGCCGATATGTTTACCAGTACATAGGTGCCAGCCTACAGAAGGCTACGATCTTCTCTCTTCTCCAGGGACCACATTTCATAAATTTTCATACTGGATACTCCTGAAGCACAACACCATAATCTGAAGGCCACATTTCATCCAATTTTCATACTGGACCCATCAAAAACATTGAAGCACAAAATACATCACCACTACAATACACCCATTAATTACACCTGCATCATCGATCTCCGAATCACCCAATACTGAAACACTAAAACACAGTCACCAGAACACAAAACAGACAACAGAAATCTTCAATAACAATCAAATCAAACTGAAACTTCAAAAATATCATACTCATACTATATACACTACTCTAATGAACCCAACCTGCGTGTATATGCGCTTTTACCAAAGTGAACCCGCGTATAGATCTGCAAATTCTAACTTATAACTTTGCAGCTATTCTACACATCAATTATACCCAGAACGGAACATTTACAGAATAAACATGCATCAATAATTCATATCTAATCTATCCATAATCAAACCATATAATGATAAAACATTCCAAGCCTTAAGATCCTGATTCATCGTTCATCATCATCCGCATGGGTGCATCCTTGGTTCAGATCAAGAAAAGCATCACAAACCCATTACCTGCATACTAGATCTCACACTTTATCAGATATTCATCCCTTGCACACTTGCTACTCTTGGCCTAATTATCTTCTCCTTATATAGGTTTAGGCCTCTCTCAATACCATAGTCCAAAACCACGTAGAACCAATACCTTGGACCCAATACCTGGGGTCAACACTTCAGACCAAATACCATGGACCAATATCAAAATACCATGGACCAAATACCACAGACCAAAACTTAGATTCCCAACATGTACGCGCCTTTCCTTCTGTAAACGTGCATGTGTATGTATACACGACTTGGTATATGGTGAACCCGCGTGTATATGCTTCTTTGTCACATCACACCTACGTATACCTCTCTGATCATTAATTCTTTGCTATTTACTAGTTGTACTATGATCTGTCATCTGAGTGAGTTGCCATCAAGGACAACACCTGTATCATATCTGTATCATAATGCCAACAATATTCCCATTTGGACTTGATGGAAACATCCACACCAAGTCACTCTCCCCCTTTGAAATGCCAAGGGCAAAGGGCAGACCAAGATGTTCTCTCCCTTGGTATACCTTCTGCTGTCCATACTCCCCCTGAGTACCTATTGAAATCTTTGATTGAGCTCCCCCTTTGTACATGCCAAGATGCACCAATCCGTGCATGCTCCCCCTAAGCACATGCAAGGTTTGCAAAAGCATAACATGACTCTATACATACATCAATCTCCCAACCAAGTGGGGATACACCATTTTTGACTCATCCACCTAACTGAGTGGGGATATACCAAAAGTTTATACATGACTCAAAAATAAGAAACATTACATCATCCATCCCTTGCATAGTGGGGTTAAAGACCAACAATCTAATCAAGACCATGATAGTCATCAACAACTATCATACACCATATATGATCTGCACCATAAGCATCAACATCTAGCCCTGTAACCTGCAATACCGTTCTTTTGACCAACCAGAAAGATGTATCATTTAGCCACATAAGAATCATCAACAAATACTTATAACCATAATGCCAACAATGCATTATTTGAAGTATATGCTCCCCCTGAACTTGTGTTATGCCATTATCAAATAGTGACTGAACGATATCAGACTTTTGTACTGCTGCTTTTCTTCAGAACATCATATACGTCACTGTGCAACATCTAACTCGCGTATATACGCAACTTGTATTCATGAAACCTGCGTATGAGATTTAGAACATTGATGTTCCACACTTTCAGCTTCCTCTGAGTCTGTCATGTCTGTGTACTCTGTTATGCCACATCTTTTTGGTTGTACTTCCTTTTTCTTCCATATCTTCAACTATGATGATGTTTTTTTCCTTTTGGTATGGTGCCCAAAATCTTCTACTGCATTCCTTTGCTATGTTTCCAAGCTTGTTACATGCATAACATCTTACATGTTTCATATTCCTTATGTAGCAATCAACAGCTTTGTGACCAAACATATTGCAAGAAAAACAATATCCCTTAAAGTACCTGGAACGTGATGATCTTTCTATGTGATGGTCTTGAACCATTCTACTTCTGTATCTGGCTGCAACATGTCCAAAATTATGACATACATAACATTCAACATTATTCATCGGAGGAAATAACCGTCTATCACTTCCATATTTAGGAGCCAAAGATTTTCCTTGAAGACTATCTTTCCTTGGTTGTTGATGGGTTTGACCTCTTATCTCCTTGTTGAGCATTTTAGATTTTGCATTAGAGTTCCTTGTCTCACCTTGTGAGCTAGATTCACCTTCAATGGATTCATAAAAACCAAGACGAGTTTTGATAGCAGGGGACCTTTGACTACTAAGAATATCATCCAAAATCTTAGTACTATCTTAAAATCGTAATAGTTTATCTTTTTCTTCTAATTTACCTTTCAAGATATTTACCTCAACCTGATGTTGTTCTTCCTTTTCAAGATATTGCTTCTTCAAGATTTCTTTAGACTTTCTTCCTTCTTCCACTTGTTGCCTAAGTTTGAGAATCTCATTTTTTTTGTTCTTCATTATGCTCCTGCAGCATTTGACGTACTCTAAAGGCACACTCCAGTTGAGCTTTTAAGCTGATAACTTCTTCTTTGAGGGAAATTTCCCTTTTGTTAAATAGATCTTGTTGATCTATGATTTTATCGGATGGTTCATTTGCTTGTTCATCTTCAATCTGAGGTGATTCAGAATCTGAATGCTTGCTCCCACCTAATGGCAAGCTGTCCTTGTTCCTTTGAGCTATCTTCTTCTGACGTGCTTTCTTTCCCATTGTTTTACGAATCTCCTTCAAGCGATCAAGCTTCTACCAAAGGACCTGCTCTGATACCAATTTTTGGAAATAATATTGAGAGGGGGGGTGAATCAGTATTAGAAAATCACAAACATTTTCATTTTCATACTCAGATACATATATGCTACTTCAGTTAAGGGAACCCGCGTGTACACGCAACTGTGTTTAATGCAACTAGTGTATATCCAGTAAACTTATGATTCAGTTAATCCATTATATGTTGATCTTTAATCAGTGCATAAAAACTTCATTAACCATATGAACAGTAAACAGGTGTAGTAAAACAGAACAGATCATCACACGTAAGAAGCACACATGAACACCATGATATAAGGTGGAAACCCAATGTGGGACAAAAACCACCTGCTGCTGTTTTCTTTAATATAAGAAAAACCTATTTACAATCTTGTACTGGCGCAGACTCATACCAGTACACAAGCACCCACCTGCAAAAGGCTACAACCTTCTCTTGTTCTCCAGTTTCTACTGGAAGGGAGCTACAACCCCCTTAGCTCTTGTACTAGCCGATCCATCTACTAGTACGTAGGTGCCGGCCTACTGAAGGATCCAACCTTCACTCGTTTTCCAGTTGCTACTGGAAGGGAGCTCCAACCCCCTGGTTCTTTTACTGGACGATATGTTTACCAGTACATAGGTGCTGACCTACAGAAGGCTACGATCTTCTCTCTTCCTCCAAGGACCACGTTTCATAAAGTTTCATATTGGATACTCCTGAAGCACAACACCATAATCTGAAGGCCATGTTTCATCCAATTTTCATACTGGACCCATCAAGAACATTGAAGCACAAAATCAATCACCACTATAATACGCCCATCAACTACACCTGCATCATCAATCTCTGAATCACCCAATACTAAAAAAATGAAACACAGTCACCAGAACACAGAACAGACAACAGAACTCTACAATAACAATCATATCCAACTGCAACTTCAAAATATCATACTTCATACTATATATGCTACTTTGATGAACCCAACTTGCGTGTATATGTGCTTTTACCAAAGCGAACCCACATATAGATCTGCAAATTCTAACTTATAACTTTGTAGCTATTCCAGACATCAATTATACCCAGAACATAACATTTACAGAATAAACATGCGTCAATAATTCAGATCTAGTCTATCCATGATCAAACCATATAATGATAAAACATTCCAAGCCTTAAGATCTCGATTCATCGTTCATCATCATCCGCATGGGTGCATCCTTGGTTCAGATCAAGCAAAGCATCACAAACCCATTACCTACATACTAGATCTCACACTTTATCAGATATTCATCCCTTGCACACTTGCAACTCTTGGCCTAATGATCTTCTCCTTATATAGGTTTAGGCCTCTCTCAATACCATGGTCCAAAAACATGTAGAACCAATACCTTGGACCCAATACCTAGGGTCAACACTTCGGACCAAATACCATGGACCACTATCAAAATACCATGGACCAAATACCACAGACCAAAACTTAGATTTTGAACATGTACGCACCTTTTCTTTTGTAAACGTGCGTGTGTACGTATACTCGATCTGAGATATGGTGAACCCGAGTGTATATGCTTCTTTGTCACATCACACATACGTATACCTCTCCGATCATTAATTCTTTGCTATTTATGAGTTGTACTATGATCTATCATCTGAGTGAGTTGCCATCAAGGACAACACCTGTATCATAATTCCAATAGAAGATCAGGCTGAGGAGAGACAAAGAGTCTCATTATGTAACTGTTTGTTGATATATATATATATATATATATATATATATATATATATATATATATATATATATATGCACATAGATTCAATTTCCATTTGTATAAGTGTGTTGTTAAGCATCAATGGCGAATGATGAGTGAGTTAGTGTATTATGTATATTATAGTTGCAGGCGGAGTGTGCAGTGAAATAGCCGAAGGACCAGAACCTGAAGAAAACCCAAAACCCTAGAAATGCTGAAGAAATAGCATAAAACATAAGCAAAGAGAAGAGCGGGAAGGTGAAGAGTTGATGCACCACAACCATTGGATCTTGGAGATCAACGGACGGGATTGAAGGAGATAAGTGGCCAAGATTAAATCACGTAGCGTAAAGTCAAAGAAGTGAACGATGGAGATCAATGCAAGAGTTAACAGATGAGGAATCCGGAGAGTGTCACAACCGTCGATGGTATAACATGTACGGTCATCGAGCATTAAATAGATTGTGTTAGGGTCCCACCCTAACCCCCTTATTTATGTCATGGGATCACGTCATAGTCAAGAGTCAATAAAGCCCATATTAATATTTATAAGTGGTTAACCCGCAATTAATGACGGGACCACAGTTAGTTGCAAATGGGCGGTAGTATTAGATAGATGGTATTAATAAAACCCACGGTATTGGCCCGTGGTATTGCATGTATGAGTCATATATAAAGGATAGAGACTCCCTGCGAGGAGTATCGTGTCTTGTTTTTGTAATCGAGCTCTGCTCTATTGGAGGTTACCCCCTCGAAGAGGCCTGTGAACATTTCTCTCTGAATAATAAAATCATTGCTATTCTATGTTCTGGGTATCTTTTCTTCGCATATTCTGTGTTCTGGGTATCTTTTCTCCGCATATTCTGTGTTTGGGTATTACTTTGCAGGTTAAGAGCATAACAAGTGGTATCAGAGCACTTTCCAGGGTTCGGTGGGATCTCCAATTTTTAGCAATTTTTTTTTTTTGGCTAGAGACGTGTTCCGGCGTCTTTAAACCACGGGATCTGTCATTAAGCGCATAAACCTGTGGATTTGGGGAGGCATGCATGCAGGAAATACAAGAGGTGGTCACATCTGTTGGACTCCCTTGTAACCCCTGTGGGTACCCCTTCGAGTAGTAGCACATTAGACAGAACCGCGCACGAATTGTCTTCCACGTACGCTCTGGGTATATAGGAAGCCCCCTAGCTCCCTTGAAACCTCCCCATAGATAAACCTTCGGCTGTCTTGTGGCTACAGTACACGGAGAATAGCACTCGGAGAGATTACTTGCCCGTACGATAGGGTAGTCGGGTTGTACGGCTAAGGGTACGGTCGATCCTCCTTAGTTAGAGCCCTGAAACATTGGGCCGAGTACTACTGTCAGACCCTTATGTATATTGCGATCTGTAGCACCTGACACTCCTCAAGACCATAGTTCCCTTTCTATCGGGGGATCACACATCATCTATTCCCGATCAGCAAGTGCAGCAGCAGCAGACATCAGTCCCGCAGCTCCATCAGATCAGCAGCAGCAGTTGTTCCACCATTCAGATCTCTCAGATCCACCAGATCAGAGTAGTTGTGAAGGGTTCCTGTACCTGGATATAATTTTCGCAGGACTTTTGGCAGCATTGACATTTTGAGGATTTGGCGACTGCAGTATTGATCCAGAAGGAGTAAAACTCCGTTAGGAGTTTTCCGAAGTGCTTATTTGTGATCTAGCCCATCAGCATCAGGACGACGAGTTGAGCAAGGTGGTACCATTCAATTTATTAGAAAAAAAATTTTGGCAGTCCCAATTTTTCATCAAGTTGGTGTATGGTCGAAACTAGAGCTCAAGCAATGGCCAATGAAAGGCTAGACAAACTTGAAACAGATATGAACGAGCTCAAAACTATGATTAGTGGACTAGCTAGCCAGGTGCGGCAAGCACTCGATAAGGGCAAGGAGCCAGCTCTCGAGGAACCATATAATGACCATGAACACCATGAGGGTGAGTCTAGCCACTCTCCTCACGTCTGGCACACCCATTCACCACCCAGTCAGAGACCTCCCAAGTTGGATATGCAGAAATTTGACGGTTCTCACCCGTCCGCATGGCTAGCACAAATGGACCAGTATTTCAAATTAAATCGTCTCCAAGATGATTGGACTAAGCTTGGAGTGGGGACCATGTACTTGGACAATGAACAATGGCAATGGGCGGAATGGCATCAATGTCGCAATGGACCTTTCTCGAGTTGGGCCCAATTTGCCAAAGCTCTTCGAGATCGCTTTGAACAGGGAGACTCCTTTTTGGGCCGTCTCACTAAGCTCCGACAGACAGGTACAGTGGATGAATATATCACCGCTTTTGAAGCCTTAGCCTTCCGCACTCAGCATCTCTCAGATGAGTTCTACACGGAATGTTTTATCAGTGGTCTTAAAGAAGCCATCAAAGCTTAAGTTCTACTCCACCACCCTCCCACATGGACGGAGGCTTGCCAGGTAGCACGTAAGGTGGAACGTGCCATATCAGCCCAATACAGCCACCCCAATTTCCCCACTAAAGGTCGTCCCCCACAAGCTCACAACACGACTCAGACACTTAAGGTACAAAAGGTGTCACCTCAGGAAATGGCTGAAAGAAGGAAGCAAGGACTATGTTACTACTGTGATGAAAAATATTCCCCTGGTCATAAATGCAAGGAGCCCAAGTTTTTTCAAATAGATGCCACTGACTACAGCTCCACCGAGGAAGATCCACCTCTGGAGGAACCGGAGGCGATCGAAGAAGACAACCAAAAGGAGATTGTATCTGACGAACCAGTTATTTCGCTCAATGCCTTGGCAGGAATCTCTTCCCCTCAAACTCTCAAAATTAGGGGTTTTCTTAAACATCGCCCAGTAATAGTTTTGATTGATAGTGGAAGTACCCATAATTTCATCCATCAAAAAATCGCCGAAGCAGCGCATTGTTTTGTACGGGCAGTTTCTAACTTCCAAGTCCAAATTGCAGATGGGGACACAATGAAATGTGAAGGCCGCTGTGAAAATGTCAAACTTCAAATGGGGGATTATCAGTTGAAAACCCACATGTTTGCCATACACATGGGGGGATGTGACATTGTCCTAGGCGCTGAATGGCTCCGCACCCTTGGGCCAATCACAATGGATTTCCAGGAGTTATATATGAGTTTTAAGAAGAACAACTCCACACATACCCTCCGTGGCCTCCAGGCGGGAGCCCCCTCTATCATCAGCTCGCATCGGATGGAAAAATTGTTAAAAAAGGGCCATCATGGAGTGGTAGCTCAATTTAATGCCATCCAGGTAGTCGAAACCAGGTCTCTGCCAATTCATCCTGAGATTCAGCAGATTTTAAATAACCATCGGACGGTCTTTGACAAGCCGCATGAGCTTCCACCCTCGCGAGGGGAACATGATCATAGCATCACCTTGGTTCTAGGGGCCCAACCCCCAAATGTGCGGCCATACAGATATCCGTTCACTCAAAAGAATGAAATAGAAAAAATCATCAAGGAATTGTTGGAAGCAGGTGTCATTCGTCCCAGCATTAGTCCTTATTCATCCCCAGTGGTCATGGTCCTCAAGAAAGATGGGGAGTGGCGGATGTGTCCCGACTTCAGGGCCCTCAACAAGTTGACAATCAAAGATAAATTTCCCATTTCGGTGGCTGACGATTTGCTGGACGAACTCAATGGGGCTCAATTCTTCACTAAGTTGGATCTTCGCTCCGGCTACCACCAAATTCGCATGAAGGAAGTCGACATTCCCAAGACGGCTTTCAGAACTCATGAAGGCCATTATGAGTTCCTGGTCATGCCATTTGGTCTCTGTAATGCCCCTTCTACTTTTCAGAGTCTTATGAATCACATCCTCAAACCATATCTCAGACAATTTGTCCTTGTCTTCTTCGATGACATTCTCATCTATAGTGGCACTTGGGCGGCACATCTTCAACATGTAGATCTACTCTTGCAACTGCTCCGCAAGCACAAATTATTTGTCAAGATGTCTAAGTGTTCGTTTGGCATGGAAGAAGTTGAGTATTTGGGCCACATTGTGGGGCGTGAAGGTGTCAAGGTGGACCCCAAAAAGATCCAGGCAATGCAAGAATGGCCTCAACCTAAGACCTTGAAGAGCTTGAGAGGATTTTTGGGTCTCACAGGCTATTATCATAAATTTGTCCGCAATTATGGCCGCATAGCGAAGCCCCTCACTCAACTCCTAAAGAAAAATTCCTTCTTTTGGACCGAGGCAACACAACAGGCATTTACCGCTCTCAAAAACGCCATGTGTACCACTCCAGTCTTAGCACTACCTGACTTCACCAAATCCTTTGTCATTGAATGTGATGCTTCGGGTACAGGTATTGGGGCGGTCTTAATGTAGGAAGGGTGACCATTGGCCTTCACAAGCCAACAACTCAGTGGGAGGAATCTGGGCCAATCTACCTATGAGAAGGAGATGATGGCCATCTTACATGTAGTCGAGACCTGGCGACCTTACTTATTGGGGCGACGTTTCCAAATCCACACAGATCATCACAGTCTTAAATATTTTTTGGAGCAACGCCTCTCCTCCCCACAACAAAATAAATGGTTAGCCAAAATGCTGGGATATGATTATGAGATCATTTACAAGAAAGGGAAAGACAACAGTGTAGCAGATGCATTATCGCGCCAATTTGAGGAGGAAAGTACTCTGCTCGCAATTTCCCTTCCCATTCCAGATTGGATTGAAGAGGCTCGCAGGGAATGGTTTTCACACCCAGGGCTCTCCCAACTCATTTCTCAATTGCAGGTAGATCCTAATTCCAGCAAGGGCTACTCGTGGCAGAATGATATTCTTCGCTACAAGGACAGAGTTGTAATATCACCAACATCTACCCTCAAAAGTCGCCTTTTGGAAGAATTGCACTCATCTCCCATTGCAGGACATTCAGGCTTCCAGAAGACGTATGCTCGCACCAGAAGATCATTCTTTTGGACAGGCATGAAAAAGGACGTCCTTACTTTCGTAGCCGAATGTGATGTCTGTCAATGCCACAAAGGGGAAACCGTCAACACACCAGGCACCTTACAACCATTGCCCATTCCGGCCTCAATTTGGACGGAGGTTTCTATGGATTTCATTACAGGTCTTCCAAAGTCAGGAAACAAGTCAATCATCATGGTGGTTGTGGACCGACTGTCGAAGTATGCTCATTTCTGCACCCTACCCCACCCGTTTACACCAACCTTGGTTGCTCAAACTTTCATGGATCAGATCTTCAAATTACATGGCATGGCCACTTCTATAGTGTCCGACCACGACCCGATCTTCACCAGCAATTTTTGGCAGGAACTCTTCAGAATACAAGGCACTCAACTCAAACTCAGTACATCATATCATCCGCAAACAGATGGTCAAACCGAAGCCGTCAACAAATGTCTAGAAATCTACCTTAGGTGTTTCACTTCAGAAAAGCAACACCTTTGGGCACAGTGGTTACCTCTGGCTGAATGGTGGTATAACACCAACTATCATGCCACCACCAAAATGACTCCCTATGAAGCAGTCTATGGTAAACTTCTGCCTTCCCCTACTTCTTATCTCAAGGGATGCTCCAAAGTACAAGCAGTGGATCAACTCCTACAACACCGCGCAACCATGCTCGCCCATCTTCGCGAGAATCTTCATCAAGCTCAGAACCGCATGAAGCAACAGGCCGACCAACATCGCTCAGAGTGCCAATTTCAAGAAGGGGATCAGGTCTTTTTGAGGCTGCAACCATATAAGCAAACATCACTCAAAGATAAGGGTTGTCAAAAGCTCTCTCCAAAATTCTACGGACCATACCAAGTACTTCAGCACATTGGAGAAGTGGCTTACAAGTTGGCTTTGCCACCTACGGCAAAAATCCATCCAGTTTTCCATGTATCGTGCCTCAAGAAAGTGATTGGGAACAATTGCCGAGTTCAAACCAGTCTACCTGAATTAGACGAAGAAGGGTCAATCTGGCTTCAACCCGAACAGGTTCTAGACACACGAGACAAGCACCTGCGCGGTCGCATGATTAAGGAAGTCCTCGTCAAATGGAAAGAAACCTCTCCGGAAGATGCAACTTGGGAACCAGCCACTATTCTTCAACAGTTTCCGCAGCTTCAGCCTTGAGGACAAGGCTAGTCTTAAGGGGGAGGGCATGTTAGGGTCCCACCCTAACCCCCTTATTTATGTCATGGGATCACGTCATAGTCAAGAGTCAATAAAGGCCATATTAATATTTGTAAGTGGTTAACCCGCAATTAATGACAGGACCATAGTTAGTTGCAAATGGGCGGTAGTATTAGATAGATGGTATTAATAAAACCCACGGTATTGGCCCGTGGTATTGCATGTATGAGTCATATATAAAGGATAGAGACTCCCTGCGAGGAGTATCATGTCTTGTTTTTGTAATCGAGCTCTGCTCTATTGGAGGTTGCCCCCTCGAAGAGGCCTCTGAACATTTCTCTCTGAATAATAAAATCATTGTTATTCTGTGTTCTGGGTATCTTTTCTTCGCATATTCTTTGTTCTGGGTATATTTTCTCCGCATATTCTGTGTTTGGGTATTACTTTGCAGGTTAAGAGCATAACAGATTGGGAGTTAACCAAAGAAGGAAAGCGGGTTTACAAGTGAAAGCAGATTTTAGGTGGCCTCAAAACTGTAAGTGGTATTCAAGAGTGAGCACCCAATTCCATTAACTGATCAACACGTAGCAGCCAAGGAAAAAGAGGAGACCACTTTATCGGGCATGTAATCCTCGTACTAGTTGTCCAGCCAATATTGTTGTGAAGCATTGGATTGAATGAGGTGAAGATCTATGGCACAGGATGAACGATTGGTTTCGTTGAACAGATGTAACGTCAATTGTCGGATTAAACAATGAAATCAACCGTGGAGAATTGATCCGATAAAGGTCAAACCAGTAACTGTGCAAAGGCTGAGGATTGGTAGAAAAGGTATGATTTATGTGGTTTTATGTGTTATCTATTATAAAGGGTTTATAATGGATTAAAGCACCGATAGAGGGTTTTACGGTTAAGTCCAATTATGACCCAAAGTTATAAAGTGGGGTTGGATACATGTGCGGCATAAGGATTTACAAAGGTTTATGAGGGGTGATCGAGTCCCAATGGAAAGGTTAACAAAGGTTTAGACTTTGGGTTAGTCTATTAAAATGTTTCCGCATGAGTTCTAATTAAAGGTGCCATAAAACATTGTTCATTTATAATGAACCTTTGACCGGAAGGTCATATAAATTCCTGGGGAAAATGGTTTATTGCATAGGTTTATGCATACTGTGGGTAAAGCAGGGGTAACCCTACGTCACTTGGTATTAGAACAGAACAAAGAAATTATGTGTGAAAGTTACTTCGGAAGAATTTATAACATAAATATTTGGAAAGATGTGTATACAGGCAAGGTAGATCAGATTCTAATCTAACAGTTAAGTGGCTAGAGTAAAGTTGGGAGATTGGTAAGAGGAATACTAATCTTGATATTTTTGCATTTTGATAGAATGTTCATATTTTGAGAAAAGTAGAGCAAATGATTTATGGCCAATGAATCTATATAATTGGAATTGTGAAATGTTTGAAATTGAAATTGGAGAAGAACAGTTAAGTTCTTAGAGGTAGGTGAGTAAGAATTAAGAAGAGACTGCAGAAACATAAAGAATCTATAATGATGTTTTGAAGAATGGAGATTCACTCGAATGTGAAGAGTGGGTGGAGAAACCATGTAGGTATTTTTTTATTTAACTCTGATTTGAGTTTTTTTGGATAAAGAAATAGATTGAAGATTGATAGTTGCAGGTAATGAAATATCTCAATGAAAGAATATCAAGTCTTAAGAAGCAGTAATGAAAGAAATTGGTAAGGATTTTTGAGTGGAAGAAAAATCAGAAAAGGAGAAATTATTGCTGATAGTTAAGCTTTGCCAATATAAAGCCGGAAGGTTGGAAGAAAGAATCAGACAGTGGCTGAATATTTAGAATTTGTGCAGTGGAAGCATGAAGATTTGCTGAAACAAATTTGCAGAAATGGTGAGATCCCGAAGGTAGGTGAAGGTATGCAAATTTGTCTAATGATTAGAAAATATTGAATGAATGAAATTTTAGAGCAGGATTACAGTAGTTAAACTGTAAGAGGGACTTTGTAAGTTCTTGAAGTAACAGAGTTTGAAGATATAGCTGAAGGCTAGTGGAAAGGACAGTCCATTCAAAAGTGCAGGTGAATGGGAGGACAAGATCAGACAGAGATCTTGAAGGCAATTCCACAACGGATGTGGGTAGAATTGCTAAGAGATAAAGGAAGCTGGTAAGAGTTTCTAAGTGAAAGAAGAAATGTGGCAGAACCTTGAGGAATTCCAACAGAGATTGGATAAAGAGGATAGTTGTGTTCTTGGAAAGTACAGATGAGTTGAAGCCTAGAAGGAGCAAAGAGAATTTCTCAAAGGAGGTTCCAGAGATAGAGAACCAATTGCTTGCCAAAAGACCAAGTACACATGAAAGCTTGATGAGGTAGGTGGCAGCAGGTTCGACTTGCTATTGTAGAGGCTTTAGTGCAGCTCATAGTGAGTGAGTGAGGAACTCATAGAGATAAAGAGGATGATGACTAGTGACAGTCATAACAGAGGTTTTGAAAGAAACCACAACCAAGGACAGAAGAAAAGAGATGCCAAGGCAAATGGCATATAGAGACAGTTAAGTAAAGAAGAATATGAGAGGGAGAAGGCTGAGATAGTAGTTCAGCTTGAAGTATTAATGGAAATGTTGCAGAGAAATGAGATGGACTAGAAATATGGTTATGTCATGAGAAAGAAAGTGAAGTGGCAGAGGCTACAAGAGAAGAGGAAACAACAAGTGAATATGCAGTTAATAAAGGAGCTAAGGGAACTTGAATAGATTATAGATGCCAAAGTGAAGATAGAGAAGCTCGAAAGAGTGGAGCTACAACAAAAGGGAGATGCTGAAGAAGATGTTGAAGTTTCAATATGTGAACTGGAACATGGACCATTACTTTTTGAAAGTGATGAAGAGCCAGAGGAGTTGGATCATATGAACGATTTAAAGCAGCTAGAAGACTTGATGACTGAAGCATCAAGTGAGACTAGAAGGTCTTGTATTTTTAAAATTAATGATTTGTGTATGATTGCGGGTTTGGAAGAAGATTGACAGTCTTTTAAAGTATCAAAAATGTGGAATAAAACCTTCCATAAGATGAAAGTTTTGAAGCAGAATATGAAAAGGAGATTGGAAAAGAATGAGTTCGCTATAGTGGACAAGTGCTAAAAGACATCATTGAAACAGATGATGAGAAAGAGAGACTAGTTGATAGTCTCAAGAGTTCTTTGAGTTTGAATCAACATACTGATATGCTAATAGAAGAAGAGAGATCAGAGAAGCATACTACAGTGTTGCCAAAGGAAGAAGAGGTACATAAGCCTTATATTTTTGATTATGATGATTGTCTTATAATTGAAGGTTTTGTTGCAGAAACTAGAACATATTTGGCACAGGAGGACAACCAAATGAAAGAAGAAGAGGAAGAACATCTACTGAAGGATGTTAAGAAAGATTTAGCAGAGGAAGAAGGACCATGTGATGATGGGTCAATCACAAATGAAGAAATAGGAGATTGTGTAAAATTTCCAAAGTTCACTCCAAGTAAAATCATTGAGTTATATAGGGAATTAGACTTTCAAAGGAGAAAGTTAGAAGAACAGAGGATAAATGTTTAGGATAAATTGCTAAAGAAGGATGACAAAGAAGTTGTCATAAATAATAATCAAGAAGAAGTTGACAGGTGCAGAAAACAGAAGTAGGAAATTGTTCTGAAAGACAATATAGCAACAACTGAAAAGGTGCAAAATAACAATAAAGAAGAAGGTAAGGATGAAAAGGAGGTGATCAGGATAAGTGAAGAACAAGAAAAAAGGAGAGTTCATCAATCAAGAGATGGAAATAGTCAGCAAACTGAGGATATATTGGACAGAGAAATTGAATTGATAAGAAGGTTAATGATGAAAGTGTCTCAGAAGAAGACAACAACAAGGAAAGAGAGGAGTAACAACAAGAGGAAGACAACAGCAGACTATGAAAGCAGGGCAAGTGGAGCATTGCAGCACAAGGTATGGAGACTTGGAGAACAACAGAAAACAACAGTAATAGAACAATGGACAAGCAAAGATAGATTACAAAATAAAGTCTGGGATCCAGGAGGAATCAATTATCCAGACTTATGACCAGGAGGTCATATATTTTCTTACTTAGCGAGTCTAATGCAAGAGAATTCAGCTCAACATTATCATTGTATTTTAGTAGACATAGGGGGTCTTGTGTTTCAAGGAAGTTGGTTTCCGAAGTATTGAATTAATGTAATTATTCAATGTTTTGAGTGATTTTAATGAGAATAGGAATTAATTGACTATTGTGAGGCATAATTGTAAATGTTCTCGAATGTAGGATAACATGAGAGATTTAGGATAGTTGACTGATGAGAGGATTGAGAATTGATTGTAAATATTAGATTAGGAGTCAGTTCATGATTTTTTGGATTAAAGAGAATCCTTAGGAATGAGGAAAATATTTAGGAATTTTTTTGAGGAGTTTATGGACCTAAACTAGAAATTGGTTTTAGAATCCTTTTGTATAAATGTAAGCCTAAAAGGCATGATCATAGGGTAGAGAGGTTAGACAAAGTAAGAGAGAGTTAGATATTTAGTTGTGTTTGTAAGCCTACGGGCAGATGATGATCAGAGGCCATTAATTAGAATATCAAGCTGAGGAGAGATAGAGAGTCTCATTATGTAACTGTTTGTTGATATATATATGCACAGAGATTCAATTTCCATTTGTATAAGTGTGTTGTTAAGCATCAATGGTGAATGATGAGTGAGTTAGTGTATTTTGTATATTATAGTTGCAAGTGGAGTGCGTAGTGAAACAACCGAAGGATCAGAACCTGAAGAAAACCCAAAACCCCAAAAACATTGAAGAAATAGAATAAAACATAAGCAAAGAGAAGAGCGGGAAGGTGAAGAGTTGATGCACCACAACCGTTGGATCTTGGAGATCAATGGACGGGATTGAAGGAGATAAGTGGCTAGGATTTAATCGCGTAGTGTAAATTCAAAGAAGTGAACAATGGAGATCAATGCAAGAGTTAATAGATGAGGAATCTGGAGAGTGTCGCAACCGTCGATGGTATAACATCTACGGTCATCGGGCATTAAATAGATCGGGAGTTAACCAAAGAAGGAAAGCGGGTTTACAAGCGAAAGTGGATTTCGAGTAGCCTCAAAACCATAAGTGGTATTGAAGGGTGAGCACCCAATTCCATTAACCGCTCGACACGTAGCAGCCAAGGAGAGAGAGGAAACCACTTTATCAGGCAGGTAATCCTCGTACTAGTTGTCCGGCCGATATTGTTGTGAAGCGTTGGATCGAATGAGGTGAAGATCTACGACGCAGGATCAACGATTGGTTTCATTGATTAGATGTAACGTCAACCGTCAGATTAAATAATGAAATCAACGGTGGAGAATTGATCTGATAAAGGTAACAATGGTAACTTTCCAATGGCTGAGGATTGGTAGAAAAGGTATGATTTATGTGGTTTTATGTGTTATCTATTATAAAGGGTTTATAATGGATTAAAGTGCCGACAAAGGGTTTTACGGCTAAGTCCAATTATGACCCAAAGTTATAAAGTGGGGTTGGATACATATGTGGCATAAGGATTTACAAAGGTTTATGAGGGGTGATCGAGTCCAGATGGAAAGGTTAACAAAGGTTTAGACTTTGGGTTAGTCTATTAAAATTTTTCTGCATGAGTTCTAATTAAAGTTGCCATAAAACATTGTTCATTTATAATGAACCTTTGACTAGAAGGTCATATAAAGTCCTGGGGAAAATGTTTTATTGCATAGGTTTATGCATACTGTGGGTAAAGTAGGGGTAACCCTGCGTCATTTTTGCACAATTTTTGCACAAAAAATTGATTTTCACTGCCATTTTTAAAACATATTCAAAATTGACCCTAAAAAAAACCATCGTTCAAGTATACACACTTTTCGTTTTTAGCACTGTTTTTCATGTTTTTTTGGGGTTTTTTGGTGAGAGTTCCTGTTTTGAGTTTATAGTTCCCGTTTCAAAGTTTACATTGTTGAAGTTATAGAGATCGATTGTTGCATCACTTGTTTGTTGCATTGTTGATTGATTTCTTCTTCCCCTACTTAGTTATGCCTTTCATTGTTAAAAGGAATTTGAAAAGAGTTTTTTCGTCATATTAGTTGCATCATAGGTGTGTTCGGGTGACATCGAATTTTGAGCCTTGAAATTGAAATCTAATTCAAGATAAACTCTAAAATTCACCTTAATTAACCTAAGTATCATTTCTAACATTAATGCAAACATTTAGAGGTCTAGGCTAGAGACGTGTTCCAACATTGTTAAATGTAGGAGGTGTTGTTGTTTTCTAGCATTTCATCTTGAGGGTGAAATCCCGTTCCACGTACGTGAGTGTACAAGATCATTCTCCACATACCTTTGGGTATATTGGATGATGCTACACACACGTAGAGTATATACACTCTCATCGAACGATACCATCAAGTATATTTTGGGAGTCCCCTAGAGGTTTCTATCCATCCATAGGTAACTGAGTCGGACGCCTTATATACTGTGATACACCGAACAAAACATTCGGGGAGATTTCCTGCACATATGTTAAGTCCTTGGTTCACCAAGGTGTATATTGCAGTTCATGGTTGCTTGGTAAACCTTTATGCCTAGTTACCCCTTGTTTTGTTTGTGTCTTTAATTTCTAAAATCAATTAATTGACCATGGAACAACATCCTTCCTGTCAAACAAATCCTTAGTGGATCTTAGGTTGAGAGTAATGGAAACATTTCCAAAGTCTACCAACCAAGGGAACCCCTCTAATGGGAATCCTGGTCCTTTTTCTTCTTTTGGAAATATTGATGCTCCTTATATGGCAACGTTGACCCTTCCTGTATTTACCATTGGTTTGCCAGTTTGGTTATTTTCAACCCTTATGGTTCCGAATGTCCAAATTGCTTCTTAACCAAGTTCTCCTCCACCTGAACCATATCAACTTGAAGTTGATCCAAAAGTTTTCGCTTTTCCTTGTTCACCTATTGTTTCTTCATCCTTTTCTTCCTATTCACCTCGTGAAAGTCTTGATTCTGGTAACCAGGAAGCTAAGAAGAAGAAGAAAAGGATGATGAAGAAGAAGCAAAATAAGCAAGGGGGAAACCAAACAACAATGGCTACGGACGCAACTAGTATGGAAAAATATTCTAATCAACCCCATAAAGTTAAATTACCTTGCATGTTATGTAAGGGTTACCACCTTCTTAGTGATTGTCCTAGTATTCCCAAGGCATTAGAAGTGTGGTCCACAGGCTCACATCAACCCTTGACATCAACTTCTGGAAATCATGCTGGTGACAAACCATCTACTAGCGATAGTAAGGTCCATGGGAAAAAGGGTAACATCAAATTTCCTTGTAAGTTATCTCAAGGGATTCATCCTATTCACATTTTTCCTTATATGGATGAAGACTAAAAAGTTTGGAAAACCTTACAACTTCTCAACCACAACTTCCATCTGGTTACCGAAAGATTTCTCCTAATCATCCACTAGTTGATGAAGTGATTTATCAGAATCCAAATCCAATCAATCCAACTCTCTCTAAACGTGAATCCCATGAGTCTGTTCCTGACCAACAAATGGTTGAATCGATTCCACCTTCAGTTAATTGTAACTTTCCCGCAGAGAATGAACTTCATACCACTCAGGTATTTCTTGTTTCTTCAGGTTCCCATGAACTAGGGGATAGTTCTCCCGTTCCCATAGCACAAGGGGGCAATTCTACCATTCTCACAACACCCTCTCCAAGTAGTATGGTCACTTCCTTTGATTGGAGTCGACTGACAGGATATCATCTTCCTCCTTACGTGCCCTTCCAGATCATGGTACATGATTATAATGTTGCTGTACCTAGCACAATCGTAGATGAAGGCGCATTTGTTAGTATTATGTCCTCAATTGCTTGGAAAGGTTTAGGTTATTTCTAGCTTGTGCCTGTTAACCAGAATATGTTATCTTTTTAATAGAAGAACCAGTCAACCCTAAGGGGCCCTTCCTTAGTTTCCTATTACCTTGGGAGGAAAAAATATATGTATTGATGTTATGGTTATCATAGACCCTTTGGAATTCAATTTTCTCCTGGGGTGAGACTATGTTTATGCTATGAATGTTGTTGTATCCACACTCTTTTGTGTGATGTGCTTCCCACATGATGGATGGATTGTGGCTATCGATCAAATTTCATTGGTTGGTCCCGAATTGACAGCCAATCATCCTACTTCCCGAAGTGTTTCGAATGTGTAAGTGGTATCTTCCCCACCACAGATTAATTATGTGGCAAACTATCCCATTCACATACCTACTACTGAAGATGAGCCTTTCACTATCTACTCAAATTATTGCGACCTAGATCTGGTAGGTGATATGATGAATCATTTACTGGGGGAATTTGAATATGATATTTCCATTGGATCCTTTGATCCCTTCTAGATCATTGTTATCCCATCTGATGAGAGCCTCTTAAAATCCATGATTTGATTCTGGAGCAAAGTTCCTTTTCTTGTGTCAAGCTCCTTAGAAAATGAAACAAGGTTCCTGAAGTAGAGTTCCTTTTCTTGTGTCAAGCTCTTTAAAATATGAAACAATATTTGGAGCATAGTGCCTTTTCTTGTGTCAACCTCCTTAAAAATTGAAGAAAGGTTTGGGAGTAAATTTTCTTTTCTTGTGTCAAGCTCATTAAAAAATGAAACAAGCTCTTATGAGGATAGTTCTTTTACTATGTAAACCTTGTTAAAAAATGAAATAGCTTCCTATGAGCATAGTTATTTTTATGTGCCAATATTAAAAAATGAAAAGATCCCCTTCAAATTAGAGTCTTTGATTAGATCTCGTAAATTCCTAGTCGAGTCTTTCACTTGATCTCGCAATGAACCTTCATTCCACCTACCTATTAGTACCTAGTAGTCTAGTTAGGTGCATGAAATGAAGCTTGGGGGGCATGTACCTTGAATTGAGTCATTATGCTGGGGGAATACAAACTTATTTCAAGCATAGTTTTTTCCTCTGTTTCAAGCTTGTGTAAAAATTAAACCAATTTCAAGCATAGTTTCCCATGTTTCAAGCTTCTATAAAAATGAAACCATTCCCATTTTATCCCTCGTGATTTCCATTTTTATCAGCCTGTTTTTTCTAGATGAGCCTTGGTTTTTTCATTCCATCATCACCATCTGCTTGGCCAATCATACACTTTCACTTGGTTGTTTTACCCCTTCTAAGGAACAACTATGATGGATGGTCTTATTAGCCAACCTCTTGACCTTGGTGTGTTTTGAGTAGTTCCATCATGACTAGAAGTAGTTGCTACCATTTATACCACTTGTTCCTCCAGGAGGAGTCCTATTTAAGCTCTTTTCAGACTCCCAAAATATGAAAATATTGTCTAGCACTTGTCTTTTCAAACTCATAAAAATAAATGAAAATACATATGCTCAATACAATTTTAACCCTTTTCCGGACTGAGATAGACTAATTATGAAAAAGGAATACCTTAGTTGAACATGGGTATTTTTTTCTTCCTCTTTGGACCTAAGGGACTACCTACAAAAAGGAACATCTGGAGTTTTATTTTTCGCCTCTTTTTCAAACTCTCTAAACATGAAAAGGAATTCTAGTTTTCACCCCCGTTGGACTTGTAAAAACATCAAACAATGATAGACTTGTCGATCATGATGGGACCAAACCACTCCTTCTCTGGGTTCGTTAAATATATTCAGAGGGATTCATCCAAAGGATGGACTTACAGATGAAGTGTATGTTATCCTCCTTAAGCTTGTTAAAAAATAAAGAGGTAGTCACGAGTATGGTTGGGAAAATTGGGAAAACATGGTACTCTATTTGTTAATGGCAGCGAGTCGCCCTTGAACACAACACTCTTCCACTTCATCTCCGTGGTTGTTGGGTTGGGTAATCTGCTTGTATTTTGGTTCATCATACCTTCACAGAACCTCCATCTTGGTTTTGGGTCAATGCTACCAACTCAATTTTATTGTTGCTACTGTGTTCAAGAGAAGCCATTTAGTTGTTATCCATTGCAATACTCTTAAGCCTTCATTCCATGTTTTCCTTTCCTGATCTAGTTCCATATCAACATAATTTTGATCATTTTGTCTCAATCATGATACCCGTTTCATGTCGTTGATGGGGGATACATCAAGGCCCTCCTGCGATGGGTCGCTTCTTGTCAACATCAACACATTATCCAGGAAGTTGACTTAGAAACACCCATTGGTACCTTGGTGCTTGCATACATCAATGACAAGTTTCCTCACTCTCGATGATAGGTTTACATCAATGGCCTTCGACCGAAAGATTTTGTGTGGTGTTCGACATCAACTCATTTATTCACACCATATGGATTGTACTTGAGTACCTTGAGAGCCATTAACATCATCAATGGTTTCTCTCGCTTCTATTAACAACTTACTTAATTGGACAGTAATCATATGGGGTCTACCATGTTTGACTTGACTCATTGATTCACATGGCTAGAATCATATGTTGGTTGGTGATGTGAACGAGATAGAAGACCCCAGATCTAGTTTCCGCCATTCAGGTTGTAATTTCAAGATTATATAGATATCACTATGTATGATGGCCATGATCATATTGAAAATCATCTAATCCTGGGTCCACCATTAGTCATCAATGGGCATGCCTTTTGATCATTATACATGTAATGTTAGCTTATGTGTTGAGTATGGGTATGCTTCCCTCAACAAAAGAGATATCATGATGTAAATGTATTGTAATAGGAGACAGTCTCACTAGATGTTCTTGGTTCCGACTTGTCACAAGGTAAAACACTTCAGTCTATGACTTTGTGCTTTAGGGGTCACTCTGTTATATGATATTTTGTCTTATCTTATAAATCAACCTCCTAATGGGATCAATCAACATAATATTAACCCTTTACATCATCATTGCGCAAAGCCCTATGCATGAATCTCTCATTCCCCACAATTTCTTCCCTAAATTGCATCATTTGAGCCAGTTTTAGGACCAATTCACCCTGGCCTCTTGTTGGAAAACGTTCACCTATAGGTTGTTCCACTGTGGCATGTGTTGATCACCTACAGGTTTCTCTCCTTGAACCTACATTGGTTCTAGAAAGTTGGGAAAAAGAGAGAGAATCTAGAAGCCTCCATTTCCAGAAGCTTCCAAGATCTGTTGTAACCATTTACCTCAGATAAAACACTCAAATATTATCCTATCGTACCTTGGAGTTTCCATCCATTATCCTTAGATCTCATCCTCCCATCAAGAGTGGATCTCAATCCCAAGATTGGTAAAATGATAAGAACTCCCAACTTACCCCAGTCCTCTATATATTTATAACCTTCCATATGCAAGAGATTGGCTTTTGGAGAGTTATTCTACCCTTATGTTTTTGTTGTGAGAGCTATCCTTTCATGCATTTAGGGTGATTGGAGGTACACTTTGTGACAAAGAAAGTACAAGTCAATAAATTGGAGGAGCTCTTCTACAAGATCGACACCTATTTATCGTTGTAATTCACTCCATTTATATCAATACAAAGAGTTCTTTTATTTTCCTATATTTGATGTCATTATTTCATATATTTCAATACCATGTCGATATCTGGAATAAAGTAAATACATGATGTTATGAAACCAGCTCAAGAAAAGATAGAAAAGATAGATCAATGCCTTAGAATTCAGCCTCTTCGAGGGGGCAACCTCCTTTACATTACATAAATGAACAATTCTTGGATGATTCAAATGACAAAACCTCCTTTCTATATATAGGAGTCTATGGAGTCACAATATAATCCAGCCGACCTAACAATAATAATATAAAGCCACAAAAATAACAATAGAGAGATTATATGGGCACATTAATAACAATATGGGGGCAATGGGGCACAACAATATAAATAAGGGGTATAACTACAATAGTAATGGGGTAATCACTAGTATTATAGGGACCCAACATGCCCCTCTCCTTCAAAAAAGTGTTGTCCTCAACGCTTGAGTAGTTCTGGATACTTCTGCATAAAATTCTCATCCTCCCATGTGGAATCTTCAGCGGATAAGTTCTTCCACTTGATAAGATACTCTGAAATTGATCGATTTCGTAGCTGTCGAGTTCTTGTTTCTGTGACTGCTTCCGGTTCCAATATAATTTTTCCTTCCTCGTCAAGTTCTGGCAATATTGTTTGAACTGGGAGCTTGTCGCCTATAACCTTCTTTAAACATGAAACATGGAAAACTGGGTGCAATCGAGAAGCTGCAGGAAGCTCCAATTTGTATGCCATAGTACCAATCTTTTGCAACACCTTGTACGGACCATAATACTTTGGTGATAATTTATTATCCTTCTTAGCTTGCTTGAGGGACATTTGCTTATATGGTTGTAGCCGTAGGAATACCCAATCACCTACATCAAAACTTCTTTCACTGCGATGTTGATCTGCCTGTTGTTTCATTCTATTTTGTGCCAACACGAGGTTATCCTTTAAGAGTTGGAGGACTTGTTGTTGATGTTCGATGTGATGTTCCACTGCCTGAACCTTAGAATTTTCTCTTAAATATGATGTGATGGATGGTGGTTGATACCCATAAAGTGCCATAAATGGGGTCATTTTTGTTGCTGTATGGAAGGAAGTGTTATACCACCATTCAGCCAGAGGCAACCATTTGACCCATTGTGTCTGTTTATCAGATACAAAGCAACGAAGATATCCTTCCAAACATTTGTTTACTATCTCAGTTTGCCCATCAGATTGAGGATGATAAGATGAGCTATGAGCTAACTGAGTACCAAGACAAGAAAATAATTCTGTCCAAAAATTTCCAGTGAAAATGGGATCTCTGTCACTTACAATAATCTTTGGGTTTCCATGTAGCTTTTGAATTGTTTCCATAAATGCAGTAGAAACTGTACTGGCTTTAAATGGATGTGATAATGCACAAAAGTGTGCATACTTGGTAAGTCTGTCAACTACCACCATGATGACACTCTTTCCCTCAGACTTGGGTAAACCTGTGATAAAATCCATTGAAACCTCCTCCCAACGTTGGCTTGGAATGGATAAAGGTTGTAATAGACCCGGTGTCTTAATTGTTTCAACTTTATTTTGTTGGCAAACCAAACATTCCGCCACAAACTTTTGAATATCTGATTTAAGGCCATCCCAAAAAAATTCCTTCTTAACCCTGTGGTAAGTTTTTAAAAATCCTGAGTGCCCTCCTAAGGGAGAAGTGTGCAATTCCATAAGAATCTTTTGTTTTAGCTGGGAATTCTTACAGAGGTATAAGCGATCTTTGTACCATAACGAATCATTTTTCCAGCTAAATGTATCAGACGTACTGGAATCTTGTTGTAGCTTTCGAATAAGTGCCCACACTTCTTCGTCATTCTTCCATTCCTCCCTTGCTTCGTTTATCCAATCTGGTTGGATAATAGAAATGGCGCACAACAATGCTTCCACATCCTCATCCTTTCTTGAGAGTGCATCTGCCACCACATTTTGCTTCCCTTTTTTGTAGATGATTTCAAAGTCATAACCCAACATCTTTGTGACCCACTTTTGTTGCTCTTCAGAGGATAATCTTTGTTCTAAAAAGTATTTAAGGCTATCATGATCCGTTTTTACCTTGAAGTGTCTTCCCATTAGGTAGGGTCGCCATTTCTTAAGTGCATGGAGTATTGCCAACATTTCCTTCTCATAAATAGCTTTGCTTAAAAACTTTCCCTTGATTGGACGACTTTCAAAAGCAATGGGTCTTTCATCTTGCATTAGAACAACACCAATTCCATTTCCTGAAGCATCACATTCCACAATAAAGGTTTTTGTGAAGTCCGGTGTAGCTAAGACCGGTGCTTGGCACATTGCCTCTTTAAGATGTTCAAAGGCCTTTGTTGCTTCCGGAGTCCATGAAAATGCATCTTTCTTCAATAATGTTGTTAGAGGTGCTGCTATTCTCCCATAATTCTTAACAAACTTGCGATAATACCCTGTCAACCCAAGAAATCCTCGCAGATGCTTTATGGATGTGGGGATTTTCCATTCCTTAATGGCTTTAATTTTGCTAGGGTCTACCTTAACTCCTTCATGAGATACAATATGACCCAAATATTCCACCTCCTGGACTCCAAAGAAACATTTGGATCTTTTTGCATATAATTGTTTCTCCTCCAATAGTTGTAGCACCCTGTCAACATGTTCAACATGATCCTTCCAAGACTTGCTGTAGATTAGTATATCATCAAAAAATACTAACACAAATTTTCTAAGGAATGGTTTGAAAATTGAATTCATCAAACCTTGAAATGTTGAAGGTGCATTGGTAAGGCCAAAAGGCATGACCAAAAATTCATAATGACCCTCATGAGTTCTAAATGCCGTTTTTGGAATGTCTTCAATCTTCATTCTGATTTGATGATATCCTGAACGAAGATCCAACTTGGTGAAGTAAATTGATCCATGCAATTCATCCAGTAATTCATCAATGACAGGAATGGGGAACTTATCTTTAATAGTGAGCTTGTTGAGCTCCCTATAATCTGGACACATGCGCCATGATCCATCCTTCTTGTGCACCAATACTACTGGAGCAGAGAAAGAACTTTGACTCGGTTGAATTATACCAGCCTCTAGCATTTCTGCAACCATACGTTCAATTTCACTTTTTTGGACATAGGGATATCTGTACGGCCTGATGTTTGGAGGAACACTTCCTGGAATCAGATGAATAGCATGATCATGATCACGCATAGGTGGGAGACCTTTGGGAGTCTCAAATACCTTGGAATGATTGTCCAGGACTTTTTGGAGATCTGGAGAAATAGATGATTCCAATGTGGAAACATCTAGCGAACATAATTGTGCAATTACACCTCTTTGCTCCTTTTTTAGAAGCTTTGTCATACCATTAGAGCTGATTATCTTTCCTGGTTTCCCTGCAATACCCCTTAATTCAACTTCCTTTCCTTCCACAGAAAATTTGATGAAAAGTTCTTGAAAATTAAAAGCTATTGTACCCAAGGATTGTAGCCATTGGACTCCTAGTACAACATCAACACCTCCCATTGGAATGGAAAGCATTGGGCTAGTCAATACATATTCTCCCATGGATAGCTTGATATTATGGCACTTTCCAGAGCAATTTATTGTTCCTCCATTTGCAATCATCACTTGACACTCTGGTGCTGGATATAGGAAGCAATTCAATTCTTTTGCTACCCTACAATGAATAAAATTGTGGGTGCTTCCTGAATCAATCAACACTATTACCTTTTTCTTCTTGATTTGTCCTTCTATCTTGATGGTTTGAGGAGTGGTAATTCCCGCCAATGCATTACAAGATATGGTCGGATTTATTTGTTCTTCATCTAGGCTTTGTTCCTGGAGTATATCCTCTTCTTTTGACCTTTCTTGCTCCTTTTCTTCTTCCTCTTCACAATCTATGTAGAATAATTTCTTCTCAGCACACTTATGACCTTTAGTGTATTTGCTATCACAACTGTAACAAAGCCCTTTTGCTCTTTTTTCTTCCAATTGTTGTGGTGTCAACCTTATAGGTTGTGGAAGACTAGGGGCAACAACACTTCCGTCTTTATAGTTGTGAGTGGTATGCTTCCTGGTTGCCATAATTTTGCTTTCCATTTTTCTTGCTAACCTGAATGCCTTCTCTAATGAATCAGGTTCCCAAAGGCGAACATCATGTTGGATATTATCCTTTAAAGACCCTATGAACACATCAATCCTATGCTCCTCTGGAATATCTTTTACCCTTATGTTCAATTTTTGGAACTCCTCAATGTGCTCCATTATTGAACCCTTTTGTTTGAGACTTATCAATTGGCTAAAAAAAGTGTTGCTTTTTGTATCCTCATAATGTGCTATCAATTCTTCCGTAAAAATTGCCCAAGTGATAAATTGTTTACGAGAGCAAAGCCATTGATACCATACAAATTGATTTGGTTCCAAATATAAAGTTGCCATACGTACCTTTTGTGTGTTTTGCACATTATTGAGATCGAAGAATTGCTCCATCTGTAATATCCATGTGGCAGGATCCTTGCCATCAAACTTCCTCATATCGATTTTTGGAATATGGTGGGTCTTCAATCCAACATTAGAGTCTATGGAATCATGATTAACATTTCTTTTGTTCACATCATGAGTTTCCTTTACAACCTTTTCACCATTAGTAAGTATTTCTTGTAGAAAATTTGTCAAATATGTCTGCCATGTCTGTCTTCAAATCTGTCCTCAAATCTGTCTTCAGATCATCCATCTTAGCTTCCATGCCCTTTATCTTAGATTTCACGCCATTTATCTTAGCATTTGTTAGCTTTTGTGAGCGTGACATTTGTTGCACTTGTTCTTGTAATTTTGATATATCATGTAGCATTTCTTCCTCTTCTTCATGAGTCATGCTAGAGCTTTCAGGTTCCTTACTAGGTGTTTGCATTTTCTTTCCTCGGGGCATCAGTTACCGATAATAATGCTTTACTATGCCCTTTGAATTCCTTCAAACCAAGCTTATGCAAAAATAAAAAAAAAAACTACACACCTTTTTTTCACTTTGTAGAAGCCTGATATTGAATCTGATGTATCTCTGTAATTTCGAATCATCCAGTTCTGAAATTGTGACCTGTAGTAGCCTTCTATGTCCTCTTTCCAATGCCACTAGTCTGATCCAAATTGGATTCTCCAAGAAAGAGTTATGCACAATCTCCCACAGTGACCTGATTATAGACTAGTTCAGTAGAGCGAACTTGTATGAAGTTCCACGTGTCATTGTTTCAACCTTTGACTCTGAAAAATATATAAAAGAAAACTACAGTCCGTCCTCTTTCTTTACCTTCTTACGAAATTTCAATCCGATGCTTAGAAAGAAAGTTATGACGATTTTCCCCAGGTCACCTGTTTTGAATGTAATTCAGGAGTCTGCAAAAAGACCAACTTCCTCAGATCATATCTCCGAAAATATCACCTGAAAAGCTCTGAAATTTGGACCCAAGGTTCAGCGCAATTTCTTCTCAAATGGGTTTTTTTTGCGACTTTTGAAACGTCATAGAAAAGCAGTTATAGCGAAAATGCCACGATGACCTGTTTGGAGTAGCGAAACCCTAGAATCCAAAGCTCTGATACCAAATGTTATGAAACCAGCTCAAGAAAAGATAGAAAAGATAGATCAACGCCTTAGAATTCAGCCTCTTCGAGGGGCAACCTCCTTTACATTACATAAATGAACAATTCTTGGATGATTCAAATGACAAAACCTCCTTTCTATATATAGGAGTCTATGGAGTCACAATATAATCCAGCCGACCTAACAATAATAATATAAAGCCACAAAAATAACAATAGAGGATTCTATGGTTACATTAATAAAAATATGGGGGCAATGGGGGCACAACAATATACATAAGGGGTATAACTACAATAGTAATGGGGTAATTACTAGTATTATAGGGACCCAACACATGATGCTACATAGATCTCGTAGTTTCTTGGCTTGTGTTGTCTAGTTGTGCAGGTTCAAATTTTGACAGTTGAAGCGAGGATTGGAGCATTCAAGCCAAAGAAGGAGCAAAACATACGACAAATTCCAAGTAGGTTTCTTCCCATCATCTACTTACTTTAAGGAAAACATTGGGTCCTTTCTCATTCTATTGTTCTAGGTTAGCCACCAAATCTAGGGGAGATATTTCTGTCCACAGTCATGAATACCACATAACACTATGGCCCAAAAATAGATGTATACTCTTGATTTGCTTGCTTGGATGTGTCTAAAATGAGGTCTAAATCACCTATTTTTACACAAGTCTCTAGGGAAACATATATCCCATCAAAGGGTCACATCATATCAAGGCTGACTTGACTTCTCTAGATAATTTTATTTTCCCACACTTAACTTAAAAAATTAATATCTTCACTTCTACAACTCAAATTCGAGTGATTTTCATTGCATTTGGTTACTCTTGGAGTCCTCCATCAACTCAAATCATCGCATGTAGAATTATATCCATGGTTTTGGCCTCAAAATCAATGGGTATAAAACCCCAAGCTTGGGTTTCAAGCCCACAAGCATACTTGTGTAGCTCCTTCCTCCAAACCCTTGATCCTTAACACTTAGATTACCTCCCAAGGCACGAATTTCAACATAAATAATAATTAATCTATTCCTTCATCCCTCTCTACCTTATTAGATATTTGATTCATGCAAGGAGGCCAAGTTCAAGTTTCTGTTCAAATAAGTGCAATGATTTCTTTTTTCCATTTAACTAGATTAAGTCTCCATTACACTTGGACTAGCTCTCAATTAACTAGGTTGAGTTTCTCCTTGATTTCCTCTAGTTGTGAACCGAGTTAACTAACTTAACTTGTCTTCTCTTCACTTGTCTTTGAACTCTTAAATTGTCCTAAGTAAACTTCCCTCTGCAGTATTAACTCATCCTACTTGGATTTGTCTCTGCCACCTCATCCTGTAGTCTAACTGAAGAAGACTCTAGTTAACTGAAGCTCCAACACTACACATGCAATCTACTGATGACCATTCCAACAAACTACATTAGAGAACTTTTGAGGTCTAAAATGGGCCTCCTAAGAAAAATGTACAACCAAAATAAACTTTATAATAACCAATAGGTTTCAATATTATTATGTCAACCATGGAAGATGATTCACCATTTTGGGGTAGAAAAGTAAAAATATTAAAAAATAATAAAATAATAAAACTATTTTTTCAACTTATCTCCCTAAGGTTTTACTCAAATTTAGAGTAGGATTACTTTTTGGATGTAAAATTTAATGCCTCATCCAAGGAGTACCCATGTTTTATACTTTCGATGGGCCTTGCTATATGAAAAATGAGAAATACATTAAAAAACGTGATTACAATCACATTTTTTTTATTTTTTTATTTTTTACGTATTTCTCATTTTTCATGTAGCTAATATTATTGTTTTTAATGCATTTTTCATTTTTCGTGTGGCAAGGTCCATCAAAAATATGCAACATGGGTACTCCTTGAATAATGAATCAAATTTTTCATCCAACATGTGTTCCCACTCGAAATTTGAGTGAACCCATAGGGAGATAAGTTGAAAATACGAGTTGAATTTTTTTTTTTCTTTTTCCCCTCTAAAATTTGATGACGTAATCTAATCTTATTTTAATATTTCCACTATTATTTTATAATTTCGTTAGGAGGCCCATTTTAGACCTCAAAATTCCCCTAATGAAAAATCAACTCACCATATTGAAGTCTATCTCATGAATTCGCTTCATGTTGAAAGACAATTCAAAGCCTTTACTAACTAAAGCACAAGCCAAAAGACCTTCCTTCACTACATTTTCAACAGCGTGCTACACATTTCCTTGTTTTCAACATTCCATTTCTTAATTTTAACCACGATAATTGCACTTTCTATGAAACCTTCTTTCATCTTTGTATGGAGTTTTTTTGTAATTCATCATTGTTATCACCATTTTTTGTTTCATTGTAAGTTAATAATCCGACACATTTAAGCATAGGTTTTTTTCGTTATTTTACAACTTTCTAAGCCATTATTTTAGTCTTTAAACCCATTTCCTTTCGAAATGTCATTTATTTTCCACCAGTTGATATCATTTCATTCCTTATTTTGGAAATTGGAGTTATTCATTGCATATAAAATTTCTTGGTGATGTATACATTTTTTAGGCATTCTACCTATAATGATGAGATTGAAACGTGAATTAAATATCCAACATAAGAGAGGAAAATGTTGAAATCCATATAACATACTAATTATATAATGAATAAACGATTATGAGATAGATAAATTGTGTACTTATATACATTAACTGGTCATTAAGGTGAAGGGTTGTGCCCCTTAGCTAGGTTGTGACACTTCGTTTCTTTTTTATTTATTATTATTTATGTATTTTATATTCATTACAATGTATCTCCCTTTATGTATGCTTAGTCCTCAAATTATTTTATGGAAAATGATATGTATTTGTTCTAGAATGCAATCAATATCTTCTCATAATTCATCATTCTTGATGTTGTGATAGTTGAAGACATAAGCTAATATGAAATATGAAGCATTGAGCATAATTTTCAAATTCTAAAGGAGTCTTACCACTCTAATTTGATTCTTTGTAAAACTATGTGGACAACTTTTATGATTTGGGGATGATAAAATTTCACAATTAAGTTACCTTCTAAATTTCTTGGATTGTCAATTGCTTTTTTATATTGACGTCATTTTAGTTCAACACGTTTAATAATACAATGAGTATTATAATTTAGATGATGATAGAGAATTCTTATATCTTGTATCTCTTTTTGGAACATTCTTCTTTGGATACTTAGCGTGGTTTATTTATCGATAACAATTCTATATAAACACATCTTTGGTTTTGTATGTCATATCTTTGATTTATTTCAATAGGGTTAGTCATTGTTCGTTTATCAACCTTCCCCATTTCAATAGGATTAGTCATTGTTTCTTTATTGATTAACGTTTTTTTTTTAATTTCTTTAATTTTCCTTACTACAACTTATTATTTTTCTTTATCTTCTCGATTTGTGTGATCATGTTTTTTTAAATAATTTTTTTAATCAATATTATTTTGATAATTATTTTTCATTTTTAAACGAATCTTGATTTACCTATTTTTTTTATCCCATAGGAAAATCTCTTGGGGTCTATGGCGTGTCTTTCTCTTCATAAACAAGGTCACAACGGAGGGGATTTGAACACTGGACCTATCAGTTTTATCATGACTCACATTATTTGGGGTCTATGACCTGTCCTTCTCTTCATAAAAAAGGTCACAACAGAGGGGATTTGAACATTGGATCTATCAGTTTTCTCAGGGCTCACATTATTTCAATCACCAATTGCTTCAAGAGGAGCATTGAGGGTGATTTGTGATTCATTTTGTGCGTAACGTGGAGTTGACATGTGTCTCTTTTAAATAAAAAAAAAATATTGTGTAAATTTAAAACAATATTGACTATACTAAAAAAAATATACAAATTGGTTAGTTTTAATTAAAAACATTAACAATTCCACTGCTTATTTGGGGTCTATGGCCTATCTTTTTCATAAACAAGGTCACAATGGAGGGGATTTTAACATTGGATCTATGAGTTCTCTCAGGGCTCACATTATTTCAATCACCAATTGCTTGAAGAGGAGCATTGAAGGCAATTTGTGATTCCTTTCGTGCTTAATGTGGAGTTGACATGTGTCTTTTTTAAATAAAAATAAAATATTCTATAAATTTAAAACATATCAGCTATACTAAAAAATAATATACATATTGGTTAGTTTTAATTAAAAAATTTAACAATTCCACTGCTCTAAATTTACTTACTTGGTTGGTTATTAATATTACAAAAAGATAAAATAATTATTAAAAAAAATCCTAGTTTTTCCCCCAAAAAAAAATGTATAATTATTATATGTTTTTACAAAATTCAATGTAGTGAATAAATAAACCACTTATATCCTCCCCAAGGTGGGTGCCATAAGGCAGACCCCACTACTCTACACTGAAAGGATGAACACACACAACTGTGGAAATTGGCATGTCTTTCACCCGCCTCATAGTAGACCAACACGTCACTTAGGCAAACTGTTAAGCTCACACACACTATGCAACCTCAACCTCTCGCTACGCAGCCACACAGTGTGGAAATGCCACTCTACTTCATCATTTGGAAATGACTATATATCATCATAATTAGACGATCCACCCTCCTTTTGAGGACAAGGCTCCGATAAACACCTCCAACAATTATAATCATGGTACCAGTCACAATCACGCCAACATCTCAGCTTAGGCAAGGATCTCCTTAAAGATCAACTAGCGTACTCTAATGATGGAATTTTTTTTCTTACCACGACCAATTTAAGGTTCCTTTTTCCATTTACCAAGACCACGAAACACCATTCCTGCACTTCATCCTTCAACAATTAATAAAGTCGTGGGTGGTAGCAATCTGGATCACTCGTCTCTTCACAATGCACTGCCGCAACCTCAGGGTGAGATCATGCTCTCTATAATTATACTTGGATTTTTCAATCTGTGGATTGGTGTTTCTTCATCGAGCAAACATATTTCAAATCGAAATTCTCATTCTCCTTTGGCCCTGCCAATCCTCCTAACTAACTCTTCTATTTCATAACGCTCCTCTCATGTCTCTGTTCCACAAATCCACCTGATTCTCCCTATCACTAGACTATCCCCTTGCAAACCACTACTACTTCTTCCCCACCTCAGCCATTTTCTTCTTAACAACATGACCTATGAAACTCCAATTTCTCGCCGAGGAAGGGGTTGAGGCCACGCCTCCCTCTCCTCTCCTTCGCCCAGAAACACTCTTCCAGTCACCTAGAAACGTTCCAAAACTCATGCCAACCAATATCAAGCTCGTTATGAGAAAATAATTCTTGAAATAGTGCTCTAGGAAATGGCTCATTATGAAACTTTGGTTAGGCGGATCATAGGTATACCTCTGAAACTCATCAATGAATTCCCAACTACATGCAGGCAGTTAATGTCTACAGGCACACCAAGATCCTTGTTGGGCGTATCCTAGCATATTGTCACACAAATCAACAACAAAAGATCCACAAGCTTGCACAATTTGAAGACAAATTGGAAATCATGGATCAAAAGCTTGCACAATTTGAAGACAAATTGGAAATCATGGATCAAAAGCTTGATATGCTTCTTAGGATGTGCAATCAAAACTTCTTAGGAAATGCACTAGAGAACAAGCAAGAAGGATCAAGCTAACAATTACCATGTCTCTGAAATCATGGATCAAGCTAACAATTACCATGTCTCTGAAATCATGGATCAAAATCTTGATATGCTTCTTAGGATGTATAATCAAAACTTATCAGGGAATACACTAGAAAACAAGCAAGAAGGATGAAGCTAACAACTACCATGTCTCTCATCTGCCTATATATCTACTATGTGTTGGCATTATGATACAAGTGTTGTCCTTGATGGCAACTCACTCAGAGGTTGGTACAGGTGATGGCAACTTAATCAGAGGACAGATCTTAGTACAACAGGCCAAGAAAGTTCATACACGCGGGTTCATTAAGCCCAAGTTGCGTATACAAGCATGTTCACTATATACCAAGTCGCGTATACGCAGGTTCGCTATATACCAAGTCGCGTGTACACACAGGTTAGCTTCAGTAAAAGAGCGTGTATGTGGAAAACTTATCTTTGGTCCGTGGCGGTTATTCCTTGGAAGTTGTGCCTATAGTTTTGGACCATGGTGTCTCGACGGACGTGTTGATCCCTAGTTTTGAAGTTGATGGTATTGGATTTCTATGGTTTTGGCCCGTGGTATTGAGCAAGGCCTAAGGCTATATAAGGAGAAGATCATTAGGCAAAGATGTATGCAATGTGTGTCTGATGAAGTGAGAAGATCTGGTATTTGCTGGTTATCTGTTCGGGACGCTTGGCAAGGGTCGGATCTGATAGCGAAGGCATAAGTAATTATTTCTAGATCTGCACGCGGGTTGCCTTTGGAGAAAGCGCGTATACACGCGGTTTTGGTACAGTGAAGTAGCGTATGCATAATAAGAGTTGATATTTCAGGTTGCTGTTGATTCTGGTGGTTGTTGCAGAGTTCTGGGCTCTGGTTTGGGTTCTGTGTTCTTGATGACAGGGTTTCAGTGATTCAATATTGGGTTGTTTAATGGATTATGATGCAAGTATAAGTTGATGATTGTATTGCAGTAATGTTTGTTTTGTACTCTTGGATCCAGTCTGAAAATTGATGAAACGTGGTCCCTGAAGGAAAGAAGATTGTAGGGTCAGCACCTACGTACTAGTAAATGGAAAACGAGAGAGGGTTGTAGCCCTCTGCAGGTTGTAGCCTGCGTACTGGTAAAGGACTGCACCAATACATTGTAAAAGAAGTTTCTTATTAAAGAAGAAAGAGACGAATTGCAGCAGGTGGTTTTCACCCACATTGGGTTTCCACCTTATATCATGGTGTTCATGTGTGTGGCTTTTGTGTGATGTTCTGTACTGTTATACTGCACCTGTTTACTGTTAATATGATTAATAATGTTCTGATGCATTTACTGAAGATTAAGCTAACTGAATCATAAGATCTCTTGATATACGCTAGTTGCATTAGACACAGTAGCGTGTACATGCGGGTTCACTTAATTGAAGTAGCGTATATGTTTCTGAGTATGAAATTGGAAAGGTTTTACTGATCTGATAATACTGATTCACCCCCCCTCTTAGTATTATTTCCAACAATTGGTATCAGAGCAGGTCCTTCAGAGGAAGCTTAATCGCTTAAAGGAAAAGATCCATCAGAATGGCTAATCCAGAAAGAGAGGCACACATCAGGCCACCAGTCTTTGACGGGAACAATTTTACTCACTGGAAGATAAGAACCACTGCATATCTACAATCACTTGGAGCAGAAGTTTGGGGAATCGTAGAAGGAGGATACAAATTCCCATCAGCAACTCCTACAGATCCAGCAGAGAAAAAGCAATATGAGCTCAATGCCAAAGCTGTTACTGTCCTATTGAGTAGTTTGACACAATCAGAATTTATGAAGATCATGCATTTCAAATCAGCTAAGGAAATATGGGACAAAATCGTTACAAGCTATGAAGGAGATGATCAGGTAAAAAGAGCAAAGCTTCAAACTCTCAGAATCCGGTATGAAACTCTTAAGATGCATAGTAATGAAAGCATAGCTAATTATTTCCTGCGTATGGATGAGATTGTGAATTGTATGAGGGATCTGGGTGAAGAATTTGAGGAAGTTGTCTTAGTTGAAAAGGTTTTGAGATCTCTGTCTACTAAATTTGATTCTAAAGTATCTGCCATAGAAGAAAAGGAGAATGTGCAGAAAATCACCATGTCATAGCTTCACGGGATCTTAACTGCTTTTGAAATGCGACAAGAGGTACCACCAGAAGCCGCATTCGAAGTGTCAGTGGAAGAAGATGAGGTAAATTTTGTCAAGAATCTTGAACGGGGAACTGGACGGTTCAAAGGTAAGCTACCTTTCAAATGTTTTCTATGTGGTAGAGTTGGTCACTATGCTGCTAGATGCCCTCATAACAAAGGAAAGATATCTGAAGAAGATGGTAGAAGCTATTATACCCATATTAAAAGTTCATTCAATGATAGTGAAGATATTAGAAGTCTCATGGCACATGAAAAGAAGAATGCTTCATCCAATAATAGCGAAGATATTAAAAGTCTCATGGCACATGAAAAGAAGAATGCAGAAACTGAAGAAGTCGCCAAATTGAAAGAACAGTTGGAGACAGAAACCAGGGTAAGGGAGCAATTGCAGGATATAGTAAAGGATCAGAGCACAACTATTCAGAGACTTGAATCAAAGATCCTCTCTCTAAAAGAAGATCTTAAAAAATCAAGAGAACGGAACAGAGAAGATCTTGAAGATCAAGAACATGAAGTGATCAAACTAAAGCGACAAGTGGAAGAAGGAAGAAAAGCTGAAGAGGACCTAAGGAATCAGTATCTAAAAAAGGAATAACAACATCAAGTTGAGGTAAATATCTTGAAAGGTAAAATAGAAGAAAAGGATAAGCTTTTACGATTTCAAGATAGTACTAAAGTCTTGGATGATATTCTTAATAGTCAAAGATCTCCTGCTATCAAGACTGGTCTTGGTTTTCATGAATATGTTGAAGGTGAATCTAGTTCACAAGGTGAGGCAAGAAACTCTAATGAGAAATCTGAAATGCTCAACAAGGAACAACCAAGGAAAGAAATTCCTCAAGGAAGATCCTTTACTCCTAACTATGGACATGATAGACGATCATTTTCTCCACTGAATAATGTTGAATGTTATGTATGTCATAATCTTGGACATGTTGCAGCCAGATGTAGAAGTAGAATGGTTCAAGACCATTACAAAAGATCATCGCATCCCAGGTATTTCAGAGGATATTGCTTTGCCTGCAATGCATATGGACACAAAGCAATTGATTGCGATAGAAGGAACATGAAATATGTAAGATGTTATACATGCAACAAATATGGACATATAGCAAGGGAATGCAGAAGCAGATTTCAAAATTCAAAACAAGAGGACCATACATCATCACAGTTCCAGGAATTGAAGAAGACAGAGACAGAAAAGTGTGGCATAACTCAGTCAGCTGACATAACAGACACATGGGAATCTGAAAGTGATGAAATTCAGTATTCCATCTTGTATACGCTGATATAATGAAGACAAGTCGCGTATATACGCGAGTTACAGGCTGCAAAGTCGCGTATATATAGAAAGGGCAGCAGAACAGACCCAGGAAATGGTTCAGTCATGGTTGACTCAGGCTTAGGGGGAGCATAAAGGGCAGCAGAACAGACTCAGGAAATGGTTCAGTCATGGTTGGCTCACACTCAGGGGGAGCATATTCTTCAAATAATTCATTATTGGCATTATGGTTAGAAGTTGATGATGAAACTAAATGATACATCTTATTGTTTGATCAAAGGAATGGTTTTGCAGGCTTATGATAAATAGTTATTGCTGGACTTAGAACCTGCATCTGCTCAGGGGGAGCATGGATGGATTGATACAATTTGGCATATACAAAGGGGGAGCCAAATCAGAAACTTCAGCATGTACTCAGGGGAAGTATGGACAGCAGTATGGACAACAGAAGGTATACCAAAGAAGAGAATATCTTGGTCCGCCCTTTGCCCTTGATGTCAAAGGGGGAGAGTGACTTGGTGTGGTGGTTGCCATCAAGTCCAAAGGGGGAGATTGTTGGCATTATGATACAAGTGTTGTCCTTGATGGCAACTCACTCAGAGGTTGGTACAGGTGATGACAACTTAATCAGAGGACAGATCTTAGTACAACAGGCCAAGAAAGTTCATACACGCAGGTTCATTAAGCCCAAGTCGCGTATACAAGCAGGTTCACTATATACTAAGTCGCGTATATGCAGGTTCACTATATACCAAGTCACGTGTACACGCAGGTTGGCTTCAGTAAAAGAGCGTGTATGTGGAAAACTTATCTTTGGTCCGTGGCGGTTATTCCTTGGAAGTTGTGCCTATAGTTTTGGACCATGGTGTCTCGACGGACGTGTTGATCCCTAGTTTTGAAGTTGATGGTATTGGATTTCTATGGTTTTGGCCCGTAGTATTGAGCAAGGCCTAAGGCTATATAAGGAGAAGATCATTAGGCAAAGATGGATGTAATGTGTGTTGGCATTATGATTCAGGTGTTGTACTTGATGGCAAACGCCTTCAGGTGGTAAATCAAGAAGGACGCAGGAAATTTTGTTCAGCAAGTGCGTCCCCGCAGGTATACCATACAGAACCCGTGTCCAGGGACGCTGGCCAGCCGTTCAGAAGGTGCGTCCGCCCAGTGCACTCATTTCAAGGTAGAGAAAAGCTCGTGGGGGCTTCTTGTGTGGTATCTAGCCGACGGTTGTGTGTTTCTATGGTGTCGGCTCGTGGTATTGTTCCACGCTTTGGGGAGAAGCTTGCCTATATAAAGCAAAGGAGTTCATTTGGATTAAGCATCATCTTGGTTGATCATCTCTTGGTGTGATCTAGTCCATATCTTTAAGGGTAAATCTTCTAATGGACTACGATCTGTATGGCGCATGATCAGATCTGTGGATCTGAGTGTTTGGGTTGGTTCTGAAGTCCTCTTATCTTCTATATCTAAAGGGACGCAGATTCAGTGAAGGGAAAGTGCGCCGGGACGCAGTACAGTGAAGGATCAGGTGCGTCTCTGAAGCGAAGGACGCGGCGCGACTGTGGTATTGGGTGCGTCTCTGAAGCGAAAGACGCGGCGCGATAGTGTTGATGTGTGCGTCGGTCGCAGACAAGCAAAAGGAACAGTGCGTCTGCACGCAGAACAGCATACGGTATACCGCGTCCAGTCGCAGGCCACAGAAAGAAAATATGCGTCCCTGTCTTAAGATGATCTGTTAACTGTATATTTCTGTTCATAAGGTGTTCTGGGTTGTTTCTGTAATTACTGATCTGATATCTGTAGTAGACTGTATCTGTTGTATACTTGTTGATCTTTTTGAAAAGAAGTAGGGGGTTGTAGCTCCCTTCCAGGAGAAGTCTGGAAAACGAGAAAGAGTTGTAGCTCTTTGCAGGTTGCAGCCTGCGTGCTGGTAAAGGACTGCACCAGTACAAAATCATTGTAAAAAGAATTTCTTGAAAGAAGATAGAGACATTATTGCAGCAGGTGGTTTTTCTCCCGCATTGGGTTTCCACCTTACATCTTGTGTTCTTTGGTGTGACTGTCTATTTTCTTAATCCATGCTCATTGTTTTATGGTACTGATATGCAAGAATATTTCAAAAGATCAAATAAGGAAGATTTGGTAAATTGCTAGGTAATACTGATTCACCCCCCCCTCTCAGTATTATTTCCAACAATTGGTATCAGAGCGGGTCCTTCAGAACAGCTTGATCGCTTGAAGGTAGATCGATCATCATGAGCAACTACGAGAGAGAAGCATCAATCAGGCCACCCGTCTTCGATGGAACAAACTTCAATTATTGGAAGGTAAGAGTTACTGCATATCTTCAATCTCTTGGTACAGAAGTTTGGAACATTGTAGAATCAGGCTATGCCTTTCCTTCAGTTACTCCTACAGATCCAGCTGAGAAAAAGCAGTATGAAACAAATGCAAAAGCAGTCAGTACTCTATTAGGAAGTATATCTCAAACAGAGTTCATGAAGGTCATGCACTTCAAATCAGCAAAAGAGATATGGGACAAAATGATCACTAGCTATGAAGGAGATGAACAGGTAAAAGAAGCTAAACTTCAAACTCTCAGGATTCAATATGAGACTCTCAAGATGTATAATGATGAAAGTGTGGCTAATTATTTTCTTCGAGTAGATGAGATTGTTAATTGTATGAAAAATTTGGGTGAAGAAATAAAAGAGACTATAGTAGTTCAAAAAATTCTAAGATCTTTATCTCCCAAGTTTGAATCTAAAGTATCTGCAGTAGAAGAAAAGGAAAATCTCCGCGTTCTCACTATGTCTCAGCTGCATGGAATTCTAACTGCTTATGAAATGAGAAAGGGAGGTCCATCAGACAGAAGGGAAGCTGCTTTTAAAGCATCAGGCAAAGAAGATCACTATGAAGCAAGTCATGTTCCAGAAGAAGAGGAAGAAGAATCAAACTTTGTCAGAAATCTTCAAAGGGGTTCTGGAAGGTTCAGAGGTAAGCTACCTTTCAAATGTTTTGCTTGTGGAAGAGTAGGTCATTATGCTGCAAAATGCTCTTATAAGGATAAAGGAAAGGAACCAGTTAGATGGAACAAGAAACAGGGTACAAATAAGAAAAGCTACTACACCCATGAAGATAGCGATGGCTTATCAAACAGTGATGAAGATGAACAAGGTAACAAATATAGATTGTTAATGGCATTTGAAGATGATAATTATGAGGATGCTATAGATGTGGATAACCTTTATGATGAAATTACTAGACTCAAGAGATGTATAGAAGAAAAGAACATGATTATTGATACTCTACAATTTCAGATTGATGAAAAGGAAAAACATCTTGAAAAATTAGAAGGTGAAATTGTTGGTCTTAGAAAAGAAATTGAGAAAACAAAAACTATTAATCTCAAGTTTGTCAAAGGATCTGAAACGTTGAATGAGATTATCAGTGTGCAGCGGTCTCCTCTAAATAAGACAGGTCTGGGCTACAATGGAGAAACTTCTCAAGCTTCCACTTCAAAAAGTTATCTTGATGCAGCAAGAAGAAATGAGCAAGAACACAAGGAAGATCATCAGGTAAAGCAGGTACAAACTTCAAACTATCAGGGGCAATCCAGCTTAAGGGTGAACAAAAGCCACAACCAGCCACAGGTAAAATCTTCTCAATTTGGTTCAAGAATAGATGAAAATAGAAATTACAATCAGTCGGCTGGTAGATTCAATAATCGCAGAAACTTCTTCAATGGACAATGCTTTTCTTGCCATAACTTTGGTCACAAAGCAGCCCAATGTGTTGCGTATAAAACAATCATGACTAGGGAAGCTCAAAAACAAAGAAGCATGACAGGGATTACAAAAAGGACCTATAACAATTTTTCAGCTCTTGAAAATGAAGTTGAATGCTCTATTTGCAATAATTTTGGACATGAAGATGTTGAATGCAGAAGCAGGTTTCCGGAAAGAAAGGTACAAGAACAAAAAAGGGAACAAACCTCAGGCACCAAAACATGGAAAATAAAGGAACCTCAAACAGAAAGATGTGGGATAGCATTCTATGCAGAAGGACAAGAAAATCTATGGTACATTGACAGTGGATGTTCAAAGCACATGACAGGTGATAAAGAAAAACTTGAATCTTATTCTAATTTAGAAAAGGGAAAGAAAGTCTCTTTTGGAAATGATACTCCTGCAACTATAAAAGGAAAAGGTATTGCTCCTTTAAAAGAAGATGTTAAGGCTGGAAATGTTTTGTTTGTTGATGGACTAAAGCATAATCTTCTAAGTGTAAGCCAGATGTGTGATCAAAGAACCGAGGTTATATTCAGATCAAATGGATGTCTTGTTCGTGATCTTGATACAGGTAAAACAGTTCTCAAAGGAAAAAGAACTTCAAATAATCTATACATTTTTGATGAAGAACAACAACAATGCTATCTAAGCAAGGATGAAGAGCACTGGTTATGGCATCGAAGATTGGGACATCTAAGCTTCTCACAAATAAGGAAAGCTTGCAAATATCAGGCAGTTCGCGATCTTCCAGATATCAAAATTCCTGACAACACCATGTGCAGATCATGTCAGTTTGGAAAACAGACTAGAACTAACTTTCCAGAAAAAGAAGGATCAGCCAGCATGCCTCTTGAGCTAGTACATACAGATGTATGTGGACCATTCAGAAAAAGAACACCTAGAGGAGAGGAATACTTGATATTATTTATTGACGATTTCTCCAGGTTTGTTTGGTTAGGACTTATGAAGCACAAAGATGAAGCTTTCGAAAAATTCAAATCCTTCAAAGCCTTGGCTGAAAATGAATCAGGTCACAAGATTAAGTGCCTCAGATCCGACAGAGGTGGAGAATTTACTTCAAATGAATTTTTCGATTTCTGTGATGAACATGGAATAAGGAGAGAATTTTCTACAGCTAGAACTCCTCAGCAAAATGGAGTAGTGGAAAGAATGAACAGAACAGTCCAGCAAATGGCTCGTGCTATGCTTGATGAATCAGGAACTCCTGCAACCTTCTGGGGTGAAGCTGCACATGCGGCAGTTATTATTCTCAACAAGACAAATGTCCGAGTGAACAGCACTCAAACTCCTCATGAGCTCTGGAGTGGTAAAACTCCTTCGGTAAAGCACTTCAAAATCTTTGGGAGCAAATGCTATATCAAAAATACTGAGGAGCAGCTTGGCAAACTTGATCCTAGAGCAGATGAAGGAATTCTTCTTGGCTACTCTCCACATAGCAAAGCATACAAATGCTACAATAAAAGACTTGGCAGAATTGTTGAAAGCATTGATGTAGTGGTTGATGAGAAAGGATACATTCCTAGGCAAATACATCGTGAAGACATTGAAGAAGATGAAAGCTACCCTCAAAGACAGAATGATGAAGAAGAAGAACCGCAAGAACAATTTCAAGACGGACCTCACGAAGAAGCAGAAGAAAGAACAAGAATAGAAGAAAAGACTCCATCCAGATATGTTCAAAAGAACCATCCAGAATCTCAGATCATGGGACAAAAGGAAGCAGGTATACAAACTAGAAGAACAGTTGCAGAAGCTTCAAGTTATTTGGCATTACTCTCCTCTACTGAACCACAAAATGTGAAAGAAGCATGCAAAGATGAATGTTGGGTGAAAGCAATGGATGAAGAACTTGAGCAAATCGAAAAGAACAACACTTGGGAGCTGGTTCCTAGACCAAAGGATAAGAATGTTATCGGAACAAAATGGGTTTTCAAAAATAAATTGAATGAAAATGGAGAAGTAATTAGAAACAAAGCCAGACTTGTTTGTAAAGGGTATGCACAGCAAGAAGGAATAGACTTTGAAGAAACTTTTGCTCCTGTTGCAAGACTTGAGGCCATCCGAATGTTTCTTGCTCTCTCAAGTTGTCAGAACTTCAAAGTATTTCAAATGGATGTGAAATCAGCTTTTCTGAATGGAGACTTGGATGAAGAAGTGTACATTGAACAGCCAGATGGTTTCATTCTTGGAAACGATCCAAATCTTGTATGCCGATTAAAAAAGGCTCTCTATGGTCTCAAACAAGCTCCAAGGGCTTGGTACTACCGGTTGGACAAATATCTTCATCAACAAGGTTTTTCAAAAGGTTCAGCAGATAGCAATCTTTATATAAAAGTTGAAAATGACAAATTACTAATACTTGTTGTGTATGTAGATGACATTATTTTTGGCAGTAATGAAGAAGCTATGAGTCAAAGCTTTGCCTCAGTCATGCAGAAAGAATTTGAGATGTCCTTGCTAGGAGAACTGACATACTTCCTTGGTTTGCAAATCCAACAAAAGAAAGGAGGAATCCTTTTATCTCAAACCAAGTATCTCAAGCAGATTTTGAAGAAATATGGCATGGAAGATGCAAAACCAGTATGTACACCCATGGTTACAGGATGTAGTCTCAGTGCAAATGACGAATCTGCAGCAGTTCATCAACCAACCTACAGATCTATGATTGGAAGTCTACTATATTTGACAGGTACCCGACCAGACATCATGCATGCAGTTGGAATAGTTGGAAGGTTTCAGGCAAATCCAAAGGAGACTCATCTTCAAGCAGTAAAGAGAATCTTCAAATATCTTCAAGGGACTCAAAATTATGGCCTATGGTATCCTAGAGATACAGATCTCACTCTTCATGCTTATACAGATGCAGATTGGGCCGGAAGCGTGGATGACAGGAAAAGCACAAGTGGTGGTGCATTCTTTATGGGTTCTAGACTGGTATCTTGGTTCAGCAAGAAACAGAGTTCAATTGCCTTGTCTACAGCTGAAGCGGAATATGTTGCGGCTGCATCTTGTTGCACCCAACTTCTTTGGATGATGCAGACTTTGCAGGATTATCAAATCACTTGTACACCTCCTATTCCTATCTTATGTGACAACACAAGTGCAATCAGCATCTCAAAGAATCCGGTTATGCATTCAAAAACCAAGCACATACCAATCAAGTACCATTTTCTCCGGGAACAAGTACTTGAACAGAAGGTCAAGTTGGAGTATGTTCCTTCTAAGGAACAAGTTGCTGATATTTTCACCAAACCATTGCCCAGGGACACTTTTGAATACCTCAGGCAAAAGCTGGGGGTTGTTGATGCATCATCTCACTGTTGACCATCTTTCTATTGATGGTATAGGCTCAGGGGGAGCACATAATGCATTGTTGGCATTATGGAGAAGGAGATCTTGGAAATAGCTGCAATATGTCTTTGTCTTCTTCATGATGGATTTCTGGTTAAAATTCTGGAAAAGCATGAGCATAGGGGGAGCATACCCTTTGCTCTTGATGTCAAAGGGGGAGAATGATGAAGTTGAAAGTTTATGTGGTTGCCATCAAGTCCAAAGGGGGAGTTTGTTGGCATTATGATTCAGGTGTTGTACTTGATGGCAAACGCCTTCAGGTGGTAAATCAAGAAGGACGCAGGAAATTTTGTTCAGCAAGTGCGTCCCCGCAGGTATACCATACAGAACCCGCGTCCAGGGACGCTGGCCAGCCGTTCAGAAGGTGCGTCCGCCCAGTGCACACATTTCAAGGTAGAGAAAAGCTCGTGGGGGCTTCTTGTGTGGTATCTAGCCGACGGTTGTGTGTTTCTATGGTGTCGGCTCGTGGTATTGTTCCACGCTTTGGGGAGAAGCTTGCCTATATAAAGCAAAGGAGTTCATTTGGATTAAGCATCATCTTGGTTGATCATCTCTTGGTGTGATCTAGTCCATATCTTTAAGGGTAAATCTTCTAATGGACTACGATCTGTATGGCGCATGATCAGATCTGTGGATCTGAGTGTTTGGGTTGGTTCTGAAGTCCTCTTATCTTCTATATCTAAAGGGACGCAGATTCAGTGAAGGGAAAGTGCGCCGGGACGCAGTACAGTGAAGGATCAGGTGCGTCTCTGAAGCGAAGGACGCGGCGCGACTGTGGTATTGGGTGCGTCTCTGAAGCGAAAGACGCGGCGCGATAGTGTTGATGTGTGCGTCGGTCGCAGACAAGCAAAAGGAACAGTGCGTCTGCACGCAGAACAGCATACGGTATACCGCGTCCAGTCGCAGGCCACAGAAAGAAAATATGCGTCCCTGTCTTAAGATGATCTGTTAACTGTATATTTCTGTTCATAAGGTGTTCTGGGTTGTTTCTGTAATTACTGATCTGATATCTGTAGTAGACTGTATCTGTTGTATACTTGTTGATCTTTTTGAAAAGAAGTAGGGGGTTGTAGCTCCCTTCCAGGAGAAGTCTGGAAAACGAGAAAGAGTTGTAGCTCTTTGCAGGTTGCAGCCTGCGTGCTGGTAAAGGACTGCACCAGTACAAAATCATTGTAAAAAGAATTTCTTGAAAGAAGATAGAGACATTATTGCAGCAGGTGGTTTTTCTCCCGCATTGGGTTTCCACCTTACATCTTGTGTTCTTTGGTGTGACTGTCTATTTTCTTAATCCATGCTCATTGTTTTATGGTACTGATATGCAAGAATATTTCAAAAGATCAAATAAGGAAGATTTGGTAAATTGCTAGGTAATACTGATTCACCCCCCCCTCTCAGTATTATTTCCAACAATGTGTGTCTGATGAAGTGAGAAGATCTGGTATTTGCTGGTTATCTGTTCAGGACACTTGGCAAGGGTCGGATCTGATAGCGAAGGGATAAGTAATTATTTCTAGATCTGCACGCGGGTTGCCTTTGGAGAAAGCGCGTATACACGCTGTTTTGGTACAGTGAAGTAGCGTATGCATAATAAGAGTTGATATTTCAGGTTGCTGTTGATTCTGGTGGTTGTTGCAGAGTTCTGGGCTCTGGTTTGGGTTCTGTGTTCTTGATGACAGGGTTTCGGTGATTCAGTATTGGGTTGTTTAATGAATTATGATGCAAGTATAAGTTGATGATTGTATTGCAGTAATGTTTGTTTTGTACTCTTAGATCCAGTCTGAAAATTGATGAAACGTGGTCCCTGAAGGAAAGAAGATTGTAGGGTCAGCACCTACGTACTAGTAAATGGATCGGCTAGTACAAGAGCTGAGGGGGTTGTAGCTCCCTTCCAGAAGTAGCTGGAAAACGAGAGAGGGTTGTAGCCCTCTGCAGGTTGTAGCCTGCGTACTGGTAAAGGACTGCACCAGTACATTGTAAAAGAAGTTTCTTATTAAAGAAGAAAGAGACGAATTGCAGCAGGTGGTTTTCACCCACATTGGGTTTCCACCTTATATCATGGTGTTCATGTGTGTGGCTTTTGTGTGATGTTCTGTTCTGTTATACTGCACCTGTTTACTGTTAATATGCTTAATAATGTTCAGATGCATTTACTGAAGATTAAGCTAACTGAATCATAAGATCTCTTGATATACGCTAGTTGCATTAGACACAATAGCGTGTACACGCGGGTTCACTTAATTGAAGTAGTGTATATGTTTCTGAGTATGAAATTGGAAAGGTTTTACTGATCTGATAATATTGATTCACACACCCCCCCCCCCCCCCCTCTCAGTATTATTTCCAACACTATGTCAATCCATTCTTAGTCTAATTTTGTCCATTTCTTCTATACTATGTTTGTTTTTGTTTTTTTTTTGCTTTCTAACTCAAGCTAATACATCATAATCTAAGAATATTAAAGTTCAGTATCTTGTGTGGCCTTCTTCAAAGTCAACTAGAACATGGAAGGTCAAGGATTTATGTAACTTTGTGTTGCCTTCTTCAAAGTCAACTAGAACATGGATTTATCTTACTTTTTAATATTAATAATACAAAGTGTCTAATTAAAAAAAATAAAAAAATCACTTGAATATCCATTTTAATTAATACATCTCAATATAAATTTCATATATAATTAATACATCTCAATATAAATTTCATATTTATATATGTGGATAGAGAGAGTAGCTATAAGTAAGTAAGTATGTATGTGTCCATGAGACTTTTTAAATGAAAATGAAAATAAATTAATTAATTCTTAATATAAAATTGATATGTGGTATTTAAATAATAATAATAATAATAATAATAATAATAATAAAACTAAGTGTAGATCATAAATAAAATATTCTAATGTGCAGGATTAAGTAATATTAACATGTATTTACAATATATAAATAAGAAAAAAACAAATTAATATAGTTAATATGATCCATAAATAACATATTTCAACATCAACTATTTATATTTTATATATGTTTAGAAGAACACAAACACATATCCCCTTTTTCAAGCTTTGCACTCTAGAAGAGGTTCACTTCTCAAAAGATTTGATCTTTTTGGGCGCTTAATAGAGCCATGTTAAAATGAATTTATACTAGTTTATTTTCAAATTTCTTTTTAAATTTGGATTTCCCTATTATAATTTTTTTACTTTAGATTGTAAATAGTCATCCAATAATCTATGTAATTTTGTTCATTCCATGAAGCTATTAGTAAAATGTAATAATATGTTAATAGGGAATATGAAATAATTTTTTAATACAAAGTTATATATTTAATATTAAAACACTTCCTGTTTTTATTTTATTTTTTCGATCTAAAACGATTGAGATGTATGATGAAATAAGTTTTTTTATTCCTATCATGCAATTTGTATTGCGATGCTAGTATATCAACATAAAATATAGTTAAATTCATTATACACTCTACTATAACACTTATTGCTTTATTTTATATTTCGACCCTATTCTAAATGGCTATGTTAGTTGGTTTTTAACAATTAAGGCAACTTTTTAATGCATATTCAAATTACGCAATGAAATAAGTTGGTAATTGAAGGGAAACATATTCTGATAAGCCCCGAAGGAGACACAATGTGCCACAATGGGTTGACATTCTCCTTGGTGGTTGGTGTTACCTGATATTTTAATAATCATGTTTTTGCAACCCAACCTCATAATGGATAACACTATTCCTGATGATTTGTGACTAAAGGAATTAATTATGTAACATGCAAATAGATGGAGTCTCCAAGATGGTTATACTCACCTTAGTCTATATGTTATACATTTTGGAGGGTTTTCTGACATATTTTCTAGTCAATTTTGCTAAGAATCTAGTAAGGATTTGTTGGAATCACTAGTTTGGGTTGTAAACTCTCCATAATATGAGTGCCCTAGGGGTTTTTCAGGGTGTCAAATCCATATATACAATCAAAAATCCATTTTAAACAACAAAGATCAAGAGTTGACCCAAAAAATATTCATCAGATTATGACCAAAAACTCCAAAACGTATAATGGTTAGACAATGCCATTATACTCTAGAACTAAGTTAGGGTAATTGCGTTGAGATGTGCTCTCTAGTCTAGTATGGTAGAGATATTGTAACATAATGTAATGTCCTGTGAACATTTTTACTTAGTCAAAATAAAATAAAACTAACCATATGTTAAAATTTTTTACTTGGTCAAAATAAAATAAAAATCAAAATAACTTTAAACTAAATAATAAGGTAAAAGACTTGGTCAAGTTACTAGTAGTTTTTGAGCTCTAGGTTTATTAGAACCTATGGTATTCATGTGAAATATAGCTTATTTAAAGGAATAAATTAGCGTGAATAGATCCATCTTAACTCTGTATCTACCAAGCACCGAGAGGGATCAAATCTCATGAGATGCAAACCTCTTTTAGAGTGAAAATATATTTGATCTCTCTTGGTGCTTGGTGGATACAATGCTAAGATGGATCTAGGCTGGTTAATAAATGCCACATGATTTCAATAAAGTGGTAATGCAGTTGGTTAGTATGCTCAACACTGTGGTGTTAACACTATAGAAGAATCCTAAATGGTTTTTCTTGTTTTAAAAATTAATGGGCTATTGGATATCGTATTCTAAGGAGGAAGAAAATTTTTGATATTTTGGGTTAGAGTTGGGTGAAATGATTTTAGATCAAAGTTTTGGTTTTTATTTTGTAATTTGGTTGAGTCTAGATTGAGGTTAGGCTATCTATTAAATGGAAGAAATATATACCCACAAGCTTAATCAAAATTGAATGTCCCTTGGGAATAGTTTAATTTCCCAAATGTCATTTTTATCCTCAACCCCACCACATGAGGATTGAACTTAATACTTAGTGGAGAATAAACCCCAATCAAACCAATTAATCTTCTCCTCATAAGTAGTTCGAATCTTTCAATATTTAAATTGTATTTTTGAATGCAAAAATAAATTTAGTCTCCTTGAAATATCTAAAACATTCAAATTATGAAAATTCAATAATTGAAAACTATATTTTTCCAATTTCTAAATAAATTTCATGTAAAATTGACCAAAAATCTATCTAGAAAAATGTCCAAAAAGTCAAGTCATTAAACTACTCATTCTGATTGCTTATAATTTTATGACTTATAGTATGGCAACATTATACTTGACAAGACTGACTTATTGTTTTGATTCCTCTACCTTATAGTGGAATATTTTTTCTTAATTAAAACGGTCAAAATTATGGTTATAGTGAAAGACTTGGTAATTACATAAATTTTGAAAAGATTGTCTTTGATGAGTTGGCTTATTGTTTAAGTTTCAAATAAAATTTGAAAAATTGGTGTGGTTAAATGCCGAAATCAATGGAAGTGATTTTAAAAAGGTAGTGAATGACAATTCATAAATTAAATATCCAACGTAAGGACAATAAATTGAAATTCATGGAGGAAAATAATTATACAATTGATATGCGAAATGCCAATGTGACAATACACTTATTTGCATTGACTGGTTTTGATATTTATTTATTTATTTATTATTATAATTTATGAATATTTAATATTATTATATATATTTTAGGTTATTATCGTTATCTCTTCATAATTGTTTTAGGGTTTCTGTAGAGTATGAAGCGTAAAGATGTTGAACATCTTTCTTTAATGAGATGCACCACTTTCTACATACTATTATTCATAATTGATCTTCCCACATTTTTAGTTCCAACCCATTATCTCATACTTCGAACCTCAAGACCAAATCTCTTTCACAATGTTAAGGAAGATATACTAAATGCCCAACAATTGGATAAGGAAATCCATCACCAAGTTCTTGAATTTGGATCTTGGAATATGATAACATCTTTAGATTAAGGATTTTTTTAGTGGTGGTTTATATTTTGTGGCTTCTTAGGTTGTGGTATTTTATATTTTTTAAGTTTATTTTTTTAGTTCTCTATATTTCTTAGAGTTGTTTAATATGGTCACTTTGCTTTTAAACATATTTTAGTACTTCTAATGGTTACTTGTTCTTTTAAGATACTTTGGTATTACTAATGGTTATTTTATTTTATATTTGCAGGTTCTACACCCATATTGGTACAATTTGGCAAGGTAGAGTGAATAGTCAAAAGATTATTTTGACTAAGAAGATGAAAACAAACCACTTTTATGATTTTCTTTCCAATATATTCCATTAATATGAAGGTTGTGGAGAAGAAGTGGATTCGAGGAATCACTAAAAAGATGAAAACAAACCACAATGATGATTGGCCTTCCAATATATCCCATTAATATGAAGGTTGTGGAGAAGAGGTGGATTCAAGGAATGAAATATGGAGAGGAAACGAAGAAGCATATTAGAAGAAGAACATGAAGGACTAAGAAGAAGAACCATTTTAAAGATCGAACACAATAACTAATCCAAAGGCATTTGAAACTTTGTTAGTGAGTAAGGATGCATTAAAGTATTATTGAAAATATAACTCACTATTATAACTATTTCCTATGAAGAATAAAACACCTCACTGAATGATGGTTTTTCTGCTTGGGTTTCCAAAGTAAAAATATACATGCTCATGGATTTTCTAATGTAATTATCTTTATTCTTGTTTTAGTTGTGGTTTTGACCTAATATTACATTCTCAATGAATCACAAAAACTATCCTAATACCACTATTAAATGACTAACCTAGTTCATTATTTTAAATTATAGCTATATTATTGCAATTCAACTAGATGGATGACTTACTAGTCTGTGTGCCATTAAAATCAACATAGGATTATGTAGGAGAAATTACCCTTAAATAAAATCATTGTGGTTCATTTCCAATGTTTTACCCTCAACCATAAAATGACATATCATTGACAGATTGTTGTTTTAATTAATTTGCAATATAATCACTCTTTCAAGTTGTGAATGATTCTACAATGATATGCATTCCCATAAAGGTATTTTTGTTTGATAATGAATATTAGTGGTTGCAAGGAAAGAAGGGTAATGGTAAGTCAAAGAAGGAAATTAGAAAATGGTGTAAGGTCCGCAAAATCCATGATGGAAGTCATTTGAAACAATCATTGTTGGACAAGTTTAAAGAAAAAGAAATGCGATTTGACTCAAATTTTGATTCAAAGCAAGATAAAGAAAGCAGATCATCAATGTAGAACCAAATGCTACCATTATGAAAACAAATATCCAACTATAAGAGTTAAAAAAGCTAAAGGATGGGGAACATTTCTTCCATTCACTACATTTCATTAGTTATCGTGGGTGCTAGAAGAACCTGATCTCATATGACGTTATCAATAAATTGAAGCTATTGAAAAAGCTACACCGTCAACCATACAACATAGATTATTTGACCAAGGGTGAGACATAAACATAAAAAAATAGTTCTTCTTTTCCTATGACATCAATCCCTTCAAATATGAGGTACTTTGTAATGTTTCCCCACTTGAATTTTGTGTTGTTCTTTTAGGATATGCTTATATGTGGAAACATAATGTCATTTATGGGTTCATTCTCATAATGTCATTTACTCTAGTAGGTCAACTGTATAGGGTACCACAGGTCATATCAATTGGATCATTACATTTATTTTTCATCCATATCAATGCTTTTAGAGTGGAAAAAGTGGAGGAATTAGCTCAAAGGTCCATTTTACTAGTGGGAACCAATTTGGAAAAATGGGGTATGAAACCTTTCAGGTGCAGGCATAAAATGACATGTTTTGGGGGTAAGATTTTGTTTCTTTATTGTGGCCTCATTTATTCCTATTATACACACAGATCTCTTTCCAATGACACAAGCATCACCTCAATTGGAGTTAGTATACAAATTTTATGCCACTTGGAAGTTGACCTTCCTATTTTGGGCACCATAATTTGAGAGGATGCCTTGTCAGCCCCCATTATTGAAAGAAAAGTGGCTAGCCATGTGATAGTGACGAAGACGAATATGAAAGAGTACATATTGTAACTCTATTTAAGAGTTGAATTATTCAAACATAACCACTACTAGGCAATTGGGTTGTGTATTAACTAGGCTAGTAGGAGGAAAAGGGGTTCCATTCTTTTCGAGGGAATTTCATTCCATACACAAGCATAGTATTCGAGAGGGATAGGGAGAGAGAGAACATAGAGGAATTATCCATTGGATTATCCCATGGACTGCATGCCTTACTTCTTTGTACTTGCATCCATTTTCTATTCAGTTGGGTTTTGTCCTAAAAGGGTTTCCCACGATATATCTTGTGTCAATAGTGGTTTGTGAGTTATTATTTCATTTTAATCTATTTTTTGCATAATTATAATTTACATTCATACACAATAAATAATAATTTATGGATCTAGACATCTAAAGAAAAATAAACCCACATAGTATAAATTTTAGATTTTTAAGTATAATATTTTCAATTTTGTTGTGACAAACTATCCAGGGGAATATCCACAACATTTTATAAATCGTGTTGGTATTAGAGCAAGTTTCTTTGCATATACTATGGAGATTTGGAGGGAATCTAGTTCTATTAAGCCAAATGTCAGAAAACCCTAGTCATGGCCGATGAATTTGTGAATAACCCTCGTGATCTCATAGAAGAGAGGTTTTCATGGCTCGAAGCATAAGATGCAGATATAAACCATAATGTGAATCTGCTAATGTCTGTCCGTAATAATAAGCTTGATAATTTTAGAGAATATGGGGGTTCTAAAATAGAGGTCCGATCAAAGGGGAGATCATAATATCAAGAAGAAACAAAGAATGAGTCAAAGAAAGGAGTTGAAAAATATCAACCCAGGGATTGTCGTGAACCATTCATAGTCCCTATTCAAAATGGAAGCAAAAGTTGATCTCAAGCCTATCAATATGATATCAACACTTTGAATCTAAATCATTGGTTATAGCAATTATAAGTTTATTTAAATTTTCATCATATAGAGAAACAACAAAATATTTCATTTGCACGACTGAAATTAGAGGACCATGCCTTGAACTAGTGGGAAAGCCACACAAAGACCTTGAGGTTGTAGGGAGATCCTCAAATGACCAAGTGGGAGGACTTTAAAACCTTTATAAAATCACATTTTTACCCTATTGGGTATGTAAAGGACCAATCGATTTGATCGAACTGCTTCAGGTGGAAGCAGGGGTTGAGTGTACAAGAGTACATCAAAAAATTTAGAAATATGACCATGATGCTCGGTATATCCCCAAATAATCCATATGTACTCCTTAAGTCTTTGAGGGGTATACATAACCATTTGTAGAAGCAAATGATGCTATTAAAGCTTACATTGATAGGTGAGGCTTGTGTATAGGCATAGTACGTGGAAAACATGGGATAGAATAAAGGGAAATAAGGTAGACTGAAGTAGAAGGAGTACTAAGATGCTTCTAAGGAGGGGAGTAAGAAGTGGAGAGGGGGAAAGATAAAAATATGGAAGACACACCACATTGGTGCAAATATCCCAACAAACTTTACAACCATTATAATATTGATGGTGATACAAAGGAGAAGTGCTGGAAGTTGAATCCAGATCTTAACTCAAAGAATAAAAAAGATAATAATAAGAAGCATCTCATGGCCACTGACTCAAGAAAATAGGTTGAAAATATCAGTGTAGAAGGAGGTAAATTTGAGTAGCCTTTAGCAACTGTAATAAAATGAAAAGACTAGGCACTTTTATATAAATATACATGTTAAAAAGACCACGATTGATGCAATTTTAAACTCAAGATCACATGAAAATGTCATTTCAATAGATCTGGTAAAAAAATTGGGATTGGAAGTTCCTGATCATCCAAGTCCATATCCATTGGGATGGGTGAATAAGAATGCAAAGATAAAGGTAAAAAAATAGTGCAATATTAGATTTTCTATATTTGCTAATTTTATTGATGAAGTAGAACTACAAGTAGTTCCTCTTGATGTATGTGAGGTGGTGTTTAGAAGTCCCTAAATGTACAGGAATGATGTAATCTTCATGTGGAGAGCCAACTAGTATTGGATTTTCAAGTATGGAAAATAGTTCACCATCAATGCGCACAAAGGAAAGTAAATAATTTCTCTAGTAAGAGCCAACAAAGCTAATAAACTGCTTAATTCTAGCCAATACTATGTTTTACTATTTTTAAAAAATCATTTTATAGAAGAGTTAGTAAGAGGAAAGGCATCCTTGGATGGTTTTACTAAGAAGAAAAAATAATAATTATAAGAGTTGCTACAAGAATAAAAGGATGTGTTTTAAGAGCCTAAAGGGATACCACCCAAGAGATAAATGGAGCACGAGATCCAACTATTGCTGTACTCCCCATTGCCAAACATTGGGGTGTATATAAAGTACATTATAAAATAATGCAAGGTGAGGAAATATTTGTAATAACTATTGGAACAAGGTGTCATTCGATTGAGTACATCACCATGTGGGTCACCCAACGTCATAGTGCCAAAAAAGGATGCAACTTGGTGGATGTGTATTGATTACAGTGCATTGAACAAAATCACACTCAAGAATAGTTACCCATTGCCCAAGGTAGATGGATTGTCTAATCAGTTGCAACAAGTGAACTACTTCACCAAGTGATGTACCTCCCAATTAGGTAAAACATAAATCCCATCTAACAATCCCGAGGCACATAAAGGTTATGTTATACCTTTGATTTTGCACTTTATAATGTTTTCTTAGCTTAAATTAGTTATTAGGAAGGTTAAGGAGATTTATCATGATTTATGTGCATAATGTGATTATCATATAGGGTATTGAGAATATTTGGCACAAATCACATGGATATCTAGTCAAGGATATTCATGCAAATTGTCCCTTGCTACAGGAAGATCAAAGTGAGTTGGCTTGGAGCACTAAATACCCCTCCGTGTAGTTGCAAGGTCACGCGGGGAGCACGATCTTTGTTTTCTAGGAATTTTGGGGGGAAACAATCCTCCTTTTAAGGAGTCTTCCCTCATTAATTTTGTATAAATAAAGGGATTAATTAGCCCATTAGGAAACTAGTCAAAGTTAGTGGAAGTAGTATAAGCATAATTGTACTAGAGAGGTCTAGGAGTTTTAGTTCCATAGCTTTTTATGTACAATCAATTTTTTTATTAATGAAAGACATATTTGGTTCTTAGATTATTTCTCCTTCAGGGATTGAGCTTCCTTGGGTTAGGTCCCACCATAGGTGATAAATACCCCTTATCATGATTATTTATGCATTTTTCCATTTTTGCAATTCATTTCTATGTATTGTTTTTATGTAGGATTAATTAGCTTGTTTGTGAATAGTATTTACTTGCATAGTATTTGAGCACTATATCGTAGATTTGACAGTAATTATATTATTTAGTTAGAATCTCTTTTAATGCATCTGATTTCAGTTTAGTTGTTGATATTTATTTTTTGTCCATCGTTTTTGTTTTGTTGTGACAACACAATCCCATGCTTTTGCAGAGCTACAAGAGTCTCTACAACCATCCATTTGCTGATTAAATTCTTCTACCCATGACATGATGAAATACACATTAGTTATTTATAATTTATTAGTCTTAATTATCCTCTTTTTTCTTTTAAAATACATCCTTATCACATTTCACTTCTCGCTATACTATCTCTTATAGAAAAACAAGGACTCTTGTAGTAGTTTGCAGTTTTCTTTTAAAACTCATCCAAACTTGCATGTAATTCATCATAAATATTATTTAATGTGTTACAACATCCATGGAACCATGAAGATGGAATTTAAATGTAAATATACCAAGTAGATTCCTTTACCTACTTTGTTGTAGAACTTTCCTTTTTCTTGCAGAATCAGGGTTTTCTATTTACATGCTTTATTTCAATTGTGAGTTTTCTTTCTCTGCACAATAGAGTAGATATGATTTTATTCATCATAGTTAAGATGGTTTACCTACTTTTCTTGTATTTAGCATATGTTTACTTATTGATTTCATATTTTGAATTTTGTCTATAGCATAAAACAATAAAATGGTCTCGGAGTAACTAGATCTCACCTCAAAGTTTTCACCCATATAAAAATCAACAAAGGAAAAGGATAAGTACATACTAAACAAATAATTCTAACCACTCTTAACTTTGTATGAAACTTGGGTTGATAATTAAAGTTAAGACCCTTGGGAGTTGCAACGTTTTTTCTCCAATACTGAGGGTCATTGCTGAGCTAACCTAAAATTTTGGATATCACGAGGTTCAACTTAAAGAAGATACCTAGAAAACCACCTTCAAAACTAGGCAAGGTTTGCATGAGTGGTTAGTCATGTTAATTACCCTATGCATTGCACCAATTACATTTAGGAGGTTAATGAATGATATACTATTCCCTTTTATAGATTCATTTATTATAGTCTATCTGGATGATATACTAGTATATAGTGCTACCTGGGAGGATCACATCTCACATTTGACGCAAGTGTTGGAGTCATTAAATAAGCACCACTTTCTGGAAAATCTCAAGAAGCATGAGTTTGAAAAGTAGTCTTTGGTATATCTGAGGCATGTGATAGGGGGAGGAAAGATGAAGATTGATCCTACCAAGATGGAGGTGATCATGAAATGACTTGTGCCTACTAATGTTTTTGAGGTTAAGAGTTTTGTTGAGGTGGTACAATACATAAGGAAATTCATAACCTCATTTTATATAGTAGAAGCACCACTCTATGCCATAACAACAAGTAGAAAGAGTTTCCAATGGGGAAAGGGTTATTAGAGGGAATTTGAGGAGTTAAAGAAGAAGATCAATCAAGAACCAATTTTTGCATTATCAGACTTGTAGCAACCCTTCAAAGTGAAGATAGATATAAGTGGTTATGATATGGGAGTGGTCTTGATGAAAGGAGGAAGACCTATATGCTCCATTATGAATTATTTCATAGGGAAATTCTTAACTATATTACCAATTATAAGGATATTTATTCCCTCATGCAAGCTGTGAAGAAGTGAAACACTATCTGGTGGGAAAGAAGACAATAATCCACACAAATCACCAAACACTATACTCATTAGAGGAAATTTCAGCCTAAAAGTGGCCTCTTAAGGAAAAATAATAGTTAAAATAATAAAATAAGAGTTATTAACTTTGGAGGGAAAAGAAGATTTTTTTTTTTAATTATATTTTTAAACCAATTTAATTTAGTGATAAGATATAAGAAGGATAGCACAAGAAAATTGGATGATATGCACTCAAGGCCACTCACATAAAAGATCACAATTTTGGGAACTCTAATGCACATAAAGCAATTCACCCATGATGCATACAAAGAGGAATATTTAGAATATGAGGACTTCAAGGAAGTGTTTTAATAGTTTTAGGGTCATAGTCATATGCACGATGGTGACATAACTATTGAATACCATATTTAGGACAAATTACTCTACATGATGGATAAATGATGTGTTTCTAATGGTGAGAAAATATGACTGATTAGAGAGGCCCACACTTCCAAGTTTGTAGGGTACTTTGGTGTAGGGAAGAAAATGACTGACCTGTAGAGGTATGTGTATTGGCCCATGCTGTAAGAACATGTAGCTAGGTTCATAAGAGGATGCATTCTTTGTTGTAAAATCAATCCTAATAACAATAAACATGGTCTGTATCATCCATTACCTATACCCACTCATCCTTGGGAAAGCAGTTCCATGGAATTTTTGGGAGGTTTACCAACAGCTAGGAATGGACATTATTACCTATTCACAGTAGTTGATAGGTTTAACACAATTTGTGTTCTAATTCCCTATAAAAGTACCATGAGTGGGCAAGAAGAAATAGGATTGTTCTTTGGATAGGTTTAGGTGCACTTTGGGATACCAAGGAGCATTGTTTTAGATAGGGACATGAGATTTCTCAGTGAATTTTGGACTACATTGTGGGAGAAGATGGACTCAAAGTTGAAGAAGTATGAACATTCTATCCTTAGACAAAATGATAGAACAAGTTTTCAAGAGGAATTTGGTGCAACTTTTGAGGGGTTACAATAAGAAGCATTCAAATACTTGTGATGGAAATTTCATATCTATAGAACACTCTTATAATAGATTAGTTCACATTTCTATTAGTAAGTTCCCATTTGAAACTTGTTGTAAATATTTCCCACCTTCAACTTTGGATATTGCATATGGGAAACAAGGAGGATTAAGGGAGGATATTAGAAGGGATGCCTTAAGGGCAGAAAAAATTATTGACAAGATTAAGAAAATCCATATACAAGTACAAGAGAAACTGTAGAAGTCACAAGAAAAATATAAGACCAACCGTTATCAACAAGGAACAAGGAATTCGTTTAATGTGGGAAATAGAGTATGGATATAGTTGAAGAAGGAGAGGCTACAGGGTCTTGGTAAGAAAATCAAGACTCTACAATATGGACCTTTGAGATAATGGAGAAGGTGGGAGATAATTCCTATAGACTCACTCTAATTCCATACATGTGCATTTACTTATTTTTTAATGTGAAGAATATGAAATTGTATGAGCCTTCCGTGCTAGATCAGGAAGATGAACAAGTCCTTCCTTTTATGGAGGATTTGGCACTAGATGATTAGGAAGGGTTGAAAAGAGATTAAATTTATTAAAAGAGGTCCAAAAATTTAAGATAAGTGCAACATCACCTTCGGTATATTGGGTCGAATGGACAACTTCAAGGCAAAGATAAATGGTACACCTAAGAGAAGGTGGAGGAAAAAATTCCTTACCTCATTTAATAGAAGATTTTGGGGACCCCAAGCCTCCCAAAATGGGGAGGTGTGATCTAGATTGGATCATTATATTATTTGTCATCCATCTCGATGCTTTCAAAGTGGAAAAAGTGGAGGAGTTACCTCATAAGACCACTTTTACCAGTGGGACTTAGTTTGGCAAATTGGGGTTTGAAACCTTCCAGGAGCATTTTGAGGCATCAAACGATGGTTTTTTTTTGGGTAAAAATTGTTTGGAAAAATACTAATATGCGGGGAGGGGGGTGAATCAATATTTTACACACTTTAATTTTTCAATTTCTTATTCTTATTTATGTACACTACTGTCATTAATGAAACAAGTATACGTACATGACGATGATTAATGCAACCCATGTATATCTAGATAACTAGTTTATCATTAATTTCATTAACTTCTCATCTTTAACTAGTGCATCATTACTTCATTATTCATTCATTAAGAAACATTAAAGAGAAGATATATAATCAACAAACAAGAAACATATCAACACACATGAGCACCAGGATTTTAGGTGGAAATCCAATGTGGGAGAAAACCATCATTGCCATCATCTTTTATTGTTATAAAGGAAAAATTCTTAGAATATTGTACTAGTGAAAAATCTAACCAGTACATAGGCACCCACCTGCAAAAGGCTAAAACCTTCTCTCATTCTCCAACACCCACTGGAAGGTATCTACAACCGCCTGAACCTGCTTATCAACTCCTATCGTAAGGGAGCTCCTATGCCATTTTTGAAGACTGCTACCCTGAACTCCTTATGGACCACTTTTTAGAATGTTTCAAAATGGATCTACCTGTCAAACAATCATTAAACCAACTTGTAGGCCACCTTTCATCAAATTTTAAAACTGGATCCATATTAACCATAAACCCAAACAAATTGAAGCACTGAATCTAAGACACTGTCACACTGTAAATCTATTGAAATTCTAAAGTATCAAGCCACTGAAAGCATAACCAAACCAGAAAAAATAAATATCAAATTAGGTATGCGACTGTACTGAATAAGACTCATGTACATACTCACTTTCTCTATATAACACATGCGTACAGTTCACAGAATATTGAATACTTAAATCATTAGCCACTGAACCATTCATAGACCACTTAAAATTTACAAATCATAGGATCAATCATAGAATTTTTGAACCAATTATAGATCATATACCCAGTCACACTTTTGTTCCATTAAATTCAACCAAGTCACCTCAATTATGATAAAGACATCATTGATAGATAGCAAAAAGTAAACCAGATAACATCAATTGTGAACATCAATAATTAGATATTTAAGCATCAATCAACAGATAAAACCTTGGTTTATGTACACATATTTCATAAAGAATACCAGCGTATGTACACACTTTCCATGCACCACACCCGTGTACAAATCTGCACAAACTAGAAATTATTTTTCCGAAAATATATGTGAACCTTCATAGGTGGATCTGCCAATGTACACGATTATGACCAAACATACCTACATATAGATTTGAATTTTTTTGCTGCAAACAAAATTTCACTTTTCACAACATTGACTTTCAATACTACATACTTTTGAATAATTTTTTTAGATCATAGCATCACAGTTTCATTAATATTAGAAATTTGTAGCAAGAAAATCAATGAATTATACCTGTCAACATACTCCAGATATTTTGTATCTGAGTCTTCTTCTTCCTCCCTGGTGCACACCTGTTTCAGATCAAATCATTCATAGACACCATATTCCTTGCACACTTAAAACTTTGATCTCCATCTCCTTATATAGATTTAGCCTTAGCCAATAAACTTTGGTATTCTTTGATGAGATCAAATAACTGTAATCGTACTCATTACTATGGATCAATACCATCGTAAAATCTCATGGTATTCAAGTTACATTGGTGTAGATTCTGTACACAACTTTTCTTCACAATACGTGTATATGTACGGAACCTTTCTGCATAGGATCCATGTATACTTTTCCAATATTTATATTCAACATCCATCTCTGATCTATCATTTCTCTGTTCATCACTTCTATATGATCTATTCTAGCTTGCATAAACGTCATGTTATTGTAATGTTGACATCTTTGTCAAGTAGGTTTCCATCAAGGACATGTTGGAAATAATAATGGAGGGGGTGTGAATCAGTATTAGCAAGTCAATAATTTTTCATTTCCATAATCATATTCATATACGCTACTTCAGTTAATGAAACTTGTGTGTATACGCAAATGTGTTTAAGGAAACTAGCATATATCCTGCAGACTTAATATTTAGTTAATTATTCATATGTTGATCTTTAATTAGTGCATCAGAACCATATAACTAGTAACCAAGTATAGCAAAAACAGAACAGACAATCACACACAAGAATGCAAGATATGAGGTGGAAACCCAATGTGGGTGAAAACCACCTACTGCAACCGTCTCTATCTTCTTTTAAATTAGAAACTTCTTTTTACAATTTTTGTACTAGTGCAAACTTATACTAGTACACAGGCTTCTATCTACAGAAGCCTACAACCTTCTCTCATTCTCCAGCTTCTCCTGGAAGGGAGCTACAACCCCCTAGCTCTTGTACTAGCTGATATGTTTACTAGTACATAGGTGCCGGCCTACAGAAGGCTACAACCTTCTCTTTTCTTCCAGGGACTGTGTTTCATAAATTTTCAGACTAGATCCACCAATAGCATTATTCAATCATCTGCATCAACCAATCTCCTTTTGCACCAACCAAAATTGAATCAACCAATCACTTTGACAAATATTCAAAATGCTGTAACCAGAATACAGTAACCAAAACCCAAGCCAGAACCCAGAACACTACAACAGCAAACAGAAGTAGCTAAAATATATTTTGTGAGATATACGCTACTTCCTTTTGTCAAACCTATGTGTATACACACTTTTCTCAAGGCGAACCTGTGTACAGATATGCAAATCAAATTTAAGATGTATACGCTATTTTGATATGTCGAACTAGCATGTATATGTGCCTTTTCTAAAGTGAACCTGCGTACAGATCTGTAAATGATGATTTAAACTCTACAACAATTTCAGACTTTAGTTATACCTAGATCATCATATTTACAGACTACAACATGCACCAATTATACAAATAAATGATCAAAACCACATAAAGATACTTCACTTCAAGCCTTAAGATCTTGACCCATCATTAGATCTTATCCTTCATCAAGCGCTAAGGTTCATCCTTGGTTCAGATCTAGCTATGCACCACAACCCAATAGCTTGTATATTAGATCTTGCTCTTCATCAGATATTCAATTCATGAGTGCCTTTGCCTAATGATCTTCTCCTCCTTTTATAGTCTTAGGCCTTACTCAATACCAAGGACCAAAACCACTTAGAATTGATACCTTGGACCAAATACCTGGGGTCAACACTTCGGACAAGATACCTTGGACCAATACCATTGATCAAAATACCATGGACCAAATACCGCAGACCAAAACTAAGTTTTCCAACAAGTACATGCCTTTCCTTCTGTGAAAGTGCATTTGTACTCCATACATGCCTTTTGGTCTACGAACCTACGTGTACACGTGGCTTGGTCAATGGGGAACCTGCGTATACCTCTAATTCTTCATTCTGTGAGTCTAAAGTATGATTTTTCATCTGAGTGAGTTGCCACCAAGGAAAACACCTGTGTCATAGTGCCAAATCTGTGTTATAATGCCAACAATCTCCCCCTTTGGACTTGATGGCAACCCCAAGTCACTCTCCCCCTTTGTCATCAAGGGAAAAGGGTTATGCTCCCCCTAAGTACATGTTAAATTCTCTGATATGCTAAAGTGTGCTGATTGAGCTCCATGCTCAAGTCCATGCTCCCCTTGAATATAAGAAAGGTCTGCAAAAAGATGTTCTAAAAGAAGAACATGACTCTATTCATACATCATAAATGACCTTCCTATTACCAATGAATCATACATACATCCATCTCCCAACCAAGTGGGGATATACCAAGTGTTTATACATGTTAAAACAAGAACATTACATCATCCATTCCATGTATAGTGGGGAAAAAATAGGTCGTTTCATGACATTGACATTAAAAATATACATGACATAGAGACCAAATATCTGAAACAATACCATGATAGTTATCAACAACTATCATCAACAACATCTGTCAATCACCATCTAGACTAGCAACCATGATCTCCCCTTGAACATGTTCCACCTAAATAAAAAACAATTGTGAATTCATACCAAGATCTTCTAAGATAATGCCAACAATGCATTAGAATTATATGCTCCCCCATGCCAAATGATCACTGTCAGACCCATATCAGACTCCTTTCATCCTGAGTTTGGCCCACTGTTTTTGCTTCAAACCAACATATACGTGACTGTATCCACAGAAACTGGCATATGTCCCTGGATACACTTCCTAGAACTCACGTATAACCACTTTTCTTTGAAACAGATAAGTTTTAACAACAAGATGATGCATCAAGTACTCCCAGCTTTTTTATGAGATATTCAAATGTCTCTCGGGGTAGTGGTTTGGTGAATATATCAGCAACATGTTCTTTGGAGGGAACATACTCTAATTTGACCTTTTGTTCAAGCACTTGTTCACATAGAAATTGATATTTGATGGGTATGTGCTTGGTCTTGGAATGCATGACTGGATTCTTTGAAACACTAATTACACTTTTATTATCACATAGAATGGAGATGGGTGGAGTACATGTGATCTGAATGTCTTGCAATGTTTGCATCATCGAAAGAAGTTGTGTGCAACAATATGCAACAGCCACATATTCTGCTTCAGCTGTAGATAATGCAATTGAACTTTGTTTCTTGTTGAGCCAAGGTACTAATCTGGAACCCATATAGAATGCACCACCACTGGTGCTTTTTCTGTCATCAATGCTTCCTACCCAATCTGCATCTGTATATGCATGAAGTGTAAGATCTATATCTCTAGGATACCATAAACCAAAATTCTGTGTGCCTTGAAGATATTTGAAAATCCTTTTGACTGCCTGAAGGTGTGATTCCTTTGGGTTTACTTGGAATCTTCCAATTATTCCTACTGTATGCATGATGTTTGGTTAGGTACCTATTAGATAAAGAAGACTGCTAATCATGGATCTATAAGTTGGTTGATGTACTGTTGCTGATTCATCATTTGAGCTGAGACTGCATTCTGTTACCATTTTAGAATCATCCATGCCATACTTTTTCAAGATCTATTTGAGATATTTGGTTTGTGACAGAAAAATACCATCTTTATGTTGTTGAACTTGTAGACCAAGAAAATATGTAAGATCACCAAGCAGGGACATTTCAAATTCTTGCTACATTACTGAAGCAAAATTCTGACTCATGGCTCCTTCATTGCTACCAAAAATGATATCATCAACATACACAAAAAGTATTAGCAATTTATTGTTGTCAATCTTTATATATAGATTGCTATCAGCTGACCCTTTTAAAAAACCTTGTTGATGGAGATATTTGTCAAGACAGTAATACCAGGCCCTTGGAGCTTGTTTTAGACCATAGAGAGATTTTCTGAGTCTGCATACAAGTTTTGCATCATTTCCAAGAATGAACCCATCTGGTTGCTCAATATAGACTTCTTCTTCTAAGTCTCCATTAAGAAAGGCAGATTTTACATCCATTTGGTATACTTTGAATTTCTGAAAGCTAGAAAGAGCAAGGAACATTCTTATAGCTTCAAGTCTAGCAACAGGTGCAAAAGTTTCTTCAAAATCTATACCTTCTTGTTGAGCATATCCTTTACAAACAAGTCTGGCCTTGTTTCTAATAACTTCTCCATTTTCATTCAGCCTATTTTTGAATATCCATTTAGTTCTTATGATATTCTTATCATGAGGTCTAGGAACTAATTCCCAAGTATTATTATTTTCAATTTGCTCAAGTTCTTCATTCATGGCTTTGACCCAACATTCATCTTTACATGCTTCACTTACATTTTGAGGTTTGGTGGAGGATAGTAATGCTAGATAGCTTGAAGCTTCTGAAATAGTTCTTCTTGTATGCACACCTGCCTCTTTCTATCCCAAAATTTGAGTCTTTGGATGATTTTTCTGAACATACCTGGACGGATTCTTTTCTTCTACCGTTATCTCTTCTTTTGGTGCTTCATTGGTTTCTTCTTCAAAATTACTCTGATTTGATGTGGAAGGATAATCCTCATCTTCTTCATGCTCTTCGGTTTTTATTTTCCTTGGATTTTTGCATGTTTCATCAACCACAACATCAATACTTTCAATAATTTTCCCAAGTCTTTTATTATAACATTTATATCCTTTACTTTGGTAAGAGTAACCAAGGAGAATACCTTCATCTACTCTGGGCTCAAACTTACCAAGTTTCTCATTAGTCCTTTTGATGTAACATTTGCTTCCAAAAACTTTGAAGTATTTTACAGTAGTTGTCTTACCATACCAAAGTTCATGTGTAGTTTGAGTGCTGTTTACCCAAACATTTGCTTTGTTGAGAATAATGATGACAATGAATGCAGCTTCACCCCAGAAGGTTGTAGGAGTTCCAGACTCATCTAGCATAGCACGAGCCATTTGTTGAACAGTTCTGTTCAACCTTTCGACCACTCCATTTTGCTGAGGAGTCCTTGCAGTGGAGAATTCCATTTTTATTCCATGTTCTTCACAAAAGTCGAAGAATTCATCCAAGGTAAATTCCCTCCTCGATTAGATCTGAGGCATTTGATTTTGCAATCTGATTCATTTTCAACCAAAACTTTGAAGGCTTTGAACTTTTCAAATGCTTCATCTTCATGCTTTAGAAGTCCTATACAACACATTCTAGAGAAATAATCAATGAACAATATAAAGTATTCTTCTCTACGAGGTGAATTTGTCCTTGATGGTCCACATAAATCAGTATGAACAAGTTCAAGAGGCTTACTAGCTGATCCTTCCTTTTTATGGAAATGTGCTCTAGTTTACTTACCAAATTGACATGATTTGCATATTGTATTTTCTAGAATGCTGATATCAGGAAGATCACGAACAACCTGGAATTTGCATGCTTTTCTTATTTAAGGGAAGCTTAGATGCCCCAATCTTCTGTGCCATAGCCAATGTTCATCATTTTTGCTTAGATAACGCTATTTTTGTCCTTCCTTGAGTATGTATAAATTGTTTGGAGTTCGTATGCCTTTGATCACTATTTCTCCTGTATCAAGCTCATGAACAACACATCCATTTGATCAAAATACTACTTCATTTTCTTGATCACACATTTGACTGACACTCAACAGGTTATGCTTTAGACCATCAACATACATAACATTCCCATCTTTAACTTTTTCTTTTAAGAGAATAGAGCCTTTAACTTTTATGGCAGAAGGAGTGTCATTTCCAAATGAGACCTTCTTTTCCTTTTCTAAGGTATTATATGAATGAAGTTTTTCTTTGTCACCTATCATGTGTTTTGAGCATCCACTGTCGATGTACCACTGATTTTATTGTCCTTCTGCATATAATGCTATACCACATATTTCTATTTGCGGTTCTTTCTTTCTCCATATTTTGGGACTTAATGAAGTTTTCTCCTTCTAAGATGTTTGCTGAAATTTACTCCTGCATTCAAATTCTTCATGACCGAAGTTGTTACAGATAGAGAATTCTATTTCATTTTCAAGAAGAGAAAAGTTATTGTAGGACCTTTTCATGATCCTTGTCACATTCCTTTGATTTCGTGCTTCTCTAGTCATGATGGTTTTGTAAGCAACACATTGAGCAGCTTTGTGTCCAAAGTTATGACATGAAAAACATTGGCCATTAAAGAAGTTCCTACGATTATTGAATCTACTGACCTGGTGATTGTAGTTTCTATTGATATTCATTCTTGAAGCAGATTGAGTATGATTTACCTGAGGTTGGTTGTAGCTTCTGTTCATCCTTGAAGTAGATTGAACTCAATTTACCTGGTGATCTGCTTTATGCCTTTGCTTGTCAAATTGTTCACTGCTCTTTGCTGCATCAAGATAGCTTTTGGTGGAGGTTGATGACTTCTGTGCTTGAGATGCTTATTCAGTATATAAAAGACCTGTGTTTATTAGAGGAGAATGCTGCACTTTGATAATTTCATTTAATGTTTCTGATCCTTTAGAAAATCTAAGATTGAGAGCTTTTGTTTTCTCAATATCCTTTCTTAGACCCACAATTTCACATTCCAGTTTTTCATTGTGTTTTTCTCTTTCAGCAAGTTGGAATGTCAAAGTATCTATAATCATATTCTTTTCTTCTAAACAAATTTTGAGTTTAGAGATTTCTTCATAAAGATCATCTTCATCTAAAGCATCCAAGAAATTATCATCTTCAAAAGCCATCAAAAGTCTATAGTCATTACTATTTTCATCTTCATCACTATTAGATAGACCATCGCTATCTTCATGCGTATAGTAGCTTTTCTTACTTACACTTTGTTTTCTATTCCATTTTTCTGATTCTTTACCTTTATCAAGCTTATCTTTATGAGGACATTTGGTAGCATAATGACCGACTCTTGTAGAAGCAAAACATTTGAAAGGTAGTTTACCTCTGAATCTTCTGGAACCTCGTTGAAGGTTTTTGACAAACTTTGCTTCTTCCTCTCCTTTTGATTCATTTAGTTCTTCTCTTCCTGGAGCTTTGAATGCAGATTCTCTCATATCTGATGGACCTCCTTTTCTCATTTAGAAAGCAGTTAAGATTCCGTGCAGCTGTGTCATAGTAATAGTCTGAAGATCCTGCTTTTCTTTTATGGCAGATACTTTTGATTCAAACTTAGCAGACAAGGATCTTAAAACCTTTTCAACTAAAGTGAATTCTTTTATCTCTTCACCAAAATTCTTCATGCAATTAACAATCTCGTATATATGTAAGAATTAACTAGCTATACTTTCATCATTGTGCATTTTGAGAGTTTCATATTGAATTCTCAGAGTTTGCAGTTTTGCACGTTTTACCTGAGTGTCTCCTTCATAGCTTAGAATGATCTTGTCCCATATTTATTTGGCGAATTTGAGCTACATAACTTTGACAAATTATGATTGTGATGGACTCTCCAATAATGTATTGACAGCCTTGGCATTGGTTTCATATTGCTTTTTACCTACCGTATCTGTAGGAATTGCCGATGGAAATGTATATCCTCCTTCCATGATCTCCTAGACATCTGTTCCAAGAGATTGAAGATAGGCAGTGGTTCTCACCTTCCAATAAACAAAGTTGTTCCCATCAAAGATTGGTGGTCTGATGGATCCCTCTTTTTTGTGGTTACTCATGATGATGGATCTTCCTTCATCGATCAAGCTTCTTCTGAAGGACCTACTCTGATACCAATTGTTGGAATAATACTGAGAGGGGGGGTGAATCAGTATTAGCAAGTCAATAATTTTTCATTTCCATAATCATATTCATATACGCTACTTTAGTTAATGAAACTTGCGTGTATACGCAAATGTGTTTAAGGCAACTAGCATATATCCTGCAGACTTAAGATTCAGTTAATTCTTCATATGTTGATCTTTAATCAGTGCATCAGAACCATATAAATAGTAACCAGGTGCAGTAAAAATAGAACAGACAATCACACACAAGAACACAAGATATAAGGTGGAAACCCAATGTGGGTGAAAACCACCTGCTGCAATCGTCTCTATCTTTTTTTAAATTAGAAACTTCTTTTTACAATTTTTGTACTGGTGCAAAGTACGTAGGCTTCTACTTGTAGAAGGCTACAACCTTCTCTCATTCTCTAGCATCTCCTGGAAGGGAGCTACAACCCCCTAGCTCTTGTACTAGCTGATATGTTTACTAGTACGTAGGTGCCGGCCTACAGAAGTCTACAACCTTCTCTTTTCTTCTAGGGACCACGTTCATAAATTTTCAGACTGGATCCATCAATAGCATCATTCAATCATTTTCATTAGCCAATCTCCTTTTGCACCAACCAAAACTGAATCAACCAATCACTTTGACAAATCTTCAGAATGCTATAACCGGAATACAGTAACCAAAACCCAAGCCAAAACCCAGAACACTACAACAGCAAACAGAAGTACCTAAAATATATTTTGTGAGATATATGCTACTTTTTTTTGTTGAACCTACGTGTATATGCACTTTTCTCAAGGTGAACCTACGTATAGATTTGTAAATCAAATTTAAGATGTATACATTGTTTTGATATGCCGAACCTGCCTGTATATGCACCTTTTTCAAAGTGAACCTGCGTACATATCTGTAAATGGTGATTTAAACTCTACAACAATTTCAGACTTCAGTTATACCCAGATCATCATATTTATAGACTACAACATGTGCCAGTTATACAGATGAATGATCAAAATCACATAAAGATACTTCACTTAAGGCCTTAAGATCTTGACCCATCATTAGATCTTATCCTTCATCAAGCGCTAAGGTTCATCCTTGGTTCAGATCTAGCTATGCACCGGAACCCAATAGCCTATATATTAGATCTTGTTCTTCATCAGATATTCAATTCATGAATGCCTTTTCCTAATGATCTTATCCTCCTTTTATAGTCTTAGGCCTTAACTCAATACCATGGACCAAAACCACTTATAACCAATATCTTGGACCAAATATCTGCGGTCAACACTTCAGACAAGATACCTTGGACCAATAACATGGACCAAAATACCATGGAACAAATACCACGGACCAAATCTAAGTTTTCCAACATGTACACGCCTTTCCTTCTGTGAAAGTGCGTGTGTACTCCATACGTGCCTTTTGGTCTGCGAACTCGCATGTACACGCGGCTTGGTCAATGGGGAACCTGCGTATACCTCTATTTCTTCATTTTGTGAGTCTGAACTGTGATCTTTCATCTGAGTGAGTTGCCATCAAGGAAAACACCTGCATCATAGTGCTAAGTCTATGTCATAATGCCAACAATACCCCCCTTTGGACTTGATGGCAACCACTTTGGTGTTTGGCCACCATCTGACCATATGTAAAAACTTGAAAACACACCTACAAATACCAAGGCTTCCTCCAAGCATTGTTCTCCCAAACACCAAGCTCCTCTCCCCCTTAGACATCAAGGGCAAAGGGCTAACCAATGCTGACTGAAGACCCTCTTTTTAGAAATTTCATAGTGACCATGCTCCCCCTGATCATGTGTTGAATATATTTAGATCATTAATAAAAAATGACCTTTCATAACACCAATGACTCATTATTAGATCATATACCCAAACATTTAGTTTTACACTTTTGACTCATTATTACATCAATTGCCCAAAACAATGGGATTATATACAAAGCATGATTTGATCCCAATAGCCCATATATGATTGAATATTAGAGTGATTACATCCTAGTTCTTCACATGAATTTGTATCAAGCGACATATATGACATATGTATAACCACAACCAGGACCTCAACAATGAGGTTGTAAGATCATGATAGTTATCAACAACCTTCATATATCATATATGAACTTGCAATATGAATATTTGATAGAAACATTATAATAGAAACATATAAATTTCTAGTAGTAATAATATAAGAATCCATACATGAGAAAATATATGCACAAAAACATGCTTATGGAACCATAATGCCAACAAGGAGATTTAGAGTTATAATAGTTCCCCTCCATGAACCAACAGAATGTAGCAAACTAATGACAACAATAAAAGACCATAATGATGAAGGCATGTAGGAGGCTCACCCTAAATCTGTGCCAATTTTACAAATCACTGATATGTATACACAACTGTCTAATTCCGAAAGCATGTACATACGTGACTGTTCTTTACATAATTCGCATACAAAAAATAAACTGTAGTAATTTACAATCTCAACTCCCTGGCACCATGAAATACATGTCAGAATAATTAGCAGAGTGATGAAGCATGAATCCTTTATAATTTCTGTGTGAGATATTCAAAGGAATCACATGGAAGTGGCTTTGTAAATATATGTGCAACTTGTTCCTTTGAAGGAAAAAATTCTAGTTTGACCTTTTGTTCAAGCACCTATTCTCTCAAAAAATGATATTTTATTGGAATATGCTTGGTTTTTGAGTGCATGATAGGATTTTTAGAGATACTTATGACACTATTATTATCACAAAGAATAGGTAGAGTTTGAGGACAAGTGATTTGAATGTCTTGTAATGTTTTCGTCATCTATAGAAGTTGAGAACACAAGGATGCAACAACAACATATTCTACCTCAGCAATAGATAAAGTGATGGAGCTTTGTTCCTTGTTGAACCATGATACCAAGCAGGGTCCCAAATAAAATTCTCCTCCACTAGTACTCTTGCGATCATTAATATTACCTGCCCATTACGCGTTTGTGTAAGCATGAAGTGCAAAGTCTGCATTTTTGGTATACCATAGACAAAAATATTGAGTTCCTTATAGATACCTGAATATTTTATTAACTATTTGGAGATGATGTTCCTTAGGATTGACTTGAAATCGTCCACCAATTCTGACTGCATGCATACTTTTTGGTCTTATACTTGTAAGGTAGAGAAAGCTTCCAATCATAGATCTATATTTTGGTTCATTGAATGAAGGAGAATCATCATTTTGGCTAAGATTGCATCATGTTAACATTAGTGTGCATATCGACTTGTAGTCATCCATCCTATATTTCTTCAAAATTTGTTTGAGGTACCTAGTTTGAGAAAGAAAGATACCATTCTCAGTTTGTTGAAATTGAAGACTAAGAAAGTATGTTAGTTCACCAAGTAGAGACATTTCAAATTCTTGCTACATAACTGAAGCAAATCCTTGACTCATAGATTCTACATTTCTTCCAAAAATGATTTCATCTACATAAATAACAACTATTAAAAGTTTATCTTTATCCATTTTAATATATAGGTTGCTATCTGCAGACCCCTTTTTGAACCCTTGTTGTTGAAGGTACCTATCAAGACAATAATACCATACACGAGGAGCTTGTTTCAATCCATACAATGCCTTTTTAAGTTTGCACACAAGATTTTTATCATTTCCAAGAATGAACCCTTCAAGTTGTTCTATATAGACCTCTTCTTCTAGATCCCCATTTAAGAATGCATATTTGATGTCCATTTGATATACTTTAAAGCTATGAAAACTTGAAAATGCAAGAAACATTCTTATGGCTTCAATTCTAGCTACAGGTGAAAATTTTTCTTCAAAGTCTATATCTTCCTATTGAGCATAGCCTTTGCATATAAGTCTTGCTCTGTTTCAAATTACTTATCCATTTCCATTTATTTTGTTTTTGAACACCATTTTGTCGCAATAACATTTTTATCATGAGACCTTGGTACTAATTCCCATGTATGGTTATTTTCTATTTGATCAAGTTCTTCATTCATTGCCTTAACCCAACATTCATCTTTTCTTGCTTGATTCACATTTTGAGGTTCAATTGTGGATAGTAAGGCTAGGTAACTAGAAGTTCCAACAAGAGTTCTTCTAGTTTGTATTCTTGCATCCTTTTCACCTATAATTTTAGATTAATGATGATTTTTCTAAACATACCTTGAAGGAGTCTTTTTTGATGTATCTGTATCTTCATTTCTTTCTTCTGATGCTTCTCTATTTCCTTCTCCTACAACCTTTTGGCTTGTAGTAGGGAGAGGTTTGACATCTACTAGTTCTTCCCTTTTGGTACGTGTATAATTCATCAATTACAACATCTATGCATTCAAAAATATTTTGAAGCCTTTTATTATAACATTTATATCCCTTTCTTCTAGAAGAGTATCCAAGAAGGATTCCTTCATCAACTCTAGATTCAAAATTTTCAAGGTTATCATCATTGTTTTTTTATGTAACATTTTCTTCCAAGAATTCTAAAGTTTTTGACAGTTATAGGCTTACCATAACATAGTTCATATGGATTTTTATATCTATTTACTCGAAGATGAGATTTGTTAAGAATGTTCATGGATGTATGTGCTGCTTCCCCTGAGAAGTATGCAAAGTTCCTGATTCATCAAGATTTTTCTGTTCATTCTTTTTGCAACTCCATTTTGTTGAGGAGTCTTAGCTATAGAAAATTGTCTTTTTATACCATGTTGTTCATAGAAATTAAAAAAATCATCTGAAATAAACTCTCCTCTTCATATCTAAGATATCTTATTTTAAATATAACTCATTTTATACTAGAGCCTTAAATACTTTAAATTTATCAAATGATTCATATTGATATTTTAGTAAGCCAATCCAAAACATTCTTGTAAAATCATCAATGAATAATATGAAGTATTGTTCACCACGAGGATACTTCTTTCTCATAGGACCACATAAATCAGTATGAATAAGTTCAAGTGGCTTACTTGAAGTACCTTCTTTTGCATTAAACTAAACTCTGGTTTTCTTACCAAATGGACATGATTTACAGATGTTATTTTCAGGTAGAGAGATGTTGGGCAAGTCACAAACTCCTCCCATTTTGCTTCATTTGTATAATTGACAAAAGCTATGGTGTTCCAACCTTTTGTACCAAAACCAAATTTCTTTAGATTGTCTTAAATAACAATGTTCTTGGATTCCTTCCAATACATAAACATTTCTTGGAGTTCTTGTTCCATTTATTATGATCTTTTGACCTTTTTCTTTAACAACACAATTCCTTTCCCTTTGATAACAACATGTGAGTTATTACCAAAATTTACATTGTTTTCTTTCTTTGTTTCATTAAAAGAGATAAATTTATCTTTGTCACTTGTCATATGCCTTGAACATCTGCTATCGATGTACCAAAAAATTTCTTGATCTCATGCATATAAATCTATACCACAATTTTCAGAGTCTGTGGTTTTCTTTTTCCATACCTTAGGTGTTATTTTTTTTGTTCATGCTAGTAAGATGGTCCCATTCTTCTTTTGCATTCAGTTTCTTTATGACCAAATTTATTGCAAAGAGAATATTCAATTTCATCTTGAAGAGGTGAGAAAACATTATAAGAAGATTTATTTTCCCCGATCTCATTCTTTTGTTTTCTTTCTTCTCTAGTCATAATGGTTTTATAAGTGACACACTAAATATCTTTGTGACCAAAATTATCAAAAGTGAAACATTGACCATTGAAGTAGGAGTACTTGGGAGTTTAATACCTTCTTGAGTAGATTCCCCTTTGATTGTGGTAAGGTTTTTTTTCTTGAGAGTATTTTATCCTTCATCCTTTTGCTGAGAGTTGGAATTCTAATGACAACTTCCTTTTATTGCATTGAGATAACTTTATGTACCCATTTCAGAAGATTTTATTGTTTCTGATGATTTGCCATTTGAATTGTATCCAAAACATGTCTTAATTAGAGGAGAGCATTACATTGATGATTTATTCTAAATTCTTAGATCCTTTAGAAAATCTAAGATTTAGAGCCTTTTTTTTCTCAAGTTCCTTTCTTAAACCCACTATTTCAAGTTCTAAACTTTCACTATGCCTTTCCTTTTCTATAACTTGTTTCTTCAAAACTTCTTTAACTAATTTAGCTTCTTCTAGATGGATTTTGAGATGATTTATTTCTTCAATAAAAGTATATTTTCTTCTAAAGCATCTATAAAAAAATCATCAGATTCATTTACACATTTTTCTTCAAATTCCATAAGAAATTGACAATATTGATCAGATTCAACATCCTCATTATTATAATAACATTCACTATCTTCATGAGTATAAAAACTTTTCTTGTTATCAAACCTTCCTCTAACATTACCTTTTGAAGAATTCTTCCCTTTCTCATGATTTTATTTATAAGGACATTTAACAGCATAACGTGCAACCCTTCCATAGCCAAAGCATTTGAAAGGAAGCTTACTTCTAAACTTGCTAGTTATTACTTGGTGTTTCTTTATGAAATTCACTTCTTCTTCATCTGAAATGTAACCTGTTTCCTTAAGCTCCTCCTTTTCCTTTCCTTTGTATGTAGCTTTGAATGTTGCTTCTTTGATATCTCATGGATCCCCTTTTCTCATCTCATAAGTTGTTAAGATCTCCTGTAGCTGTTCAATAGTGAGGTTCTTCAAATCTTGCATTTCTTCAATGGAAAGGACTTTGGAATCAAAATTTGGGGTTAGAGATGTTGGAATTTTCTCAACAACAATCAAATATTTTACTTCATAACCAATAAATTTCATTGAGTTAACGATCTCATCTACCCTGAGGAAAAAAATTGCAATACTTTCATCGTTATGCATTATGAGAGTCTCATATTGAATTCTAAATGTTTTAAGTTTAGTGCTCTTTACCTTAGTGTCACCTTCGTAGATTTGGATAATATTGTCCATATAGATTTTTTGGTATTCAACTGCATAACCTTCACAAATTATGATTCTACCAAGCTTCCTAAAAGAGCATTGATTGCCTTTGCATTGGTCTCATATTGTTTCTTCCCTACATCATATATGGGAATGAAGGATGGATATTGGTAGTCTCCATCAACAATTTCTAAAACATTAGCTCCAAGTGACTGCAAATATGCTCTCATTCCGACTTTCTAGAAAACCAAGTTAGTTCCATTAAACAAAAGTGGTCAGATAGAAGATACTCCCTCTTAATTGCTCATCTTGGTGGATATCCCTTTAAGTGATCAAGATTATTCTGAGGGACCTGCTCTGATACCAATTGATAGGAAAACTACTTAGGGGGTGTTATAAACATATTTGGGCATTGCAACCCCAATCTCATATGTCCATAAAACAAGGGCTTCTAAGCCCGTAAAAGTGTTGTTACACGCCCTAAAGGAACAAGGTCAACTGATTACATCATCTCCTAGAAGTTCTCCCTAAAAAAATACTCAAAAATGGTCAAAACTAGACCATACAGACTACTCAGTGCTAAGGGTCCGATGCATCTCACCTACTACATGCAGAAAGTGTGATGCATACTGAAAAGCCCTTCTGTAGGGTGCGATGAGCAAGAGAAGACAAATGGCAGAGGTAGTTGGCTAGGTGGAAACCCAGAGAATCTTCTAGAAACTACTCATTTGACACTCGCCTCTCTGAATTCACCTAGGGATGAGTAAGAGATCATGAAATATCCAAGTGGAACCAAGAACTATCAGAGAAATGAAACTAATAAAAAACCTAGAAGCTGACTCACCCACCTGCAAATATCTATATATGGATTCCTCATTCTAGAGATCCGGAGGCTAGAATTTTGTATCTTGTAAGGAAGTGTTGTTGGTTTCTCTATGGAACATCATAGTGTTGAGTGATCTAGCTTTTCATGAGGTGAAGAGGGCTTTCATGCTGGGAGGATGGCGTTGGGTTAGATCAATGGGTTGTAATCCTCTCTTCTACTACTTCTATGAATAAAGCTATTTGAGTTTTCCTCCATATTCTTGTATATCTCTGAATCTTGTATTGATATATGCATTTGTATGGTTAATATATATATGATCCTATATTGTTTATGGTTATATATCTCTATGCTTTGATGGTATTATGCTGCTTTGACTCTACATGTGTTCTTTGAAGCGGGACACGTAAGGAAGGAGTGGCAAAGATCTGTCAAAGGGGAGAGGAAACAAACAAGGAGCCAAGAAAAAGACTAAGGTTGGTACTTTCTGCTTCTCTCTCCTCTATTTCTCATAAAGGAAAACACAAGTGACTTTAGTTTGTTTGTTTCTAAGATAACTACCCATATTAGTGGGACTAGCATCTCTGAATGGACACTAGTTTTCCCAATATTAGGGGGGATTGAATCAATATTTCACACACTTCAATTTTTCAATTTCTTATTCTAATTTATGTACCCTACTATCATTGAGGAAACAAACATATGTACGCGATTGTGATTAATGCAACTGACGTATATATAGATAACTAGTTTATCATTAATTTCATTAACTACTCATCTTTAATCATTACATGATTACTTCATTATTCATTAATTAAGTAGCATTAAAGAGTAGATAGATCATCAAAATACAAGAAACATATCAACACACATGAACACTAGGATTTTAGGTGGAAACCCAATGTGGGCGAAAACCACCACTGTCGTTGTCTCCGTATTCTTCTTTTATTATAAAGGAAAACTTCTCACAATATTGTATTGGCACAGACCCTAACCAGTACACAAGCACCCACTTGCCAAAGGATACAAACTTCTCTCATTGTCCAGAACCTACTGGAAGGGAGCTACAACCCCCTTAACTTGTTTACCAACTGCTACCGGAAGGGAGCTCCTACCCCCTTTCTGAAGGCTGCTACCCTCAACTCCTTGTGGACCACCTTTCAGATTGTTTCAAACTGGATCCACCTGTCAAACAATCATCAAACCAACTTGTAGGCTACCTTTCATAAAAATTTCAAAGTCGACCCATATCAATCATAAACCCAAACAAACTGAAGCAATGAATCCGAGATATTGTCACATTGTAAATCAACTGAAATTCTAAAGTATTAAGTCACTAAAAGAAGAATCCAACCAGAAAAAATAAATATCAAATTATGTATGTGATTGCATTGAATAATAATCAAGTATATACGTGCTTTCTCTTTATAACATCTGCGCACAGTTCTCAAAATATTGAATACCTAAATCATTAGTCACTAAACCATTCATAGACTATTTCATCAACTACAAATCAATCACAAATTTCTGAACCAATTATAGATCATATACTTAGTCACACTTCTGTTCCATTAAATTCAACCAAGTCACCTCATTCATGATATAGACATCATTAACAAATAAAAACAAGAAAAAAAGATAACATCAACTATGAACAACAATAATCAGATCTTCAAGCATCAATCAATAGATCAAACCTTGGTTGATGTACATGACTTTCATAAGGAATACCAACATACGTATGTGCTTTCCATGCACCACACTCGTGTATAGATATGCACAAACTGAAAATTATTTCACAGAAAATATACGTTACCCTTCAAAGGTGGATCCACGTATGTACGTGATTATTCCCAAACATACATGTGTATAGATCTGAAAAATTTCTGCGGCAAACATAATTTCACTTTTTACAACCTTGAATTTCAATACTACAAACTTCTAAATACTTTGTTTAGATCATAGCATCAAAATTTAATCAATATTAGACATTTTCAGAAAGTAAATCAATTAACCATACATGTCAACATATTTCAAATCTTTCAAATCTATGTCTTCTTCTTTCTCCTTGTTGCACACTTGTTTCAGATAAAATCATTCATAGACAACATAATACTTGCAGAATTAACACTTTGATCTTCACCTCCTTATATAACTTTATCCTTAACCAATACCTTGGGCCAATCCTTTAGCAATTCCATTGGTATTCTTTGAAAATATCAAATAACAATTATCTCACTCATCACTATGGTCTAATACCATGGTAAAATCTCCCAATATTAAAGTTACCATGGTGCATAATCTACTTGAAACTTTTCTTCACAATACCCACATATGTACACAACCTTTTTGCATAGGATCCATAGATACTTTTCCAAGATTTCTATTCAACATCCATCTGTCTCTGATCTGTCATTTCTAATAATATTAAACCTAATTTAAACCTAATATTGTTAAACCTAAATATTAAAAAACCTACATCTAATATTAAATGTAATATTATTAAACAAGTATATTTTGTAAAGCGAATTCTTCCGAGTATTCGACAATTACTGTAGATGATTTGTTCGAGTTAGTGGTGTAAATCATCTGTTTGACTTACTAAATCCATGTATTCCACGAGTTACTTATGTAAATTATTCTTTCTAGTTTGATTGTCAAGTTGTTGATGGACCAAAATGACCATACAAAATTATACGGAAGATCACCTGGTCGGGAACTTAAAGCAGTTCCTTTTCTGTTTGACATGGGGGTTCCAACTAGTTCAACTAGGTCTAGTTACCATATCTCTAACTCTACTAGTTTAAAGTATACATTTTTCTTACCAATAGAGAAGAAAAATTAGATCAACCCTCTTGCCGAGCTTGGGCAAGAAAGTGATCCTTAAGCCAATCTAGGGCTCAACCAAGCCACAACTCAAGTTTGCCTCTTTGATAAGAGGAATTATAGAAATGCAAAATTAAACCTAAACACAAATTAATCCTATAATGTAAGAAAAAGGAAAGAAATCCTATGCCTATCTCGATTAGGAAGATGTAGATCTAACCCAAACAAGATAAAAGTACTTAAATGATTGAGATTTTAACATGCATGGTTTTAGGTGAATATCTGGCCAATGAAATAACTCTACTACTTGATATTATAATTACAAAAACATGCTCTGATTAGAGACCAATTAACGGTGAATGATCAACAAAAAACATTAGGAAATAGTTCTCTTAATGTTGATGGTAATTAAATCTAATTTAGATAGTATATTTCTGAGTAAATAGTTACTCAGAAATATGCTTTGGGTATAAAATCAAAAGAGAAAATTAACAATAGATCTATGAAGGTAATGAACTAAATAGCTAATTCAAAAGGCCTTGATCTTCACATTAAAGAATAGTGCTCAACATGAATTTTTTTTACACATATCTATCATTAAAAACATGAAATTTGCATTAAAAATCATAGCATTTAAAATGAAAATTGATTACAACCTAGTCTCCTGTTTTGTTTCTTGACTTGATCTCCAACAGTCTTTCTCAAATCATAAGCCTCACCATTAAAAGAAAGAGTTGCAATAGTGAAAGTTCCGCTCCCAATGCAAAGTTTAGAATTGAAAAAGACAAATCCCAATAACTCGGATATGAGTTTTCTCCCCTCATCTACAACTAAAAATTCCTTACAATAGTGCTTCATAATTACTTAAGTGCAGATAAGAGGAATTCCTCCTCTCTCTTCATTCTATAAACATCTATTTATAATTACAAAAATAAATTCCAAATAAGAGAGCCATTGAAGAACAAATCTGCTCCAACAATTTTTATTGGTCAAAATTAATTTGCTTCTCTTGTTAGAACAATTCCATTGATTGAAATCTTCTCTTTCTCATCTCCTTAACTATTCTCCTACCAAAAACCAATAAAAAATTAAATTAAAGTGCAAATCAAAATAAAAAATACTAAATCTGGAAAACAAACATCTCCAATCAAATTTTAATTAAATAAATAAATAAAAAGAAATCAGTGCTTTCCATTATCCTTGTAAATATTTATTAGTCAAAAAGAACATAATCGAATGGATCTGTAATCAACAGAGGCTTTGAGCAAATGAAAATGCAAAAATTAAACTCAGAAAACTAGTTTTGGTTATAAATTTGGAGCTTAATTTTCTATTAAATTTTAGACTAATTTAGTGATTGAATCTAGTCATGCAACCACTTCAGAGATATTTTCCATGATTTTATCTAACTAACGAGCCATACGGGGCCTCTTTTCGCCAAATAAAACTCAACTTATGAACTTTAAAAGTTGAAATGTCCAAAATTCTAGAATTCTGGAAAAAATTCTTCTTTAGCGAGAAATAAGAAATTTTAATTAAAATTTATAATCCTATTTATTGCACAATGATTAATCTACTACAATTATAAAATTAATTAATTATATAAAAATTAATTAAAATTTATAAATTAATTTACAAACTAATTATGATTATAAAATTATAATTATATTATATTGAAAATAATTAAATGAAGCGAGGATGGCTAGGGTTTTGGGCGCCGCCGTCATACTGCGCAGCGCAGAGGCAGAGTCGACAGAGTTTCCATGGAGGTTGATCGCCGGACCAACCCAACTAAATACGCCGAAACGGATCTGGTACAACAGAGGTCGAGACCATAATCCCTCTGCAACGAATCGAGCCGCGGATGAGCAATGGTTTGCTCACAGGTCATGGACGGTTTCACAATTTCTGATTAAGGGTTTTTTTTATGATAAACCTTCTGCCTTTACTGTAACAGGTTACGGCCAGGATGTTTTAGACCGCAAACATTCAGATCTGCAGAAGATAATGCAACCCTACCTTGATCCGCAGTCTCCAATTGCGATTAAGGGTGAGAACAAAGTGGATAGGCCGGAGATGATCGCGCGAGCATGAGCTATAAAGAATACTGGCCCATTTCCAGTTGGAAGAAGCAGGAGCGGCTCAGATCTAACAACAGAGAGCCATGGGGAGAAAAGAACACGAACCGCCGGTCTTGAAACAAATAAGGCACGCTCTGAACCTAAGGCCATTGAATCCAAAAAACGGATGATAGGAGATGGAACACCGCCAGATCTGGAAAACGCTCAAGGGAAACAGGGCTTGATTAAGGACGATCCATCAGATCTAAAACAAATATTCATCAGATCTGTAGAAGGCAAACACTATTGTGTACAAATCAAGGAAGGGATGGATGTCCAGGAGCTAAAAAAGCAGATCCAGATCAAACTGGGAATTCCGACAACATACCAGAGTCTCATATTCTCAAGGCTCTGTATGCAGGACCTGTTAGCGCTTGAAATTTCACCTCAGGCTGAGAAAGGTAAACCTCAAGGCAACATCAAACCATTTAGCCTCGTAGCTAGCCCTACGGGGCAGGAGAAGGCTCTCTCCGGTCTATCTCGGTAAAATCTTCAATGGATGAGATGACCAATATGGTAACACTGATTTTAGGCTAGTAAACTGATCAAAAAGGTTGATTTGGGATTTTTAGGGTTTTTGGTGGCAAATTGAGGAGAGGGCAATTTTGGGTGCGGGGATTGGACACAGTTTCTGCAGGGGGTTCTTTGGGGCGAGGTAGGAGACAGTATTGATGCCTTTGATTGAGGTGGATGATCAGGAATGACAGGTGAGGAGCCAAGGAGAGCAAACAATAACTTTGAATTCCCCTTAGACAGTAGAAAACATTGAAATTAAACAAACTTAAAAGCAGAGCATGGCAGGCATGAATTCTTACTTTAACACTTCATTTGTTTAATGTGCAGAAGTAAAAGAAAGGAAATGATTCACATAACACACTTACAAGTACATTGAGAAACACACCATCAACACATGAGTCCACAAGAATCCCAAAGAGGACTGCAAAACCCTGGTCTTCCTTAGCCAAAAATTGCAGAGATACAGTGAATAATATAATGATAGCTTCTCCCTCAAGAGTCCAACCATGAAAATGAGCAAGAAAGTACATAATATAGATGATCTAACCTCTTTCCCTGCCTCCATGGGTCGAGCTCACTATCCTAGGAGCTGTTTCAACCACTTCTAAACTAAGCACTACAAACTAGGCAGTCAAAACAACTTGCCTCTATAAGCTAGGAAACCAATTCATTCATTTAATATTTACCCTTTTCATGAATGAATCTTCTAAAAGTGTTACATAAGAGTAAAAGTGTCTTAAAAGTACAATAATTACATCAAAGAGAATCATAATTCACCCCAAAAAGTCAAACTGGGTCAAACTGCGTTTTTCTGAGCTGTACAGTGCATTTTGGAAAAATCTGCCTGACGGGTCGCGCGCCCCTGCCTGATGGGTCGCGCGCCTTTGGAGCCACGTTTGGGGCACTTGTAGGTGGCAAAATTGAGCAAGAGTAGGCTTGTTGGAAAGGTATATGAGTCTACTTTCCAACCCAACTGGAATTTTTGAATTTTGTGGTCATTTGCTGCTCCAAAATTGCAATCTCCAAAGACTGCTTTCTGCAACTCAAAAATGTGGCAGAAAGCCAAATTTTGCTTGTTTTTTGACTTTCTGGAGGCCCAAAACTTCATAAAATCTCAAGTCCATTGATGAGCATATGTAACTTCTCATGAAAAATCTGGAAACGCTGAGTTTTTGCAAAATGGAGTTGCCATGATGTAGGGTCACGTGGGGGGTGAGACCCGTTAATGGGGAAAACCTGTAAATTGCCTGAAAAAACCAAAATTTACCCAAAATGCTCAAAATTTATTGGGATTTGTGCTGTGGCTAGGCTATTTAGTGCCTTGCTCCTTCAAGGAAGCCTCAGCCAAGATGTGGAGGGGATCGGGCCTTTTTCTCCGTTTTTGTGCTTTGACCAACCGCCTTGGATCCGACGATTGTAATTTTGATATTTCTCTAAAACCATGACACTTGTGAAAAATGTGAAGGAGGTTTTTATTCTTTGGCATGTTGTGGACAAAAACCTCTCTCCATTTTCCAAAATTAATCTTTTATTGCTCTGAAACATCATTTGAGTGCAACTTGTCCCGATGTGTGAAACAAGGAATTTTGTCGAAATGGAGCGAAATGAAGGGGATAGGGGGCTTCTAAATTCTTGGGGAAATTTTTGGGAGTGGGGAGGGATGTTAGGAAGCAGTGGAAAGTGGAATCTCAGAGATTGAGCGAAGGGAAGGGGTCCAAAAGGGCAAAACACAGGCCAAACCTAGAAAATTGCCAGGTTGTAGCTAGAAACTAGGGTTTGTGCAAAAATGAGGAATTTGGTGGATCTAAGGGATGGGAAGTGTTTGAAGGTACTTTAAGGATAGGGGAATGTGTATGAACATCAGGATACAAGTTTTGTCGATGATTTGACCGTCCAAGAGAAATTGCCTTCAAAACGCTAGGAGAGGGAAATGACCTTGCCTGGGCGCAACTGAAGCATGAACAAGGTGTAAAATGACTCATTAGACACTGACATGATAATGAAAACCCTATGAATGATGATAGACTCAGCTGAATAGTGACATATATTGGCATTTAGACAACTTTAGAAGGAGTGAAAGCAAACCCTAGACCTAATGCCTAGTGACCAAATTTTTCTTGAAAACTCTTTGAAATGACAAAATTTGACCTTGACACTTCAAATTCACTTTGTAAGAGCACGTTTGATCACTGGAGGAAGGCTGGAAAGACTGACACTAACATTGGCTCCAATGGGGATGGTAGCTCCTTGGAGGTGTCAAGAACCTCAGACCTCGGGGAGAGCAGACCAGTGCTTTCAACCATTGGGTGATGGAGTCATTATTTGACAAACAATACAAGACTTTGACTCATTTATTGAATGAAAACTTGACTGAAAACTGACTGAAACTTAACTAGAATTTAACTCAAACCGACTCGATGGAAAACTGAAATAACTTGAAAAACTCACTCAACAGACCAAACACAAATGACTCATGACTGACTTAACGAAAACAAGAACTTACAAAGCTTATTGAAGGGCAGCAGTCCATCAAGATTTGAAATCATGATGGAAACCACCTGTGTTTCTTACAAGACAATATACATCAAACTATATCAAAATGCCAATGCAACCAATCAAGCAGATGCCTTCTTGATTGATTCTTCTTATCAGATCTTCTGGTCAACAGTACAAACCTATAACTGAGCATCCAAAAACATAGCTGACCATGATCTCCTTCATCACTGAACACTACAATAAACACTATCACTGCTGGCTGCAACAAACTTGCTAGAGGATCGTGAAAAACATGAAGATTTGCCACTGCCACCTCCTGCTGAAAGATCAAGGTGTCCTTTGTTTCAATTTCTGATCTGCCTTCCTCATGTGCTTCGGTGAAAGTATGCTCATGGGCTTCAAAAAACTCTGAACAAATGGATGGGCAGATCTCTTCTTGGAAAAGCATTTCAGCACATGAAACATATGAAGAATCTGAAAGGTAATCCTGTATGCTATGATCTTCTGTAGTCTGACAATATGGTAGGTCATCTTCATATGATATCACAACCAAATTATCAAGTTCCTTATTACATTCTTCAATATTATCAAGCACAATATTATCATTTACATCGTCTACCACAAATTCACTCAAAGAAACGTTTTCACTTGCTTGAGCAAAGATCTCACCTTGTCGTTCATGAGCAGATTGAATGACCTCCTCATGAAGACTCTGTTCTGATGAAATGGGAGCACTTAGATTTATAACTTTGTTTTCTTCATGCCAAATGATCTCAACAGCCAAGTTTTTCTTCATAGGATTCGGCACAAGGTATTCTTGGTCATCATGATCTGAATGTTGATCTGAAATAGTTGACTTGACTGCATCACATGAATCTTGACTACCCTGCACGCTGTCTTCTTCTGTGGGCAGATCTGAAATAGAACCCTCTCTTTCATCATTTTCAGCCATATGGCCATCTTCAAGCTGCTGATCTTGATTCTGCTGCAAAATTTCCTGATCATCTTGATGGGTATCCACTAGGTTCTCATCATGTTGCTGAAATGGATTCTCATACAAAGCCTCCATGATCTCGACATCCATGAAATTATCATCTTCATAAAACTTCTCAAGGCTTTCAATAAAACTATATGCATGCTGGCAACAGTCTTGAACTAAATTTAATGATGGATAAGAGTCCTTATATCGTTCAATGAACATAGCATGAAAATCCTTTAAACAGTAAATACAAGCAGGCGGCAAACTTTCATACCATGATTGGGCTTCACCTTCCAGAGTGGCCAGGAATATCTTCATTAAGCAATCTTCAGGAAAATCCACCTTCAACTTGCGAATATGCATATGAAATCTAACTAGATGTAAAGCAGCATCCTTCTTACCATCATCATTAAATGTAGGCAAATTCCTTGACCAATCTACCTTTGGAATTTTATTTGGAAAACCAGGGATGTGATCTCGGCTCAGGGGAGCGTATCTTCTGGCAATCCGATCCATCTTGAAAATCTCAAAGCTACTGATCTTCCTACAGTGAAGTCACCATGAAGCATTGATCTCTGGAGTTTTCAGTGAAGGAGTCACTAGTGAATGATTTCAGCCTTGTCAGTGTCTGATCGTTGTCCACTATCAACAATCAGATCTGAACTTGATACATGTACTGGGGTAATTAACAAGTTAAATGTCATGTTTACAAGCTAGACCGGAGATTGACTGAAGCAGCGTTTATCTACTTCCGCTAATGCAAAGCAAAAGCGTTTCGAAGGATACCTGGCATAACTTCAGGCTCCGTCTGTAGCTTATAAAAAAAATATGACATCAACCAGCAAACCATTTGTTCTCCCCAGTATGGTCGCCAGTATGTTAGCGCTTGAAATTTCACCTCACGCTGAGAAAGGTAAACCTCAAGGCAACATCAAACCATTTAGCCTCGTAGCTAGCCCTACGGGGCAGGAGAAGGCTCTCTCCGGTCTATCTCGGTAAAATCTTCAATGGATGAGATGACCAATATGGTAACACTGATTTTAGGCTAGTAAACTGATCAAAAAGGTTGATTTGGGATTTTTAGGGTTTTTGGTGGCAAATTGAGGAGAGGGCAATTTTGGGTGCGAGGATTGGACACAGTTTCTGTAGGGGGTTCTTTGGGGCGAGGTAGGAGACAGTATTGATGCCTTTGATTGAGGTGGATGATCAGGAATGACAGGTGAGGAGCCAAGGAGAGCAAACAATAACTTTGAATTCCCCTTAGACAGTAGAAAACATTGAAATTAAACAAACTTAAAAGCAGAGCATGGCAGGCATGAATTCTTACTTTAACACTTCATTTGTTTAATGTGCAGAAGTAAAAGAAAGGAAATGATTCACATAACACACTTAAAAGTACATTGAGAAACACACCATCAACACATGAGTCCACAAGAATCCCAAAGAGGACTGCAAAACCCTGGTCTTCCTTAGCCGAAAATTGCAGAGATACAATGAATAATATAATGATAGCTTCTCCCTCAAGAGTCCAACCATGAAAATGAGCAAGAAAGTACATAATATAGATGATCTAACCTCTTTCCCTGCCTCCATGGGTCGAGCTCACTATCCTAGGAGCTGTTTCAACCACTTCTAAACTAAGCACTACAAACTAGGCAATCAAAACAACTTGCCTCTATAAGCTAGGAAACCAATTCATTCATTTAATATTTACCCTTTTCATGAATGAATCTTCTAGAAGTGTTACATAAGAGTAAAAGTGTCTTAAAAGTACAATAATTACATCAAAGAGAATCATAATTCACCCCAAAAAGTCAAACTGGGTCAAACTGCGTTTTTCTGAGCTGTACAGTGCATTTTGGAAAAATCTGCCTGACGGGTCGCGCGCCCCTGCCTGACGGGTCGCACGCCTTTGGAGCCACTTTTGGGGCACTTGCAGGTGGCCAAATTGAGCAAGAGTAGGCTTGTTGGAAAGGTCTGTGAGTCTAATTTCCAACCCAACTGGAATTTTTTAATTTTGTGGTCATTTTCCCCTCAAAAATTGCAATCTTCCAAGACTGCTTTCTGCAACTCAAAAATGTGGCAGAAAGTCAAATTTTGCTTGTTTTTTGACTTTCTGGAGGCCCAAAACTTCATAAAATCTGAAGTCCATTGATGAGCATATGTAACTTCTCATGAAAAATCTGGAAATGCTGAGTTTTTGCAAAATGGAGTTGCCATGATGTAGGGTCGCATGGGGGGTGAGACCCGTTAATGGGGAAAACCTGTAAATTGCCTGAAAAAACCAAAATTTACCCAAAATGCTCAAAATTTCTTGGGATTTGTGCTATGGCTAGGCTATTTAGTGCCTTTCTCCTTCAAGGAAGCCTTGGCCAAGATGTGGAGGGGATCGGGCCTTTTTCTCCGTTTTTGTGCTTTGACCAACCGCCTTGGATCCGGCGATTGTAATTTTGACATTTCTCTAAAACCATGACACCTGTGCAAAAAGTGAAGGAGGTTTTTCTTCTTTGGCATGTTTTGGACAAAAAACTCTCTCAGTTTTCCAAAATTCATCTTTGATTGCTCTGAAACATCATTTGAATGCGACTTGTCCCGATGTGTGAAACAAGGAATTTTGTCGAAATGGAGCGAAAAGAAGGGGATAGGGGGCTTCTAAATTCTTGGGGAAATATTTGGGAGTGGGGAGGGATGTTAGGAGGCAGGAGAACGTGGAATCTCAGATATTGAGCGAGGGGAAGGGGTCCAAAAGGGCAAAACACAGGCCAAACCTAGAAAATTGCCAGGTTGTAGCTAGAAACTAGGGTTTGTGCAAAAATGAGGAATTTGGCGGATCTAAGGGATGGGAAGTGTTTGATAAGGTAATTTAAGGATAGGGGAATGTGTATGAACATCAGGATACAAGTTTTGCCGATGATTTGACCGTCCAAGAGAAATTGCCTTCAAAACCCTAGGAGAGGGAAATGACCTTGCCTGGGCGCAACTGAAGCATGAACAAGGTGTAAAATGACTCATTAGACACTGACATGATAATGAAAACCCTATGAATGATGATAGACTCAGCTGAATAGTGACATAGATTGTCATTTGGACAACTTTAGAAGGAGTGAAAGCAAACCCTAGACCTAATGCCTAGTGACCAAATTTTGCTTGAAAACTCTTTGAAATGACAAAATTTGACCTTGACACTTCAAATTCACTTTGTAAGAGCACGTTTGATCACTGGAGGAAGGCTGGAAAGACTGACACTAACAGGACCAACACACTCTCCAGCATTATGGGGTTGTCAAATATTCAACCGTCATCCTCAATCTAAGACTCCGAGGCGGATGCAAGGGAACCAGCTCAAAGAATTCAGGCTCTTTCCGCGATGCAGTAAAAGGAAAAGAACCAGTGCAACATAGACCAGCATCCACACCAGAGCTTCCAGGACCCTACATTATGGAACAGAAGCCAGAAGCACCTATACTTACCGTATCATTGCCAGAGGTAACAGATCTATACTCAGATCTAACTCATAATGCTGTTATATGCAGATTTAACGGTTATTGGCCCAAAGCTGATGCACTGCACCAATGGATTTACACAACATGGACAACCAATTGTGAAACATATCTATGCCCTAAGGGTTTCTTCATAGTGAGATTTAACGCAGAGCTGGAACGAGACAATACCATTAATCAGGGGCCTTGGTTTTGGGGCAATGTTGGTCTCTTTCTCACACCCTGGTTCCCAGATTTCGACACCAATACCATGGTAGTATTGACAATGCCAGTTTGGGTAAGGCTACACAACCTACCACTGCATTTCTGGCATCGAAAATCTTTAACAGCCATTGGGAACTCTTTAGGAAAACATCTCAAAATAGACGAGGACAGAGCTAACCGGGGAATTTTCACATATGCCAGAATATGTGTAGAAGTGGACCTAAGTCAAGGACTCCCAGATCACATCACATTGAATTTTAATAATTCACTGTGGACGCAACAACTAGATTATGAGAACACGGCTTTCAGATGTCGCAGCTGCTTGCAGACAGGGCACCTCCAATATGCATGTCCACTGACTTCTAAGGAGTCTAAGGGGAACAAGAAACAACAGAAAAAGCCAAAAGGTTGGCAGCACACTGAACCATTGGAGGAGGAGGCACTAAACACGGAACCCACATACATATATAGGAGACAGGAAAAAATCTAGGAAGAAAACACTGAAGGGACCAATCTAGAACCAAACAGCATGGTACGACAGCAAGAACTACAGCTGGAAATAAGCGGTGCCAAACGAGCACATAGTACAGAAGGATCGGACTCGGACAAAGAACAACCTGGGCACATAGAGGAAAACCAACTTGCCATAATTGACCCCACTGCCAACACTGGAGTCTGGCGAAAAGTGGAAAAGAAAAAAGGAAGGAAAATATAGGCCGGTAGATACAATATTTTAAATTTTTTTTGCTATATTCCTGTCACCACAGGAATAATCTTTATGTTCTATTTCTCTGTTATGCTGCCTGATATTACAGGAACAGCCATTTGCATATGCTACAAGCATCTACAAAATGTAATTTTATCAACATGAATAAAATTACGATTTTTTCCTAGGGGAAAAAAAAGAAAATAATTAAATTTAAATTAATTTTAAATACAATAAATTAATTAATATTAAAAAAATAAATGTGGTGACGTGTTAAGTGGCTATTTTTATATAATTTTAATTAATTATATAAAAATTAATTAAAATTTATAAATTAATTTACAAACTAATTATGATTATAAAATTATAATTATATTATATTGAAAATAATTAAATTTAAATTAATTTTAAATAGAATAAATTAATTAATATTAAAAAAATAACTGTGGTGACGTGTTAAGTGGCTATTGGTCCATAATTATGGACCTAAGTGGCTTTGTGGCTTCAACATATGAGCATTTGTAGATGGAATGAACTAAAATGAAAGCCTTTTATTAAATCCCATGTGACAAATACATAAACCATCAGAGGGTTAAATATATTGGGACATTGGAGGATTTGGATATCGAGAATTTAAAATTGTGAAAGTTTCGACATGGAAAAAATGCCAAAGTTTAGAACTTTTTGATCGGGAGTTTTTTTTGGATTTGGATATCGAGAATTTAAAATTGTGAAAGTTTCGACATGGAAAAAATTCCAAAGTTTAGAACTTTTTGATCGGCAGTTTTTTTTGCTTTTGTTTTTTATTTTTTATTTTTTATTTTTATATTGGGTTTATTTATTTATTCACTGGAAGTTTTTATCTCTGAATTTTTATATCAGGATTTGTATTTCACATGATTCCGATATGTGCCAATGTGTGAAGGAGTAAGGGAGGAGGTGAGGTGAAGTGAGGTCCACATGGATTGGGACTCCTCCATTATAAACTACAACCACTTGGTAATATAAAAATATGACAAAATGAACGACAACCACTTTGCAAATTTGACATTTTAGGTCACATAATTTCTTTTAAATTTTGGAATTGGAATAAATTACCAAGGTTTGAAAAACACATAATTTTAATTGTTCTACAATTTGGTTGAAGTGATTTTTTAGGATTGTTATTGAAAAACGAACTAATTAATAAAAATGAACTAGAAATTAATATTTAAAATCAATTACTAATTATTTACAAAAATTAAAATAATATACATTATGTACATTTTTTTAACCTAAGTAGTAAAAATTATCAAACTTCAGATGAGAACCATTTGCAAACTGTGTATCCAAATGAGACGAAACAAGTCTTGATGGAAATCTAGCAAAAAGTCAAACTCAATGAAGTAGTCAAATTAACAATCTGATGAAAACAAAAAATTGGAAAAATTGTAGGACACTTAAGTAAGTGAAAAATATTAAAAGGAGATTTAACAAAAAAATTATGGAAAGGGTCTCCATTATTTGAAATAAATAAGTAAAAAATAGGGATGTTGAGTTTTCAGCTCAACAATTGGTGACACACGGGGAAGAACTAGTTATCTCTAGTTAAAAGTGATGAACTTCAATTTACCCAAAGGTTAAAAGTGAGGAATTCTATTAAACCATCAAACAATAAATATCTCCTAGGGTCCCAAATTAATGTTAGGGAATATAAGTTTAAAAAGATAAGTACTCAAAGCAGACTGAGCCTAAAATCATGAATTCAAATTTTAGGAAAAGAAAATATTATTTAAGATTACCTCATAGGAAAAATAGAAGAAGGTACAGACAAGAGTGTTTTGATAAAGCATGTATCCACTGTAATGAATGGTCTCTGACATTGCTTTGCTGCCAGTGAGTCGGAACAATACCCTGTCAAAGTTGTCTTTTATGGCATATAAGCATTGGCTCACTGCCAATGAGCGTCTATAGCCCCAATGAGTTTACTTGTATTTCCCATGCTTCCCCTTTTGATCACCCTTTTGATAAGCGCATTTGTAGGCTTTAGTTTATGATGTACTTGAGTGAAAGAGGTGGGATGGTAATAGAAACTTATGCTAATGGATATAATACTTCCATAATGTTGAATCCAAATATTTCCTTGCGACTATCAATCAGAGGATTTTATAAAGTGGAGGGATGGGAGAGATCCATCAAATTAAACTTAGGTCAGTTCTTTCCTTGAAAATGTGAACTATATTACTTAGAAAGGATGCATGTTCCTCCAAGGAAAAGATTTAAAGTAAGAGGGCTTTATGATTCCATAAAGATACACCTTTAATTGTAAATGAAATTCATGAAATTGACAAAGTACGAATTTCCCTTGTATGCCAATAAATGTTTGGTGAGAATAAGGTCTTTCACATAAATCTTAGTGGAGTCACAAAAATCAAACCATAACTAATTGTGAAAGTGAAAAAAAATTTGAAACTGAAGTGAAAGAAATGAACAAACTCCAAAAATGAGGAAAGGAAAAGCTGAAAGAAAAGCCCAAAATTAAAATACAAACTCCAACAAGTCTGATTATACACATGTCTCAACAAAAGAGTAAAATAAGACAATCATGTGAACGTTTATTCTATGTTGAGATTTTAATAAATTTTATCTTCCAGAGTTATAAGAAATGAGGATCTCAAAATGTGAAGGGTGAATAGAAGTCATGAGAGATAATAAGCTAAATGAGAAGTCTCTACTTGCTACGAATTTTCTTATTTCAAAGGAAATTCTGCATAAAAGCATCTTGACCATTTTATGATAAAAGAAATGGTTAAGAAACAAACTACAAGTTTTGAAAATCCCCACTTTAATTGTTTCGATGAAGATCATTACTACCTCTCCCAAAAACTTGAAAGAAAACCAATCAAAGGAGAATGATTTCCAAATCTGAGGTGTGCAGTAATTCTTGAAGTCCTGCAAACCATAGTTTAAGATCAACAAAAACTAAAAACAACAGTGAAAAAAATATAAATAAGTGGAAAAGGATGACCGTGGGCATATGAATCTTACAATTAGATAATTTTATTTAATTTTACCTGAGAGATATCATTTTCTCCAATAAACACAACCTCTCCTTTTAATTGGAAGTAAAAGCATGAAGAAGTTTCTTTCAATGAAGTTTTCATTGGCCCAAAATCATGATTTATTCAATCAAAATTAAAGCAAGAATTACTTAGAAGAAAATAATGATTCATGTTCAAGGAATATGAAATAAATAAAATCCATAAAAAATGAGAATGAAGATATGCTTCTTTATTAATTGCAGCAATAATTGTTCTCTTTGTCTTTTCAGATTTCATATCAACTTCAATATTTTCATAAAATCTCAAAATTCAAGACCAAATCCAAACTTTGTGTAGAGGGAGAGGACTTGAATTTTGTATGCTAAATATAAAGTGATATATTAAAAATTCAAACAAAAGAGAGTTTAAAAATGAATTGAGCATGATTCGTTACCTTTGTGTGTTCTAAACTTGCTTACCAGCTAGTTTCTCAAGAGTGCCTTTTTATGTGCCTTGTCAACCTTCTTCATTTATTCAATATGCCAAGGACTTGAACCTCTTTTATATCAATTTAAGTGAAAATATGTTAGACCACGAGAGTCTTTTCACGTTGGATTTCAGAATGGATAAAGTTACAATATTCCAATGTCCAGAAATAGGGAGGTTCGATATAGATACTACGAGTTACAAAGGCTCTGATATAAATATGTTCTAATAAAAATATTTTAAATGTATTAAAAGATCTATCAGAAAACTAAATTTTGGCAAGATAATATCTCGTAACAATTTTAAAAGAGGTCTCGATATGGAAGGCATCAATAAATGATGTGCCAAAGGTAAGAGATCAAGGTTTCCAAAAATTTCTTAATGGGAAACTCTGATAAACAAAGACCTTGCTTCATAACATTTTCAGCGACATTCATTTTCAGAAGTTTAATTAAATTTCACCTCCGATATAAGAAGTCCTAATATCTATAATATTAAAGGAAAACAAGATCTTGGAACAAAAGTTTTTCGTAACTTCCTATAAATAAATCTTACGATATCAAATATGCCTAATAATGAATGGCTTTTAATGTATAACATGGGAATATTGTATATTGGGCATTCAACTATTAGAGGTAATCAATCTCATAATATTTTTATAAAATGGATCTGATAGCTTTTGTTCCAATAAGAAAATAACAAGAACACCTACATTTGTTTATAAAAATAAGCTTCCAAGGAAAGGAGTTCGAGATTTAATAAATATGAGAATAAATTAGGTGTAAAAGATCTCAAAAACCTTTTTGAAACTCAAATCAACTTACAAGACTTTGAGACCAAAATATTCCAATGAAGATAGTGAAACATGGGTCATTTCCTTCATTAAGAGTAATGGACATGATAGTGGAGGAAAAGGAAAAGTGTATCTCGAAGAGGTAAATCTTGGAATTTTTTTTAAATGCTTCCAATATACTATACAAACAAAACAGTCCGATAAGCCAAAAAGCCCGAAATTTCAAGGAAAGATCTCAGAAAAATGAAAAGTAGAGGATCGAGATTCAAAGATTTACCAATTAGAGGGTCTGAGTCACTTTGGAAGAAATGAATACAACTAAAGGGAAAACAATATAAATGAGTGTGATGTAATGGTTCAACTCAACCTGGGAATTGTAAGGTTTGGAATGGGCAGAGATAAAATCATGGATATGATTATTTTATGACTTGTTGCAAGATTTTGGAGAAAATTTCCATTGCTTATGGGCCTTCTTTAATTTAAAATGTGAGAATCTATAGACCCATGACAAATATGAGAAAAGAATGGCTAAGCATTCAATTTTAGATACATTACTGATTATTACCTCATCTTGTGCATTTGTGAAAGAAATATGAACAAAAACAACAATATAAAATACCCAGATTCTAATGAAAAAACAAATACTTCTCTAAACATGTTGCAGATTGTAAAGGGATGATTTCTCACTTTATTCTTGTTGTGTGTGGAGCATGATTGTTCAGAGGTCTTTGTTTCAGCTGGATGTATACCGCAGGAAGTTTGTACACCCCTCTAGGGGTCTGAGGGGGTCGATCCCCCCCGGATGGGAGTCCGAGGAATAACAGTCCGCCGGTAGGGGCTCGGGGGCAGTGCCCCCGAAGCTAAAAACATATGTAAAATTGTCTTGTAAAAGTATAGTAATTTCTAGTCAATCTGGGCTGTTCATTAGGCAGATGATTTGATGGTAGAACTTATGTTTAATTTAGGGTTTTTTTTGCCCTAGAAGGCAACCCCTCTCTTCATATGAGGGCATTGTATTTGAGGCTATGTAATAGATGTGTATTCTCCGAGCGAGAAACAGAGAGGTGAGACTGTGAGAGAAAACAAAGGATATTACAATAGATCTGCTGTAGTTTGTGTCTCTTCAATTTGCTGGATAATAGAAAGGAAGGACTGGCTGTTTGGGGTGGACATAGCCCAAACTGGGTGAACCACGTATATCTGTGTCTCTCTTGTTTTATGCGTTTTCTATGTTTATATTTCTGCAATATTTTATGTGTTGCATTGCTCCGTAATATATAATTTTCTAACAATTCTAAAGCCATTTGAATTTGTTTGTACACTTCAAGTCTCCAAATCAAACTAATGAATACCTACAAAAAGAAGTAAAATGGAAATAATAAATAGACTAATGAAAATAGAAAACTAGCAACAGATGAAGATGAACATATTTATGCATACTTGGAAGAGTCGAATTGTAAGTTTACCTCATGAATCTTCAAGTTCTCCCATGCATTTTCATAAGTTCAAAATCATCTTCTTATTCAATTTAAATTAACTACTAAGTAATGAGCAATTTGCATCTGTTTCCCATTTAAATTGAGGAAACTGTGGTAAAATGACCATAATAAATGTTTGTGAATTTAGGAAAAATTGGTATGCTTAGCTGTAATGATTCTTTGAAATTTCATCATTCATGATTTTGTTTGAGAAAATAAATTTTAATCTTATGATGAAAATTTGTGAAGAGGGATAATCAAGAGCATCACACATGTGTATGATCCAAAATGCTCTAAGCCACTTTTTCCAAAAATGAAATGGATAACAAAGGAAATATTTGAGCCCATTACTTGTTTATTAAAAATTTACAAATTAAATTGAAAAATAAAAGAGAGATGAACTAAGAAAAAAAATAATGCTATTACTATTGTAACTAATTGAGAGAGAATATGACTAAGTATCGTCCTACTTCCAATGAAACCATTCTCTCAGTTTTAATTATGTACATATGAAAATGTTGAAAATCAGTAACAAAACAAAATTACAGCTAAATAATTAAAATAAAAACTCAGGATACTATTTACATCTTAACTTAACAAAATAAAATTATTTACATAAGCCTTACCTTGAAATTCCTTTAAACATCTTCCTACAGGATCATATAATCTAGGATGTGTTTCAATTGATGATTGAAAGAGGTTCATGGGAAGAGGAAACAACATGCCAACTTTGAACGAGATGTCTTTAACTATCATAGGTTGCTACAAGAGAACAATTTCATGCACAAAATAAAGTGCATGATTAGAAATATTCTTTTTGATTAAACATGGATAACAATTCAAAAGATTTCAAAAGGTATTACATGGTTGGTGAGAACACAATAGTGGGCTTTCGAATGCCAACATTTGTGAAAATTAATTTGAAAATCATAGAAAAATTGGCCACACATAAGCATAAAGTAAAATCTCAAAATATGAAGTAGCCAATGTTCATGATTGAAATTCTGAAATCAATTTTCATATATACTGATTACTGCACTTGATGAGAGACTAGAGTTTTGATACCCTAAATGGCTAGAAAATCAAAAATAAAATTTGAAAAAGAAAGAAACTGAAATGGGGGAAAATGATAGAAAGGGAAACTATAATGTACATTTATTTCACAGATAATAGTACAACATAGTGGGAGTTTGTTTTTAAAAATTTCATTTCCACATGTGATTATAAAATTAAAGTCATTTTTGTCTTCGTTCACTTGCAGAGATGAGAAAATTTCAAGATTATGATCACAAAAAGGTATGTCATCATCATAGGAGTCATAAATTGGGGCAGATTCATGATTGCTGAAATCATCACGATGATCGAATGATGAAGAATTAACTAAAATATTTAAACTAACATCCTTTCCCTCTTCAAAAACATATTCACTTAAAGAATGAGAGTCAATTAAAACAATTTTTGAAGAAGAAGAATAACAAGGTTCAATGTTTTCATCATCATGAACAATTTCATTAGTATCTTCTTTTCCTAAATCAGAATTAGATAGGGAATCATATGCCAGATAATTTTTAGAATTGTAAACAATTAAATTTTCTCTATTCCTATCAGAACTTACTGATAATTTGTAAATGATAACTCCTTCATCTTTTGAACTATTATCAATGCCGAAAAGAGCAGTTGCATTATCATTTAATGAATTATCAAACAAATCAGGATATAAAGAAAAGTGAGAATTTGAATTTACAAACATGTAAATTTCTCTATTAGAAGAATGTTTCTCATTCCCCAAAATAGACATTTCAAATTCTTCCATTCTTGTGTTGTTTTAAATTTAAGATAGTTGATTATTGTCTTCACAAAAATCAAAATTTTCATGCACTTGATCGATCAACAAATTTTTGTTGAGCTTCTCCATTTTATTATCAACAAATTGTGAATTAAATTCAAATGTAGACTGTGCACTACTTTCATTCTTTGGTTGATTTAATTGTTGTTGATTGCTGCTAATAGATTGTGCATCTTGTTGAATTTCTAGTTGATCAACATTATGTAAATTTGGAGTAGTTCTGGCATAATGATTAACATTTGTAATTTCAATTTGTGAAGAATCAGAGTTGTCATTTTGAACAATTGTATCAACAATGGATATACTTTTTTATTCTTCATAGTTATCATAGGACAAAGACACTAAATGTTTAAACCATCCAATTAATTGGAATTGAGGAGGAAAATATTTGGACCGAAATTGCATTAAAATTAATTTAAATCTAATATAAAACATATCCAAAGTCTCACCTTCCATCCTACGCAATTCTTCTAACTGATCACACACCTTTTCATAATCATATTCCTGAAATGCGTGAAGGAAAATCTTTGAAAATTTGTCCCAGCTATGTACAGAGGCAATTGGAAGTGATAAGCACCAATATTTGGATTTTCCTTTCAAAGTAATAGTGAAAATCCCACAAATAACACCTTCGTCAATATTGAAATTATTGAAACTTAACATAAATTGAAGGAGATGATTAAAAGTATATGTATTACCATTATATTTTACCCGAGATAGGGCCTTGACTACCTTTATCGGAGTGGTAGTTGCATGAGGTCCAATAAAGCAACTCCAATGAAGTCTTTTACATGGAGCCATAGTAATAAAATAAAATTTTAAAGCACAAAATCATGAGAGACACAATTTTACTATGACCCTCCTTTTAGCACCAAAAATGTTGATGATCTAAAATGAACATTCAACATTATAAGGGAGATAACATGGTTGGGAATGTTCCTTTTTTGTTTGGAATGATGGTTATAACTGGTTAAACTAAGTCCAATTACCTTCTCTCTATCTCTACTAGTTTAAAGTATACATTTTTCTTAACAATAGAGAAGAGACATTAGATCAACCCTCTTGCTGAGCTCAAGTAAGAAAGTGATCCTTAAGCTGATCTGGGGCTCAGCCAAGCCACAATTAAAGTTTTCCTCTTTGATAAGAGGAATTCTAGAAATGCAGAATTAAATCTAAATGCAAATTAATCCTAGAATGCAAGAAAAAATAAATAATTCCAAAGCTTATACCGATTAGGAAGATGTATCTATAACCCTACCAAGAGAAAAGTAATTAAATGATTGATATTTTAACATGCCTAATTTTAGGTGAATATATGGCTAATGAAATAGTTCTACTAGCTGATATTATACTTACCAAAACATGCTCTGTTTAGAGACCAATTAATGGTGAATGATTAACTAAACACATTAGGAAATAGTTCTTTTAATGTTGATGGTAATTAAACCTAATTTAGATAGCATATTTCTAAGTAAATAGTTACTCAAAAATCTGATTTGAGTATAAAAGCAATCTGAGCACTATTTACTTATAAAAACAATAATGCTCAGCATGAAAAATATTTTAAACAAATGTATCATTAAAAAGATGAAATTTGCATTAAAAATAATAGTATGTAAACTAAAAATTGATTAAAATCGCGTCTCTTGTTCTGTTCCTTGAATTGATATCCAACAATCTTTCTCAAATCATAAGCCTCACCATTAAAAAAAGGAGCTACAATAGTGCAAACTCTACTTTCAATACAAAGTCTAGAATTGAAAAAGAAAAATATCAATAGCTCAGATCTAATTTTTCTCCCCTAATCTATAGCTAAAAACCCCTTCTAATAGTGCTTTATAATTCCTCAGGTGTAGAGAAGAGGAATCTGCCACCCCCTCCCTCACTCCTCTCTATTCTACAAATTTCTATTTATAATTACAAAAATAAATTCCAAATATGAGAGTTGTTGAAAATCAAATATGCTCCAACAATTTTCATTGGTCAAAATTATTTCTCTTCTCTTGCCGGAGAAATTCCATTGATTCAAATCTTCTCTTCCTCATCTCCTCAACTGTTCTCCAGCCAAAAACCAATAAAAAATTAAATTAAAATGCAAATCAAAATAAAAAAATACCAGATCTGGAAAACAAACATCTCCAATCAAATTTTAATAAAATAAATAAATAAAAATAAATATGTGTTTTCCATTGATCCTTGTAAATATATTATTGGTCACTAATATATCGGATAGCAGCCAGAGATGGTTGTCCTCACTGTTGGTTTGACACCTGAGTTTGATAGGTTTTGCCACCTTCGGAAAAAAAAAAATATTATTGGTCAAATTGAATATAAGTGAATGGATCTATAATCAACAAAGGTTTTGAGCAAACGAAAATACAAAAACTAAACTCATAAAACTAGTTTTGGTTACAAATTCAGAGACTAATTTTTTACTAAATTTTAGTTTCATTTAGTGACTGAATTTATTTATGCAACCACTTAAGAGATATTCTCCATGTTTTTATCTATCTAATGAGCTATCCTGAGTCTCATTTGACCAAATAAAATTCAATTTATAAACTTCCAAAGTTGAAGTGTCCAAAATTCCAGAATTCTAGAAAAAATTTTGTTTGAGCAAAAAATATGAATTTTTAATTAAAAATTTTAATCCTATTTATCTGTACAATTATTAATTTATTAAAATTATGAAATAATTAGTTAAAAAGTTTAAATTAATTTACAAACTAATTATGATTATAAAATTAAAATTATATTATAATTGAAATAATTAAATTTAAATTAATTTTAAAGAGAATAAATTATTTAATATAAAAAAAATAACTGTGGTGATGTGTCACGTTGATATTGGTCCATAATTATGGACCTAAGTGGCTTTGTGGCTTCAATGTATCAGCATTTGTAAATGGAATAAACTAACATGAAAACCTTTTATTAAATCCGATGTGACAAATACATAAACCATCAGGACATCGAAGGGTTTGGATATCGGGAATTTTAAAATGTGAAAGTTTCGACATAAAAAGAATGCTAAGGTTTGATATGTTGTGTCGGGATTTTATGTTGTGTCGGGATTTTATTTATCGGTTTTTTAGTTTTTTTTGGGTTATATCGGAACTTCTTTATTGAGAGTTTTTTTTGGACTTTTATATCAGGTTTTTCATTTTTTAATTTATCGGAAGTTTTTATATTGGAATTTTTATATCGAAATTTTTATTTCATGTGGTTTTGATGTGGCGAAGTGTGAAGGAGTAAGAGAGGAGGCGAGGTGAAGTGGGGCCCACGTGAGTGAGACTAATCTATTATAAACTACATCCACTTGGTAATTTAAAAATCCAACAAAATAAACTATGACCACTATGCAATTTTGAGATTTCAGGTCTTGTAATTTATTTTAAAATTGAGATTTGGAATTAATTACACTATGACCACTATGCAATTTTGAGCTTTCAGGTCTTGTAATTTATTTTAAAATTGAGATTTGGAATTAATTACCGAGATCTCGAAAACACATAATTTTAATTGTTATACAATTTGGCTGCAACCATTTTGTAGGATAGTTAATGAAGATGAATTAATTAGTAAAAATTAACTAGGAATTAATATTTACACCAATTAATAATTTATTTACAAAAATAAAATAATATACATTTTGTACATTTTTAAACCCAGATAATAAAAATAATTGAACTTCGGATGAACACCATTTGCAAACCGTGTATCCAAATGAAATGAAACGAGTACCGATGGAAAGCTAGCGAAAAGTCACACTCAATGAAGCAATTAAAATAGAAATTCAACAAAAATAAAAAAAATGGCAAAATTGTAGGACACTTAACTAAAGGTCCCTATTATTTGAAATAAATAAGTAAAAAATAAAAGTATTGAGTTTTAAGCTCAACACAAATTTGAAATAATAAAGTTTACAAACATATTTAATTTAGAGTAACAAAGTTTCAAAATAAAAACATTCTTTCTTCTAAATGAAGAACATACTTTCTTTTAAGTGAAGAATAATCATGAATTCATTTAAATGTGTGAATCAAATGCGTATTAAATCACATATATCAAACACTAATATTAATTCACATACATCAAACACTAATATTAATGTAAAAGGGTGTAAATTCCATTGTGAAATTAAATTCCAAACCATTAAGGTAAAAGGGTGTGAATGCCATTGTGAAAATAAATTCCAAACCACCCAAGTTGTAATTATAGCAAATATAATTTATAATATTTTAATCATTTATGTTCAAAGAAAACACCATGCAAGTCAACTACAATTTTACAACAACAGGAACAAAACGTTGAAGGTGACACTGCTTCGAGAAGAGTTAATGGAGTCTCAACAATTTATCTTCTTAAACATCCAAATAAATTAATTATAATTGTAATTTTATGTTATTATAGTCTTCATATCACTAACAAATTTAAAATACATATAACAACATAACCATTATATATTTGATATATTGAAATACATATAACAACATAACCATTATATATTTGATATATTGAATTTGAATTTATTTATTTGTTGATATAATAAATTTATTTATTTTTATAAATATTTATGATATTGTTTAATAAAAATAAATACACACCATCATCACATTGAAAATAAATCTCAAAAGAGATAAACAACACTATATTGTATTGCATTTTCATATATTCACCATGTTGTAACATTTTCTGATGCCTGAAATGTTACAAGAAAATTTCAAATTTTGCGAGTCTACTTCCTCGAGCATATGAAAATTGAAATGGAAAAATGGTTCCTATGCATTTTTTAAGCTATTTCTAAGAATAGTTTTGAAATTAAATAAATTTAATTTTATAAAAATCTATATTATATATGTTATAAAATTATATTTAAGTTATCTAAATTTTTATTAAAAAAGTATATTGGGTTTAGGGGGCCAATCTCCAATTCTATTTCAACATCAAAGTTCACCAAGCAGCTAAGTTAACATATCAAGTGCCAACACAAGTCATCGAGTGGAGGAGCCATAAAGGGAATTATATGCTCAAAACTTCAAGATATGTTGAGCACAAGGGCCATTATAAAGAAAACATTGTCATGTTGCTTTGTGAATGTGGGATTATTCCCTTAATGCAAGATATTTGTCAACAAAATTCAAAGACTAAGCCACAACAACCAAGTCATACACTGAGACAAATAAAAATCCAAAGCATTAAGCATTGACAACTCTGCTCAGTGGAGATTTGGCCAATTCATATCGACAACTCTAGTTAAATTGCATAACCCCTAGGCTATCTGAGCTTTAAGATAAAGGGGGGTACACAAGTTATTGTTTTATGGAAACAACCCTTTGTATATGGCTGATTAGGAAAAATTATGCACCCCACAACTAAAACCCTAAAAATGCCAGTGCTCCCCCCTTGCAATACCATTTGTGGTTTCTAACATCAACACAGGACTAAACCATTTCAACATTTATGTGGAAGAGAAATCTATGTGTAAGATTGGGGATCGGGTGGATATAAATTCGCTACGTAGATGTTTTCATTGTTGTTACAAAAATGTTGACCCTAGATGCATATAAAGACTAGAAAATAGTTGCAAATGTGACGGGATTAGAAGTTCTCTTTGATAAATTATGGACACAATGTTCCGTGTCAAGGCTCTTTGCACCAAGATGTTATTTTCTACTTAGAAATCATGAATGGTCCATAGATAAAGCAGAATGAATTTTATTGTCTGCTTGGTGATATGTATTCTCTTGATGGACTTCTATAGATCCAATATGAAGTGAATTCACGATCCAAAGAATAATGGTGGTTTCCTTTTGAGATGTGTATTATATATGGCTTGATTCTAGAGTTCATTGGTTGATTTTTGGTCTTTGTTAGCCTCACAGTGTTGATTGAATTTATTCTAGTGTTCACAGAGCCTAAATGCACAAAATGTAATGGCCAAGAGTACTGGATCTCGTGGTTTATGTACTATCCTCGAAAACCTTTTTGATAGATGCCATGTTTGAAATTCCAGATGCAAAAATGGGGCAACACAAAATGGATGTTGTTGTCACTAATGAGAAAGTTTTAGGATCTACAAATTCACAAGGGTGTGGAACCAAAATAATTCGTGGCAAGGGTGGATTAAATGTTATCTTGCAAAACATAAACAAAGGGAATTTGTTAGAATGAGGCCATCGACTATTGGGGAAATTCTATTTAGAGGATAAAAAGTTGCCCATATGAGATCTAAAAAACCTTAGGGATAAAAATAGGGCAAAGCTAGAGTTTACTCAATCAAGATGATTCCATTGCTAGTTTTAAAGCTATGCTATGAGATAGAGGTGATATTAACTTAGGTATATATTGGTCAAAGATCAAGGATAGCTTATGCAATGCTTCAGGATACAAAATAGTCATTCATGGAGGATTTACCATAGCAGGGAATCTCTTTGGGATCACGATTCTACAAATAAATTAACTTAGGTTCAACAACAGAAATCAATGCCAAATTTCTACAATATTGTTGTCGAATGATGCCACATATTCAAAAATTCCTAGTTCTTGAAATATAGGCTTTTATGGTGGTTGTCCCTCAGTGATTGAAGGCAGATTAAAATCCTCACACCAAATACATGATTAAGACTATCTTTGTGATCATTGTCCCCATGATCTGCTTAACAAATATTTGGAGTCTGCCTTCCATCGTAGTATGTAGGCATAGAATTAGAACTAATCTCTTTCACATTTCTTGACCATTTGTACTTTTTTTCTGGAAACTGGAAATTGTGATGGCTATGGTTGAAGTTAAGTGTACCTGTAATGTGATTTGGAAAGTGCTTATGCTTTCCTTTTAAATAATTTTCATGATTCTTATAATTATGGTGGATCTAAATACAAGAATAAATACAACCACAGACATACAATTTCCATCCAATGATGTTGAATCAACATTGCAGTTTTTCGAATCTAGCTCAACATTTGAACAAATAATTGATCTAAAGAAGGATCAATCAAAGTTCATTCTATAGGAATTAATGCATGGATGCATTGGACATCAAGGATTGTTTTCATATGTTATGAAATATCAGGTCAATTTGTTGTCCTTGATTGGAGAAGGCGTCGGTGGACAATGTGAATATTAGTGTTGGTGAACAATAATGACAATTCATGGCTACAAGTTTTCAAAAGACTTGTCATGAACAAGTCTCATTCTATATAAGAAGATTAATGCCTTCATATTTCGATTTACCTGCAGATGAACAACATAAATTGAGACAAGAAATATGTTAGCCTCATAACTTTATTGATGTAAGTATTAAAGGCAAAGGAAGCACAACAAAATATGAGGGATGAAAGTAGTTCGCATTCTATTGTCATCAAAGGATGGTCATTCTTTAACAATTCATTGACATGAACAACTAATTTCAAGAGTGAAGCTTGAGATAGAAAAAAATTAGGCAACACAATTACATTTTTTGGTATCTAGGCTCAAGAATAATGTAAACAAACTTGCAAAATGAACAATGCAATCTTATCTGGAAAATGGGAATATCATGAAGCTAGGTTATTTGTTACAAATTCACCCTTGTGATCACTCCAACCATGTTAATTGAGTATTCAAAGGGTCATATCTAGTGTTTAAAGGGAATTTGACAGATTTTTAGGGAACAAATTCATGTCTCATATTTTAAAGAGAAGAATCAACAATTGTGGAATATATGTTTGATTTGAGGGCATTATCTCAACAATGAACAATGGATGAAATTGATTTGATTTGAGGGCATTATCTCAACAATCAACAATGGATGAAATTGTAGATTTCCAACAGGCAGTTTGAATAGAGTCAAATTTGAAGGAGGAGTGTAAGAATTATTGAGATATTCCAGGAAAGAGATAAAAAATCAGTGAACTAACTCCAATTTCCAAGGAAAAATACTTACAAGAAACTCCAAATTTCTAACAAACTGTTTAAATATTGTTTTGTTTTTTAGTATATTGTTTAGATTTTTATTCCAAAAAACTAGACATAGTTTCTTGATGCATTTTTTTATATATTGTTTCATACATAATTTAAAAGGGTTGGTGTTTATGCTCAAAGACCTTGATATTTTTATAAAGTCTTATATTATAGAGAATTTTATCAAGGGATTCTGACTCCAGTTCATGACAAAATTTGTTACTTATGTATGTCTTTTATAGTGATTTCATAATCTATTATTCTTCATATATTTGAGGTAACATAAAAGTACTGGGTAAGGCTAGGTTGAGTTTTGATCTCATTGATATCCCCTGCAAAGTTATTATCTACATTGAGACTAGATAATTGAACAATTTTTTTGGATTAATACCTTTGCATCAGTAAATTGTTGGCTTTCTTCATCTCTTAAATATATTGTTTTTAGCTATAGAAATTATTCTACATGATTTTTCTATTGATTAAATGATTATATATTCATAGAGGATATTTAATAATTTAATTTCTTCTCCATTCCTCCATCAAATCCTTTCAAGATATGTTATTTTTCCATTGCTAGATGCTATCACTTTGATAAGGCCTCTGCAAGAGAGGGATTTTTTTGTGAGCAGTTATTTGTGACTCATTGACAACCACCTATACAAAAAAATCCTAGATCTGGCCATTGTGATTCATAGGCTGCTATCCAATTATAGTGAACAACATTAAGAATCCTTGTAACACTTGAGGGAGACCCCTCTGGTTTGAGGGCCAGCTTGAACCTAAAGATTGGCCAAGTTTATGACACCATCCTTCAAAATTTACAAAATTTTATTGGTCTACTGGGGTAAACATGTGACAAGAGGCTGCTATGATGTGATTTAAATCCTCATGTACTGTTATGGAAGTGGAATGAAAAAAACCTAACCAAACCAACCTTGCACACTTGCTACAGAAAATTTAGGAGCCAATCGTGACCAACCCCTGAGACAACTTGAAATTTTACTAATTTGGACCATGAACCACTCCCATTACAAGCCATACATGCAACTGAGGCCTTCCTGCCTCTCCCAAAACAAGGCTTGCTAGTGACTGTGGAATTTTCCAGGCAGTTCTAAGCCAGTGACCTTAGATTCTGAGCCACTTTGTCAGGGCCAAGTCTCAAGCCACTCTACAAAACTTCATGAAACTTTTAGAAATGATAAATAATAATGGAATAAGGCTAATAATGCAATCAATGCTACAAGTACTTGATATGAAATCTGCCAAACATGACATGCATTCATAAAACATGTCACAATTATGTAATCTACGGGTCATAATAGTAGATCTGAGCATAGGGGTCTCATACTTATCTAAGATTCGTAAAGAAACATTGATGCCTTATCAAATTGTTGCATTATCATCTATTAGGTCATATATTCATTGTACATTCATTTTCTAATCAAAACATGATGAGATCCATTTTTAAGTTTGTCATAAAACATACTAATAACTAGTATATAATGAACAAAAATGACAAGATACAAAAACCATAAAAATTATATATGAACCAATACATTTACACATGAAAATACGAAGGAGAAGGAGCTCTTATTACTCAATGCATAAGACAACTAGGTCTGTGACTTCCATGAACCACCTGACCATAGATTGGGCTAAACCAAATCTTTCTTTTAGCTAGTCAGCCCTGTGCTATATTCCAAGCATGAATGTGGGACTCACAACACAACCAATCTAGGTTTCATTAGGCTTTAATGCAATCCCCACTGGATCACTAGGCCCTAAATAAGCATGGATGCCTCTGGATCTCTCCACCTACACTGTGAGGAATTTTCTTATCTCCTAGTCTCTAGGCTTTACCTATATCGCACCATTCACCAGTTGAGGATTCCCAAGCCTGATCGAGACTCCATTCTACAGGATTTTCAATATAACTCGCCATTCATTGGTCTAGGATTTCTAGGCCTAATTGAGGGCACACGCCTTTAGGATTTACCATATATCTTGGCATTCATTGGTAAAGGATTCCTAGGTCCACCGAGGTACAAAAAATATGGCTTCACCACAATCCCACCTTCTTTGGTCCATGGATTCCTAGGCTTTGTGTTCTTCTTTAGAGACCACCTCACTCAGTTTTGAAACCATTCAACAATCTAGCTTAACCAAATAAAAGAGAACCCATCACATCATGACTATCTAGAAATGATAAGGAAATGCTAAAAATCATTATCACACCTGGAAAAACCCATGCCAATGACAACAAGAGAACAAAATACACATATGCATGCCAAATCTAGCAAGGAAATCACACATGAAAATTGATATATGAAAGTAATCTTGTTGTAGCCACTTGATCCTGCTCTTCCTTGCTTGATCTTTTCTTCCCTTTTACTTATTTTTCCTTCCTTTACTTTCCTTATCCATTGCTAGAGTTCTCCAAGAATGCACTAAGTGTGAGAGAGAGAGAATTGAGAGAGATCTCCATCCAAAAACTGTCAAAAATATTGTGAATTGATCCTCATAAGCCTTTTTATTAATGAGGCCTTTATTTTCTTAATTTTCCATTATTTTCCTTCAATTTCCTGCTCACATGCAACCTATGACCCTTCACCTTCATTTTATCCTAATTTCCTTTATTTTCATAAATAAAATTCCAATTAATTCCACTTTTCCGTTTCAAAGCCTTTGCAATTTTCCTTTAGCCATAATAACTGAAATGAACACCCACTAGGATGTTTTTCCCAACATTTGACTTGGAATACGTGTCCCATGGAGTTTTATAACACATCTCATTGTCGCCTCTACAATGACATCCTACTAAAATATGACAAACATACTGTTTACTGGAGCTTTATAACACAAATCATTATGATATCTAAAATAACCACCACATATGTTTATGCACATTTGCTTCAAAAAACAAATAATCATACTGTCTATGGAGCTTTATAAATCCATCTTGATACAATATTTACAACGATATACACATACACACATAGGTACATTTTCTATAACGAACAAATAAAAGGATACAATGCCTACATCTGCAATAAGGGAATCCAGAGGCTCACATCTCCACCCTCAAAGTAATACCATGATTCACCTCCTTCCCAGGAAGTCTATAATCCACAGTCAAATTCAAATATACATCCAATGTCAAACTCTACAATCTTGTGTCACTTGTCCTCTCAGTGAATAGTTACCGACTCATTGTTCTAGAGCAGACTCCCAATGTGCATATAATTCCATTTGGAAATGCTAATGACCAAAAAAAATCCATCCCCAACCTTCCCTTCTCTACTACACAGTCCCTCGAGAAATTGAATCATCCATTCCATGCAATCACTCACCTTCCAAGTTCCCCAGCATCCCCTGTCCTAGGCGATCCATCCCTTAGCAAGGTTTCCTCACATCGTAAGGTCCAAAAACCAAGGCATATCCCTTTGTTATGAAGTAAGTTGACAAAAATATAGAAAAGAGATATAAACACCTTAGAATTCAGCCTCTTCGAGGGGGCAACCTCCTTTACATTACACAAATGAACAATTCTTGAAATGACTAAACCTCCTTTCTATATATAGGAGTCTAAGGGGTCACAATATAATCAAAGACGACATAACATTAATAACATAAGGGCACAATAATAACAATAATGGGATTCTTTGGGGCACACTAATAATAATATGGGGACAACAGGGGCACAATAATAATAAGAAGGGCTACAATGACAATAGTAATGGGGGAATCACTAGTATTATAGCGACCTAACATGCACCTCTCCTTCAGAAAAGAATTGTCCTCAAATCTTGAGTAGTTTTGGTTGCTTTTGTATAAAATTCTCATCCTCCCATGTAGAATCTTCAGCGGATAAGTTATTCCACTTGATGAGATACTCCGAAATTGATTGATTTCATAGTTTTTGAGTTCTTGTTTCTGTGACTACTTCGGGTTCCAATATGATTTTTCCTTCCTCGTCAAGTTCTGGAAATATGATTTGAACTAGGAGCTTATCCCCTATAGCGTTATTTAAACATGAAACATGGAAAACTGGGTGCACCTCGAGAAGTTGCAGGAAGCTCCAATTTGTATGCCATAGTATCAATCTTTTGCAACACCTTGTACGGACCATAATACTTTGGTGATAATTTACTATCCTTCTTAGCTTACTTGAGGGACACTTGTTTATATGGGTGTATCCATAGGAAAACCCAGTCACCTACATAAAAATTATTTCGTTGTGATGTTGGTCTGCTTGTTGCTTCATTCTATTCTGCACCAACGTGAGGTTATCCTTTAAGAGTTGGAGAACTTATTGTTGATGCTCGATGTGATGTTCCACTGCTTGAACCTTAAAATTTTATCTTAAATATGATGTGATGGATATTGGATGATATCCATAAAGTGCCATAAATGGGGTCATTTTTGCTACAGTATGAAAGGAAGTATTATACCACCATTCAGCCAGAGGTAACCATTTAACCCATTGTGTTTGTTTATCAGATACAAAGCAATGAAGATATCCTTCCAAACATTTGTTTACTATCTCAGTTTTCCCATCAGATTAAGGATGATAAGATTAGCTATGAGCTAACTGAGTACCGAGAGAAGAAAATAATTCTGGCGAAAAATTTCCAGTGAAAATGGGATCTCTGTCGCTTAAAATAATCTTTGGGTTTCCATGTAGCTTTTGAATTTTTTCCATAAATGTAGTAGAAACTATACTGGCTTTAAATGGATGCGATAATGCACAAAAGTGTGTAGACTAGGTAAGTTTGTCAACTACCACCATGATGACACTCTTTCCTTCGCACTTGGGTAAACCTGTGATAAAATCCATTGAAACCTCCTCCCAACATTGGCTTGGAATGGATAAAGGTTGTAATAGACTTGGGGTCTTAGTTGTTTCAACTTTATTTTGTTGGAAAACCAAACATTCCACCACAAACTTTTGAATATATGATTTAAGGCCATCCCAAAAAGATTCCTTCTTAACCCTGTGGTAAGTTTTTAAAAATCTTGAGTGCCCTCCTAAGGGAGAAGTTTCAATTCCATAAGAATATTTTGTTTGAGTTGGGAATTCCTACATAGGTATCAGCGATCTTTGTACCATAACAAATCATTTTTCTAGCTAAATGTATCAAATGTACTAGGATCTTGTTGTAACTTTTGAATGAGTTCCCACACTTCTTCGTCATTCTTCCATTCATTGCTTGCTTCATTTATCCAATCTCATTGGATCAAATAAATGACGCAAAGCAATGCTTCCACATCCTCATCATTTCTTGAGAGTGCATCTGCCACAACATTTTTCTTCCCTTTTTTGTAGAAGATTTCAAAGTCATAACCCAACATCTTTGTGACCCATTTTTGATACTCTTTAGAGGATAATCCTTGTTCTAAAAAGTATTTAAGACTATCATGATCCATTTTTACCTTGAAGTGTCTTCCCATTAGGTAGGGTCACCATTTCTTAAGTGCATGTAGTATTTCCAACATTTCCTTCTCACAAATAGCTTTGTGTAAATACTTTCCTTTGATTGGATGACTTTCGAAAGCAATTGGTCTTTCATCTTGCATCAAAACAACACTAATTCCATTTTCTAAAGCATCACATTCCACAATAAAGGTTTTTGTGAAGTCTGACGTAGCTAAGGCTAGTTCTTGGCACATTGCCTCTTTAAGATGTTTGAAGGCCTCTGTTGCTTCTAGATTCCATGAAAATGCATCTTTCTTCAATAATGTTGTTAGAGATGCTCCTATTCTCCCATAATATTTAAAAAACTTGCGATAATACCTTGTCAACCCGAGAAATCCTCACAGATGCTTTATGCCTGTGGGGATTTTCCATTCCTTAATGGCTTTAATTTTTCTAGGGTCTACCTTAACACCTTCATGAGATAAAATATGATGCAAAAATTCCACCTCTTGTAATCCAAAGAAACATTGGAGATTTTTGCATATAATTGTTTCTCCTCAATAGTTTGAGCACCCTGTCAACATGTTGAACATGATCCTTCCAAGACTTGTTGTAGATTAGTATATCATCAAAAAATACTAAATTCTTTTTTTTAAGGAAGGGTTTTAAAATGTAATTCATCAAACCTTGAAATGTAGAAGGTGCATTGGTAAGGCCAAAAGGCATGACCAAAAATTCATAATGACCCTCATGAGTTCTAAATGTTGTTTCTGAAATGCCTTCAGTCTTCATTCTGATTTGATGATATCCTGAACGAAGATCCAACTTATTGAAGTAAATTGATCCATGCAATTGATCCAATAATTCATCAATGATAGGAATGGGAAATTTATCTTTAATATTGAGCTTGTTGAGCTCCCTATAATTTGGACACATGCACCATGATCCATCCTTCTTGTGCACCAATACTACTGGAGCAAAGAAAGAACTTTAACTAGGTTGAATTATACTAGCCTCTATCATTTCTGCAACCATATGTTCAATTTCACTCTTTTGGGCATAGGGATATTTGTAAGGCCTGGTGTTCGGAGGAACACTTCCTGGAATCAAATGAATAGCATGATCATGATCACGAATAGGTGGGAGGCCTTTGGGAGTCTCAAATGCCTTGGAATGATTGTCCAAAACTTTTTGGAGATATGGCAAAATAGATGATTTCGATGTGGGAACCTCTAGCGAACATAATTGTGTAATTACGCCTCATTGTTCCTTATTTAGAAGATTTGGCATACCATTAGAGCTGATCATATTTCTCGGTTTCCCTGCAATACCCCTTAATTCAACTTCCTTTCCTTCCACACAAAATTTCATGAAAAGTTCTTGAAAATTAAAAGATATTGTACCCAAGGATTGTAGCCATTGGACTCCTAGTACAACATCAGTGCCATCCATTGGAATGGAAAGCATTGGGCTATTCAATTCATATTCTCCCATGGATAGCTTGATATTATGGCACTTTCTAGAGCAATTTATGGTTCCTCCACTTGCAACCATCACTTGACACTCTAGGGCTATATATAGGAAGAAATTCAATTCCTTGGCTATCTTACAATCAATAAAATTATGGGTACTGCCCGAATCAATCAACACTATTACCTTTTTCTTCTTGATATGTCCTTCTACCTTGATATTTTTAAGAGTGGTAATTCTGGCCAATGCATTACAAGATATGGTCAGATTTATTTCTTCTTTCTCTAGGGTTTTTCTCCTAGTGTATATCCTCTTCTTTTGATGTTTCTTGTTCCTTTTCTTCCTCCTCTTCACAATCTATGTAGAATAATTTCTTCTCAGCACACTTATGACCTTTAGTGTATTTGTTATCACAACTGTAACAAAGCCCTTTTTCTCTTTTTTTCTTCCAATTTTTGAGGTGTCAACCTTGTAGGTTGTCGAAGGCTAGGGGAAATAACACTTCCATCCTTATAGTTGTGAGTGGTAGGCTTCCTGGTTGCCATACTTTTGCTTTCCATTTTTCTTGCAAACCTGAATTCCTTCTCCAATGAATCATGTTCCCAAAGGCGAACCTCATGTTGGATGTTATCCTTTAAAGACCCTATGAACACATCAATCCTATGCTCCTCTGGAATGTCTTTTACCCTTATGTTCAATTTTTGGAAGTCCTCAATGTGCTCCATCATTGAACCCTTTCGTTTGAGATTTATCAATTGGCTAAAAAAGCTATTATTTTTGTATCCTCATAATGTGCTATCATTTCTTCTGTAAAAATTTCCCAAGTGACAATTGTTTTATGAGAGCAAAGCCATCGATACCATACAAACTGATTTGGTTCCAAATATAAAGTTGCAATACGTAACTTTTGTGTGTTTTGCACATTATGGAGATCAAAAAATTGCTGCATCTGTAGTATCGATTTTTCAGGATCCTTTCCATCAAATTTCCTCATATCGATATTTGGAACATGGTGAATCTTCAATCCAATGATAGAGTCTATGAAATCATGATTAGCATTTATTTTGTTCTCATCATGAGTTTCCTTTACTACCTTTTCTCCGTTCGTAAACATTTCTTGTAACAACTTTGTAAAATCTATCTTCAGATCATCCATTTTGCCTTCCATCTTAGCTTCCAAACCATCCATCTTAGCTTCCATGACATTCATCTTAGCTTCCATGCCTTTCTTTAAAACATCCATTTATCTTCCATTCCTTTCTTTAAACCATCCATCTTAGCTTCTGTTACTTTTTGTGAGAGTAAATTTTGTTGCAGTTGGTCTCGTAATTTTGATGTATCATATTGCATTTATTTCTCTTCTTCATGAGTCATGCTAGAGATTTCAGGTTGCTTACTAAGTGTTTCCATTTTATTTATTCGTGGCATCAATTAATGCTAATAATGCTTCATTGTGCCCTTTTAATTCCTTCAAACTATTTTTTCAAACCAATCTTATGCAAAAAAAAAAAAACTACACACCTTTTTTCACTTTGTAAGAGCTCGATATTGAATCTACTGTATCTTTGTAATTATAGATCTCCAAAATCTCAAATTGTGTTCTACAGTAGCCATTTGAGTCCTCTTTCTAACCCTGCAAGTCTGATCAATATTGGATTCTCCAAGGAAGAGTTATGCGAAATCTCCCACGGTAACTTGATTATATACGGGTTCAGTAGAGTGAAATTTTACCAAGTGCCACATGTCATTGTTTCGAGATTAGTACCTAAAACTGATATACAGAAAGCTAAATCCTGTCCTTTTTCTGAAACGTCTTATGAAATTTCAATCTGATGCTTAGAACAAAAGTTATGAGGATTTTCCCCAAAGCACCTGTTTGAGATATAATTTGGGATCCTGCAAAAACCATAATTTCCTTGGATCATATCTTCGAAAATATAGAGAGAAAATATGTGAAATTAGGACCTGAGGTTCATAGATATTTTGACTCAAATGGATGTTTTTTGTAGCATTTGAAACATCGTAGAAAAAAAATTATAGCGAAAATTCCATGATGACCTGTTTGGAGCAGCGAAACCCTAGAATCCAAAGCTCTGATACCAAATGTTATGAAATGAGCTCACAAAAAGATAAAAAAGAGAGATAAATGCCTTAGAATTCAGCCTCTTCGAGGGCATGACCTCCTTTACATTACACAAATGAACAATTCTTGGATGATACAAATGACTAAACCTCCTTTCTATATATAGGAGTCAAAGGGGTCTCAATATAATCGAAGCCGACATAACAGTAATAACATAAGGGCACAATAATAACAATAATGGGTTTCTATGGGGTGCACTATTAACAATATGGGGACAATAGGGGCACAATAATAACAATAAGGGCTATATTGACAATAGTAATGGGGGAATCACTAGTATTAGAGGGACATAATACCCTTCCTCAAAACCATCATACCAATCATATCATGCTCATGGAAATCAATGGACACTATGGGTACCAGTGTCCCACAATGACCCCACTCTTGAAGTGCTTTACCAACATAATTCTTCCTATTCCAATTCATTTTGTTGTTGCTGCTAATTCTTGTAGTTAATTTCAAACACACAACTCAGGCATTTTCCATGCTTTCCTGTACCAAGCACATAATTTCCATTAGACTAAAAAAATTGAAATAAATCCAAATCATACCTCATCAGTAGCTCATCAATGAGGTACACTTGCAATTATGTTTACTTATTGTCACAACAAGTCAAACTAGATATTTGATGAAATCATCATGTATAAATATATCACATCTAGTTAGCTCAAAACACAACCATCAAAAACCAGAATCATAAATCACATAAATAATAAAACTGAAATAAAACACTGATACTTATCCCTCATTTAGTCCTTTTCTTCTACCTTTATCCTTTGTCCTTTTCGTACAAACACCAGATTGGTTGCCACACCTAGAAAACACCCAGTACCTTTTTCTTTTCTTCAATCAAGTACACATACACAATGTACATCACAACATATACATCCACACACAATGTACGACACCACACAATGCATACACCTACACCTGATATACATCATGACACATACACCTAGTGTACAAAAAAACACAATACATACTCCTAAACATGGTGTACAACACAATACACATATGTACACATAGTACAAAAGAATGAATACACTTGTCACAATCCCATAAAAATACAATGCACATATGTAGTGCCACATGTACAAAAAAAAAACATGTACAAAATGCACACAATACCACATGTACACCAGCACCACATGTGCAACATGTACATAGTATCACCTGTACATAGCACCACCTGCACAACATGTACACAACATCACATGTACATGGAAGGATTTGCACAACATGTACACAGCACCACATGTACACCACACCACCTATACAATGTGTACACAATACTACATATACACAACACCACATGTACACGACACCACATGCACACATTGCCATGTTAGTTCCAGCCTTCCCAGCCTATCATCAGGGATCAAAATGGGCTCTTACTATGTTTGGTTTTCAGAGATGTTTTGCACATGATATTCAGTGCAAATCATATCCTAAGCATGTTAATTAGAAGCATCTCAAAAAAATATTTCCAATGGTATATCACACTCCCAAAACTAGCTCCCAGATTAGAAGATATAATCGAAATGAATGATTGATTCTTGGTATGCATGTTTTGAGGTCATTTGCTGCATATAGGGACATGTTTACTACAAAATCAGTTTCTGAAGTAATGGACATGAATTTTACAAAAGTGAAAGAGGTTTTTGTCAATCACATACCTGATAACAAAAACCTCCTTTAGTTTATGTATAGGTGTTACTATGTGGGAGATATGTGTGATATTTGAAGCCTACATTAAAACAAAACAAAATTTGCATTTGTTTTATTGTTTTAGTCATTGTAGTGCGGTGCCATTTTACAACATATGGAAAGTAATTTTGAGAAACCCAAGGAGGTTTTTGTCAAACATGAGCCATATAACAAAAATCTCTTTCATTTTATTCACAGGTGTCGTGAATTGGAATATTTGACTAGATCTTTACAGCCTATTTTTACAGATTTAAATATTTAATGATTTCCTGTTTTAGAGATTATTTTGTGGCACAGATTCCAAGCAATTGGAAATGAATTTCCAAAATTTAAGAGAGGAATTTCTAAAAAATGAACGTATATACAAAAACCTCTTTCATTTTTGTAACAAGTGTTATGGTTCAAGAGATACGAGTTCATCTTTGACACCTATTTTCAGAAATTCGGTCCAAATTTAATGTAACTGATTCTATCTTGAGGGAGATGGTTGAGCTCAACTCCCTTAGTATAGGGATGAGCTAATTGTATATATTTTATGAATTTTAGAGTGTAAAAGGTTTGAATTTTTTAGCAGAGGAAAGATACTTTGGACTGTGTAAAGTTTTTTTTGAATATTATTTTTAATGGAGCAGTTTCTGCCCTTTAGATTTGGGATCCATCACGGTGTTTAATGTGCAACATGTTTTTCTTGTAAATTAATTTCCATGCTTTTTTTTTGCTAATTTCATTACAACATTCTCTAAGGGAAGTATTAGGAATCCATCCATGCACGATGCTCCTTTCACAATGATTATGTTGTTTAATGTAGTGGTTATTTTTTCAAAATCCATCCTCTGTTAAATGCTCTGTTGAGTAATCTTGTGCTTCTCTTTCTCCTAAAGTTGCCACTGTAGATCCATCCCTTGATTGATGCCTATAGGGAAGTGGTATTTTTCCTCTTTTCTTCTCTCATTATATCTTTAATCTGGCTGAACATTGCACTTACTTTGCCCCAAGTTTTCCGGTAGAAACTAGCCTCGATTCCATAGCCCAATGGTCCATTCTCTTGCTATTTTCGACCCACAATTTTCAATCAAATCCCCGTACTTCATAGCTAGGATAAGATCCACTTATTTCAGCCACATTTTGTTGGCAAAGAGAGAGCCCTCTCTAGTCCGGCAGGGCTATATGCTAGATCAAAAGCTTGGTCTGTGGTTACCTTAGGATTGCCTCTTCTCAGTGTTGAGGTTCATTCTGAGTGCTAACATATTGGCACCGCTGCTGGGGACGAGGTGATAGATCTTCTTCGGGAAAGATCGTTCAAGTTGCAGATCTGATTGTTGATGGTGGAAAACAGTCAAACACATATGAAGGTTGAACTCATTCACCTGGTGACTCCATTGTTCAATATCCCGAGCTTTAAAGTTCAGAGCTACTTCACTGCCAAAGAATCTAGATTTCAGAGCATTGATGGTAATCACCAATGATAGGGTATGTGGAAAATCCTTTATTAGGGGAAATATTACTAACTTTAAGGAATGAGTTAGTGAAATTTCAGATTGATCAGAGTTTCTCAACATCAGTATTTCGTTGTTTGAAATCCAACCAACTCACACCTGAAGGTAAAAATTGTTTTCTTGGTTTAGTTGTTGAAAGATTAGAAAATGAAATTGAACTATTGGATGTTCAAATTGAATTTCAAGATCCTAAACAGTTCTTCGAAACTCTCCCTCCTCCCAAAGAAGAAAAGGTAAGGCTGCCCTTGGATGGTTGGAGTGAAGGATGTTTTGATTTATAGCAAGGATGTGACAATCTCTAGCCGAGAGAATATGTTAATGAGTTGGGGCAGTAGATAGAATATGGTTTTTATGATCCTATAGCAGCATATATGGAATATTTTCTTAAGTTAAATGAAAAACCAGATTTCCTTTTACAGAGCTAGAGGTACTATGTGTATATATTGCTGGTAGAATTTCCAATTATGTTTTGGTTCAAACACCATCAAACAACTACATCATTACAACAACTGCTTGATTGGTTGATTTCACACTTTAGTATCACTTGATTCAGTGATTTTGTAGTAGATTAGTGTAGGATAAGTGTGTAATAAGCTTGCTAGACAAACATCCTTCAGCATCTAGTTTACAGTTTGAAGTGTGTGATTTTCAGTGTTCGGTTTGGTTGTAATTTTTGACCGTATTGGCCCAATCAGCTAGGAACTTGGTCTACTGTTTTCTTGACATCTCCAAGGAGCTTCCATCCTCAATAAGGCCAATGTTAGTTCCAGTCTTCGCAGCCTATCACCAGGGATCAAAATGGGCTCTTACTATGTTTGGTTTTCAGAGATGTTTTGCACATGATCTTCAGTGCAAATCATATCCTAAGCATGTTCATTAGAAGCAGCTTGAAAAAATATTTATAACGGTATATCACACTCCCAAAACTGGCTCCAGGATTAGAAGATATGATTGAAATGAATGATTGATTCTTGGTAATGCATGTTTTGAGGTCATTTGCTGCACACGGGGACAAGTTCACTACAAAATAAGTTTCTAAAGTAATGGGCATTAATTTTACAAAAGTGAAAGAGATTTTTGTCAATTGCATACTAAATAACAAAAACCTCCTTTAGGTTATGCACAGGTGTTACTATGTCGGAGATATGCAGTGATATTTGAATCCTACATTAAAACAAAATAAATTTTGCATTTGTTTTATTGTTTTAGTCATTGTAGTGCGGTGCCATTTTACAACAGATGGAAAGTAATTTTGAGAAACCCAAGGAAATTTTTGTCAGCCACAAGCCATATAACAAAAACCTCTTTCAGTTATTCACAGGTGCCGTGAATTGGAATATTTGACTAGATCTTTACAGCCTATTTTTACATATTTAAATATTTAATGATTTCCTGTTTTAGAGATTATTTTGTGGCATAGATTCCAAGAATCTGAAAACGAATTTTCAAAATTTGAGAGAGGTGTTTCTCAAAAATTACCTTATATACACAAACCTTTTTCATTTTTGTAACAAGTGTTATGGTGCAAGAGATACGAGTTCATCTTTGACACCTATTTTCAGAAATTCGGTCCAAATTTAATGTAACTGATTCTATCTTGAGGGAGATGGTTGAGCTCAAATCCCTTAGTATAGGGATGAGCTAATTGTATATATTTTATGAATTTTAGAGTGTAGAAGGTTCGAATTTTTCAGGAGAGGAAAGCTTCTTTGGATTGTGTAAAGATTTTTCTGAATATTATTTTTAATGGAGCAGTTTCTGCCCTTTAGATTTGCGATCCATCATGGTGTTTAATGTGCAACATGTTTTTCTTGTAAATTCATTTCCATACTTTGTTTTTTCTATTAATTTCGTTACAACATTCTCTAAGGGAAGTGTTAGGAATCCAGCCATGCACGATGCTCCTTTCATAATGATTATGTTGTTTAATGTAGTGGTTAACTTTTCAGAATCCATCCTTTGTTAGACGCTATGTTGAGTAATCCTGTGCTTCTCTTTCTCCTAAAGTTTCCACTGTAGATCCATCCCCTAATTGGCACCTGTAGGGCAGTGGTATTTTTCCTCTTTTCTTCTCTCATTATATCTTTTTATGGCTGAACATTGCACTTACTTTGCCCCAAGTTTTCCATCAGAAACTAGCCTCGATTCCATAGCCCAATGGTCCCTTCTCTTGCTGTTTTCTACCCAAAGTTTTTGATCAAATCCCCATGCTTCATAGCTAGCCTAAGATTCACTTATTGTAGACACATTTTTTTGGCAAATAGAGAGCCCTCTCTGGTTTGGTAGTGCTAGATGCCAGATCGAAAGCTTGGTCTATGGTTACCTCAGGATTGCCTCTTCTTAGCCTTGAGGTTCATTTTGAGTTCTGACATGCCACATGCACAATATGTACACAAAACTACATGAACACAACACCACATGTACAATCATACACACAACATCATATGTACATAGCACCACATGTACGACATGCACACAACACCATATGTATATATCAATGAATATACAACATATACATAACACCATCTATACCTAGCACTACATATGCAATATGCACACAACACCATATATGCAACAAGCACACAACACCATAGGTACAATAATTGAATATAAAATATGCACAAAATATACACAATAGTAGCACTGCACATCCAAAACCACATTGTCTCTACCAAGCAACCTTGCTTCCTGTGTCTCTCTGCCATCCATGCTTATCCTAGCATGCCATGGATCATACTATTTTCATTCCATTGATGTATCTCTTTTCAATATCTATCCATAACATAAACATACACATAATATAAACACATAATTCCAACCACATGACACTGACCTCATAAATCTGTCGAGGCTATTATTCCCACTTGATTCCCCATACAACTAGGAATCTATTTCATGCCATTCCCCTACATAAGAAATCATTCCTCCACAATAATGATCCCCAACAACCCTGTCAGGTAGTGACAAAGATACATAGATACATACTTATATATATATTAGTATAAAACAATCATGATCCTGTCAGATAATGAGATACATACATACATATATACATATAATCATTAGCATTAAATAATCATGATTTCTAACGACCCTGTCAGACAATTACATACATGCATACATGTATACATATATATACATCAACATAATCATGATCACAACATAATTACCAAATAGCATAAGGTCAAAGTAAACAGAACTCCCTTTATCTGTGCACAACAAGCACAACATTGAGAACAAAAATTCCCAACTTTGCCAAGGCATATAATACCTCAAATCCATTTACTTTACCTTTATCGATTACTTTTCTCATATTTTTCCTACCACCATCCATTTACATCAATGGACCCAACCAATCCAACTAGCTATCATACTCTTTCCTTTAACTTATCTTATACATGCACTGATCTTCACCCGGGCCTTACATCACCTATTGGGTTTCATTCAATTCTTCCATAGCTCCATTAGCTTCATCCTTCCCAACCAATTAAGAAGACCCTAAAAACATAAAAGGAAAGAACAAGAAATCCAACAGGAAGAAAACCATGGAAACCAATAGAAATACGACATCACAAACAAAATGGCAAGGCCTTTCACTACATGCAATCAAAACCCATAAAACAAGCTCAAACAAATCACAAAATACTGAAGGCACAAAACTTCCAACAAATGCCATGAATCAGCCCCATGGGTTCCCAATGCCTCCAAGGGAAATTCAACTTGATACTTCTTCAAGATTTCATGGCAGTCCCTTTTCCCATGCAATCCTTGCATCATACTTCCGTAAACAATGTTAATTGTTAGTGTATAAATAAATATAACAATACACCAGTTACCTTACCTTGTTGTACCCAACAATCTGACCTGTAACTAAACTCATGGATATATCATCTCTCAAGGTATTCCATTCCCTTGACTAATCTAGCCATAGCTAAAAACCAACTTAATATATTTGTCAAATACATGTTTAGGAATATAACAAATATCCACATAATATCAGACAAAATCTAGGTTAAGAATAATTCCTGTATTCAAAGCATTAATTCATTTGGAATTGTGGTTTCCAAAAATAGCCAAAGGAATTCTCACCCAATTGATTTCTTTTACCTTTACCTTTATGCCTGAAAATGCGTCTTACTATGTAATGTCACATCACCCAACAAATATTTATATAAAAAAATCAACTATTACCTTGTAATGCTAATACCAAACATGTTTCCTTGCAACTGTTTACACATGTTAGCCGAATGTTCCAAGGATAAAAATATCATGTAGATTAATTGAAATAAACCTTTTCCAAGACTAACAACCATGTCATAATCAACTAATAGTCATTACTCATACTACTACAACTAGCACCTACTTACATTCAAGCACATATTAGTTGTCTCAGCACATATGTATTAGTACAACCATCTTAAAACAAGATCATTCCTTCATTCACTATTATAGACAAATTCTCATATCATGTAAGTAAAAAAACATGCAGACAACATATAGATGACATAATAGACACCAAACACTCAAACACAAAATAAATGACATAATCAAACATTCCAACACCAAATAGACGACATAAGCAAACTCATACCTTAATGTATCTCATGGAAGGCTATATTATCTACACAATCAATCTAGATTAGCACAATATAACTTCACAACACATCAACTAAAACATTAATATGGTCATGATATCCATGACAATAACTAGCTAACATGTTCACATCATAAGCTCATAAACAATTGTCATTCATGCATAACAATCAGATATGCATAGTCAATTTAGATTAGTACAACAAAATATCACAAATATGTCAGCTCATACATGAATATCATGACCATAACCATTTGCACAATCTAATCTATATTAGAACCATACATATAAAATCAAGAACTTAACGCAATAACCATACTCATCATTCATATGACCAAAATGCATACAACAACAAGTTACTATCATTCATGACTATTCAACGCATATGCATATAAACAAATTGATTAACTAATATCTATCATACATGTAACTGCAAAAAACATAGACTAACAAACAAGTACATGGCCCTAATGCTTATAACAACCATTAACCAACATATATGCATACCCACCATACAAACCTGTATAATGATCTATTCTTACCCCGAGATCCAATGCTGCAACTTTGCTTCGATGATTTGCATCTCCTGCTCTATCCTAGCCAATACATTAGCATCATAACAACCAACAACATCATGATGGCACAATATACATACAATGAACTCATAATGTATGTTTGACCTACTATACATGCATGAATATAACCATGAAAATTCATGCACAACAACAGATAGAAACTGACATGCATAACAAATGCATATACAACTGAGATGCATTCATGAAAAACACATCCCAACTACAACATGATCAACTCCTACATGGAAACACAATTGTAACAATGACCACTATCATGCATACATAACAAGCACATATACAACCTACATGCATGCATGAAAAACACATTCCACCCATCCAGTCCAAGTGTTGAACCACACTCTGATACCACTCTGTAACACCCTCCTCCCACATTTACCAAAGTTAACCAGTCCATTAGGGTAAGCATGTGAGGAGAGGCTACTATGATTTGATTCAACTCCCAATGTATAGTTAAGGAAGTGGAATCGATAAAACCAAACCAAACTAACCTTCCATACATGATACAAAATCTTTAGGAGCCAACCAACCCTTCCAGGTAACCAACCCCTAAGACAACTTGACATTTGACTGATCTAGATCCTCAACCACTCCCATAACAATCCATGCATGCAATTGAGGCCTTCTAGTCACTCCCATAGCAAGAGATGCCAATGACTGTGGACTTTTCCATGTAGTTCTGAGACATCGCCCTAGATTATGAGGAAATATTTTAGGGCTATGTCTTAGGCCACTGCAAAGAACTTCATGAAACTTTCAGAAATGATAAATAATGATGCAATAAGGCTATAATGCAATCATTGGTACACGTATTTGATCTGACTCCTACTAGCCATGACAAGAATTTCATTAAACATGTCACAATTATGTAATCTATATGTCATAATAGCAGACCTGAGCACAAGGGTCTCATACTTATTTGAGATTCGTAAAGAAGCATTGATGCCTTATTACAATAGCTACATTATCATCTATTAGGTCATATATTCATTGTATATTCATTTTCTATTAAAACATGATGAGATACATACACCAAGTTTGTCATAAAACATACTCATAACCAACATACAACCAACAAAAATAACAAGGATACAACAACCATAAAAATCACATATGAGCCAGTACATTTACACATTAAATACCATGGAGAAGGAGCTCTTATTAACGAATACATAAGCCAATGAAGTAGGGACTTCCACGAACCACTCGACCATAGATTGGGCTGACACAAATCTTTCTTTCATCCAATCACCTTCGTGCCATATTCCAAGCATGAACGTGGGAATCACAACAAAACCAATCCAAGTTTACTCATGCTTTACTGCAATCCACAATAGATCACTAGGCCTTAAAAAGGCATGGATGCCTCTAGATCTCTCCACCTACACCATGAGGAATTTACCTATATCCCAATCTCTAGGATTTACCATATATCCCGCCATTCATTGGTTAAGAATTCCTGGGCCTAACAGAGACTTCACCCTCTAGGATTTACCATATATCCCTCCATTCACCGGTCGATGATTCCTAGGCATGATCAATGGCACATACATCAAGGATTTTCTGTATAACCCACCATTCACTGGTCGCTGATTTCTAGTCCCACCAAGGTACATAAAATCTAGCTTTGCCTCAATCCTACCTTCTCCAGTCTAGGGATTCCTAGGCCTTGTGTTCTTATTCAGAGACCACCTTACTCAGTTTTGAAACCATCTGAAAATCCAACTTAACCAAATAAAATAGAACCCATCACACCATGGCTATCTAGAAATGGGAATGCAAGGCTGAAAATCACTGTCACACCTGGAAAACCCATTCCAATGACAACAAGAGATCCAAATACACACATGCATGCCAAATCTAGCAAGGAAATGACACAAGAAAATCAGTACTTGCAAGTTATCCTGCTGTAGTCTCTTTATCCTACTCTTCCTTTCTTAATCTTTGCTTCCCTTCGCCTTCTTTTTCCATCCTTTGATTTCCTTGATCCAATGCTAGAGTGCTCCAAGAATGCTCTAAGTGTGTGAGAGAAAGAATGTAGAGAGAGCTCCACCCAAAATTTGTCAAAAATATTTTGAACTGATCCTCATAAGCCTTTTTATTTATGCAGGGTCTATTTTCTTCATTTCCATTAGTTTCCTTCAATTCCCTCCTCACATGAAACCTATGACCTTTCACCTTCCTTTTCTCCTAATTTCCTTTATTTTCATAAATAAAATTCCACTTAATGCCACTTTTCCTTTTCAAAGCCTTTTCCATTTCCTTTTCCAATTTCCTTTAGCTATAATAACTAAAATGAACATCCACTAGGATGTTTTTCTTAACATTTAGTTTAGAGTATGTGCCCCATGAGCTTGGCCTTATATTTTTGTTTACATGAATTTTTAACCAAGGTTATTACAAAGATGGTTTCTCGGTGCAGTTTCACTGCCAAAAACTACCTTCAAGAAACATTATAACATTTGGCACCGTTTTTTGGGAGTGAAGTAACGAAGATATTTTTTCCCAGAAAACGATCAAGACTAGATCTATTCCTTGCTTGTGAACAAGGAGTAGACATTTGATACTGGTTGCATTTCTTTTACTTGGCGGCTCCACTTCGTCTATATGGTGATTCCATTCAGTTATTGATTCCACTGGTTCGAGATGTTAGTTGTCTTTACTGCTATGGCTTTTCAAGGGTTAATAATGGAAGCATTGAGAAACATATTTTTCTTCCCCTTGATGGTGGTCAGAAATTTCAGAAATCAACAAAGGATGAAGCTTTCAGAATTTAGTTGTATCGATTGTCTATGGAGTTTATGTTTCATATTGTAAATATTTTTCAAGTTTTCAACTACATACAAGGTGTTCTGTTAGTTAATCCAATCTTCATGTGGTTACATTGGAAGTTTGACAACTAACAGTGCAAAATTTTAGTCTAGTAAAGTATGTATGAGTATAGTAGATCAACTTGTTTTGCTTCAACAATTGTTTCAGTTTGGTTTTCATATTCAGTGTGCATATTTCAGTTTGTAGCAACAATGTGGTTCAACAAACTCAGTTTGAATTGTGTGGTTTTTAGAATGGAACTATCACTATTTTCAATAAAGGATTTTGGTTTCCAGTTTGTTTACGGTTCATAGATTGTTTCAGTTTGAGAAGACAAAAAATACTAGCTGGTGTTTGATTTGTTTTAGCATACAAAGAACTCAAAGTGTTCATGGGAACTAAACTATCAATTTTTTTTAGCTCAAATAATTGACTGGATTTAATGAAAAAACTCAGTTATTGCTACTATTGTTTCAAGGATTATGGCTCATCTTCTTGAATGCATGAATAAAGAAAATGATGTTTGTAGAAAATCATATTTCTCTTCAAAGCTTTAGAAAATGGAATGTTTTTCTTTTTAATTTTGTTATTGGGAATTTAGAAGTTTGTAGAGAAATTTGGTTTTCAAAATCTAGTTCATTCCAGCTCTTAGTTTGCAACAATTCTTTTAGATAAGGATTTGGAACAAGTCACAAGTTGCAGTGGTCATGGTACAAGATGCAAATTTGAAGATTGACATTAGTTTGATTACAGTAGATTACAGTTTACAACTAGCAAGTAATTTATTATTTTGTGACGATGACTCCATGCCTGATAGAAAGGAACATGTCCAATAGTTCTCTATGTCTCATAGGTGGAAGCAGTCCCTAGTTGGAGGCAATGCTGTAACATTTTCTGACCACCTTGAAATGTTACAAATTTTTTTAATTTTTTCCAGTCTCCTTCCTACCTAAATTCTTAGGCATATGCAAATTGAAATGGGAAAATGGTTCTTATGCATTTTTGTGGGTCATTTTTAATAATAGTTTTGAAAGCAAATAAATTTGATTTTGTAAAAATATATATTATATATATTTTATAAAATTTATATTTAATTTATTTAAACTTTTATTTAAAAAATATATTGGTCTTAGTGTGCCAATCTCCAATTCTATTTCAACATCGAAGTTCACCAAGCAACTAAGTATAAAACCAAGGCAACACTCAACATATCAAGTACCAACACAAGCCATCCAATTCTATTCAACATCGAAGTTCACCAAGCAACTAAGTATAAAACCAAGGCGACATTCAACATATCAAGTACCAACACAAGCCATCGAGTGGAGGAGCCAAAAAGGGCATTATATGCTTAACACGTCAAGAGATATTGAGCACAAGGGGCATTATAAAGAAAACATTGTCAATGTTGCTTTGTGAATGTTGGATTATTCCCTTAATGTAAGATATTTTTCAATAAAATTCAAAGACTAAGCCACAACATCCAAGTCACGCACTAAGAAAAATTAAAATCCAAAGCATTAAGTGTTGAAAACTTTGTACGGTGGAGATTTGAATTTTCAGATCGACAACTCCAGTTAAATTCTGTGACCCCTAGGATAACTGAGCTTTAACAGAAGGAGGGTCCACAATTTCTTTTTCTATAGAAACAAACTTTCATACATGGCTACCTGGGAAAAATTATGCACCCCCCAGCTAAAAACTAGAAACCGTGAGTGCCCCACCCACCACCGCAATACCATTTGTGGTTTCCAACAGCAACACAAGACTCATCCATTTCAACATTTATGTGGAAGAGAAATTTGCATGTAATATTGGGGAGCAGGTGGCTATAACTTTGCTACACAGATGTTTTCATTGTTGCTACTATTACAAAAATGTTTATCCTAGATGCATAGAAAAGATGAGAAAATAGTTGCAAATGTGAGGGGATTATAAGTTCTCTTTGATACATTATTGACACCATGTTAGTAGTGTCAAGGCTCTCTGCACCAAGATGTCTTTGCTACTTAGAAATCATGAATGGTCCAAATCTAAAGCATAAGGAATTTTATTATCTACTTGGTGATATGTATTCTCTTGGTGGACTTCTATAGATCCAATATGAAGTGAATTCATGACCCAGAGAATAGTGGTGGTTTCCATTATGAGATGGATATTATATATGGCTTGATTATAGAGTTCATCAGATGGTTTTTGGTCTTTGTTAGCCTCTTAGCATTGACTGAAGACTAATTTATTCTGGTGCTATTCATAGAGCCTAAATGCACAAAATGCAATGGCCAAGGGTACTGGAGCCCGTGGTTTATGCACTATCCTCAAAAAACTTTTTGACATATTCCATATGCAAAAATGGGGCAGGATAAAATGGATGTTGTCATCATTAATGAGAAAGTTTTAAGATCCAAAGATTCACAAGGGTGTGGAACCAAAATACTTTGTGGAAAGGGTACATTGGAATGTTATCTTGCAGAAAATACACAAAGGGAAAATGTTAGAATGAGGTTGTTGACTATTAGGGAAATTCTATTTACATTTTAAAAATTTCCAATCTAAGATCCAAAAAATCTCAGGGATAAAAATAAGGAAAATCTAGAGCTAATTCAATCAGGCTGCTTCCATTACCTGGTTTAATGCTATGTTGTGAGATAAAAGTGATATTAACTCAAGTAGCCATTGGTCAAAGGTCAAGGATAACTTATGCAATGATTTTGGATACAAAATAGTCATTCATGAAGGATTTACCACAACAAAGAATCCACAACAAAGCATCTCTTTGGGATTATAATTCTGCAAAGAAATTAACTTAGATTTGAAAGAAAAAATCGGTGCCATATTTCTACGATATTGTTGTTGAATGATTCCATGCATTCAAAAATTCCTGGTGCTTGAAATCTAGGATTTTATGGTGGTTGTCCCTCAGTGATTTAAGGAAAATCAAAATCCTCACACTGAATATATAATTAAGAACAACTTTGTGATCATTGTCCCTATGACCCGATTAACAAATATTTGGAGTCTGCCTTCCATTGTAGTATGAAGGCATGGAATTAGAACTAAGTTATTTCACGTTTCTTCACCATTTGTATTTTTGTTCTGGAAACTGGCAATTTAAGTGTACATGTAATGTGATTTGAACAGTGCTTCTTCTTGCATTTTAGATAATTTTCATGATTCTTATAATTATGGTGGATGTAAATACAAGAATAAATAAAATCGTAGGCATATAATTTCTATCAAATGATGTTAAATCAACATTACAACTTTTAGAATCGAGCTCAACATTTGAAAAAACACTTGATCTAACGAAGGATCAATCTAAGTCCATTCTACGAGAATTAATGCATGGATGCATTGGACGATGAGGGTTGTATTCATATGTTGTGAAATCTCATGTCAAGTTGTTTTCCTTGATTGGAGAAGGTGTTGGTGAACATCATGAATATTAGTGTTGGTGAACTGTAATGACAATTCACGGTGACAAGTTTTCAAAGGTCTTGTCATGAACACATCTCATTCTATGTAAGAAGATTACTTGCCTTCATATTTCAATTTACTAGTAGATGAACAACAAGAATTGAGACAAGAAATATGTCAGCCTCATAACTTTATTGAGGTAAGTATTAAAGGAAAAGGAAGCACAACAAAATATGAGGGATGGAAGTAGCTCAACATTATGTTGTCATCAAAGGATGGTCCTTATTTAACAATTGTTGGAAATTAACAACTAATTTCAAGAGTGAAACTGGAGACAAAAAAAAATCAGGCAGCAAAATTAGATGTTTTGGTCGCTAGGTTCAAGAATAATGCAAACATACTTGCAAAATGAACAACGCAAGATTATTTGGCTAATGAGAATATCATGACGTTGGGTTATGTGTTACAAATTCACCCTTGCGATCACTTCAACCATGTTAATTTAATATTCAAAGGGTCAAATCCAGTGTTTAAAGGGAATCTGATAGATTTTCAGGGAACAAATTCATGTCTCAGATTTTAAAGAGAAGAAGCAACAACTGTAGAATATATACTAGATTTCAAGGCATGATCTTAGCAATCAACAGTGGATCAAATTGCAGATTTATAGTAGACAGTTTGAACAAAGTCAAATTTGAAGGAGAGTAAGAATTATCTAGATATTCGAGGAAAAACTTCAGCAGTTACTAAACTAACTCAAATTTCCAAGGCGGAAGACTTGCAAGCAGCTCCAAATTTCCAGTGAACTATTTAGAGATTGGTTTTTTAGTATATTGTTTATATTTTTATTATAGAAAAATAGACACAATTGCTTGATGTATTTTTATATATTGTTTCATTTGTAATGTAAAAGGGTTATATTTTGTGCCCAAAGACCTTTATATTTTTGTAAAGTATGTTATTACAATTTTATCAAGAGATTCTAGGTCTAGTTCATGATATAATTTGTTACTTATGCATGTCTTTTCTATTTATTTCATACTATGTTATTCTTCATATATTTGAGGTAACATAGAAGTACTGGGTAAGGCTAGGTTGAGTTTTGATATCCTTGATAGCCCCTGCAAAATTATTATCTAGACAGAGACTAACTAATTGAACAATTTGTTTGGATTAGTGCCTCGACATCAACAAATTTTTTCCTTCTGTCATCTCGTAAATATATTGTTGTTAGCTGTAGAAATTATTCTACATGCCTCTGATCGTGATTGCATGATTAGATATCCAGGGAGGATATTTAATCATTTAATTTCTCCTCCATTTCTCCATCAAATTATTTCAAGCTCTGTTATTTTTCCATAGTTGGACACTAACACTTTTATAAGGCCTTTGCAAGGGAGGGCTTTATTAGTGAGCAAGGATTTGTGACTCATCAACAACCACCTATACAACAAATCTTAAATCTAGACATTGTTATTCATAGGTTTCTATCTAGTGACAGTGAACAACATTTAAAAGCCTCGTAACACTTGAGGGACCCCCCTCTAGTTCAAGGGACAAATTGAACCTAAAGATTCATCTAGTTGGTTACTCAACACAATTTCCCAGCCAAGAAATACCATGGAGAAACAATATAGCACATCATATAAAAACATCATTGAAAGATGGGTGCTCTATTCGATTATAATATATTCAAAATAACAAACCATTTAATGAAAGATATATTGTATTATAAAATTACAACCATTATCAACTTAAATTTCACTTGCTTAAATTCCATTAAACCCTTTCTCTTAACAGGCCATTTCATCCTCGTTTTCTTTTCGCCTATTGTATGTCCTTGCAGTGTTGCATATGGATAGGTCAATACCTTGATAAGACTAATGTGAAATATTTTCTATTTGTTGTGTCATTTTATTCAATGACTCCTAAAGAAGGCAATTTCCAAGAGATTCTGTTGAAATCAATGTAAGGAAGATCATTAAAGAATATGTGGAACTCAAGAATAGGAGTTCCCACAAAAAATACTTGACATTGAGGGACGTGGAAATATAGCATTCGGTCCTAAGGCCAAACTCTCTAATTCAAAATGTATTTCCTTTTATGAACTTCATCTATAAAATGCATTCTTGCTATAACAACCCTGGTAAAAAAAATCCATGTAATAAAGTTAATAAAGGAAAAAATCAGACCAAGGCCATGGGACATGTATTCCAAGCTGAATGTTGGGAAAATCCACCTAGTGTGGGTGTTAATTTGATTTATTATGGATAAAGTAAATTGGAAAAGGATTTGAAAAGGCAAAGTGGCATTAATTGGAATTTTATTTATGGAAATAAATGAAATTAAGAGAAAATGAAGGTGAAATGTAATAGGTTTCATGTGAGGAGGAAAATGAAGGAAAAATAATGGAAATTTAAGAAAATAGAGGCCTCATTAATAAAAAGGATTCTAAGGATCAGTTCATAGCCTTTTGTTAGTTCAATTTTGGATCTCTCTCTATTCTTTCTACTCTCTCTTACTCTTGGACACTTAGATTATTCTTGGAGCACTCTAGCTTTCGAGAAAGAAAGGTAAAGGAAGGACAAGAAAGAAAGAGGGAAGAAACGATCAAGTAAGAAAGAGTTGGTCAATCAAGTAGTTACAGTGGGATTACTTGCAGGTATCGAGTTGCATGTATGATTTCCTTACTAGCTTTGGCATGCATGATACATGCATGAGTGTTTTTGGTTCTCTTTCTCTCACTGGCATGGGTTTTTCCAGGTGTGACAGTGGTTTGCCTTGCCATTTCCTGATAGGCATGGTGTGATGGGGTTCTCTTGTTTTGGTTGAGTTGGGTTGTCAGATGGATTCGAAGCTGAGTGGGGCGATCTTAGAAGTAATCAAAAGGCTTAGGAATCCCTTGGTGGGATATATGATAAAGCATGTTTGTGAGTACCCTTGATTGGGCCTAGGAATCCCTTGACTAGTAATGGTGAGATACATGACAAAGCCCAGAGGGTGGAGACCTCGTAGGCCTAGGAATCCCTTAATCGGTAATGGCGAGATACATGGTAAAGGCCAGGGGTGGAGGTAGACAAATTCCTCATGGTTTAGGTGGATATATATGGAGGCATCCATGCTTGTTTATGGCTTAGTGATCCGTTGACCGATATAAGGTGGGATTGCGGTAAACCCTGAGGTGTATGTTCATTGTTTGGGCCTAGGAATCCCTTGGTGGGATATACGGTAAAGCCCAAGGAAGCCTTGATTGGTTCTATAATGAGTCCCACATTCATGCTTATAATATGGCATGGGGGTGATTAATTGAAAGAAAGATTTTGTTCAACCCAATCTATGGTTGGGTGGTACGTGGAAGTCTTGAATTGGTTAGATTTTGCATATGTTAATAAGATCTCTTTTCATCTTATTTTCTATGTGTAAATTCACTTGTTATTATGTGGATTTCATGGCTATTATATCAATGATATTATTATGGTTATAAGCATGATTTCATGACAAATTTTAGTTATGGATCTTAACATGTTTTAATTGGTAAATGAATGAATATTGAATGCATGACCTAATAGATGTTATTGCAACTATTGCGAGAAGGAAATAGTCATTCTTGGTGATTTTCAGATAAGTGTCAAACCCTAATGTTCAGTTATGCATTTATAACCTGTAGATTACATGCTCATGATGTTTTCAATGAAATGTATGTCATGGTTAGGAATGGTTAGGTCAAGTCCTTGATCAAGTATTGTGTTAGAGTATTTTTCCTTGTGTCATTTATTGCTTTGGAAAGTCTCATCAATTTTTGGGCACTAGTATGGAGACTAGCCCTAAAAAGTGGCTTAAATATCAGAGTCTCTAGCACAGAACTAGATGAAAAACACTACAGTATCTCCCTTGCAAGCTTATGGGAGTGACTGGAGGCCTAAAGTAGCATGGACACATGATTTTGCATGAGAATGGGGGCTTTTTTATGAAAAAAAACTTAGTCAGGGGTTGGGCACCTGGAGTGGTTGGTTAGTACCTGGGGGTCTTGTAGCTCTTGAGGAAGGTCAGTTTTGTTTTTTGGTGTGTCGATTCCACTTCCTTAACTACACATGGGGAGTTGAATCATATCATAGTAACTCTTCATCACATGTTTACCTGGGTGGACCAGTTACCTTGGGAAAATGTGGGAGGGGGGTGTTAAAGAGTGGTGTCTGAGCATGGTTCAATACTTGGTTTGGATGGGTGGAATTTACGTGTCTTGCATGCATGTAGGTTGTATATGTGCTTGTTATGTATTCATGGTAGTGGTTATTGTTATAGTTGTGTTGAGATGTAGAAGTTGACGATGTTTTTATTGGGATGTATTTGTCATGAATGCATGTCGGTTGTATATGTATTTGTTGTGCATGTCAGCATCTATATGTTGTTATGCATGCATTGTCATGGTTATAGTTATGCATGTATAGTGGGCTAGACATGCATTGTGAGGTAATTGTATCTATTTTTTGTCATCATGATGTTGTTGGTATATTATGATGCTGATGTGTTTGTTGAGATAGAGTAGGAGAAGTAGATTATCAAAGTGAGGTTGCAGTGTGAGACCTCAGGGTAAGAGAAGATCATCATACATGTTTGTATGTTGGGCATGCAAGTATGTTAGTTAATGGATTGTTATATGCATTAGGGTTATATACATGTTTTTCATTCTATTGTTTTTGTGGTTACATACATGATAGATGATAGTTAATCAGTGTGGTCATATGCATATGTGTCAAATAGTCATGAATGGTAGTAACTTGTTGTTGTATGCATTGTGGTCATACACATGATGATTATGGTCATTTCTCTTGGGATCTTGATGTTACATGTATCATGCTAACCTGGATTCGTCTATGTAGATGATTATGGTCACGGTATTCAAGTATGAGTCAATATACTTGTGATATTGTGTCATACTAATCTAGATTGACCTGTGCATATGTGATATCCTCCAATGGGATACATTAAGGTATGAGTTTGATTATGCTGTCCATTTGGAGTTTGAGTGCTTGGTGCATTTTATGTTGTCTATTTTTTGTTTGAATTCTTGATTAATTGCATGATATGAGTATGTGTCTATAAGATTTCCTGAAGGAATGATATTGTTTTAAGATGATTGTACTAACACATTATGTGCTGTGACAACTGATATGTGCTTGAGTGTAAGTGGGTGCTAGTTGTAGTATTATGACTATGATTGTGAGTTGATTGCATATTATGACATGGTTGTTAGTCTTGGTAAAAGTTGATTTCAAATTAATATAAATGATTTTTTGATCTTTGGAATATGTTGCTAACATGTGTAAATAGTTGTAGGGAAACATGCTTGGTATTAACATGACAAGGTAACAATTGATTTGTTATATAACTAATAGTTGGGTGATGTGATAAAACTTAATAAAACTCAATTGTAGCAAGGTAAAAGGTAAAAGAAAAGAATTGGGTGAGAATTCCTTTGGCTATGTTTGGAGACTAGAATTCCAAACAAAGGAGTGCTTTACATGAATATAGGAAGTCCTCTTAACTTTGATTTTTTCTAAAATTATGTGGATATGTGATCTATTACTGAACATGTATTTGATAGGTATAACATCTATTTTTTAGTCATAGATGGATTCGTCAAGGAATTGGAGTTCCTTGAGAGATGGCATGGATGTGTTTAGTTACAAGGCAGTGTGCTTGGCACAACAAGGTAAGATAACTAGTGTATTGTTATATTTATTCATGCACTGACAATTATGTGTTTATGGAAGTATGGTGTAGGGGAATGCATAGAAAAATAGACTACAATGAAATCTTGAATAATGCTTGGATTGAGATTCCCCTTGGAAGCATTGGGAACCCATGGGGATTGAGCCATGATGTTTGTTGCTAGTTTTGTGCCTTCGATATTTTGTGATTTGCTTGAGCTTGATTAGGGGTTTTGATTATGTATGGTACAAGGCCTTGCCACTTTATTTGTGATGTCATATTTATATTGGTTTTCATGGTTTTCTTCTTGTTTGTTTCTTGTTCTTTTCTTTTGTGTTTTGAGGGCTTTGGGAACTGGTTAGGAAAGAAGAAAGTTAATAGAGCTTGGGAAGAGTTGAATGAAACCCAACAGGTAATTTGACACCTAATGAATATGGTGCATGCATATGGGCAGATGAAGGCAAGAATATGGTAGGAAGTTGGATTGGTTAGGTATGTTAGTGTAAATGGATGATGGTAGGACAATAATGAGAAAGGTAACTGGAAAGGTAAAGTATATGGATTGAAGCATTATATGCCTTGGCTATGTTGGTAATTTTTGTTCTCAATGTTGTTCATGTTGTGCACAGGTAAAGGGAGTTCTCTTAACCTTGACGTTATGATATATGGAAATTATGTTCTGATCATGATTATGATGATGTCTATATATGTATATATGTATGTTCTTGTCTGACAGGGTCATCAAGGATCATGCTTGTTTTTTTCTAATGTTTATATGTATATGTATATATGTATGTATGTATGTCATTGTCTGACAGGGTTGTTAGTCGTCATTATTGTTTTATATTGATGTTTCTATGTATATATGTATGTTGATGTCCGATAGGGTTGTTAGGGGTCATTCTTGTGGAGGAATGATTGCTTATGCATGTGAATGACATGAAGCAGTTCCTGGTTTATGAGGAATCAAGTGGGAAGAATAGCCCTGAAAGATCTACGAGGTTAGTATCATGTGGATATGATTTAATATTAGGTGTTTATACTATGTCTATGTTTATTCTATGATAGGTAATTTTGGAGGATACATCATCGGAATAAAGCAGTGTGATCTACGACATTCTAGGAAAAACATGGATAGTGGAAAGACATTAGAAGCAAGGTTGTTTGGTACGGATAATGTGGTCTTAGGATGTACAGTACTAGTGTTGTGTACATGTAGCATATGTAGTATTGTGTACCTATGTTGTTGTGTACATGTAGCATATGCAGTATTGTGTACCTATGGTGTTGTGTACATGTTGCATATATGGTGTTGTGTGCATGTTTCATATGTGGTATTTTGTACCTATGGTGTTGTGTGCATGTTGCATATGTTGTACTATGTACATATAGTGTTGTGTGCATGTGGCATATGTGGTGCTAGGTACAAATGGTGCTATGTACATGTTGTATATGCAGTGCTATATACAAATGGTTCTGTGTACATGTGGTGTTGTGTATATGTGATGTAGTGTACATGTGGTACATATGGTGTTGTGTATATATGGTTCTGAGTACATGTTGTACATATGGTACATGTACATGTTGTGCTATGTACATGCTGTACATAAGGTGTTATGTGCGTGCGGTGTTGTGTACATGTATATGTGTTGATGTGTGCATGTGGTGCTGTGTACATGTTCTGAAGGTGGTACTGTGTACATGTGGTGTTGAGTACATATCATGTAGGTGGTGTTACGTACATGTGATGTTGTGTACATGTTGTGTAGGTTGTTCTGTGTACATGTGGTGTTGCGTACACGTTGTGCAAGTGGTACTGTGTACATGTGGTACTATTGTACATGTGGTATTGTGTGTGTGTCGTACATGCTTTGTTGTGCACATGTGTTATTGTGTGCATGTCATACATGTTGTGTTGTGTAGATTGTTAAAATTTCACAACTTGGGATCTAGGATAGAATATTAAAATATCTTACCCTACCAAACCAAGAATCTCAACAAATCTACTTTGCATAGTGGAATATAAATAGCAATAAATCACACATGCACAAGTATAGAAAATGTTTTACAATTTTTTCAACCCAACTTAGTTATATTAATAAACATATAATACAATAGTCTAGGGCTCTCATACAAGGGATAATGGCCCTCAATTATTCACAAGTACAAGAATACAAGATGCATTGACAATCTTGTTGCAGCCTTTATGTCGTATCTCATTCTGCTGATCCTTCACTTTCATTCTTCTCTCTCGCTACCCCTTAGTCCATCAAAGGAAAACACATAGAGTCCACAGGAGGGCTACCACCTATTAATGTTGCAATTCACTTCAACTACAATGAACAAAAGCTGATCCAATCTTCTCTTCTAGTTTGTCCAACACCTGAGCTCCAATCTTCCAATCTAGCAGTCCACTAGTCCATCAATGTAATGCACATTAGGCTCATCAAGTTTACCCAACCTTTAGCTATCACACTTCCTTTAGGACAACTTTCCAAGGACTACATAGTTGTACATTTTGTATATCTACCCCTTAGTCCATCACTGCATGTACATAGTTGTACATGTTGTATATGTGGTGTTATGTGCATGCAGTGCTATGTACATGCTGTGTAGGTGGTACTGTGTACATGTGGTATTGTGTGCATGTCACACATGTTGTGTTGTGCACATGTGGTATTGTGTGCATGTCGTACATGTTGTACATGTGTGAATGAAACCCAACTGGTAATATGAGACCTTGATGAAGCTAATGCATGTATAAGGGAAACTAAAGGCGAGAATATGAAAACTAGGTAGATTGGTTGGGTCTATTGGTGTACATGGATGATGACAAGACAATTATGAGAAAGGTAACTAGGAAGGCAAAGTAAATAGATTGAAGCACCATATTCCTTGGCTATGTTGGGAACTGTTGTTCTCAATGTTGTGCATGGATAAAGGGTGTTCTCTTAAACTTGACCTTATGATATGGGAATTATGTTGTGATCATGATTATGATGATGTCTATATATGTGCATATGTATGTGTGTATGTTGTTGTCTGATAGGGTCATCAAGGATCATGATTATTTTTTTCTAATGCTTATATGTATATGTATAAATGTATGTATGTATGTTGTTGTCTGATAGGGTTGTTAGTGGTCATGATTGTTTTATGTTGATGTTTCTATGTATATATGTATGTATGTATTTTGATGTTTGATAGGGTTGTCAGGGATCATTCTTGTGGAGGAATGATTGCTTATGCAAGTTAATGGCATGAAGCAGTTCCTAGTTTATGAGGAATCAAGCGGGAAGAGTAGCCCTGAAATATCTATGAGGTCAGTATCATGTGGATCTGATTTGATATTAGGTGTTTATACTATTTATGTTTTTATGCTATGATAGGTAATGTTGAAGGATGCATCAGCAAAATAAAAGCAGTGTGATCTTCAACATTCTAGGAAAAACTTGTATAGTGGAAAGACACTAGAATCAAGGTTACTTGGTAACGATAGTGTGGTCTTAGGATGTGCAGTACTGGTGTTGTGTACATGTAACATATGCAGTATTGTGTACCTATTGTGTTGTGTACATGTTGAATATATGGTGTTGTGTGCATGTTGCATATGTAGTGTTGGGTACAAATGGTGCTATGTACATGTGGTTTTGTGTACATGTGGTGCGGTGTACACGTGGTACATATGGTTTTGTGTATATATGGTGATGAGTACATGTTGTACACACAGTATTGTGCACATGTGGTGCTGTGTACATGTTGCACATAAGGTGTTGTGTGCATGCGATGCTGTGTAAATGTTGTGTATGTGGTAATGTGTGCATGTTGTGCCATGTAAATGTTGTTAAGGTGGTACTATGTACATGTGGTGCCGAGTACACATCATGCAAGTGGTGTTGTGTACGTGGGATATCGTGTACATGTTGTGTAGGTGGTGTTATGTACATGTGGTGTTGTGTACACATTGTGCAAGTGGTGTTGTGTATAGGCGGTATTGAGTACATGTTGTATGTGTGGTATTGTGTGCATGCCATACATGCTGTCTTGTGCACATGTGGTATTGTGTGCATGTCGTACATGTTGTGTTATGTAGATGTGGTTTGTGTGCATATTGGACATGGTATGTTTTGTACATGCAGTACTATGTATGTGAATTTTGTAGTCATGATATCATGAAATGTGTATTTGTTGTGTTGTATGTTGTGTACATAAATGTATTGTGTTTTATTGTACACTAGGTGTAGGTGTATGTATTATGTGGTGTTGTACATCCGGTATAGGTGTATCTATTGTGTGGTGTTGTACATAGGGTATAGGTGTATGCATTGTGTTGTACACCGGGTGTAGGTATATGTGTTCTATGTCGTGTGTGGTGTACAATGTTTGTATGTGTACATGATTGAAGAGAAGAAAGGGAACTAGGTGCCTGTCGGTGTGGCACCTGATTTGGTGTGTGGACGGAAATAAAATGTAGAAGAAAAGAATTATTTGAAGGATAAGTATCAATATTTTATTTCCATATTTAGTTATTTATGTGGTCTATGACTTTTATTTATGATGGGTACATGTGATCTATGCTTTTTATTTATGATGGTTGTGTTTTGAGCTAACTGGATGTGACATGTTTATACATGATTTGTTGATCAAACAATTAGTTTGAATTGTGATAGGAATTGAACATAATTGCAAATGTACCTTATTGGCAGTCCACCAATGATATATGATTTGAGTTTATTTATTTATATTTATTTTGAATCTAATGGAAATTATGTGCTTGGTATAGGAAAGCATGAAAATTCCTAGTTGGGTGGTTGAAATTGAATGCAAGAATTAGTAGTAGCAAAAGGAATTGGAACAAGCAACAATATGTTGGTAAAGCACTTTAGGGTTAGGGCCATTAGGGGACACTAGTACCAAATAATGTCCATTGGTTTCCATGCACATGCTATGACCGGTATGATGGTTTTGAGGTAGGGATGTGCCTTGGTTTTTGGATCTTCCAATGCAAGGAAGCCTTGCCAAGGGATCAATCACTTGAGAAAGGGGACATCAGGGAACTTGGAAGGTGAGTGACTGCCCAGAAGGGGTGGCTAGATTTCTTGAGGGACTATCTAGTAGAGAAGGGAAGGGTGGGGAATGAATTTGTTTGGTCATTAGCATTACCATATGGAATCAAATGCACATTGGGAGTGTGCCCTAGAATGTTGAGCCAATATCTATTCATTGAAGGGACATGTAGCATAGGATTATAATGCTGGATACTGGATGCAACTTTGACTTTGGCAGTAGATTGTGGACTTCCTAGGAAGGAAGTGAATCTGGGTATTACTTTGAGGGTGGAAGTGTGAGCTTATGGATTCCCTTGTTGTTGATACATGCATCGTATCTTTTTATTTTCTAGTTGAGAAAATGTGCATATGTATATATTATTGTAAATACTGTATCGAGCTGGATTTATAAAGTTCCATAGATGGTATGATTATTTGCTAGTTGAAGAAAATGTGCATAAGTATATGTGGTTGTTATTGTAAATATCGTAATGAGCTATCTTATAAAGCTCCAGTAAATGGAATTATTGTCATGTTTTCAGTAGAGTCATTGTAAATACTACAATGAGTTGGGTTATAAAGCTCCATGGGAATTATGTTTTGGTTTTCAACGATCTTGCTAGTTATAGGTGTCATTGAACACCGAGGACAGTGTTCCCCCAAGGGGGAGGGTTTTGTACTAGCCCTGGTAAAAAAATCCATGTAATAAGGTTAATAAAGGAAAAAAGAAGACCAAGATCATAGACACATATTCCAAGATGAATGTTGGGCAAAACATCCTAGTGTGGGTGTTCATTTGGTTTATTATGGCTAAAGGAAATTAATGAAGGCAATGGAAAAGACTTTGAAAAGGAAAAATGGAATTAATTGGAATTTTATTTATGAAAATAAAAGGAATTAGGAAAAAAGGAAGGTGAAAGGTCACATGTTTCATGTGAGGAGAAAAATGAAGGAAAAATAATGGAAATTGAAGAAAATAGAGGCCTCATTAATAAAAAGGCTTATGAGGAATGGTTCATAGCCTTTTGTCATTTTCGTTTTGGAGCTCTCTCTTACTCTTGGAAACTTAGAGTATTCTTAAAGCACTCTAGATTTGGAGAAAGGAAGGCAAAGGAAGGAAGAAAAAGAAAAATGAAAGCAAAGATCAAGCAAGGAAGAGTTGGATCAAGCAGCTATAGCATGATTCCTTGCATGTATTGATTTGCATGTACGTTTTCCTTGCTAGTTTTGGTATGCATGGTACATGCATGTGTTTTTTTGGTTCTCTTACTATCATTGGCATGGGCTTTTCTAGATGTGATAGAGGTTTTCAGCCTTGCCTTTCCATTTCTGGATAGCCTTGGTGTGATGGGGTTCTCTTGTTTTGGTTCAGATGGATTTTCGGATGGATTTGTAGCTAAGTGGAGTGGTCTCATAATTAATCACAAGGCCTAGGAATCCCTTGGAGGGATATATAGTAAATCCTGGTTATGAGTACCCTTGATTGGGCCTAGGAATCCCTTGATTGGTAATGACAAGATACACGATACATCCTAGAGGGTGGAGAACTTGTAGGCCTAGGAATCCCTTGACCAGTAATGGTGGTATACATAGTAAAGACTATAGGTTGAGGTAGAAAAATTCCTCACGGTTTAGGTGGAGAGATCCAAAGGTATCCATGCTAGTTTAGGGCCTAGTGATCCCTTGATCGGTATATGGTAGGTTTGTGGTAAAGTGTAAGGTGTATGTTCATTGTTTGGGCCTAGGAATCCCTTGGTCAGATATATGGTAAAGCCCAAGGAAGCCTTGATTGGTTATGTTATGAGTCCCACATTCATGCTTGGAATATGGCACATGGGTGATTAGTTGAAAGAAATATTTGGTTCAACCTAATCTATGGGCGGGTGGTACGTGGAAGTCCCTAACTTGGTCAGATTTTGCATATGTTAATAAGAAATCTTTTCCTCCCGTGTTCTATGGGTAAATGCACTTGTTATTATGTGGATTTAATGATTATTCTATCACTGATATTATTATCATTATATGCTAGTTATAATCATGTTTTCATGACAAATTTTAGTTGTGGACCTTAACATGTTTTGATAGGTAAATGAATGGCTATTGAATGCATGGCCTAATAGATGTTATTTTAGCTATTATGAGAAGGAACTAGTCCTTCTTGGTGATTTTCAGATAAGTATCAGACCCTTATGTTTAGTTATGCTTTTATAGCCTATAGATTACATGCTCATGATGTGTTCGACGAAATGTATGTCATGGTTAGGATTGGTTAGGTCAAGTCCTTGATCAAGTTTTGTATTAGAGGATTTTTCCTTGTGTCATTTATTGTTTTGGAAAGTATCATCAAGTTCTAGGCACTAGTATTGAGACTAGCCTTGAAAAGTGGCTTAAATCGCGTAGTATCTAGCACAAAATTGGATGAAAAAGACTACAGTCTCTCCCTTGCAGGCTTATGGGAGTGACTAGAGGAACACAATCGCATGGATGTAGGCTTGTGTATGTGACTATGGTTTTTCTATGAAAAAAACAAGTTGACTTAGGGGTTGGGCACCTGTAGTGGTTAGATAGTCCCTGGGGGTCCTATAGCTTTTTAGGAAGGCCATTTTGGGTTTTTGGTGTGTCAATTCCGCTTCCTTAACTATACATGGGGAGTTGAATCATATCATAATAAATCTTCGTCACATGTTTACCCTAGTGGATTGATTAGCTTTGGTAAATGTGGGAGGAGGGTGTTACACCTTCAATATAGGGTCTATGAGTTTTAGTGCACTATTAAGTGATTCATTAACACATTAAATAAAATAAGTTTAGGTTGGAGGACATGTATTGTAATTTTCCATTACCTTTACTCACAATTCACCTACAATAAGATATGGCTTGCAACATGAGAAAATAAAATGTTAAATAAAATGAGTAAGTATTTGTTGGACGATATGGCCTCTAATTCACCATTACCCACACTCGTGATTACATCAATCCCTGAATTCCTTGAAGCTTCCAATACATCAATGTCACCACTTAGTTTGCAAGTGACAAATCACCTCCTATAGTGTAGTAAATTTCTCCTATTTTATCACCATATTTACTCCTATTTTATAACCATCTCCACATTGAATTAACAGATCAAGACAATTAATATTTGAATAACAATAATATTTTATGGAATAGGAAAATGTAGGTTAATGCTTATTTATATATGAGGATTGAACAACAAAAGGTGGAACTCCACCACTTAAACCTAATCAATACTATAATATGAACGTATCACTGGTGCTATATGGCTCAAACCATGACCATAGATGGTTACTCTACTCAAATCAAATCCTTTGGCCAAAAACCTAAAAATATTGGAAAGAAGAATGAAATTGGCTAGCCAAAAACCTTGGGAAGATAAATCTAAGATATGAATTCATTTCATGGTTGTGAAATAAGGTACAATTAAAGTAATATGTTATGGCCTTTTATGAAGGATGAAAGAATGCGCTATAAATTTTTTGGATTTAAGACAAGAATTATTCATTCATTCAATGCATATTGAATTTTTTGGATTTCTGATAACCGTCATTCATTCAATTTCATCCAAGTGTACTATTGTAATATTGGAGTATGAAATCGAACATTTTTTTAAGCTTCCACTTCTTGTTAATGATGATAGGTGGAAATTAACAAATGGCATAATAAATTTATAATCAAGTTTTGTAATTTTTTAATTCAAACATGTTTTAATCATATGATTTAGATTGGAAATAAGTTAGTGGTGTGAATTCCATCCATTGATGTAGTGACGATGACGAGAATATATTGACATATATAAATTTACATCATGTGATCAAATTTGTAATTGGTAAAAGGATTAAAATGCTCAATTCCAATAGGGGACACTTGTTGACAGAATTATTCATTTATCCTTCATTCATCCTGAAGATACAATCGCCAAATGTTTCATTACATTCTGTGGTGGAGGCTCTAGTCCATCTCAATAGTAGTGTGGCTATGAAAATGATGTGCATGTCCACAACTATGTGGTGGGGAATGAGGTAGAAATAACTTAATGAATTGGCTATCCAATGAGAAATAGTAATAAATTTGGCCACTCAAAACCTAGGCCAATTTTTTTGATAACCCTAGTACTTAGTTCTCACCCTTGCCTCCTCGATATTGAAGTTACTCCATTGTAGCAAATTCTGTGTTTGATTAGTGGCTCCATTTAGTGAATCAAAGAGTTCATTATAGTGCATGAATGTTGTAACAATTGATTTTAGCATCATATTTAGTCCATTTACCATGTCCTCGGTCATGCGCATCACCTCGGTGAATTCCCTCATACTGAACGCTTGGGTGTTAGATATATATACACCAAAAAGGTGATCTTGTGCCTCATATTTACACTCAACCATATTATGCTAGATCTGAAATTGAATTGGTTGTATGTTTCTTAGGAACATCCATGAATGGATTCTAGAAGTAACCTGCTAACTATTTTTTCACATTTTCTAGTCAACCCCAATATCACTAAATCAATCACGACTACAATGGAGAGGAAAACAAGAATTCTCCTACATATGGAGTTCCCAATAGTGTATCTATTGGAGAATTTAGTGATAATATTAGGGAATATTAAAAGTTGCAGACTTAACTTAAGGTAAATTTATTGTTGTTCGTTTTGTGTAGGTATCTCATCAATGGCTCACTTTATATTTTCGTACTTTGAATATGTGAAAAATTTCAATGTTTTTGGAGTTCCTTTATTTGGAATTTGATATGAAGGACATTAGTTTGATGCACTACTCCTTTGGACTAGAGGTGTGACAGTCGCTAGGAGATATCTTCCTTAGGCAAGGAAAGTATTCAGTTGAGATTCTAAAGAGATTCAAGATGGAGGTTTGCAAGCCAATGTATATAGCTATGATCACAAACTTGAAGGAGCTAAGTGTTTTTAAGGCTGAGTTGGTGGTTCCCACCTTGTATAAACAATTGATCAGGTCTGGTTAACACTAAGCCGAATATTTGTTTTGTTGTGAACACACTTAGCCAGTTCATGTTGGAGCCAAGAAGGATTCATTAGGTGGCAACGAAGCATGTGCTCAAGTATCTTCATGGTATAGTGGTGTATGGATCAAGGTATGTTATAATTGGTGAAGTGGAGTTTCCAGGCTACACATATTTGGATAGGGATGTGAGTGCAGTGGATAAGAAGAGTATTTCAGGTTATTGTTTCAATTTGTGATTAGCTATGATCTCATGGTATAGAAGGAAGAAACACTAAGTGAAACTTGGCTCAACAGAGGCCAAGTACATGAAAACAAGTTTGGCGAGTTGTGAGGCCATATGGCTTCACAAGAGCTCACAAGATTATTTGGTCTTGATATGGGGCCTTTTTGTAGTGGCTACAACCACCATCCAAAATTTTTGCTCGGTTTCAAATTTCGAAGCCTACCTGGGATCCTGCGATCGATCGTCGTTGGTCATTTGTTGGTAAGATGATGATCTCAAGCTTCCCCTCGATCTTAAGATTTGTTCATGTTCTCATATTTATGCAGCATGTGTCATCTTTGGGCATAGGGATTGTTGTTTTTCATGCAAAGGGAATTTTTTTTTTCTTCAAGAGAAAGCATGCACCCATGAGTTATTTCATTACTTAGACATGTTTCACACTCACTTCATGCACTCTTGTCACCAAGGTTGTCACATCAAGCAGAGTATGTTTTATACATTCTGGATGGTCTACATTGTATCACTAAGTGTTCATGTGTGATCATAGTTGAGTCTTCAATGGTCTCAAGAAACCTAGCCTCCTCCAGCTTCTCGAAACTGTGAACTTTTCATCTGTAACCCTCAAGCTTCCTCCCTTTCCTACTAGAACTCCATAGTGCATAGAGACCCCAGCATCCCTTGGCATCCAAAACTATGTAGTGGTTTCCTTCAGTGACCTTCCTCTAGTCGGAACCCACTGTCTTCAGAAAATGTGAAGTGTTGTCCCTTAGCTGCCTAGCCGACACTGCTCTCCAAAAATGCACAAAGCAATCCGATAACCAGCACCGCTCTCTATAAATTCATAGAGCAGTCCAAAAAACAACACTACTCTCTCAAAATGCACAGAGCGGTCAGGATTCCCTACATTTAGAAATTGCATAGAGGTGTCCTCGTAGGACCCCCATCCTACAGCAGTTCCCTGTGCCCCAAAACTGCGCAATGTTTTCCAAGCTGCCCTATCTATATTGGATGTAGAAACTGATAGATGGACCTCCAATGCCTCATTCCAGCAGTAGTCACTCCCCGCTAAAATAGCGCTGACCTATCTCTCAGTGAAAATATGAAAAAATGACATGCTAACATCACTCCCAAGGAGTTAAGGAGAAGGAACAAGAGATTGAGTGATGGAAAATATCAAGGCACATGCAAACTCTGTCTAATGCATGATCATATCAAGGGTAAGTATGGGAAGTAAAGAACAAATTTTGAAGCAAACCTCTTAGTTGAGTTTGTAGGACTACTTATCAATTTCATATCATCATGTCTTCAGTAACATGCATGTGTGAAAACACAAAAGTCATTTCATGTGTTTCCTCTGCATGTATTGCTTCCTTTTCGCTTGTTTGAATAACTATCATCTTAGGCATGTCGATTGCTATGTCATGATTGCAACCTTGTTCTGGCGATGTTGAAGGTGTGTCTTTATGGGTATGAATTGTGTTTGCTATGTAAACATATATCGCACCCACACACGAAGTTGAAAGCAATGTCGCGCAAGTGTCATCACTATCATTCAAGGTCTACCCCGAGTGTCGTACTTGTCGCTTTCACTGTTAGACACTCACACTGAGACAAGTTGTCTTGTTGGTTTGAGGTGTCTTGTCATTGAGTCATGTTGAGTGTGTGTTTGCAAGGTCATGTATACACGAATTCACTCACTCACACACTTAGCCATTTTTCCAAAAATCTGTTGACCGGACCACACTCCATCAGCAGGACCTCCACTGAGGTACATTGCATAGTCTTAGCCCTCAGTGACCAAGCACTGTTGCCCAGAACTATGTAGAGATTGAGGCTTCCCTCCAGGTAGTTTGCACTACACAATCCTGGAATCAACCTGGGTGACTATCACCCAGGACAACATAGAAGTTTCCCAAGAATCCATCTCAGTCTGCACTTCTCACAAGCCTATCTATCAAGCCTCCTGTTAGTCAACTAGAGAATTTGACTTTAGTAGTGACCCAAGGCTACATTCATCCTCAAAATTTCTTAGAAGCTATTAGTCTGCCTACTTGCACTACCTGAAGAAATTACGCATATAAGAGTTACCCGTTGCCTATCACTGCACTATCTCTAGAAATTGTGTAGTTTTGTCAGTCAGTCCCCTTGCCAGCTTGCTTGACACATCTCCTGAAAATTGCACAGATTTCTTAGACAGTCCACTTGCTACCCAACATCCCGCTCAGCTTGGAAACGATGCAGACATGTCTTGAATGGTTGCCTCCCATATCTACCTAGTTCTGACCAGTAAGCTCCTGCAGCCCGCTCCTGACCTCCTCTGTAAATCTACGTAATTTTAAATGCCAGTGCCTCCTGTTATTTGCACTATCTTCCCTGGAAAAATTGCGTAGTTCTGCCTCCCAGCTGAGCCAGATCCTGTAGATGCCACTGCTATCCTGGAATGATCAACCTAGCCTTTCTCCCGGTCACTTGCACTCAAAAGCGAAATAAAATGCATCATGTTATACTAGGGGATTTCTAAATTTGATGTCGCCTCATCATGAGTGATTGCAGAAATAGGTACATGGATGAGACATGGCTTGAAGATGAACGAGATGAACAAGGACCACATTCTAGAAGACTTGATCATCGTTGGACGAACACACGAAGCATACCAAGTATCAAGCGAAGGGGACACATGCACATGCATGAACCATGAAGTGAAAACCAAGACCATTGAAGACTCCACGCACTTTTCCATGTGGAGGTGAAGCTATGGTACACCATGAGCACACTCATCACTCAACATCTCGACACAAACAACACAACCAACATGTGTATACCTACAGTGTCATGTCGAGTTGTGTCATGAGTGGCCTCGAACACATCACTACTTTGGGTCATAACTGTGTAATAAATGTAATGTAACGTGGAAGTCCAAGAGACCCACAGATGAAGTCAAAGAGTCATGTAAGTCGAAGAGCCATGTAAGTCAAAAAACCATGAGGGAATTCAAACAATTACAAGGTTCAGTTTCACCTTTGGCTACATATACTCTTCATTTCTACATGAAAAATACATTTTCACCTTGGCTCCTCCTACACAGCCTTGACAGTTTGTAGTCTTTTCTTTGAGGAGTGAGCAGTGGCTCCAACGCCCCACTCTCGAGGTTAGTGATGTATGGTGTATGGATGTGTCTTGGAAATTTCGCTAAATTCAGAAGCTTCTTAACATGGCAACACATTTTCACACATGTATTGTATTCATTTATAAGAATTTTCTTTGGACGCTTGTAATGAACGTTGATTTAACTTGTACTACGATAGTTGAATTATTTCAGTTGTTTTAGTGCATATTTTGTTGGAAATGTGTTCTATTAGGTGTTAACACTGTCTAACCCATGTGGAATATTCCGCTAGACACTCGAAATATTCATTCTTGAAAACTTGTTATCATGACTGTCACACTCGTGTGGACTATTCTGTTGGGTGTCGTACATGCTATCTGTTCACTTTGTGTTTGTGACTACTACATCTGTGTGGACTACTCCATCGGAAGTTGCGCATGTCTTGCTGTGTTGTGTGTCTCTAACTGAGTTGGGACTATTCCCTTTCAACTTGAGACTCACTCTCACCCTCTCCCTCTGCAGTGAAAGAACTTAGACACAAGTTACACTAAGCACTCACCAGGCACACAAACCTCGCTATTTGAAGACTAAGTATACCACTCTCATGTGCTGACAAGCAAGAGCTAAGGCATATCTTTAAAATAATGGAAATTGGGCCATCATACCGGATGGGGCTCCTACACCAAATGGTATGAGGTCTAGTTGGGACTTCATACTAGCAAGATCCGTTGAATGTTGGTGGGTCTAGCACTGTCAACATTTCTGGCACTAGAAGGAGGGCTAGATGACAAGCTGAGTCCTCACAATCTGTTTTGAATCTTCACACATCTATCATGGAGTTTGTTATAGTTCACCCTCCGAAATGTCTGTCCAATGTAATTATCATTGATGTCGAGAGGGAGTTTTGGGATGACTTGTCAAAAGTCACGTATGATGGTGAAGGCAAAGTGGCTTGGCCTGAACACTTAAATGAATTCCATGCACTCATGGAGAACATGGAAGGTTTTAATGAAACAGAGGTCTGTATGCTATTCACACACACACTTCACGGCTACCCATTGCTATGGTGTAGCATACTACCTCATAACTCTGTGCACTCATTCAAACAATTCAATGATCTAATAGAATCTATTTTTCATCATTTTGATTCTGAAGAACTTGATAAAAAAATGTTACAACAGTGGAAGGCCTTGCATGAATCTCTACCAGAATTTTGGGAGTGCTTCTGTTGTCTCTCTTTTGAAGCTCAAAAAAGTCAGATGAAGTCCCAATATCTTTGGGATAGATATGAGTATGTCTGTATGAAATCACTCTGTCCAAAAAGGAAGAAAAAAATCAAACCCTGCTTAGCATACTTCGGTGATGGAGCTGCACAATCTCAAGTAGATGCAGTCACTGTTAGAAGTGACTATCCGCCTTCCCCTCATAAAACAAATCCACCCCCATAGAGTGATTTGGGAGAGAGTGCGCATAAGTCTTTTCAACTGTCACATTCTCCCACCCTCACTTCTCTCAATTTCTACGTAGATTTGGTTTGGAATCCCATGGGTTGTCATATGCACTCGTTACCTCAACCTCCGTTCCCACGTTTTATTGATCCTCTGGATTGTACTGTCTTGTATTCTTCTATTCTGGACCCCACACTTGTTGTGAATGAGGATCAATCCATTGATGAAGTTGATGTTGTACATCCAACCTGTGCTATCATTCATGATGAGTGTGTGTGGAAATATGAAGAAGAACCCACGGTGAAGGATGACTCGCTTCCATCTGTACCTCATCCGCTATATCTTGACATCTCTTATGATTCATCCACTCTTGACTTTCTCCTTCTGATCATTCACAAGGCACACCGGATGTCAGCCTGACATTACATTGCAGAGAGGACACATCTTCCTCTGAAAATCCATCCCATCTGTCATCTATCATTTATGAAAACAAAGAGGGTGAGCATCCTTGCTTCTCATCTACCCCTCTGCATGATTCATCAAATCATGAGGATGCCGATGAACATCCTGAATTTTCTGATCATGGTTGTCATGATCTTTGTACTTCTTCATTTGATCACGATGTTGATTCACTCACTGTTAATATTTCTAAGCCATTGGTTTTCCATTATCTATCTATTGATGAAGTGGAAACCCCACAGGCTATCGAGGCACTTCAGCCTGAGCTAATGGTTATGTCAGGCCCTCGCTGTCTGGAGGTTAGTTCCATTTTTTATCAGAAAATTTGTGAAACACCCAAGGCTCCTCATCACTCATCTGTATGTACTAAAAATCAATCCAACACACAAAAATTTCTTCCTCCACCATAATCACATGACCCCATCACTTATGCACTAGAGGAGTCATACACAGCAAGCACACTTGAAAAGTGTAAGTTTTATCTCTTTCTCATGTTTTCTTGTCTATCATAGTCAAAAGAGTACACATGCTTATCATATGCACGTGGTGTGTCACAACACCATGTTAAGTTCACAAAATTCTTGTCTTGCGCTTTCACTCTTTTCTTTTCTGCAGACACATTTAAACTCAAAGTGTGTTGGTCTTCATTGTTAAATATTTCTTGTTCACTGGTTTACATGTATATCTTTCTTGTTTACCATGCCTTTGCTAACATGGGTTAACCAATGCACCAGTGGTTGCATTAGAAATATCACTTCAAGTGAGTAGGCCCATGCATAGTTTAGTGTAGGAATAGGAGTAGTGTTTTCTTTTCTTTCTTTGCTTTGCTTTCTGGTTTGCATGTTTATTTGCTTTCTTACTTGTTTTGGCTTGCTTTTCTTACTTTTTCACTTTCTCTTTACTTCTGATTTTTTTCTTTTTTCTCTCTTTGCTTGCTTGTATCCATAGGTTAGCCTCACATGAAACCATATTTAGCTCTTGAGATAAGCCGAGAAAATATATGAGGACTTGTACAACTATCAACATATGGTTATCTATTTTACTCTCTCTTTATGAAGAGCTTGTTGTCTTCAGTTAATGATGCCTTGATGGAAAATATGTTCTGTTCAGAGTGAGTCTTGGTGAAAACACAATGGTTGCATTGTTAACTAGTACTGCCTATTGTAATTGGTTCTTTTGGGTTAACCCTTGTCAACTTGGTCAAGTAGAGTAAGGAGAGGGGGAAAAACTTAAAAAGTATGTCAAAGGTATATATAACATACTTCTCTGAAGGAAAAACCTCTTCTGATCTCAATAAGTTAGGATCCATCTTCCACCTCTAAAATAAATAAGTGCCTATGCAAAGTTCTTTGAAAAAATTAAAAAAATAAAAAATGAAAAATGAGTAAGGTGAAAGAAGAGAAAGGCCTCCTACAAAGAGATGTGATACAAGTAACTTCGTCGGGGTACTGACTAGGATCACTAGCAGTGAAGTGATGCTTGTTTTCCTATGTGACTCCGCTGGGGTACTGTCCAAGCTTGTTGGCAATAGAGAAACACCAGAGATGAAACTTAAACTCTGACAGTTATATTACTTGTGCATGTCAATATATCCCTCATAGCCAATCGAAACAAATAAGCTTACTTTGTTTGGAATGTGTGCTAATTGATCAAGAGAATGGTAGGGACTACATATTTCAAACAAGTTAGTGTGGAAGCAATCATGATCAAAGAATCAAACAATACTTTCGGAAGGGTTAGACTCACTTTTCATGAAACAAGGTCCATACAGAGAGCTAGAGTTCTACGAGTGTGTCACTAATATTGAAGTAGCTACAACCACCCTCCAAAATTTTGGCATGCATGCAAATTTTGGAGCCCACCTTGGATCGTGTGATTGATCATCATTGGTCACTTGTTGGTAAGTTGATGATCTCAAGCTTCCACTCCTTGATCTTAAGAGTTGTTCATGTTCTCATCTTTATGCAGCCGTTGGCCATCAATTTTGGTCCATTTTTGCTTAAGGCAACTTACTTAACTCTTATATTATCCATCCATTGTCCATCACATCCACCTCATTTTGATGTATTTTATTCACATTTAGGTATTTAGATTTGATTTTGCAAGTTCTAGAATTTTTTATGAAAATTGAATTTTAAGTGCAATTTCTGGACAGAATCAGAAATTCCCGTAATAGCTATATGGATGTCATACTTGCAGGAAACCTGGGCTCAAGATGGATACATGAATGGAAAGGTTGGGAAATAGGACTAAACAAAATCTAATTCGATCAAAACAAGCTAAAACATGCTCTATCAAAGCTAGTCAAACAGGACCAGTCATCTAGAAAATCCCTAGGAAATAGGGCAGTTTTATGATTTCATGGGATTGTCCATATTTTTAGTGATAGATTGGATGGATTTGACTTGGATAGATGGATATGAGTAGATAGAGTTGTTATAGAGACTTTATATCAGTTTGTTTCATGATCTTCTATTTAAAGCCAAAACTTTGAAGGCTTATGTGTGTAGTTTTTGTATAACTTTATGCTGAGACATTTGAATATTTGAAGTTAATTTGAAGAACTTGTTCTACTTCCATTTTTCTGTTCATTGGTGTTGATGAGGGATTTAAGTTTCATTAGTTGATAGTATCCTCAAGTGTGCAAGGCAAGGATGGAGGGCCCCACAAGGTCTTCACTCAATGAACCTCTAACATATCATGTGCATTCATGGCATACTAAACAATACCCCTAATTTGACTACATATTGGAGAATACCTCTAAAAATCACATTATTTAACCCCCTACCAATACAAATGAAATACACCTTCCCAATTTAAAAAACCCCTACTTTCACTAGATATTGTAGGTATCCATTTTTTCATTAACATTTTCTATAACCCTTTATATTTTGTCATTAACTTTGAGCTCCATTTTTATACTTGTTAACATAAAAACCTTTTACCCCCTATATATCCCCTAATATATTATGTCATTTTTACCTCAATATATATCCCCCAATATGAATGCACGTGGCATGGTTTTCTCCTCCAGTGGAGGCCTTGTGGAGGGCTCCCACTCCAAGCTAAGTACACTTCATTGTTAAACTAGCTTAATTTTCATGTACTAGTTGCTTCAGAGTTATTTACTTGTTTTGTTTCAGATTTGCTTACTTGAATTGATGTGTAATGATTTATATTTCTGATGAATCTTAGTTTGTTTATCACTTTGATAAGAAGGGACAACAAAGTGTTCAAGTTGAATTCTCCTTCTGTTGAATTAATGGATCAAAACTAGAATTCATCTTTAGTGTGTTTAAGTAGTTTTATACAATTTCAGTTTTCTAACAATAGCATAATGATGAGTGAATTGTGATGAGGAATACCAAAGATCTCTTAAGTTAGGAGTCTCTTTCATTATTTATTCATGCATCTTGAGTTGTTGTTAATTAATGATTTTTGATTTCTATTCATTAAGTGATATTGTAGAAGAATGACACAAATGGATCTCTTAAGTTAAGAGCCACTTCATCTCACATACATTGCAGAAGTGAATTAGAAATTGTTTAAATAGATTTATATTTGTAATATGCACTTCCTTAATTCCTTATATTTTATCTTCTAAGCTTGGCTACATCTGATATCCATTTACTGTGGACATGCCTCCAAGTTTTACAAACGTGGATTGATAATGAATACTTGTGTTAATTTGTGTTAATAAATTAGCTCAACAGCAGCATGTGCCATCTTTGGGCATAGGGATTTTTGTTTGCCATGCAAAGGGAATGTTGTTTTGATTGCAGGCATGAGTTGTTATCATTACATAGGCATGTTTCACACTCACTTCACACACTCTTTTCACGAAGGTTGTTGCATCAAGAATAGTATGTTTTATACATTTTGGATGGTCTACATTGTATCACTAAGTGTTCGTGTGTGATCATAGTCACGTCGTATCACTTTTTACATAGTTTTCAATGATCTCACACTTAGCCATTTTCTTGAGCAACCTAGCCTCATCCAGCTTCCCAAAACTATGCACTTTGCTTTTGCAACCCTCAAGCTTCCTCCCTTGACTGCTAGAACTCCATAGTGCATAGAGATCCCAACCTCCCTTTGCATCCAAAATTGTGCAGTGGTTTCCTTCAGTGTCCTTCCTCTAGCTGGAACCAACTATCTTCAAAAACCACACAATGTCGTCCCTTAGCTTCCCAGCCAACACTGCTCTCCAGCTTTAATGCATAGATCATTCCAGCAGCTAGCATTGCTCTCCAGAAATGCACAGAGCAATTAGGCTTCCCTACATTTAGAAATTACGTAGAGATGTCCTCCTAGGACCCCTATCCCCCAGCAATGCCCTGTGCCTCAAAATGCTCAGTGTTGTCCAAGCTTCCCCGTTTATCTTGCATGTAGAAACTACATAGATGGGCCTCCCAGGGCCTCACTCCAGAAGTAGTCACTGACTGATGAAACAATGCTAACCTATCTCTCAGTGACACTATGAAAATGTGACATGCTGTGATCACTCCCAAGGAGTTGAGGAGAAGGGCCAAGAGATTAAGTGATGGAAAAGATCAGGATCACATGCAAACCTTGTTGGAAGAATGGTCATTGCAAGGGTAAGTATGGTATGTAAGGAACACATTTCAAAGTACACCTCTTAGCTGAGTTTTCAAGATCACTTGTCAGTGTCATATCATCATGTCTTCAATAACATGCATGTGTGCAAACAGAAAATTCATTTCATGTGTTTCCTCTACATGTATTCCTTCCTTTTTGCTTGTTTGACCAACATTCATATTCAACATGTCAATTGCTATGTCATGCTTGTAACCTTGTTATGGCGATGTTGAAGGTGTGTTTTTGTGAGTATGATTTGTGTTCACTATATAAAAATCTATTGCACTCACACAAAAAGTTGAAAGCAATGTCACACAACTGTTGTCATGGTCATTCAAGGTCTACCTCGAGTGTTGCACTTGTTGCTTTCACCATTAGATAGTTTCACTAAGACAGGTTGTCTTGTTGGTTTGAGGTGTCTTGTTGTCGAGTCATGTTGAGTATGTGTTCCCAACGTCATGTTTACATGAATTCACTCACTCACACACTTAGTCATTTTTTTGAAAATCTATCGATATAACCACCCTCCATCAGCCATACCTCCAGTGAACTGCATTGCGTAGTTTCAACCCTCAGTGACCAAGCGTTGTTTCCTAGAACTACATAGAGCTTGAGGCTTCCATCCAGGCAATCTGCACTGCACAATCCTAGAATCAACCTGGGTGGCTGTCACCCATAAAAACACATAAGTTTCCTAAGAATCCATCTTAGTCTACGCTTCCCGCAAGCCTATCTATCAAGCTTCCTACTGGTCAACCGAAGAATTTGACTTAAGCAGTGACCTAGCGCTACACTCATCCTAAAAATTGCGTAGAAGATGTCATCCTTCCAGCTTGCATTTCCTAAAGAAATTGCGCAGACAAGAGGGATAGGAACTCGCTTCCTATCACTCCATTATCTCTAGAAATTGCACAGTTTTTTCAATCAGTCCCCCTACCGGCCTGCTTGACACTCCTCCTGAAATTGCACATTTTTCTTGGATAGTCCACCTGCTACCCAACACCCCACTTAGTTTGGATAGTCCACATTTCCTGCATGAATGCCCCCATATCTGTGTAGTTCTGACCAGTAAGCTCCTACAGCCCACTCCTGGCAACTTCTAGAAATCTGTGTTGTTTTCACTACCAGTGCCTCCTGCTACCTGCACTACCTTCCCCGGAAAAATTGCGTAGTTCTGCCTCCCAACTGAGCTAGATCCCATAGATGTCACTGCTACCCGAGACTGCTCAACCCAGCCTCTCAGTGACCTCTACGTATTTTTTCTCGACAGTGTACCTGAGCCTTGCATCCCAACCAAACATGTGCTTTATGCTATTTGAGAGCCTTGTCCTTTCTCCCAGTCACCTACACCCTGAAATGAAAGACAATGCATTGTGGTAAACTAACGGATTTCTAGATTTGATGTCATCAAGTCATGATTGATTTCAAAAATAGGTACATGGATGAGATATGGTGTGACAATGAATGGGATGAATAGGGAGTGAATTCTAGAAGACTTGCTCATGGTTGGATGTACACACAAAGCATACCAAGTAGCAAGCGAAGGGGAAACATGCACATGCATGAACCATCAAGCGAATGCCAAGACCATTGAAGACTCCATGCACTTTGCCATGCAGAGGTTAAGCTATGGTACAACACGAGCACACTCAACACTCAGCAACAAAAGAACTTGACACGAAAAACACAATCAGCATGTGCATACCTGCAACATCATGTCACGTTGTGTCATGAGTCACCTTGACCACATCACTATTTGGGTCATAACTATGTAATCAATGTAATGTAATGTGGAAATCCAAGAGACGCACGGATGAAGTCAAAGATTCATTTAAGTCGAAGAGTTATGTAAGTCCCTCATGATATGTAATCCCTCATATAGTAATCCCTCATGAGGGACTAAGAGTTATGTAAATCTATTATAGAAGTCTCCTTTAGGGTTAGTGATGTATGGTGTACATATGTGTCTTGGAACTTTCACTTAATTCATAAGCCTGCTAACAGGGCAACATGTTTTTACACGTATTATATTCATTTGTAAGACTATTCTTTGGATGCTTGTAATGCATGTTGCTTTAACCTGTATATTGATAGGTGAACTATTTCAGTTGTTTTAGTGCATATAATGATGAAAATGTATTGGATTATTTGTTAACGTTGTCTCGTATGTGTGGACTATTCCGCTAGACACTTGACAGATTCATTCTTGTAAAGTTGTTGTAATGACCATTGCACCCATGTGGACTATTCCACTAGGTGTTGTACATGCTATCTATTCACTTTGTGTTTGTGACTTCCACATCCGTGTGGACTACTCGATCGGAAGATGCACGTGTCCTACTATGTTGTGTCTCTAACTAACTTGGGACTATCCCCTTTTGACTTGAGACTCACTCTCACCCTCTCCCTCTTTAGTGAAATAACTTAGACACAAGTTACACTAAGAACTCACTGTTAGGTTCCCATATTGTCTATTTTTGACCTTACATTTTGTCATTATATTACCCTCTTCAACCCTTAGTTGAAAGCCTTTGTTAGTGTTTTGGCTTAATCACTCCAAAAGGTATATAGTAACTCTCCTCATTGCTATGTGTTTAATTATTCAACACGTAATCATGCTATCTTTATAATTGATCCTTGAAAGTTGATTAAGTTGTTGAACAATTGTTGAAACTGCCAACTGGCAGGACTACATTTTGCAGTTGCTGAAACAGCGGAAACAACGCAAACCGTGAAGCTGAAACAACAAGAACAGCATGAACCTCGAAGCTGAAACAACAAGAACAACATGCGAACTTCGAGGAACAGTTGAGATTTGTGTAACAAATCTGCATCGGCAAAGGAGTCCGACCGATTACTATATTGGTCGTAATGATCATAATCCACATGACTGTAACAATATTCTGTTAACAAGAACTGACTTTTCTATTTTTGATACAAAGGGTTGAACCAGAATGTATAATGAAAATATTTTGTAATAGATGTCTCCTCTATAAAGAGGAGACATCTACATTAGAGGGATAGACAGAAAAAGAGGGAACAAGCTGTAACACAAAACTGTAGTGAAGGGATGAGACTGAATCTTTTTTTTGTAATATGGTTTATTGACAGATGAATAAAGTTCTGTTCTGAGTATTTTATCTTAGTTTCTGTGTTCTGGGGAATCTTGTGAGAAGGACAGGGCCCACCTTCATCACAAGATTCACCCATCTTCTTTCTGTTGTGTGTCGTGTGTGTGATTTCTGTTTATATCTTATTCATGAGTACTGCTTCTAATGATATTTTACTTTTGCTGAAACTCTGTTTTCCTTTTAACTGATTGATGCTCTATATGAGTGCCTCACCGGTGATTAGGATTTACAGAGTGTATTGGTGAACTGGACAACAGAGGTAGGTGCTGAGGATAGGGTCCTGATCCTTTGTTGTAGCACAGCCATCACTCCCTTTTGCAAGTTTTGTTTTCTTTAAGTTATCTGCTCTTATTCCATTCCTGCAATAGGCTGTAATTGCTGTGACACAGAGTAGGGGTTTAATAGATCGTAGACTGTTTATACTACATCTTTTAATACTATTAAGATTGAGTACATACAGTACGTAGTCACATTTGGAATAATCAGACTTTCCTGGGTTGATCATTTATGTGGCACTCAACTGTTTTATTAATAAACAATTAAAGTGACCAACATTTTGGCACCGTTGCCGGGGAAGGCGACTGAAGATTTTAAGAGTATTAACGATTTTCTTTTAGAGATGCAGGATGCATGAGAGGACGTAAGAAGGTTAACCATTTAGGTGGCAAGGGAAAAGGAGGAGGAAGAAAAACTTTTATTGATGATATTATTTCAAAAGCTGAGACATCCCAGAGGTTAAGCTCTTGAAGGCCACAGACCCAACACTCTTCCTAGACAGATTATCAGACAGAGGAAGTAGTGGGACCAGAGAGGGTTATAGAACCATCATAATATACTGAGGAATCGGTGGAAGAAGACGAACGACCAGTAGAAGAGCCAATAGAGGAAATTAAAGTGGAGGAACCAGTGCAGGACATTGAAATTCCAACAGAAAACTCCGAAGACCGGGCAAGCGTATCAGGAAAACAACCAATGGAGGATAACAATGAAGGACTTTTCAGTGGAGGTCGCAGAATAGAAGGAAGGGGAAAAAATTCTCTCTCCACCCTGGAATTCCCTATTGGAGATCTCCCCAGAGGAGAAACTCCAATGAAGAATATCCCACTTTCAGCATTACCCAATTTCTATGGGTTATCCACAGAAGATCCTGATGAATTTCTTTTTGAATTTGATATATTGTGTAGAAGCTATGACTATGTTAATGCTACTCAGAAATTGAATTTGTTTCTAGCTACATTAAAAGGGAACACATTAAGATGGTTCATGAGCTTGGGAGCTCATGTGATTACAACATGGGACCAGATGAAGGAGAAATTTTTGGCTAAATACCAAGATTATTATCGAACAAGAGAAAGGAACAAGCTGTGTATGTTGGTGGCCACCCACCAACATACCACTGATCTAGGTGGATGTTGGTGGCCACCCACCTATCCCATCTAGACACCCATGACTATCTCTTTTAGCTTTTTCAGTTTCCTAAGTTGTAGCACAATTTACTATTTTTAGTAGTTTTTTGGGTCCTGAACTTCCAGAGCCGTTTTGAGGCCCTAAACGACATTTTTTGGGAAATATAGGGGAAACATGGGTCTATGGACCAAATTTTCCATTCCTAAAGTGGTAGTGCTCGAATAGATCTTTCTAACGAGCTATTTTACTTGTCAAACGGAGATCGCATGCCAAAGTTACAACCCCAGGAAATTGATGTACCAATTTACCCAAATGGGGCCCACAATTTGGCGTTTCATCTTCTAGGGTTAGCTTTTGGAATGTTAATAGTTTTCCATTATTTCTCAACAATAAATAGGCCTTCGAGCCTCATTGTAACACAGGTTTAGAGGCATGTAGCTGCCACATCTCTTCTCAGAGATAAGCTACCATCGCCTTAGCTGGTTTATTTCCATTTCTAGTTGTAAGCATATTTCAGTATTTTCCATTAATGAAATGAATCATTATTTCCGCTACATTTTTGTGTATATGGTTATCTCTGTATTTTGTTGTGTTCTTGTTTAAGTCTAGATCAATAGTATCAGAGTGGTATGCTTTTTCTCTGTTTTTCTTTGCATGTCCCCAACGAGGTCGGGATATAGGGAGTTAGGGCTTGAATTGGTCGAACCTTTGCAAGACCAGCCTCGCAAATCCCGATGGCCTCCCATGGCGGATGAGAAGAAAGATGAGGGGGCAGGAGATCCTATTAAAATCTTGCTTGAAGAAGCCCTCCAGCGGCAAAGGAACACGATGATGGATAACTTTGCGTAGATCCTTCAGCAACTACCCAGAGGCAACACATCGACTTCCAACAGCTACTTTGGAAACGCCACACCATTTAAGGTACAAGTTAATTTCGAAATCCCCATATTTGAGGGTCAAATAGATGTAGATGCTATAGATAAATGGTTAAATTTACTAAAAGGGTAATTTTCTGTTCATGAATTTTCAAGTCGGAAAAGATTGTTTTCGCTCTTCTCAAAGCAGCCCCCCACATTAAGGACTAGTGGAAAACCTACTACGAGCAGAAGAATGAAAGCACAGGCTCACTATATTTAGTTGCACCCACTTGGGATTCATTTCGGTATGCCATCAAGGAGCAGTACTACCCTGTCAAAAGCTACGAGGACAAATACATAAAGTGGACCATGCTGCGACAGGGAAGGGACCAAGATGTGCCAGAGTTCACAAACATTTTTCATACCCTTCGCAAATAGTTGGGTATCAAATATTCTAAGCTACATCTGGTACTCAAATATCATGGCTACCTACACAAATACATCCAGGAAGAGATGGCGTTCCTAAACATCACCTCGCTCGGCACGGTGTACCGACACACTGTAACAATTGAGAAAAAGTTCAAACAGAAGAAGCGAGACTTTGGATCTGCAAATTCGAAGCCCAAAGGACAAAGCCAAGGCGGGGTGAGCCAAGACAACCCGTCGAAGCTGCAAGAAAAGAACAACACCATGAATTCGAAGAAGGACACAGGAAAGTGGTGTGAGTTCCATAAGAGTCCCACTCATAACACAAGTGAGTGTTGGACTAAGCAGTCGCTAGTGGCCGAGTTGAAGGCTTTCGAATTAGATGCATGTTCCAACCCTGAGCCAGAACCTGACAAAGGGAATGGAAAAGGGAAGAAGATCATTGATGTGGATCTTAGCACCACTGTTGCCACTGCCAAGATCTAAAAAAATGAGCCCGAAAATCCAGAGGAAGGGGAGCATCTTTTCCACTCACAGATGTGGGTGAAGGGTTCACCACTGCAATTCATTGTAGATAGTGGCAGCCAAAAGAACCTCGTTTTAGCAAAGGTCGTGAAGTGGTTGGGCCTACCGACTACACCACACCCATAGCTATATAGTATCAGGTGGATTCATGAAGGATGAGATCTCAAAGTTCGCCAGTAGTGCCACCTCCGTCATAGCATCAAGCCCTTCGCAGACGAGGTATTGTGTGATGTTACACCTCTAGATGTTTGTGATGTATTATTAGGCTAGCCATAATTTTGGAGGTGACATGCTGTGTATGAGTCAAGGCCTCGTAATATCATTATTTCTTTGAATAATTCATTATACAGGATACCGAAGGTAGCCCCACCTACTTCCACCTATTTGATCATTGCCAAGAAAGGCAGCAAGCTTATCTCATAGACTAGGAAATTTATTTTCTGTCTGGTTCACTCCCAAAGTAAGGGGAAGATCATCACCACATCCATGACTCCTGCGAAGGGTTCCTCCATGCAGCAGCAGTAGAAAAAGGATATGGTCATGACAGAACACAGGAACAACTTCTCCTCACCCACAGGGGTACCACACAAGCTTAAGGTGGGCGACAAAGTTTGGTTACATCGACAGAGAGAATGCCTTACCAGAAGCCATCAGAAACTCTGACCACTCTGAAATGGTCCTTACACCAGTACCAAGGCTACGGGCAACAATGCTTTGAAGCACAAAATTCCTCCATTCCTTCACTTGCACTAAGTGTTCAATGTGGACCATCGTCGACCATGCTTCCCACCATTTTTGGACACATCAGAGATTGCAGAACAGCTCACCAGAGACCCAGCTTAGCAGAAGCTTCCTCATCTAAGGGAGAAAATCAACACAATGGGGACCATTGAGGAGGAATGATCTAGGTGGATGTTGGTGGACACCCACCTATCCCATCTAGACCCCAACAACTGTCTCTTTCAGTTTTTTCAGTTTCCTAAATTGTAGCACAATTTACTATTTTTAGCAATTTTTCTGGTCCTGAACTTGAGGAGCCGTTTTAAGGCCCTAAATGAATTTTTTTTGGAAAATATAGGGGCAACATGGGACAGTGGACCAAATTTTCCCTTCCAAAAGTGGTAGTGCTCGGATAGATCTTTCTAACGAGCTATTGTACTCGTCAAACGGAGATCGTATGCCAAGGTTACAACCCTGGGAAATTGATGTACCAATTTACCCAAACGGGGCCCAGAATTTTGCGTTTCATCTTCTAGGGTTAGGTTTTGGAATGTTAACGGCTTTCCATTGTTTCTCAACAATAAATAGGCCTTCAAGCTTCATTGTAACACAATTCAGAGGCACGTAACCGCCACATCTCTTCTCAGAGATAAGCTACCATCGCCCTAGCTAGTTTATTTCCATTTTTGGTTGTAAGCATATTTCAGTATTTTCGATTAATGAAATGAAGCATTATTTCCACTACATCTTTGTGTATATTGTTATCTCTGTATTTTTTTGCGTTCCTATTTAAATCCAGATCAACCACTCTCATGTGATAACAAGCAAGATCTAAGGCATATCTTTAAGGTAATGGGAACTGGGCTACCATACTAGATGGGACTTCTACACCAAATGGTGTGACATCTAGTTGGGACTACATATGAGGGAGATCCCCTAAATGTTGGTGGGTCCAGCACCATCAACAGGCCCATTATGATTCACTATGATAATAAGAGTTGGATTAAGCTCTCTAAGAAGCCAATATTTCATGATAGGGGTAAGCATATAGAGATCATATACCACTTGATTGGAGGCAGGGTCCAGAGAGGCAATGCAAGATTGTAGTACATCTCTAAGAGGAGCATGTAGTAGATATTTTGACCAAGTCTCTAGTAAAGAGGAAGTTTTTTTTATAGAGACAAGAAGGGTGTGGTGGAGAATCCCTTCCTTACTAGGAGGGAGTTTTGATTTTATAGCCTCAGAAGGTCTTCTACATTGACTTGATGTATTAGCATGCTTGGGATACTTGATTTCCTCTTTAGGTTCTTGCTTGGTGGAGTAAGTGATTTTATGATTTATTTTCTAAGGTTAACTTTAGAAAAGTATAATAATTAATTTAATTAATTATTGTAGACAATTAGGCCAAACTTCTAAGGATAAATAATAAAATTATTTAAGTGGCTTAGATAGAATCTCAATTAAGGCTTAGGATTTAATCCTAGACATTGATCACTCAAGAGATTAGGGTCAAGGGTTTTGGCTTAGTGAAATTATAAAATAAGCCTAATGGAGAGGTGAAGAACCATTATGTTGAGGAAGTTATTTTCTCAAGTGAAAGGCTCAATTGAATTGAAGAGAAGTGAGAAGAATTGCAATAGAGGATTTTGAGAGAATATTTTAGGGAAGATGATGCTAGGAGAGAGAGAGATGTCAGGTCAAGTGGAGAGGAGGGCCAAAATATCCAGAGGTCAAATTGCTCAAGTGTGTAAGAGTCGTACGAGGAAAAATAGTGGGGTTGAATTGTTGGTGAGGGAGGCTAAATTTTCCAAAGGTTGAGTTCTTTAGTAGTGTCAATTTCTAGGGGCCAATTTATTAGAAATCTGAAAGGGAGCAACAAAAATTGTACACACAACAAAAATCAAATTCATTGTGTTTTATTGATCTCAAGGGTTACATATTTATAGTATCTACATCATTGACAATGACACCTCTAGATAGCTATTACAACTCACACATAGGAAACTGACTACTTGTAGACTGACACCTAGGAACTCACAATGACAACTAACACATTACATGGAAGCATTACTTCCAACACCCTTCCTTAATGCTTACATGTAGAAAATATAAAAAACTCACATTATAACAACAAATAAATCTTTGCCAAAATTTTCTAATATGGTCATCATGAACACCCACATCCACTCTAGAATCTCGAAAACACTGCTCTTTCACCACCACATCTTCACTTGACCTCCATTTATAACATAATCACCTCTGACCATCATTGATGAAATTTGCAGAATTTACGCTTCTCAACCTCCTGGAGCACAACAGGTCAGCGTCGATATTGAACCATCCTATGGAACTTCCACCATATATGAATCCATGACCCTCCACAGCCTTCATTAGTTATATAGGATAGCATTCTGGATATAGAATGTCTTCAACAGACAATTCTACAACTTGACCTTGCATAAAATAACCCATATTGATGCTCCCGGAGCACGACGGGTCACACCAACTTGACCTTATTAAGAACTACCTGTGACTAATTTTCTTGGAGCACGATGGGTCACATTATTCTATTGAATAATTGGCCTGTTCTTTCTAGTTCTACATCATTTGACTTTTGCATAATATAATAACATACTACTAGTTCAACTCACACCACAAGACATTTCTTTGAACAATAAAATTAGAACACCACTAAAACCAAACTAATATATTCTCTCCACACCAAATAATGTCAATACCCATTGATATCCATAAGCAAACAAACACAAGCTTAAGAAGTCCAACAAACATCCAAGAAAGTGTTTCATATGAAATAATTCCATGAAGATTCATCATCTTGGATGTTTAAAGACAAATATGAAGCAACTTCCACATCAAGACGTTGACCCACAATAAGCCATATGAGACATAATTTTTTATGGCTTTACAATGTCAAAATTCAGATGGACCCAAACATAAATCCACACTCATTGAGACAACGCCAAAGCATTTCCCATTGAGCAACTCCAATGAATTCATCATGTTCTGGAAATTCCATGAGAGGAATCAACCTACAATAAGTTCTTACCACTGTTAGACACAATGACTAGTTCTTCCATATAAATGAATTGTCCATTATTGATATGCTAGATCTTATCCGTGGGTCATTCAGTTCTCATTGAAGAATGATTTCAATATTTTCTATCATCGTTGTCTAGATTTACACATTGAAGAATTCCAACGTGGGAGAAGTAATACTTCAATGAAACTCATCATGAACTCCTCAGATTCACCCTTATCAAGGCACTCACCCACAGTTCCATCACAAATATGGGTTCCACATGAATTTGTCTTATGCTGTCACGTCTCATCTTCAACATTTCACACATTTGATCTAAGATCACAGTTTGGCATCAAATGAGAAAATCCACCCATTTGTTGTGAATGCAATCACATTGAAGCAGAAGAAGTGCAACAACAAATCCCTTCAAATATTGAATTGTTTGCAGCCACATAGGGAACCTTTGAAAAATTAGTTTTCTTCGAAGACTCACAATGGATCAACTCAATACTTCAACAACCATTCAACATACATATCTATAAAACCCAACACAACCAATCTAGCTCAAACATACGGTGAACAAATTTACAAACAAAAATAATATAATTTACTCACACAACACAATCTCTTACCCTATTTATTTACAGAAATAAAATTTAGGGCTTTCTCACATTTTCCTGGCCCTCCCTTGAGGGAGTCAATCCATAACTAGCTACGATACCATATTAGAAATATGAAAGAGAGTGAAAAAGATTTTACATACAACACAAATCACACTCATTGTGTTTTATTGATCTCAAGGGTTACATATTTATATTATCTAGATCACATACAACGACACATCTAGATAGCTATTAAAACTCACAAATAGGAAACTGACTACTTTTATATTGAAACCTAGGGACTCACAATGACAATTCACACATTACATGGAAGCATTACGTCCAACATAAGTCCCTTAAGGTCGATTTTTCCCAGTGGGGCTAGTCATAGGTTCCAAACAATTGTATTTTTCTGTGTATTCCCTCTGGGTCTAGGCCCAAAATTTCCCATGAAATTTAATATGAAGGAAGATTGTTTCAAGGCACAATTTTTTTTTTGTAATGTGATTGATTTCCCCATTTTACTTCCACTACATTTTATTTTTGGAGTTAATATACACCATTGTGTTAATTTTATCAACAATTTTAGAGATATTTGAGATCAATATTTTTGTGTTTTCAATAAATTATTGAAGTAAAATAAATTAGATCTAGTATACAATAATTAGCAACTCATGGAAGGAATCCTAACAACTCTTCCATGTGAGTGTAGGTGCAAGCCAAGGAGTTTCCCAATGTTTTTTGGGAGCAAGTCCCCCCTCATATTTGAGAAGAAATTAGGAAAATAAAGAATGACATTTATGGAGAATGTGGGGTTATCTTTGATTTAGGATATTAATGTCGACTCGAGGAACTATATCCTTCACATGGAAAATTCTAGGGCATGGGAAATTAAACATTGGAAAATTGTGGAGCTATATGGGCACATGAAAACACTTGTTGTGAAGCCATTGATAGAAAGAGTCAGAAGAAATTTTATTGCAATTTGATGAAATTCAACTTTAGCTAAAAGGAATTAGTGCTAGATTATCAACATAACCAAAGTCATATCACTATCATCATGCTACTTAATGTTTCTCTAAGGCTCTTGTGACTATTTGATCTGAATTGGATCCATAAAAATTTCAAAGTTCTATGACTGTATCAAATCATGACAGACTTCAAAAACTTGTGAACAATGAGCTATGAGGAAGATCTCTGGATAGTGGCATTTTGTAGCCAGCAAGGAACGATGAGGATCTTAGTCAAAGAATGCTGACCAAGGCCCATGGAGACTGCGTAGGATGAAAACTAGCAGTTAGGAAGTTCAGATCAGAAAATGGAGGCTGTTTCTGATGCGCGATAATGGCGCATCACTGGGCAAAACCCCTCAAAATGGAAAGGCCCCGAGTGCTCGGTCACAAGGGAAGCCAGAAAACCATGGGAAAAGCACTAAAGTGAAAGGCAGGTCCCGCGCTCCAAAAGTTGTGGAATATCAGAGGCATTTTGGGCGGTAAGCAGAATTGTCTAGAGACCCAGCGATGCAATACAATGAATGACGCATGTTTGGCGGATGAGAGAGAAAACCACCTCTCATCACGGGCTAATGTCCAAGAAAGTCAACCTCACGATAAGAGCGAACACCGTAGGATCTAGGGGCTCCAGATCTAACGGCGGAGATTGTGCCCAATGGAAAACTGGATTTGATGAGAGAAATAAGCTTCGACACATAAAGGTTGAAGTCTAATTGGACCGTTGAGTTGGCGGATGAATCATTACACAGAGTAAATGAAATACTGAATCGTTTGAGGAAGAGCTGGTGCAGTTCATGAAAGGACAAGTGGCCACTTTCCTGTGAGACATTACATAGTGGCGATGACACAAAGGCAGGAAATTCCAAGCGAACAGTAGTAGGCGATCCGAATAGGAAGAAGAGGAAGAGAACAGTCAAGGACGTATTGGCTTTAAGCCATGAATGAACAAAGAACAAAAGAGAGCACGGTAAGAAGAAGGAGACAGAAGAGACAGAAGCAAACGCAGAGAGCCAAGCTGACCTACAGAGCTAAGGCAACATCGAGCAAACAGAAGGCTTGAGAGATTCAAGCAATCCCTGTGAGGATATATGTCGGGAAATGGGCACCAAATTGGACTCGTCCCATCAAGACCAGTTGAGGTCAAGATTTGGTAAGGGGGCGTTTGTGCACTCTAGTGGCTTGGGGAATCCAAGAACCACCCTACTAAGCACTATCTGTTTCAGGAGACTCAAATGGAGCTCCTTATTGTAAAAACTTTGCTTAAAGACACAATAAAAGAAGGCCACCACTGAAAGCTGGACTGGAGACGTAGCCCAGGAGGATTGGGTGAACTCCTTATTAATTTGTGGTTTTCTTGTATTTTCTTACTGTGTTTCTCTTACTTTTTTCCAGTGTCTGTGTATTTTGAAATGTTATCGATCTGTTGCTTAAGATAACATAGACACACACCAGCACATGAGTCTGTAATACTTTCATTCATTAATTAATTAACTGAGATCACTCACGAGTGATTTTCAGGTCAAGTGGTATCAAAGCTCTAGGCTGTTAAGGTTAGACAAGCTTGTGTTGGATTTCGCTGTTGAATGCTAACTAGATCAAAGCTCAAATTAGGAGAAGGAGAGTTGGTCGAAATTAATCATGAAATTGGGAGAGTCTATCCTCGGAAGACAATGGTAGAGGAAGGTTCTGTGGGGCTAGATCCTCAATTCTTAGATAGTTTCCTAGCCCTAAGGTCCATGGTAGAGGAAATGTATAAGGACTTTAGAAAACATAAAGATGAAGATTCATCAGACTCCAAACAAGACAAAGAAGAAGATGTGTATCTCCTCCATGACAACTCAAAAGGCAAAGGGAAAGAAGAAAGCTTTCTCACACCTCCTAATAGCCTTGAACATAAAAGGAAGGCATATTTGATTAAACTAGATGTTAAATTTGATTTACCTATATATGATGGAGAGTTGAATGTAGAAAAGATGGACAATTGGATAAGACAAATTGATGTTTATTGTAGAGTGTAGAGTATTGATTCAGGCAAGAGAAAGATTTAGCTGGCAAGCCTACACCTTGGAGGCATTGCCTTGGTATGGTGGGAAGGCAGGACCCAAGCTGAAATGAAGAGACATGGTAAGACCATTTCTGTCCAGAGTGAATTTGTTTCTGCAATCAAAAAGTAGTTCTATCCATTGGCCTACATGCAGCAAGCCATGATGAGCTGGAAAACTCTTCGACAGTTGAAAGGGAAAAGTGTACAAGGTTGCACCCAAGAATTTAGGAAGAGAGCATTGATTCTAGGAATCTCATTAGACTCACTTGAGACTCTGTTTAAGTACATTGGTGGTCTACACAACTACATGAGGCACAATATCCTCATGTTTAATCCCATTAGTATAGATGAGGTATCTATTCAAGCTACTCATCTAGAAGCTAGAGGAAAGAATGGAAGTCCAAAATTTGGGGGATCATCCCAACCCACTGCAAGCAAGAATAAGGAGAAAAGAAAACAGAAATGGAAAGCAAGGAAGGCTAACACTACACAGAAAAGCAAGTGTTCATGCACTCACTATAAGAAGGATGGGCATGATGATGAGCATTGTTGGATTCTGCATCCGGAGCTGAGATCTAAGAAGTTTGAGGGCAAGAAGAAGAAGACTGCTACAACTATTCATAAAGATTTGGGGTCAGACTCAGGATATGAAACAACTATTGTAGCCACAGGTATAAGAGGTAAGAATTCTGAAGCATCTACTAGTAATTCTACACAATCTACTATTGATGAAGAAAATGAGAGAAAAATACATGAGCTTTTCCATATTCGAGTTATTTCCAAACATCAAAATATTAATACTTTGTTTGATAATGGCTCACAAGTAAATTTAATTTCTAAAGAAATTGTAAAGAAGTTGGGATTAGTGACTACACCTCACAAGAAACCATATCCATTAGGATGGTTAAATGATAAAGCACAACTACAAGTGACTAGACAATGCAAACTCAAGTTTTCTTTTGGGTCAACATTTGTAGATGAGGTTGAGTTAGACATAATTCCTTTGGATATATGTGGAATTGTTTTAGGAAGCCCTTACTTGTATGGCAGAAAAGCTATTTTCTATAGAGCTGAGAACAAGGATCTACTTGTTAAAGATGGAATCGAATACTTTGTAAGAGCTCATAAGCTCAAGAATAATTATACTCTCATAGACTTAGGGAAGATGAAACGAATGATGAATTCATGCAATCGATTCTTACTGATGGTTGTAAAAGAAAAGAAACCTGATAAAACCAATGTATTTGAGGGCTGTAATGCCAAACAAGAAGCTAATTTAGAAAAGGTTGTTTCAGAGTATGATATCTTGTTTCAAGAACCTAAAGGTCTGCCACCCAAAAAGGAAATAGTGCATGATATTATTTTGCAGCAAGATGCTCCATTGCCTAACATTGGAATGTATAGGTTGTCCACTTTAGAGAATGCTGAAATCAAGAGGCAGGTGTAGAAGTTGCTCGAGAAAGGGTTCATCGGACCTAGCACATCACCATGTGGGTCACCAATCGTTTTGGTGAGAAAGAAAGATGGCTTGGGGAGAATGTGCATTGATTACTGAGCAATGAAAAAGATAACAATAAAAAATTGTTATCCCCTTCCTCACATAGATGATCTTTTAGATCAACTGAAAGAAGTTGTTTATTTTTCCAAGTTAGACTTGCATAGTGGATATCACCAGGTCAGAGTTGCAGAACAAGATGCATGGAAGACTGCTTTCAAGACAAAGCAAGGATTGTATGAGTGGCTAGTTATGCCTTTTGGCTTAATTAATGCTCCTGCTACTTTCATGAGACTAATGAATTATGTACTCAGACTTTTTCTTGATGATTTTGTTATTGTGTATCTAGATGACATTCTGATATTTGGCAAAACATGGGAAGAAAATTTAAAGAATGTTAAGCAGACACTAGATGTTTTGAAAAGAGAAAAGCTTTATGTTAAACTCTCAAAATGTGAATCTGGTAAAACATCTTTGAATTATTTGGGACATACAATAGGGGGTGGTGAATTGAAGATAGATCCCTCTAAGGTGGCAGTCACTGTAAACTGGCCTAAATCCAAATCTGCTACAAAAGTTAGCTTCTTAGGAGTAGCACAATATTGGAGAAAGTTCATTTCTAACTTTTCCTTAATTACAACTCCCTTACATGCCTTAACAAGATTGAACAAGGTGTTTCAGTGGGGAGGAAAACAACAGAAAGCCTTCAACGCCTTGAAAGAAAAGATTAGTACAACACCTATACTAGCACTGCCTTATCTTCAAAGACCATTTGAGATCCAAATGGATTCCAATGACTATGCCATGGGAGCAGTGTTGAAAAAGCACGGTAAACCCATATGTTATCATTCTGAGACATTTAATTCTGTATTAGTTAACTATCCTACATATGATAAAGAATTGTATGCATTAGTACAGAGTGTGAAAAAGTGGAAACATTACTTAATGGGAAAAGAGACAGTAATGCATACTGATCATCAACCACTTCAATATCTACACTCCCAAACTAAGTTGCAACAACCAAGACGCTATAGGTGGATGGGTTTTCGACAACAGTTTCATTTAGTCATCAGATATAAAAAGGGCATACACAATAAAGTTGCAGATATGTTATCTAGACCCATTATAAATGCATCTACTATACTTAAGCACAATTCTGTGTTACATGAGAGCTACATTGAACAATATGCTCAAGATATAGACTTTAAAGATGTATATGTGACTTTAAGACAAGGAAAATGAATAGAAGAATTGGATTACCATGTAAAGGATCGACTCCTATATCATTGTCAGAAGCTATGCATTCCAAAAACTAAAAGAGTAAAGATAATGCAAGAAGAACACACTTCTCTAATATTAGGTCACTTTGGAGTAAGTAAAATAGCTGCACAACTGCAAAGATTTTTTTATTGGCCAAAAATGAATGAGACAGTTTCTAGATATGTAAGAGGGTGTGCTATGTGTGCTAAAAGAAAGCCTAGCAATAGAAAACTAGGCTTGTACATTCCATTACCAGTTCCTTCTCACCCTTGGGAAAGTGTTTCCATGGATTTTGTTGGAGGACTACCTAAATCTAGGAAAGGTCATGATTATTTGTATATTGTTATGGATATGTTCAGAAAAATGTTTATTTTGATACCTTGCAATAAATAGATTACACCTGAACAAACTGCAAAACTATTCTTTCAACATGTATGGGTTCATTTTGGATTATCCACTTCCATTATATCTGATCGAGACACCTGACTTGTGGGAAAGTTTTGGTCGAGTTTGTGGGAACTAATGGAAACCAAACTAAAGAAAAGCAGAACTTTTCATCCACAAATCGATGGCCAGACCGAAGTAGTCAACAGGATAATGATCTAGTTTCTTAGAGGATGTTGCAGCAAGCATCCTAAGCTTTGGGATGAACATTTTTGTTATGTGCAGCATGCTTACAATAGAGAAAAGCATTATTCTACATAGAGATCTCCTTTTGAGACCTGTTTTGGTTTCACACCAAGGTCTTCTTTGGATTTTGTCTTTGGTAAAGACACCGGAGTTGAGGGACACAGTGATGTGGACAGGGCAACTAGGTTCATTGAACAAATCCAAGAGATCCACCAGGTAGTATAGGAACAGCTGGAAAAGAGCCAAGCCAAATACAAGGCAAGGCATGACAAGCATCGAATGGAGCATAGTTTCCATGTTGGTGGCCAAGTCTGGCTATATATCAGTAAGGATAGGATGCAAGGTGAAGGTAAAAAGCTAAAGCCTATTAGGTATGGACCTTTCAAGATACCTAAGAAAATTGGTGAGAATGCTTTTCACCTTGATCTACCAGCTTACATGCACATCTACTCAGTCATAAATGCAGATTGCTTGAGATTATTTGAACCTTCACTAATTGAGGATCCTAAACAGCAGAGTCAATTGCCTTCTATTGATGACCTGTTACCTAAATATCTTAATGAATTGCAGGAAGACATAGTTCTGGATAGGAAGGTGAGGACGACACACAGGGGAGATGTTGAGTACCTTAGAATTGGGCTCAAGGGTTTAAAGCCAAGAAGTGAAAATTGGATAGAGATTGGACAAGTGAGACAATTGTACCCTCACTTAGTCGATGCTTGAAAACCAACTTTTGGTGGTCTAAAAGCTTTTTCAGTGGGAAAGTCGTGATCCGAATTGGATCCATGAAAATTTCAAAGTTCTATGATTGTATCAAATCATGAAAGACTTCAAAAGCTTGTGAACAATGAGCCATCAGGAAGACCTCTGGACAGTGGCAGTTTGTAGCCAACAAGGAACGACGAGGATCTCAGTCAAAGCGCACTGACTGAGGCCCATGGAGACCACGCAGGATGCAAACTAGTAGTTAGGAAGTTCGGATCAGAAAATGGAGGCCGTTTCTGATGCGTGCTAATTTTGCATTGCTGTGCAAAACCCCTCGAAATGGAAAGGCCCCGAGTGCTTGGCACAAGGGAAGCCAGAAAACCATGGGAAAAGCGTTAAAACAAAAGGTGGATCCCGTGCTCCAAAACTGGCGGAATATTGGAGGCGTTTTAGGTGATAAGAAGAATTGTTAGGAGACCCAGCGATGCCATACAACAAACGACGCATGTCCAATGGATGAGAGAGAAAACCACCTCTCATCACGGGCTAACGTCTGAGCAAGTCAACCACACAATAAGAGTGAACACTGTAGGATCTGGGGGCTCCAGATCTAATGACAGAGATTGTGCCCGATGGAAAACCGGATTTGACAGGAGAAATAAGCTTCAACACATAAAGGTTGAAGTCCGATTGGACTGCTGAGTTGGCAGATGAATCATTACATAGAGTAACCGAAATACCGAATCGTTTGAGGAAGAGCTGGTGCAGTTCGTGAAAGGACAAGTGGCCACTTCCTTGTGAGATGTTACACAATGGTGATGATGCATAGGCATGAAATTCCAAGCAAACAGTAGCAGGTGATCTGAAGAGGGGGAAGAGGAAGTGAACAATCAAGGAATTATTGGCTTTAAGCCATGAATGAATAAGGAAAAAAAGAGAGCATGATAAGAAGAAGGAGACAGAAGAGACAGAAGTAGATGCAGATAGTTGAGCTTACCTGTAGAGCTAAGCCAACATCGAGCAGACAGAAGGCTTGAGAGGTTCAAGCAATCCCTGTAAGGATATCTGTTAGGAATTGGGTACCAAATTGGACTCGTCTCATCAAGACCAGTTGAGGTTGAGACTTGGTAAGTGGGAGTCTGTGCACTCTAGTGGCTTGGGGAATCTAAGAACCACCTTACTAAGCACCATTTGTTTCAGGAGACTCAAATGGAGCTCCTTATTATAAAAACTTTGCTTAAAGACACAATAAAAGAAGGCCACCATTGAAAGCTGGACCAGAGACGTAGCCTAGGAGGATTGTGTGAACTCCTTATTAATTTGTTGTGTTCTTGTATTTGCTTACTGTGTTTCTCTTACTGTTTTCCAGTGTTTGTGCATTTTGCAATCTTATCGATCTGTTGCCTAAGATAACATAGACACACACCAGCACATGAGTCTGTAATACCTTCATTAATTAATTAATTAACTGAGATCACTCACGAGTGATTTTCAGATCACTATTGGCTCAATCCCTTAATTGGTGCTTTCTATTGCATTATTCACTAGTTTTATTATTGTTACTATGTTTTTAGTTTCTACATTTATAAAACTTACTAGCCTAGATCTGTCTTAACTATGGATCTACCAAGTGCTGAAATGGATCAAATTTCTTTTCACTCTGAAAGATATTTGCATATCTAGAGATTTGATCCCTCTAGGTTCTTGATACATTTAAAGTTAAGATGAATCTACGATGGTTAAATTATTAATTATAACTATAATTATAAGGATAATTATTAATTTATGTTTTATTATATTTTATTTAAATTTATTTTAACAGAGTCAAAATTTTAAACACGACATTACAATATCTCTACCATATTGATTTTACTTTAATTTTACTTTAATTTTATTTTATTTTGACTAAGTTAAAATGTTTAGCAGGACATTATAATACTTAATAAGACATGACATCATCTCTACTATACTAGGCTAGAGAGCAACTATCAATATTATTTTTTGAGCATTGATACTTTTATATAATGCTTAATAAGACATGACAACATCTCTACTATACTAGGCTAGAGAGCAACTATGAATACTATTTTTTGAGCATTCATACTTTTATATTGTTTTACTTTAATATTAAACCTATTCACACAATTTAGAAAAAAAAATATATTCAAATACTATTATACAAATAACATTTACCATTTTATATAGTCTTCTCTTTAAATATCAACAAAATACTAACCTACCCGTAATTAGTTAATTAATTCATATATATAATTTTTTATTTTTTTATTTTTTTATTTTCTAAAAAAATTTATCCTTAATAATTAAGATTTTTTTTATTCTTTCAACCAAATCATGAGTCACATGAGCACTTTTGAAGTACTATTATTATCATAATTAGAATATGTGCATTGGGTGGAAATATGTCTTTTAAGAAAGAATATATAAAAGTATAAAATAATATTGACTCATAAATTTATTGTGGGTAAACTTTTTTATTTTTCACAAATCTAACTCTTAAGAATATTTAGATTTGAAAATTTAATCTTTAATGATATTAAAATTTGTAATATTAATCTGAATACTGATAATAAATTTTAATAAATTTATTTATTTTATTAATTTTAATAATTAACTCTTTTTTTCCTTATATGTAAATAAATTAAAATTAAAATTAAAATATAATTATTAAAACTATTAAATAATTATTATATTTTCTCAAGTTAATTTATATTGCTTTCTATAAGTTAAAAAAGTTAAATTTAAATTATAATAGTAATTTTCAAATTATTAAAATTATTAAATAATTATTATATTTTTTTTCAAGTTAATTTATATCTATAAATTAAAAAAGATTACATAGATCAACCCATTAAGGTTATCAAGATTTTCTATTAGAGTGTTTTGATTTTCATAGTGAGAAACCATGTATTTATGGCAATCTATTAAGTGAATAATAAGTTCGAAGATTTAATAGTAACAATAATTTCAACATCACTAAAGAGTTTAAATAAACACCAAACTAGAACAAATTTACAAAATACATCAAATAATTATGAGTTAGAATAGTTCACCTGAGTCACATCTCTTGCATTGGATCCTAGAGGAGCTCATGAAGTAGCAATGCAGGGGATATGATACTCCATTTGAGCTACCTAGTTGTCGATATGTTCCTTATAGAACCGGATATCTTGTTGTTCCCTCTTAATGTATACTAGATTAGCAAATATATTGTACTCATTGAGCTCCATAAGAATTATACTCATAAGAGTCTTCATTTTCTAGTAAAGAAAGAGGCCTTGGAGGTACTAAGTTCTTTAACCCCTGGTATGGTTAGGGTCCAAGGGCAGTTTCCTGAAATCCTCTAGTATCTCCAAGTTCAACATAACATGTGGATCTTTGGCATCCACATTCTCCAAATTTCGCAACTCACTTCTAACATCAGCATGAGTGGTCTCATGAAAGGCTTTCGTAGCCTCTCAAGCTTGCAGGTGATCACGATTGCACCCTTGAGGGCTGTAGCTACCTTCCCCACCTCTTCAACTTCTCACCCTCTGTTGTTGCATGGTAGAAGTCCAATAAACACTAAGCCAATTCTTCACAAGGTACGATACACAGATAAAGGAAGGTTTGTGCTCAACGCTATGCAATTCTTTGAAAGCCACAATCCCAAATGGAAGAACAGAATTCTCACCACCCTTGAGGTAGATGTTGGTGAACACTATCAAATAAAGCTTCAAGACACTAACTAGAACAACCTGGAGATGTCCTACATACCTAGCATAAGTCAAAGGATGACAATAAACTTCATGACAAAGATAAAGCCTAGAGAATTACACTCCACCCACAACATGACACTTATTAATTACAACATAGGTGGATTAACTCTACAGGAACCCTAGGAGAAACCAATACCTATAACAGTATGCTCCCTTCCTCCTGAGCTCCATAAAATAAAAATAGAGACCTTTCCATCAAATTAAACTAAAATAAAAATTTATGTAGACATGATGATAGCATCAGAACACCCATGTAATAAGCCAATTAGCCAATTGATAGTTTCATCATTAGAGATATGAAGCCATTTAACAAGATAAACTTTCAACCACAAAACAATTGTAGAGGAAGGAAGATTGGGTGAGAAAAGAGTTACCTGGAATGGAGCAGGCACTAAATTCTACATGTAGAGACTATCAACTAGCCTTCTAGAAACTAACATTGAGATGGAACACAACTCCAAAGTTCTTGCACTCTGTACAGGTTCTCCATTCCTCCATATGCTATCACTCATAAGAATGTTGGACCAATTGAAACAGAATTGCCTTAACCAAGAGCAATTAGTAGTCAACCTCGACTCAAGCTTATCAATAATAGTGGGGGTTACTAGTTCCCTAAAACAATGCCAAAATCCTCACAACATGACCTGTATGAAACATTCCTTGCTAAAGAATTTCTTGTTAAGGCTTCAGATGTAGATGCATGCACGAGGGTGGCCACACCACCCCACAATTTAATGAGCTCCATTCAATCAAATGCAGAGTGGTGGGTATAATTATCTAGGTTCTCACTTTCTTAAGGCCACAATTTCTATGGGATGATCTTTTCTGGTAGTAATCCAATCTGTTTTTTTTCAAAAAGTCTAGGCAGTGGGAGTGTTTGAATTGTGTTTTTGATGGTGGAAATGGATTGAACACCATAAAAAATCTTAAGGTTCTCAAAATCCTAAAGCTTGACAATTTTCTACCAGATTTTATCAAAATCTTAGAATTTCCATTGTTTTTTGGATGAAAATGTTGCCTCCTTAGACTACACCAATTGATAATTTAACTATTTTAGTTGTTTTTATTTTTCATCTTAATTACAAAAATCTTGAAGTTTCATTTATATATATATATTGTTTTTTTTTAGGGCTTTTGTTTGGTTATTTATTAAATAGAAGAATAATCTAACCATTAGTGGTATGGTATAGCCATGATTATGCAAAGTTTGATCAAGCTTACATATTTTTTAAAATAGTTTAATTCTCCAAATGTAACTTCTATCCTCAATCCTTCTCCATAAAATTTAAACCTAAACTTATTCAAAATTAAACTCCATTCAAACCAACAACTAAATCTGGAGGTTTAATCTTCACAAGCCCATTGACTCAATCCTCGCTAAAACTATGTACACAGAAAGCTGCTACCAAACCAATTTCTTAAATTGAGAAAAATACAGATACAAATACTTTACTATTACTCCAAACATAATTTATTCCAAAAATTTACGGTTAAAAATTCACCGTTATTTGTGTTATTCACTGTCTTTGTTTTACCTTAAATCCCCACACGTGAGAGTATATATATACTTGATTAATCTCGCAACTAACGTTTCTTAATTGTAATTTTATAGGAGTAATATATATATTTCAATATTTATTTTCGTTTTCGTTTTCTTCATTAATATTACATATTTTTTTACTGAACATGCCAAAATGATTTGGGTTGGGAAGAAATAGAATTACTTAAAAGAATTTTTTTTTTTTTAAATTATAAGGTGAATGGGTAACTATCTATAACACCAAGAGTACATTCAACTACCTGCGAGTTTTCCAATAAATAAAAAAAACTTCAAATATTATTTACAGTTTAAAAAAACTTGGAAATAAACTCACATGTTTGTTACCACATCTTTATGACCTCTGGAGCGGGGTGTGAGGCTGCAATAGCTTATTCAATTAGTTATCTCAACCTGGCCCCTCAAACCCTAGGCCAACTTTTCAAGAAACCCTAGTACCTAGTTCTCAACCTGGCCTCCTCGAGATTGAAGTTATTCCGTTGCAGCCCATTCCAGGTTGGATTGATCGTTCCATTCAGTGAAGCAAAGAATTCATTAGAGTGCCTGAGTTTAGTCAAAGTAAATTTTAGTTTTATATTTATATTTTTAGTTCTGCAAATATTAAGTATCATTTAGTAAGTCAATGAACATTATTTTTATATATTTGAACATCATTTTTATGTATATTTTGTACATTGAACATCATTTTTATTTGTAAAGATAGTAAGTCACTTATTAATATATTGTGTGCTCATATTTACACAACCAGATTATGTCAGATCTGAAACTGAATTGGAGTCTCTCCTACTATTAGCTTTTTATTTTTATTTTATTTTATGTTTTTTTTTGTGAGTTCCAATATTTTTGGATTAATGGTTATTTTCGAGAAGTTAAAATTTACGAGACTAAAAATAGTATATGACACTAAAATTAAAATATCTCATATCAAAAAACACTTAATATATTCTTTTTATGTTTTTTTGATAATTCCAATATTTCTGGATCAATCATTATTTTTAAAAAAATAAAATAAAAATGAATAAATAAATAATATTTAAAATGAATAATGAATGATATTTTAAAATCAAATAGACTAAAAATAAAATAAGATACCTTACATCAAGGAGAATTTAGTGATAAGGTTAGGGAATATTCAGAATTGCAATCTTCGTTTACAGTAAATTCATTGTTGTTCGTTTTGGTTCAGGTATCTCATTAATGGTTCACTCTCTTTCTACTTTCTTGATTGGAATATGAAACTTTTCAGGCTCCAGTGGCAGAGCAGCTTTTGGCGGAGTTAGGGGCTATTATTCGGAGCAAACTCGTCCACTCCTTTAGTGACGGTTTAAGTTTTCTTTATTTTCCAGTTGTGATTCAGTTTACAAATGGTATTAAAAATGTTTGAATTTATTTTTAAATTCACATTTAATAATAAAATTATTGAATTATTTATTATTGTATATTTATATTTATTTTAATTTTAGATTTTGGATTAAATTTGTAAATGTTTAATTTTTTTTAAATGTAATATTTGAATTAAAGTTTAGAATTTAAATTTACAGCTAAAATTATTATTATTATTATTATTATTATTATTATATCTTTCATTTTGAAATATATCTATCTATCTATATATATATTGAACAGCTATATATATATATAGTTTAACTTATAATTAATATATTGATTTTTTCTTTTATATAAGTAATATTAAATATATTAATTAACAAGGATGTGGAAATATTAATATTTTATTTAAGTCTACATTTAAAATAAAATAATTGCATTACCTTCTTTATACTAGACATTTTTTTTACTTTCAATTATTGCATTTCTATATATAAAGTTGATATAAAATTATGTTATTTAATATATATATATATATATATATATATATATATATATATATATATGATGTTGATTAACATCTACTAAAACCAATATGGTCTATTGGACCTTAAGAAAGAAGAAATTAAATGAGATTGTTTAAGATCCAACATGGTCTATTGGACCTTAAGAAAAAAGAAATTAAATGAAATTGTTTAAGATTTTTTTTCTATGATAAAAAAGAAGGGAAAGAAGCATTATAAGGTCAATATAGTTTTCCCGACTAAACAAGTCAAGGAGGTCGGTAGTGGGGCAAATGTTATGGAAGTGAGAACGAATGTGAGTAGGGAGGGACAATCCAAGAGAAAGTCATTTTCCTCTTTGAATCTCTTAGTATCACAAATGAGGCAAATTCTTTCGTCCCAAGGAATATTGGGAATAAACCAATGCCGAGTTTCACTCCAAAGTTCATGATAATTAGTTCTAATCCTTGCAATATTCATTCACTTCTTAGCATCAGTTAAATATTGGGAATAAACCAATGCCCAGTTTCACTCCAAAGTTCATGATAATTAGTTCTAATCCTTGCAATATTCATTCACTTCTTAGCACTAGTTAAATATTGGGAATAAACCAATGCCCAGTTTCATTCCAAAGTTCATGATAATTAGTTCTAATCCTTGCAATATTCATTCACTTCTTAGCACTAGTTAAATATTGGGAATAAACCAACGCCCAGTTTCACTCCAAAGTTCATGATAATTAGTTCTAATCCTTGCAATATTCATTCACTTCTTAGCACTAGTTAATACAGAAATGTAATTCATTTCTGGTTAGTAAGCGTGTGGTTGATTACCTACTTATAGTATCTTAAATTTCTTTTCCCCTCTAACTCTTTGTCACTCCACAACTTATCCTTAAATTTGGAAGTAATGATGTTCTTAATATAATCTTTATTTCCCAAGAGGATCTCTTCCCTTATCTCCCAATGGTTGAGCCAGGACTTGGCATCCTTATGCCACCCTTGCTTGAGTTAAACATAGTTGTGCATTCAATGGGGGAAAGGCTAGTGTCAATCAAGAGAATAGGGTAGGGAGTATTACCTTTAATCCTCAGGTTGTATGTTATGAATTTCTTTTGGATCAGTTCGATCTTTCTCCAAGAATCTCTAGATAGACTATGACCACACAGCCCACATCCACATAAAATAACAAGGGCGATGAGAGTAAATATTTTTTTTACTCCAAACCCAAAGATCTCAATTGTTTCCAAGCTCATAGTAAGCTTTCCAACCTCCTGAAATCCTTTTTACAATGCTATAATTCTAGTTGAACTCATAGTGAATGTCAATACTTGAATAATTGTAAGAAGAAACATTCTTTTATATATATATATATATATATATATATATATATATATATATATATATATATCACATGTGAAATTCTATGTTAAACATATCAAGAATTACACATCTCATGAACTATAATATTAATAAACAATAATACTTTCAATTAAAAATAATAATACTTTCAATTAAAAATAAAAAAATCCACACAATTAATTTTGTTTAGTAATATTATTGACATTGTTTTCACATTATAATATAAATCAACAATAATCATTTTAACAATAATCATTTTAGTTAAAATTAATTAAATATGTATATTTATATTTTGTATTTTTTTCTATGATTTTATTATTATTTAGTGTGTATTTTAATTATTTTATGCGAGACATTTTTCAACTATATATTTCCTTCCTACTAAATTGTATATAATAATTATATATATATATATATATATATATATATATATATATATATAAATGACAAGTGACATTATTTTTTATTTAGTGATATTTGAGTTTATTATTATTATTATTTTTGAGATTTAGATTTTCCTTTCTACTAAGTTGTATATAATAATTTTAATTAAATATAATTAAATATATATTTTTATTTTTTTAATTACAAATAACATTATTTTTCATTTTTTTAATTCAATAATATTTGATTTTTTTTTTTTTATTCAGTGATATTTGATTTTTTTTAAAAGAAATATACCTATTAACTTTTGATTAAGCCCAAAAGAAATTATAATTTTTTTTTAAATTATTAATTATATGTGTTCTTTCCATCTAATATAGAAAAAGATATGCTCGGAAAATCCAAAAGCCCAAAAGAAATTATAATTTTTTTTTAAATTATTAATTATATGTGTTCTTTCCATCTAATATAGAAAAAGATATGCTCGGAAAATCCAAATTTAGTTTTGAAATGTTTGAATCATTATTCCAAAAAGTAACTTAGCATTTAAATTATTTCAAATTTATGAATCATATACTTGCTGGCCTTTTAACCTAGAGAGTCAATTCCTAAAAGAGTTTAGGAATTAATTAAATTATGGGACAACGCGGCGCATCATCTAGAATTTTTAAGCCTAAATTGTTTAATTCTGGTTGACTTTATTTATTTTAATTTAGGAAAAAAAAAAATTCTATGTTTTTCAAATTTGAGGCGTAAAAGATAAGTGCAGTCAAATTAATGAATATTATTTATTTATTTATTCATTTTATTTTATTTTATTTTATTTTAAGATGATTTTTATAAAATTCAACAGAAATTTATTGCAAATAATAAGTTTTGTGAACTTAAAATTTATTGAAAATAATAAGTTTGAGTTTTGGGATCCATATCATCGTCAAAACATTTATTTTATTTATAAATTTAAAAATAAAGTATAAATAACAAAAAATTACATTGATAAAAGAATTTTAGAGTTTATAATTCAAGGTTTAATATAATAATATTAGGTTTTATAATACTAGAGTTATAATATTTGGTTTAATATTGTGATATTGGAATGACATGGAAATCTAACTAATGTCATAGTGTGACAAGCATTGTGGTAATGGGACAATAAGTGTCACAATAGTTGTCACAATGTTACATTGCATTGCGATTTATTCAATATCCCATTGCACCATATTAAAATTAAGGTTTAATATTATGGTTTATAGTGTTGGGCTTAACATTAAAATTTAATATTAATCATAGAGTTTATAATATTAATCTTAGGGTTTATAATATTAATCCTAGTGCTTATAATTTTAGGGTTTATAATATTAGTTCTAGGGTTTGTAATATCAATACTAGGCTTTATAACATTAGTATTAGGATTTAATATTAATCTTAGGGTTTGAGATATATATATATATATATATATATATATATATATATATATATATATATATATATATATATATATATATATATATATATATATATATATATATATATATATATATATATATATATCTATCTATATATATATATTATTTCTACACGAAAATTGAACTTTTTATTAAGGAAATAAAAAGTTACAAAGTAGATGCATCAAAGCATTCAAAACCAAACTGTGAATCCACCATACGCAGAAAGTGAAACCAAAACATACTAAGGAAAGTGGAAAGTGCACTTGCTCAATATTGATAATCATATGAAGTGACTATAGAACTGTAATCATAAACCTAGGTCTCTTCGAACATTCGGAGAAAACAACCCATCAACAAAAAATAGTAGCAGTTGTGTTTTATCCATAGTCCAAATTTCATATACAAAAAACATGATCCAAAAGGAGAGAAAAAACCCCAAAAGAACTGAACTTCCCCACAACAAAAATATGTAGAGATATAAACCATAAACAAAAAACCGATTAGCTATTAAAAGCATGGAGGTTGATCCAACTCAGTGACCTGCCGATTGTCAGAATCAATTATATGCTAGGAGTCCAAATCCTGTTGTAAACCTTTTTTAGAAAATTAATCTACTTCCACATTCCTTTCCTTGTAAATGTGACATAAAGAGAAATCAACAAAGGTTGATTTAATAAGAGAAAATTCTTATAAAATATGAATCAATGTAAGATTTTGATAGTGCTGCACATTGTTTGTCCAATTTATCACATTCAAAGAATCACCAAAGATCTGTGTTGAATCAATCTCCAACTGTCTTAACCAGCATAAAAGGATGTTTAGAGTTTTTAGTCCTGCATAGTTGTTTAAACCAGTACTAATACCCACTGAAGATTTTAGAATTCTGTGTTCATATATGTGTATGATGATCCCTTCCCCACATTTGTCATAAGCATCAGAAGCCCCATCAAAATATTCACATGGGATTTCGAGTTTGATGGGTTCTTCTTGAATATTCCTACAAGACAATGAAGAGTGGATTGTGGAATCAGTTCATAGATAGAGGCACATTGAATATGAATAGGATAGGGATTAGAAGGATGGTCTTGAAAAATTCTTTTATTCAAAGCCAACCAAATCCCGCAACAAGTTATTGGGGGAATGTTCCTATAATGAGTATCATTTGTAGATGACCACCAATTTTTCCAAGCATCCAACAAGGAAGAACCAACCTAATTCATGCTAATAAAAATTGCCTTCAAAAAGATATCCCATATTCTTAAAGAAAAAGGGCAGCTTAAAAAAAGATGAGAAGTGCTTTCTTCAAAATTTTTGCAAATTGTACACCAACCCGAACGCTATTTGTTTCTTTTTTGAAGGTTATCCTAGGTTGGGACTTTCACACCAAAACAAGATTCTGGATTTTTCTCAGAAACCAAGTTTCCACAAAGGATTAAACAACCAATGTCTATCTCCACCATCCATTCGATTCATTTACAAGATGTACCTAGACTTCAGAGCATATATTCCATAGGGCAAGTGGACCCATCATAATTCATCTGCCCTTTCCCTTATGTGAACATGTGTTCTCTGCAAATCCGTAGTATAGTCTAGCCAAACACCCTCCCACTGGGGCTCAAGGTTTAAATCCTGAGCCAACTTCAAGCCCTGGTTCCAAAAAGAAGTGTTTTCCTCATTTGAAATTTGATTGATAAAGTAAACCCCCTTAGTAGCAAGGGACTCTCTTAGCTCACTTGGAAGAGTAAAAATCTCATTACAACCAACCCAAGGGTCCACTCCCACATGAACACAGGTACCATTCCCAACAAGCCAATATAGACAATTGGCCACAGTGTGAAAAGACTCAATCGTAGCCTTCCAGATGGTTGAAGAGTTTCTTGAGGACTTTTCCATAGTTCGCAGCCACACATCCAATTCTAGAGGATTAATATATTTCCTTTTTATCACAGATGTCCATAGGTTTTCCTTGGTTAAAAGAATTCAACGTGCTTTTGCTACCAAAGAGCGAGAGAAACATGTAAAATCCTTTATGCCCCACCCACCCTTATCTTTTGGACGAGAAATTTTCCCCCGGGAAACCTAGGGGAGAACATCATCTTCCTTTGAGACCACCCATAAGAAACGACCACAATTTTTCCTGATCAATGAAGGAATTCCTTTCGGGACCCAAGTAAGAGAAATCAATGAAGGAATTCCTTTCGGGATCCTACTCTTGAGAGCCACCTAAAGCTCCAATGCTTGATACACTTTTCAATTTTTGCAACTAACCATTTCTAGTCCGATTTCCTATAGGAGTCTCGATTTAAGAGGAACCTAAGGTATTCAAGACTATCTAACAAAGGATTTACTTCAAAAGGAAATAAAGATAATGCTCTATTTATTCCTGCCCCAGAGAGTCCATTGTGAGTAATAAAGGACTTGTGTGCATTAATCCTCATCCCGATTTCCTTAAGGAACAATTCTAGGACTGACTTCAACTATGCAAGTGCTCCCCTAGACCCATAAAAAATAGTAAAATGCCATCCACAAAAAGCATATGAGTAATAAAAAGATTTATAAAAATTTCAATTCCTTTATATTCACCCCTTATTATGGAAGAATGGATCAATTGGCTCAAACCTTCAGCAACAAAAAGGAACAAAAGGGGTGATAAAGGACATCCCTGATGAAGACCCCTTTGGCTAGTGAAAAAAGGAGAGGTAGCCCCATTGATGAGAAAAACAAACTCACATTAGTTATACAACCCATGACCCAATTAATGAAACCAATATTGAAACCCAGATGAGTCATCAAAAGACACAAGAACATCCAACTAATCTTGTCATAAGCCTTTGAAAGATCAATCTTGACAATCATTCCTTTTTTGTTGTGTCTTTTGATACTATGCAGGGATTCCTGGGCCACCCCAATGGCTTCATGGATTTTCCGACCCTCAAGGAACCCGAACTGTTCCTGAGAAATGTTTTTTGAAAGGATTGGTTTTAATTGTTTTGCAATAGTTTTGGCAATAATTTTGTATGTACAATTGCACAACGAGATGGGTATGAAGTCATCGAAACTCTGAGGATCATGAAATTTAGGGATTAAATCTAAGAAGGTTGAATTAAGGGGTTCATGCAAAAAACCCTTGCTTTTGGACTCCTCCACTAGTCCAGCCAAGTCATCCCTAATTAAGTCAAAAAAATGTTGGAAAAATTCCACCGTCTAACCATTAAGACCCGGGCTCTCCTCCTTTTGCATAGATTAAAGAACTTCCTCCACTCCCCCCTTTGATATAGGGGCCATGAAGATCTCATTATTTTCATCTTCAACAAAGCTAGGAAAAACTTGTGCCACCTGAATGACTTCGACAATGATGGCCTCAGGGGGGAATTTAAACAGGGATTTGAAATAGCAGACCCCCATGGCTGCCAACTCGATGAAAGAAGATTTCGACCCCCCATCATCATTTTTCAGTTCCCAATGGTGTTTGATTTTTTCCTACCCTTAGCATAGATTTGGAAAAATTTGGAGTTTTCGTCCCCAACCTCAAGCCAAATGGCTCTACTTTTTAGCCTCCACTTTTCTTTGATGTCTTTTAGAATCCTATACCTTTCACCCTCCATGGATTTTATCCTTCCCTTTTTCTCTTCTGTCTCATACCCATCCCCTTCCAAACTTTCTAAAGCCTCCAATTCAATCTCAATGGATTTTAGAGCCACTTCATCCCTTAAAGATTTTTCCTTTGCCCAAGAGATCGTTGATTGTTTCAATTTTTTAAGCTTCTCCATAAAAGACTGAGCAAGGGATAAACCTTGGGTTTCATTATGAGATATCCAAATCTCATGAACCAACTTATTGTAGGACAAATCTTTAAGCCAAGAAGAGTTGAATTTAAAAGGGGAGCCAGGCTTCCTATTGGCCCCTTTTAGTTCCAAAAAAATTGGGAAGTGATCTGAATCACCTCGAGAACTGACCCACTGGCGAAAGAAAGGAATTTGAGCAGCCAGATATTCTTTAAACAAGAACCGGTTGAAACGTTTTTCCACCCTTGCCTCTCTAACCCTCCTATTTATCCAGGTAGGTTTTTCTTTCAGAAGATCAACATCAATAAGTCTCCCCATCCAAATCTTGTTTAGAAAGAAATCAACCAAAGGGTCCACCTATGCATTTGGTCCCCAAGATTTAGACAACCCTAAGGAAACATTGAGATCCCCTCAAACCACAAGCTTAGAACAATTTAGCAAATATTTTGAAAACAACTTGTTCCAAAAGGGTATACATCCTTGACAAGGTCTATAAATGTTGATAAGATTTAGGTTTGAACAAAGATATGAGGAGTAAACATCTACTCCTAGCATTAAATCAAAGCCCTAAGAATATAAATGTTTTAAGTTGCAGTCCTTAAATCCCATAGCTAAACCACTAAAATGCCCACATGCATCCAATGCCACAAAAGTAAAACTAGGCAACATGTTTCTCAAAATATTTATCATAGAATCCCTAGGACCAAGAGTCTCCTAAAGCATAATAACATCAAAACATACATTTTAAGTAATTGTTTTAAAGCCAACCTTTTTTCAGGTGTTGGCAATCCCTATGAAATTGAAGGACATCAAAATCATTTGGAAACCACCACAGGGGTGATCACTGCTCTAAGCAACCCTTTGATGGAGATTTGTTTCCCACCGGTTATGTAAAGTTTTTCTTTTAAATGGCCTTTGAAATGTTCATTTTCCAGCCCCAAGTCTTGGGGGGACCCATAGGGATAAGGACGAGACCATCCACATGTTCATCAAGATGGTCTCTTTTGTCCCAGGGCTGAAGGTTATAATGGGGCTTGTCAGGGTAAAGTTCAGAAGGGAGGGGTAAACCAGAGCCCACCAAAGGGGGTCTAGAAAGATTTAAAATTGGGATCGATGTAATGATACTATCAAGGGCTAAAGAAATATTGCACTTTGGAGAAAAACCATCAATAGGAGGCCTGGAAGGACTAGGCCCAAGAACAGGATCCACAAGGGGCATACACATAATAATGAGAAAGAGGAGGGGAAAAGACAGTACCTGCAGGATGAGATGCCTCCACCTCTACCATCTCAGCCTACATATGTACTGTTGCAAGTCTTTCAGCCCCTTCAAGTACTGCTAGTTGAACCTCTTTGACCACAATTTGAACCAAAACCTCTGCCTATTGTTCCCCAGGATTTTCTAACTTCTCCATAACTATGTCCTTAGACTGCTCCTACATTTCTTGTATCAGCTCCACCCTATTCTTCCTTTGGTGTATAATCCCAAAAGGACAGTCCCTTGCTAAGTGGTCATGTTTGTGGCAACAATGACATCTATAGGGAAATCATTCATAGTCGAGCAATTGAGTGAGAGAGTAGCCATCGACCTGTATCTACATCATATATGCCAAACCCTCCCTCGAGTTGTTGAAATGTGGAAACAGGAATATTCCAATTTTAATTTGTCGTTGAATTAAAATTCAAATTTAGTGTTACCAACTGCTTGAAAATAATTAATTACTTCAGTATGGATTAATTAGTTGGAGAAATTCAAGCTATAAGTCTTTCTAAAGTCATGCAATAGTTATCCCTTAAATTAAGGAGATTATCCCTTAATTAAGGAGATAATATTGAGTTATATTTGAGTTGTAATTAGTTAGCTCAGTTTACTGAGTTAATTCTAGTTAAATTAGTTCCAAACTATTTGAGGAACTAATTGTGAGTTATCAGTCAGTTGATGCATGCATGCACTCAACTAGTGTACTCTAGATAACTGAAGATTCCATCATTAATAACTCATGCATGTCTATTCTGAGAAAGATCCAATTGAACTAAATGTCAAGGACAGTGTACTATCAGTTGCATGTGTTTTCCTATAAAGAAAACTCATGCATGTAGAAGGAATTATTCCTTGAGGATTGCGTAGTTTTGACAGTGTGTTAGAGAAATGTGTGAGATCAGTTTTCCACTTGGTAATAGGAGGATCACCCAAGAGAAACTGTGCAAGGAAATAGGAGATTGGAGGGCAGAGGAGAAGGTTTTGTGAGAAGCCAAGTTTGCTTGTGAGCATCTATGAGGATTGTACTGAGAACTGGCTAGCTATGAGAGCTAAGGCTTTGTATAATTCTTATGTATTTCCACTTTGTATGATAATAAAAGTAATGGGGTTTTTAGCTGAGGCTTTCCCTGAAGTATTCTTCTGTGTATTGTGCATTGATTCTTCTTCTTCTGGTTATATTGTTCAGTTTGATCTTTAAGCTTACACAAATTGATAATAGAAGTAGATTATAGTATTTTTATTTGGTTATATTGCATTATCGAGTTAATCTACAGTCATAATTTATACATGGTATCAGAGTTGTCAACAATATACGGAGAAGAGAATTCGAAGTTTGAAGTTCGGGGTTGTAGGTGCAAAATCGAATTCCTATCATACTTCAAGGTTGACCAATGGCATTCAATGGATTGAGACTTGAGTATGCCTTGGAAGGTAGCTCAAATTACATAGCTTGGAAAGATCAGATGGAGGCTGTATTAGAAGACAATGGCTTGAAGGAATTCATTGATCAAGAAATCCAAAAGCTAGCTTCAACTAATGCACAAGAGTTGGCTGAGTGGAAGAAGTGTGTGGTGAAGGTGAGATAGATCATCCTTAAGGGAGTTCAAGACCATATTGTCTCGAGTCTCCATGGGAAGGATACTCCATTTTCAATGTGGAAGACATTGAAGGACCTCCACCAGAACAATAGCGACCAGAGGAAATTGGTGCTCAAGGATAAGCTTCGAAGAATCAAGATGGAGAAGGGCGATAGTATTTCCACATATCTGAATAAGCTCACAATCTGCAGATATGAGCTTAGTGATGTTGGAATAACTACTGCTGATGATGACATGGTGAGCCTCACTCTCTTTGGCCTTCCAAAGAGCTGGAATAACTACCAGGACTCTGTGAATGGAAGGGAGAAACTGTCAGATTGGGAACGACTATGGTCGGATCTCATGCAGGAGGAGATCAGGAGGAGCACACGAGATGGTTCTTCATCCAAGAATGATGATGAAGAAAATCTAGCCTTAGCAAGTAAGGCAAGGAAAGGGAAGGGGAAGGCTTCCCATTCCAAATCGAATTCTTCTCATGGAGGGAAGAAGGTTGAAAAGTCTAAAGTGAGATGCTTTAATTGTCACGAGATGGGACATTATGCGACTAATTGCCCATCGAAGAAGTCCAAGAAGGGATCCTTGAAAGGATCAGAAGGTGAGGCATTAGCCTCTCAGTTTGAAATGGACTTTACCCTCATCACATGCATGGTGTCATCGATGATGGGTTGTGTCTGGTATCTTGACAATGGAGCCTCATTCCACACGACCACTAATAAAAATTTATTCAGTGCCTTGGAGGAGAAAGACCTCAAGATGTGCATAGAGATGGGTGACGATGGAAGGTATAGTGTTTCAGGAGTGGACATAGTTTCTTTTCAGAGGGAGCATGGAGCTCCTCTAACCTTGATAGATGTGATGTATGCGCCTGGACTGAAGAACAACTTGGTATCGGTCACGATGTTGGAGGACAAAGGCTACGATGTTGTCTTCAGTAAAGGAAAGGTGTTCCTAAGACACATAGCCACGAGTCAGACCAAGAGGATAGGGATTTGGTTGAAGAATATCTATAAACTAGAGGTAGACAATTGTGTAACATTGAGTACGAAAGCATAATTGGTGCAAAGCCAAGATATTGGTTAGTTGTGGCATAGGTGGTTGGGGCATTTGCATCATGGGGCTTTGAAGATAATCAACAGATATCTACAGGACTTCCCAAATGTAAAAATGAGCAAGTTGACACATACAAAGGTTGTACCTTGGGAAAGTAAACAAAGTCTTCCTTTCATGATTGAGACAGTCAAGCATAGGCTATCTTAGAGTGAGTTCATACTGATTTGTGTGGACCATTCTTGACAACATCCACAATGAAGCAAAGGTATTATGCGATTTTCAATGATGATTTTTCTTGTAAATGCTGGATTTATTTCATGCATAAGAAGGACCAAACCTTCGCAAAGTTTTGTGAGTTCAAAGCTTTGGTCGAGAAATAGTTAGGGAAGAAGATCAAGGCCTTGAGAGGTGACAACGGTGGAGAATATGTCTCTCAAGAGTTTAAGGACTTATTTGCAGTGAAAGGAATTAAATGAGAGTTGATAGCACCTCATAACCCACAGTAGAATGGGGTGGCTGAGAGGAAGAACAGAACTATTGTAGGGGCAGTGCGGGCGATGTTGTATAACCAAGGCCTATCACTTCACTTGTGGGATGAGGAATGCAATAGAGCGGTCTATTTGCAGAATAGAAGTCCGCATCACATACTTGGGATGAAGACACCAGAGGAAGCTTTCTCCGGTAAAAGACCAGATGTGGGTCACTTCAAGATCTTTGGGTCATCGATATATTTCCATGTGACAAAGGATGCACGGAAGAAGCTTGAGCCGACAACAGATTTGGGGATACTTGTGGGTTACACTCATACACCTCACAACTATCGGGTGTACTTGCCTACCAGTTAGAGGACAATGGTTCAAAGAGATCTCAAGTTTGATGAGCAGAAGGCCATGCAAGTTTCCATTGAGAGGGAGCTCCAACTATAGGCTATGGAGGAACTGTTGGTTCCCAAGGAGGAGGAGACTTAGACTGATGCAAAGCAGCTGCATGTAGAGATTCCAGGAGTGGAGACATCCACTCAAGTAGAGTCTTCCAGAGATGGACGAAAATGCACAAGAGAAGCTGACAAATTGTTGGAGGGTGTGAGAGAGAATGTGGGAGCACCATCTTCTCAGTGCAGACAGAGGAGGTCACCTGAGAGGTACACTAGATACATGGCCCTTGTTGGGGAATGTGTTGAGACCAAGCCATCTTCCTTTGAGGAAGCAGTGCAACAACCAATTTGGGTTGATGCTATGGTGGAGGAGTATGACTCCATATTTCGTAACAGTGTTTGGGATGTGGTTCCAAGACTAGAGAACAAGTCAGTTGTGAGTTCCCGTTGGCTTTACAAGGTAAAGCACGCTGCTGATGGTAGTGTGAAGAAGCATAAGGCAAGATTTGTTTCCCGTGGATTTTCACAGGTCGAGGGGATTGACTATGATGAGAATTTTTCTCTTTTCACAAGGTACTCATCTATCAGATCGATGTTGGCACTATTAGCACAAATGGGTTGGAAGATCCATCAGATGGATGTGAATATTGCATTCCTCAATGACAAGAATGAGGAAGAGGTGTACATAGAACAACCAGAAAGTTTTGAGACCTTCGATCATGAGTCACATGTGTGCCAACTCAAGAGAGAATTGTACGGGCTGAAGCAAGCACCTCGTGCTTGGTACACTAAGATAGACAACTACTTCACTGGGTTGGGCTTCACAAAGAGTGAAACAGATGCGAACCTATACAACATCGTGGTGAAAGGTAAGCTGTTGATCATCGTTCTTTATGTTGATTATCTCATATTAACTGGTGATGGTCAGTTGATCATGTCTTACAAGGAGGACCTTGCAAGAGAATTCGAGATGAAAGACATGGGTCTCATGCATTACTTCCTTAGCATGGAAGTGTGGAATAAGTATGGGGAATTGTTTATGTCTCAAGGAAAGTATGCCAAAGAGATACTTAGGAGATTCCACATGGAGAAGTGCAAGCCCATGTAGACTCCTCTAGCTGGTAATTGGAGGAAGGAGGATGCTACTTCAAGAGAAGTAGTAGAGGCTACTATGTACATGAAACTTGTGGGTTCACTGATGTACTTAGTGAACACATGACCAGATTTGTGCTATGCCATGAACCAACTGAGTCAAGCCATGGTTCAGCCTACCAAGATGTTTTGGAAGGTAGCAAAGCATGTATTGAGATACCTTAGAGGCACATCTCAGTATGATTGTGGTACAGATGGACAAAGGGAGTGAAGCTATAGGGCTTCACTAATGTAGATTAGGCAGGGAGTCCATCAGATCGAAAGAGAACATCAGGAGGGATTTTCAACCTTAGGCTAACTGTAGTTTCCTGGTACAGTAGGAAACAAAGGTCGGTTGCACTCACCTCGACAGAGGCTGAATAGATGGTTGCAAGCCAGGCAACATGTGAGGCCATTTGGATGCGGAAAATCCTATTTGGTTTGTTTAATCAGAGGATGGATCCAACTGTGATCTATTGTGATAATCAGAGTTGTATCAAACTCTCTGAGAATCCAATATTTCATGATAGGTCTAAGCACATCGACATCCGGTATCATCATCTTAGAGACTGTGTAGCGAGGAGGATCATGTTGCTACAGTATATTTTGACAAAGGAGGAAGATATTGACATTTTGACAAAGGCATTGTCAAAGTGTAAATTTGAGTTCCATAGAGACATGATCGAGGTGGCAAATAATCCCTTTATTATTGAGAGGGAGTGTTGAAGTGTGGCAACAAGAATATTCCAATTTTAATTTGTCGTTGAATTAAAATTCAATTTTAGTCTCACCAGCTGCTTGAAAATAATTAATTAATTCATTATGGATTAATTAGTTGGATAAATTCAAGTTAGAAGTATTTCTGAAGTCATGCAACAATTATCCCTTAAATTAAGGTGATTATCCCTTAATTAAGGAGATAATATTGAGTTATATTTGAGTTGTAGTTAGTTAGCTCAGTTTACTGAGTTAAGTCCATTTAAATTAGTTCCAAACTATTTGAGGAACTAATTGTGAGTTATCAGTCAGTTGATGCATGCATGCACTCAACCAATGTACTCCAGATAACTGAAGATTCCCTCATCAGTAAGTCATGCATGTCTATTATGAGAAAGACCCATTTGAACTAAATGTCAAGGACAATGTACTATCAGTTGCATGTGTTTTCCTATAAAGAAAACTCATGCATGTAGGAGGAATTATTCCTTGAGGATTGCAAAATTCTGATAGTTTGTTAGAGCAGTGTGTGAGATCAATGTTCCACTTGGTAACAGGAGGATCACCCAGGAGAAACTACGCAAGGAAATAGGAGCTTGGAGGCAGAGGATAAGGTTTTGTGAGAAGCTAAGTTTGCCTGTGAGTATCTGTGAGGATTGTACTGAGAGCTGGCTAGTTGTGAGAGCTAAGGCTTTGTATAATTCTTATGTATTTTCACTTTGTATGATAATACAGATAGTGGGTTTTTTAGCTGAGGCATTCCCCGAAGTATTCTTTTGTGTATTGTGCATTGATTCTTATTCTTTTGGTTATATTGTTCAGCTCGATCTTTAAGCTTCCGCAAATTGATAACAGAAGTAGATTATAGTATTTTGCTTTGGTTATATTGCATTATCGGGTTAATCTATAGTCATAATTTCTACACGGGTCTAACCTAACTAGTATACTTGCCACCTTTCTTTCCTTAGTCACCTAAAAGGACATATTAGCTTCTAGAAAAGTACCAAGAGTGTTCCCAATTGCCTTAAAGACATCCATCAACCATAGCTGAGGGGAAAGTGTCAGCAAACACACCCACACGAGGATCTCTCCTAATATTTCTCTTTGAGCATCAAAGAGGGGTGTCCATCTTTTAAAAAAAATTAGAGCTTTCCCAAAACCCCAGTTTTGCTCAAGCACCCAATCAACAACTTTGACATTAGAGAATATAAACATGAACCAACCCATGGTCAAACATATGACCTTCATCTGTGAAATTGGCCCTGCACTACACTTTTTTTTTATCCATTCCATAATGAAATTTTTAATGAATTTCCTTCCCTTTACCCGCCCCACTATGATGTTCTCTAATGCATCCATAGCTTCATCCATCTGAATGTTGACCCCTAGGATCATGTTCAGTTTCTCCGCTTTCTTTCTTATCAACTTCCTCTTCTTCCTCTTCAGGCTTGAGGAGTGACCATTAATTAAAGGGGCTTTTGAAGCATTTTCTTCACCCCCTTGGATTTCAAAGAACAAAAAACCCTCCAATGGCTCATCCGGTACAAAATTAATATTCTGTAGAGCCTCAAATTCCAATGCCTTCTCACCAGAGTCGAGAATGGGGGGATGACTGCCCTCCTTCAACCCCTTCGACCCAACTCTAGTTGACCAACCAATTCCAAGCCTTGGAGAGGAAGAGCTAGAAGCCCTAGCACTTCACTCCCTGATTCTTTCTGGAGTGGCTATCCCACCGAAGAATTTAACTCTAGGAAGCTAATAAAGGAGTTCTCACCATTACCAACAGTATTGGCAGCTAAACAAAAAGACTCCGAGAGGTTAATGGCACATGCTGGAGCAAGAATTTTACATTTATGTGTTTTGTACAAGATAAAACCTGCAACTGGCCCTTCCACCCCCAAAATTCTTTTAAACAAGATTGTAACCCTTCCTTTCTCTTAAGCCCGTTACTTGTAACGATATCTTCCAAACCTCCTGTTAGAAACCTATAAACAAAGACTACAGGAGGGGTTTTAGGGCTTACCAGTAATTCCATCAACGACCTGACAAATATGCCTGCCAATATTGCACCATCCTGACCTTCAAGAACTTGAGAGTCCAAAAACCAACAAACTGCCCTTGTGGATGGGGTGTTAGACTCCTCCAGTAACCCTAGGCCACCGCCAAAATTCTATGCCATCTTCATACCGCTACTTTTTCCAAGTGGAGACCTAAATGTAAAGGCAACCTTCATCATATTTTGTTGCGTCAGTTCCAAACCCCATACCGACAAAATATCCTTTGGTGTCAGATCCAAATCCACGTAGTCCCTTAGGCTGACCATCTCGATAATAATGAAATGAGAAAGAACTAAAAAACTGACACATGACTGAAGTGACTTGTGAAATCTGTGAGCAGGCAAAAATACTGGGAGATTACCCAATGTGGAGGAACCACCTGAGAACAGTACATCCCCGATGACCTGAAACCAAAGTAACTAAGAAGCCTAAGGTGAAATCAAGGAAAATCTTAACAACAGAAGGATCGTAAATGAAAGGATGAGTGAAACGGTAGAGTAGCACAGTGAAATCACATTCGGTCACCTAAAAAAAGCATGGGAATGGAAAAAACATAAAACATTTCCGCCTGTAGAACCATGCCTTGAAATTCTAAAAAATTTCCTCGACACCTAGACCAAAAGCGAGGCTAGCATATGCATGGCTGCCCTGAAACCTACAACATTATTACGCAGCTCCACATTCCTCCATCACAGCAAGGTCCCAGGTCAAGGTTCACATGAACTCACCTCTGCTCTTACTCTACCTACTAACATTGCCATCTGACCCCCATAATTAATACAATCGAGTCATTTTAAGGTTTGATATTAATCTTATGGTTTATAATATTAATCTTAAGGTTTGTAACATTAATCTTATGATTTATAATTCTAGGGTTTATAATATTGATCTTTGTGTTTAAAATTAATATTAGGGTTTATAATATTAATCTTATAGTTTATAATATTGAATTTTATAACGCTAGAATTTTATAATATTAATATATTAATCTTAGAGTTTATAATATAAATGTTAGGATTTAATATATTAAATCCTAATATTGTGAAAATCATTATTAAAATGTTTATAATTCTAAGGTTTATAATATGAATCCTAGGGTTTAATATTAATCCTAGGATTTATAATATTAATAATAGGGTACATAATCCTAGGGTTTATTATTAATCCAAAACTTTATAATATTAATCTTAAGGTTTATAATATTAATCTTAGCATTTAATGTTCTGATAGAGTAATAATAATTATAAATTATTATTACAATTATAATAATAATTATTTATTATTATTTTTAATATAATAATTATAATATATATTACTGGTTATTAGAAAAAAATTAATAATTAATATTACATTCTTACTCTACAGGTTTACATATATCAACTATATTTACTAATGTGGTTGTGTATATGATTGATATATGCCTAGAAACATGTATAATAATATTTATTAATGTGGTTGTACTAATCAAGTCAAAAATTCAAAATAACACATTTCTCTAATATCATTAAAAAAATTGTTATATTTTATTATTTTTTTCAAGAGATTTTTAAATAATTACATTAATAATTGGTTTTGATCTATCATATTTATATATTGGAAACATTTTTTTTTGTCCAATAACAATTAACATTAGTAGAGTTTAGGCTTCTGTGATCCATATCAAGTTTACGAAAAATTTTCGGCGAAGATCACATGAGACCCCCTATATTGGGGAAACTGGTCGCTCCATTAATCAGAGGATTAGTGAGCATGCAGCTGATCTTAAGCATAGGCGTACTAAGTCTTCCGCTTTGGCTGAGCACGCCGAGAAAACCAATCATCATGTTTGTATTGAGGAAGCTAGTGTTATTGCTAAGGTTTCGCACTTCCATCATCGGAAATTTAGGGAGGCGCTTGAGATTGAAAAGAGGCCGAGTAATCTCAATAGAGATGATGGCTGGAAAATCAGTCGGTGTTGGGTCCTAGCACTCTCGACCTAGTCCTCTTTTTTTTTCTTAACGTATTTATTTATTATTATTCTGAATTATTTTATTATTATTATTTTTTTGTAAGCTGAGGTGGTACTCTTTCTATTACTGGATAGAAAATAAAACATTACATAGTATCAAAAACATTATAAACTCGCCCTCATGGGGAAACCGAGTATTTAAGCCATCTATAGTTTTTAATGGCCGACCAAAAATAAAAGGCCCAAAGTCTGATAATCCTAGCAAGATAAACAAGACAGTCTTGAGATCTTCTAATTCCACTAGTCTGCATAAAATGTACTTCCCTATCTAAAACATGCAAAAAACTATAGTTGATAAGCCTATGAGCTTTCCTGAACATATCTTCTATCAAACATCGTCCATTGCTGGTTGCTGGTTTGCTCCTCCATCCGCACCTTGGTGAACTCCCTTTAGCAGCTGTTGTATTTCATCTAGTTTCTCCTCTTGCCTCTCCAGAGCAATGCGGATGAAACTCAATTCCCTGCGCATATCAGGGCTGCCCTGCGCAATCTCCATCATCTCAGTAGCAACCTGCTCTAAAGCTTTTGCCAGCAGCCTTTTCATTACCCAGTAAATATGAAGAGATTGTTTAAACAGAGACATTCTGTTTCTGGTGTGGCCTGGATCATGCAACAGAAATTCCCAGTCCTCCATTTCTTCATCAGATTGGTCTTGGAGAGACTCCTCCTCCAGGTGCTGCATAATTCTTCTAATTTCGGGGTTTGTGTTCTGCTGGTAAGCCCTCTCTGCCCGATGAATTCTCTAATTCACCATTCTCCTTGTTTTTTTGGCTGGTCCCGCTTCCTACCTGGAGTTCTCGCCTTCCTCATGTGCCTTCCTGCTCTGTCCCCAAGCCCTTTTACTGCCCGAATCCATACCGCTGTCAAGACCCCTGTCTCTTCTTCTCATGGCATAACGCCTTACTTTAACCACCTGCTGAGCAAGGTGGTCTTCCTTCATTTGCTGATGCTCCTCGTCTGCTAATCCGTCCTGAGTGTTGGACCTTTTGTTCCCCTTACCTCGGGGCTCCTCCTCCTCGGACTCGTCCTCAATCTCCAAAATCTCAGTTGGGTGCTCCTCGTACGCAATTTCCTTACCTTTCTGATTCTTGTTCTTGTCAATTGCACTGTACTGCTCCTCCGTCATCCTGGTTTTCAGCCGGGTTTCCATGTTCACACCGGTTCTGCCGCAAGGAATACTCTACTGCCAAGTAAAATCTATCCTGTTTTGTTGTCTCTCAGCTGTGTTGTCCGCTGCTCGCCAAATTTGGAAAAAACTAAATAACTGCTCTTCCTTCCTCATTTGGATATTTATCGGTTCTCTGCCCTCAGCGTACGCCTCAGAATCAACTTTTCCTTGTCGTCGATTACTTTCCGGGGGGACGCCTCCTTTGGCCATCATTCTATGATTAACTTCAGCTGTCGGGAGATCTGACATGCCTCTCCACCCTCCTCTCCGATCGCGGGCATTTATTATTTCACATTGGGGATAATCCTGTGCCATTCTCCACGCACGCCACCAATGTAATACTCTGTACCCTGTCATCAAATCGCCCCTCTGTCAAGACTGACCTGTATTCATTAAGCGAGATCTCCACGCTCGCTCATCCATCCAGCTCATTGATCCCCGTATTCTCACTCGTAGCTTGATCATGGTCTTCATTTATGATTTTTGCCAAGTCCACCCACTCACTGCAACCACGCACCGCTTTCCATTGGCTATCTACCGTGTTGCCACGACCTTTGCATCCCCAATTCGCCATGAAATCGGCCACGTGATTCCCTTTCCTTCTGACGTGGTTGATTAGTTTGTATTCAATCCTTTTCAATAGATCCGCTATCTCCTGGACAATTCCAGCCATTCGCCAGCTGCTTGTAATCTTTTCCCAGTCTCTCCCATTGCTGAGCTTCTTCAGCATTTCAATCGCGATCTGGGAGTCACCAACAATTTCTAAATTGGTGTATCCATTTCTTAAAGCTATTCGCAGCCCCTGGTGAATTGCCCAAAATTCAGCCTCATTGTTCGTCATTTCTCCACCCCAATCAGCGTAAATCCACCTTACTTGCTTATGACTGTCCCGGAAAATGCCTCCGAAACCAGCATCGCCAGGGTTCCCTTTCGATGCTCCATCGAAGTTTAATTTGATGAAGTTTTCTCTGGGGTAGCTAAATTTATCAGAGCTTTGGGTTCGCGCATTATGTTTGGGGCTCTGCTTGTGATGAACCATCTCAAAATTTAGTTGTAAATTGTTCAAGATCCCCTTCTCAAACTGATTTGCCTTCCAATCCTCCACGTCCCATTTCTCCACCAGGATTGTTTCCCTCATTAGTTTGACCGCTCGTCCCCAAATTATTTCCGGATCTTTTAGTTTGTTCTGGAACACTCTGCGGTTCCTCTCTTTCCATATCATCCATAGCACGAACCCTGAGATGATATTCCATGCTCTGCTAACAACTTTACATTGAAATTTCTCTTTATTCCACTGGAAAATTATTTCGTTGAAATCTCTGGGGCCTATCTCAGATTTGCCAAATATTCTTCTTGTGTCCATCCAAAGTTTCTTTGCGAACGAGCAGTTAATCAGCAGGTGATTTCTGGTCTCCACTTCAGTGTTACAGAGACAACATCTCGACGGGCCACTAAAGCCTTTTTTTTGAATTCTGTCCCAAGTTAAGATCTTATTCTTAGTTGCAAGCCATATGAATAGGGATACTTTCGGCCACCAGTTGCTTCCCCATATGATCTTCCAATCTAAATTCTCCTCAGCTATGACCTGCATATCTGTTAAGTAGTATGCCTCTTTGATGGTGAAAGATCCTTTGATGGAGTTCCCCCACCTAAGAAGGTCCCTTCCAGTGCGGGCTCTAATTTTCCTGGAATCCACCTCTTTCATATAAGCTTCTTGTTGATCTTGACTTAGCTCCCTATCCCACTCGGTTGGTTCAGTCCATTTTCTCCAGATTCCATCCAGATCATTTTCTTTCCAATAGTCTCTGACACATTTTCGGTCTCCTTCTATTCTTTCCTGAAGATGTTGGACCCTCTGGATTTTGCTCATCCTTTCTTTCTACTGCCATTTGTCATCCCAGAAATTAGCTTCCTCTCCACCTCGAATCTCCCAGAATGTATGATTCTCAACTAAGTCTCTATTTTGACGAGCTAGATCCCAGATTGCTGAACCCCTGGGGGTTTCTCTCTGTCTTAAAATCTCAACTATTGTCTTAGGCATATTGTATTTAGTTATCCATATGGCTTTCCATAGGTCATTACCCCCTCTTAACCAGCGCCACCAGAGCTTCGCTCCTAACACTTTGTTGAGTTTTTCCGGGTCCCGTAAACCCAATCCCCCTTTTTCTTTCCTCTCTGTTAAATGGCTCCAAGAAACGAGGGCCCATTTTTTCTGCTGATTTGCCCCCCCCCAAATAAAATTTCTTATGATCTCTCTAATCTTTGCACAGACTCCTAAAGGGGCTGCCATTATCGACAAGGGATATATGGGGATAGCTTGGAGGACTAATTTTGCCAGAACCACCCTTCCTGCTATGTTTAGCACTCGAAAGGCCTAGTTTGCCACTTTGTTTTTCAGCTTGTCCAAGACTCCTTGCCAATTTTTCATCTTTTTGGAAGTGAAATCCAATAAATTTCCCAAGTATTTCATAGGCAACTCTCCTCTCTTAAAGCCCAACAGTCTTATAAGGTGAGTTTTAACCTGTTCCACAGTATTAAATATGAAAATACAAGACTTATCTGTATTGATTTCCAGTCCAGAAGCTTCAACAAATAAGTCCAGAATTCTCTTAAGGTGTCTCACTTCCTTAACAGTTGGTTCCCCAAACAGCATGATATCATCAACGAATTGCTGATGAGTTAAGGGCAGATTATTTCCCCAAAGCTGTAAACCTTTGATTTTGTTCGCTGCTCGTTCTTTTTTAATAAATCGACCCAGACCTTCAGCTGCTAGTATGAAAAGAAACGGAGATAATGGGTCTCCCTGTCTAATTCCTCTAGACGCATTAAAGGTTTTCGAGGGGGTTCCATTAACAAGAATGGAAAATTTCGGAGAAGAAATCAAACTATGAATCTACTTAATCCACCTCCTACTGAAGCCAAAACTTTCAAGGACTTCTTCCAAATAGTTCCAATTCAGTCTGTCATAAGCTTTCGACACATCTAGTTTAATCAACATACCCTTTTGCTTTTTCATTTTTAAAGAGTGAATAACTTCTTGAGTTACTACAAGACCATCAAGGATTTTTCTACCTTCAACAAAGCCCGTTTATTCAGCATATATTAACTTATCCAGTAGGGGTTTCAATCTTTTGGCGATCAAGGATGTTATGATCTTATAGATAACATTACACAAAGCTATGGGTCTAAAACCATTGGCATCTTCTAAATTATCACCCTTAGGAATCAGAGCATAGAAAGTAGAGTTAATGGCAGGCCATACCTTTTGGTTCATCTGAGATTCTTCTATCAGATCTAGGATCTCCTTTCCCAGGAAGTGCCATCCCGCTTGGTAGAAATCAACTGTGAAGCCATCAGGACCTGGAGCAGTACCTTTCTTCATAGATTTTACAATTTCTTCTATCTCTTCTAAGTTAACAGCTCTCATCAGCGCCTTATTTTGGTCTTCTGTAACTAAACGAGGAATGGCCGAACATATTTCCTTTATTGCTCCCGTTCTGTCAACTTGAGGTTCTGTTAGGATACCTTTATGATGATCCACCAGCACTTGCTCAATCTCACCTTGCTCCACTACTCTATCACCATTCTTATTTTTGATGGATAGAATCCTATTTCTTTGTCTATGTTTAATCATAGCCTGATGAAAGAATTTTGTGTTCCTTTCCCCCTCCCTTAACCACTTTATTCTTGATTTTTGCCGCCATAGAACTTCTTCCTGATTTCGTCTTTCTTCTAGTTTTCCAAGAATTACCCCTTCTTCTCTAATTCTCTCCTCTGTTCGACCTTCCGTTATCATCTTTTGTTGTAGTGATTCCATTTCCCCCTCCAGTTTTTGTTTGTCTTCCGTAATGTTCCCAAGTTCTTCCTTGTTCCATTTCTTAATTCTCCCTTTCAACTCCTTCAGTTTCAGTTGGAAAGTATGCATCTTTCCTTTTCCCTGCATTGTACTTTGCGTCCACCATTCTTCCACTTTCTTTATGAATCCTAGGTCCCTTAACCAGAAGGCTTCAAATCTGAACGGTCTCCTTCCACGATTTCTTTTAATATCCACCTCTAGTCTAATAGGCCAATGATCAGATCCAAGGGATGGTATAATCCTTGCTTCGACGAAAACATCCTTGTTCATAATAGCTTCTGATACTAGGAAGCGATCAAGTCTCGATGCTATTTGATTCTTACCTCCCCTCCTATTGTTCCAGGTGTATGTCCCATTAATAGTCTGGATGTCTACTAATCTTAAATCATCAATCAATTCATTGAACATATCCATGAAGTGGTCTGACTTCCTTATCCCTCCTTTTTTCTCCTCTAGGGATCTGATTAAATTAAAATCGCCTCCTATAATCCAAGCAGCCTCTGGATATATTCTACGGATTATTTTCATGCTATTTATAAAACTTTCTTTTTCTCCTGGGGAAGGAGGGCCATAAACCCCTGAGATGACAACCTTTTCTTTTGTTCCTATAATCCTACCAATTCCTATTAGAATTCTATTCATACTGGTCCAGCCTTCTAGGATGATATCGTTTGGATTCCACAAGATTGCAATACCTCCCGCAGAGCCAATAGCATCTTGCCCCATAACTTCGTATTGAAGTTCATTTTTGTCGATTATTCCTTCCAACTGCTATACTGTAATTTTCGTCTCCTGAAGAATCATAATACTGGGCTTCTCCTTTTTCAATCTCTCTTTCATATATCTCTATTTTCCTTTACTATTCAAACCCCTAATATTCCAACTGATGACAATCATTTAAAACTTTTGATAGGAGGGGAAGAATACCTCTGACAGAGGTATCACTTTGCCTGAGTTTATCAACGTTTCTCCCACAGTCTGAATAGTTTCGCTCATCGTTTTCCGACCTCTCTTCCTACTGTTTTTGCCAGAGTCGTCCATTCCCATCTGTCCATTCCCTTGTTCGTTTCCTATAGTTATCTGCTTATCCATGTTCTCCCCTTTTTTTTCCTTGTACTTCTGAAATGCTTCTTTGTACAGTTGTTTCTGCTTCTCAGGTATGAATCTACTATCTAGGTGTTTCCATTCCTGAATTAACTGTTTCATGATTTTTTCCTCCTCCACCTCGCTTTCTATCTGGCTTTCCACTTCCATCTGGGATTGCATTGTTACAATTTCTGCCTTTCCCTCAGCCCGTTCTTCAACTGTTTTCCCCATATTTGCGTCTTTTCCTTTATTTTCATTTACAATTTCCATTGGTGTGTTTCCAGGATCTTCATCGTCCTCCAGATTTACTTCGTAATCCTCGTTCTCGTTCTGTAGTATTTGAAACTTGTTTTGACTTGCTGTATGAAGGGGCTTTTCTTGTGGCTGGGATTTGGGGCCCTCCTTGCTCTGTTTCTTTCTTCTTGTGACCTGTTGAAAGCCCCTGTCTGCCTCCTCCATTTTTTCTGAATTTCTTTGATATTCCTCTTGACTTCTCTTTGACTCGTCTTCCTTATTTAGAGGGCATTGTCGATATAGATGACCATACTCATGGCATTTGCGGCATCTGAACGGAATATGTTCATAATCTATTGGTTGTTGCCAGATTTCGTCATGATATTCCAGCTCGATATTCTCCGGGAGGGGTTCTGCTAAATTCATGTAGACACAGATCCTTGCGTATGAAGTATATTTGCCTCGTTTTGTAGCTTCCGCAATTTTAACAAAACCCCCAATTGTATTCCCAATCCCCTCTAGAATTTCAGGGTCCCAGAATTCATCTGGGAGCCCGAATAGTCTAACCCAGATTGGGGCGTCCAGCATTTTTTCTTTTTCTGGGTTATATCTTTCTTCCCATTATTTCATGAACAGGCCCGCATTATTCATGAAGTACGGTCCTTCTTCGAAAACCCTATCCTTGTCCTCCAGATTTGTAAAGATGGTTGTGAAAAACCTTTTTGCTCCCAGTTTCAGATCTATATGGCCTTTTGGTCTCCACCTTTGGTCAATCCATCTGTATAATTCCTTCTCAGTTGGCCAGTACCCTATGAATTTACATATCAGGGCATGGTGCTTCATATAGCAGTGGTATTCCTCAAGTTTATTGTAGGGAATGACATATCTAGGTTGTTTTTGTGCCCTTGGTAGGCATTTTCCTCCCATCGTCTTTTGCCATAGGTTACCCATCACGGGTGCATAGTTTTCCTTCTGGTTATGCTGCATTCCGCTTGCACTGGTCTCCCCTGCTACAACATTTTTGAAGGAGGGGATCTCTCCCCTCCCTTGTGGGTTTTCCATTTCCCCCTTAGCTCTTGTCTCTTAATGTTTACCCTCACTTCTCTGCTAAAAACTGCTTACTTGAAATGCGAATGTTGCGAAATTACCTTTCTCCGTCTACCTTCCGCGCCTTTCTTCGCCTTCCGCCCCGCGATTTCCGCCTGCCGATCCAGTCTGCTGCGCCGCCTGCAAACCCTAACCTGCATGTGTCCGGAGCTTCCTGGAACTCGAATCATTTCCTGAATTATTTTATTATTATTATTATTATTTTATTTTATTTTATTTATGTATTTATTTAATTATTTTTAATTATTTATTTATTCTTCTATATATTTTTATATATACGTATATATTTTATTTTACTCATTTTAACGATTTTACTCATTTTAACGGTCCTGTTTTTAATTCCTTCTTATTTTTATTAATTTATTTGTAAATAAATATTATCACGAAGTATTTTGAATTACTAATTTAACTTAAAAATAAAATAAAATTCTGAATTAAATATTATCATTAAATCTTGTTATTTTACGGGATTGGTCCCCTAGGGTAATATAATTTTAATTATCATAACATGATTTTAATATAATTTAATAATATAATTTTAATATAATTTGATTTTAAATATAATTTTAATTATATTTTACTATAATTTAGTTTTAATTATATTTTAATTTTAATATAATTTTAATATAATTTAATTCAATATAATTTTGATTATTTAATTATTATCATATAAGTTTTATTAATATAAAAGCTTTCACATAATTATTTTATTTATTCTAAGGGATTGGTCCCTCTATGAGAAATATTTTTTCCCTTAGATATAATTTTTAATTATTTATCTCTAACTAACTATTTTTATAAATTATTTTTACTAATTGAACATAATTGTTTATTTATTTTAAAAATAATTTTTAATTATTTATTATTATTATTTGAGGGACTGTCCCCCTCTAGGGTAATTTTTTCCCCTTAGATATGATTTTTAGTTATTTGTCTTTAACTAACTTTTAACATGAATTATTTTTAGGTAATAATTGAACATAACTGTTATATATTTTTAATTATTTTTAATATTTTTATCACAATATTAATTTATTTAAAGGACTGGTCCTCGGGTAGCATTTTTTAAGGTACCTAGTCAAAAGTAGCTGTTAGTCTTTTTAACCGTTGGGGGCTTTGCTCTGTCTATTTAAACTCCGAACCTGGATCTGTTTTTTCAACTTGTCCTGACGATGAACCACACTGGTTGGTTGACCCGTCCTGACGATGAACCACACTGGTTTGAACCACAATGGTTGGTTGAAACGCGTCCACAAATGATGTCTCATGTGATCTTCGCCCAAATTTTTTTGTAAACAATTAACATACTAATCCAATTGAGTGGTAACAATTAATGAACTAATCCAATTGAGTGGGCTTAATGGTTAAGAGCATGTGTTTCCTCCTAAGAGGTCACAGGGTTCAAAACCAAAGGGATTAGAGTATGTATGCCTTCATAGACTTAACAGTTAAATCACTGCGTGGAGATGGATCCCTTATCCCACAAACAAGAAAGTCTCATATACCAATTTGATGTATATATAACCTTAAAAATAAATAATAATAATAATAAGGATAAAAAGAAGAGCTTCAGATCTTCATTTCCTCAAAAGTTGTCGGGACAGCAACCTCATCCCTCCATTTGCACAGGTTAAACATAATTTACATAATAAATACAATAGGAAAGCGTTTCTCCAACTTAATTTCTCTCTGATCCGCTCTGAAATAAGAAGGGTTAGAGCCTCCCTGGAGCATCTCGGTCGTTTGGCCCTCTCTTTCCACCTTAAACTCGCCAACACCATCGATAAAGACCTGTGGGCCATTATAGACGGCAGGACTACACTGAAAGCAGAGAAGGAGTGGCAGACTGCGCAAACCAGACAGCAGAAGAAGCTAACCAAGCTTCTAAACTCTCAGGTTGAAAACGCAGGTACGGTCAGCTCTGGTTCAATTCCTGGAAACTGCGCAAATGAAATCAGCGGAAGTGAATTGTGTAAAACAAAAACAGATAACGCAGACAGCAGATGCCGGTTTAATAATGCGGATAACAGCGCGGAAGTATCTCGGACTCATCACGCCAATTCAAGCACAGATACCCTTGAATCTAGATTGATCAGCACTGGTTCTAACGCAGGTAGCAAATCAGAAATATGCAACACGGATGAAAACGGATCTGATAAGAGCAGTAGGGATGAAAGCGCAGAAGCGTTGTCGGACAGCAGCCCCGGTGAGTACGATTCGAAAAGCTATGTTGGTGAAAGCGCGGAGGTGCCAAGTAACGAATCAGGAATATACAACAAGAAAAATTTACGGCCCAACAAGCTTATACTTTCAGATAAAAATAACGGATCTGATAAGAGCAGTGGGGATAGCGCAGAGGCGTTAGTTAACAAGTCGGACAGCAGCCCCGGTGAGAACGGTTCAGAAAACTATGTTGGTGAAAACGCGGAGTCGGGTTTTTAGATATTAATATTAATAGAGTTTTAGGTTTTATAATATTTTTGTTTTTTAGATATTAAATAAATGACATTGATTTAGAATAGTAAATATTAAATATTTATATTAATTATTAATATATAAAATTCTTAGATTTTTTTAGATATTAATATTAAATAAATGACATTAATTTATAATAGTAAATTAATTAAATATTTATATTAATTATTATTAATATAAAATTCTTAGATTTTTAAATATTAATATTAATAGAGTTTTTTGAGGTTTTATAATACCTTTGTTTTTTAGATATTAAATAAATGACATTAATTTAAAAATAGTTAAAATTAAAATTAAAAAAATCAAAATTAAATTAAAATCAAGTCTCATTATTTATCTGTCTGGCCGACTGGTGCTGTTCCCTTGAAATTCATTCCCTCATAAGTATTTATCTCTTACATCTTGCTCTTCTTTTATCATCTTTACCTTAGCCCTGATGATGGATCCCATTTGGGATTTGAAACGTTGGTGTAAAAATTCTCTTACTGTGGATTCTCCGATCAAAAACTCAAGAAACTCAAACCACAGATCTCTGAAATCCAATCATAATAATAATAATAATAATAATAATAATAATAATAATAATAAAATAAATTGTCATATATTTCTATTTTGAAAAGCTATAACAAAATTTACCTGTCAATTTATTAAAACAAACAACCGTACAGAAGAGTTGCACAGAACAATGATGAAGGCTCTTGACGAGGAACGCTTGTGCAAGAATAATGGATCACGCGCTAACTAGTTTTATAAATGGAAAGCAGGTGGGCCTCTGCACGTCATCGAGAGAGTGTGGTTTTGTGCTTATTAGTTACCTACGCCCTGCCTGAAATTATCATTCAACACTATCAAACTTGTGGTTACATAGTTAATGGTGAATACGTTAACGGTTGAACTGCTAAGAAGTCTGCGATTTAGTTCATACTAAAACAGTTTCAACACTATCAAACTTGCGGTTACATAGTTAATGGTGAATACGTTAACGGTTAAACTGCTAAGAAGTCTGCGATTTAGTTCATATTAAAACAGTTGCAAGGATAAATGGACGAGTGATTTAATGTGAAGCCAAACATCTTGCAGCAAAATTGTTGCAGGTTTATATATATATTTATTATTTTATTAATAAGAAGTATATATCTAATTTAAATATCCATTTAATATGAGCAAAGAGGATTTAATTTTTTCAATTTTTTTATTTTTGCAATTTTTTTTTTATAAATCATGTTGTATAAATATTTTGTATAATTATTATTATTTTTAATTTTTATTTGGGCAGACAGTAAAATTTCAACATTAATGACAGACGGACAACTTTACACATCATACATACTAGGCTGTAAAATAAGCCTCTCCAATGAACAAGTATTCCATAAATATACTATATTATGTATGTTTACTATATTATTAATAAGTTAAATATGCATTTATTTATATTGTAAATACATTATCATAATTAAATTTCACCAAAGATATATATAGTAATTTATTTTTTAACATTTTATTTTAACATTTGAATAAGATTAAAAAGGTTGGTACTGTAACAAATATTTTAAAAATTAGATAGAATGTAAATATAAGATGGACAATGTAAGGCAACATAATTTTCATCTTCCACCTTCTTAGTATGGCAAAGGTGAATAACACTTTCATCCCATGGTGTTTTGGGAATTGACCAAGTATCACTTTCACTAGGAAGCTCATGGGAATTAGTTCTTATTTTAACAATATTTATTTTATTCTTAACACTAGTCAAGCCATGTAGATATTTTTGAATTTAGATATTGGGGTAGATCACCACCTTATAATATCATAGTTTTCTTTTTCCTCTTTATTGCTACACAATTTCTACAATTTTGAAGTAATAATCTTTCTAATATAATCTTTATTTTGCAAAATTATCTCTTCCTTTACCCCCAGTGGTATAGCTAAGAGTGAACATCCTTTTCCTATCCCCACTTGAGGGAAAAGCAAGGCTTTTGGTTAGAGTTAGAAACAATTTTAGCAAACCACGCTTCCATGTCATATAATACATTCTTATACATAAGATGCCTAGTCATAACCTAATCATACCCATACTTCCATGTCGTATAATACATTCTTATACATAAGATGCCTAATCATAGCCTAGTCATACCCATGCTTCCAATGGGGGGAGACTTGCTTCAATAAAGGACCTATAACCATGCTTGATTCTTTTGAATGTTTCATGTATTGCAAGAACTAGTACTTATAACCATAAATATTGAAGAGTTTTCCTAAGAATTTGTAAGTAAATCCATGGGAGAAAAAAATTAATTATCATTAAATTCATAAAAGGAGTTACAAAGTAGTAATTATATAGATAGGCATGCCCATTTTGGAATAGGGCTTAATTTTTTTTAATTTAATTATCAATAATTACTAAGTGGATGGTAGGAATTTAACTTCTATAAAATATTCTAGAATTTTCTTAATAGTATTCACATATGAAAGGTTGAGATTTATATTTAGTTATGCTTACTTTTCATTTTCAGTTAAATTGGTTAGTTAAAAAAATCTAATATGAAAAAGAGTTATTGTTATTTAAGTATGTGGTATTAGTAAAATATGGTATTGGCCCATGATTTTGTAACAAAACCTATTTATAAGTTAAGAATCTCCATGATAAAATGGGGTGTCCATAGTTAAGAATCTTATTACATATCTCTTTCCCATCCATTTAATTTATATTGCTATATTAACACTAGCACAATCATATAAGTTGAAGTGGTTTTATGAAAATCTAATATTAAATAATAAAAAAGAAGAAAGATAATTAAATATATGCAAAACCATTCCATCTAAATTTTTTTTCCAATTCCAAAAGATAAATATTTATTATAAAATAAGGATTTTTGTGTTTTCTTACTCAAGCCATTATATTAAAAAATTGAGTAATAAATAAACCATAAGCACCCTAATACTTATAATTTATATATATAGAGGAAGGAAAAAAATAGTTATAAAGGATTATCTTATACTCATTAATCATTTATCATTTAACAACCAATTGTAATATTAATATAAATTAAAAATAAAAAAATGAAAAAATAAATAATATGAATATGAATATAAATATAAGCCATAAAAATAAAATCGATTACATATTTAGGATTTTGAATTTTTTAAAATTTCTATCAATATTTCTATATAATAATATAATAATATGGCGAAATGTTAATATCACATATTTAAATGTTTATCTATTTAAAAATTTCAATTATGGTATTAGGCCATATTTATTATTTGATGAAAACATTATCCATTAATCATAATCAAAATATTATACTTAATCATAATTATTCAGTAGAGATTGTTTTTGAGTTTATCAATCTAAAATAATTAGAGCCACAATGTTAATCCTCCATTTATTAATTGACGAAAATTATACTTTAACCATGATTTTACATTTGGCCATTAATAGAGTACGCTAATTTCTTTGAGAGGATATTTATTCTAAATACATGTCAAAATGGTTTTCAGGGACGGGTGCTAGGATTACAGTTGGCTCATTTTCTTGCATGTTAACTTTTTCTATGCTAACACGTTAACACCCTTCTCAATACAGAGATTCTTCGCGTGTCAAAGCAAAATGTATATAAATTCAATTTTCGGGTTGTGTTTAGTTTGAGTTTATTTTCATATGGGACGAAGAAAAATCAAAGCATTTATAAGACCAATGAGATTATGAGGATTATGTAAGTCTTTGTATTCAGTTCAGTTTGGATTGGAAGTTTACTAACATAATTTTTATATCACAAGTGTTTATCACAATCTCTTTCCTAAATTTTGAATCAATAACAGGACGGAAATTAAATTTCATAGATATAAAAATATAAAAAATTGATAAGTATATATATTTTAAAATAAGATATTCAAAAAATAATTAATTATAATTAGTAAATAGAGATGTACCCTCGACTTAATAAATCCCTACCATAATTATTAATAATTAGAGGATAATTTTAGAAGTTTTTTGCCCTTTCATCTATGGCTTTTACTTTTCTATAAGAGATGGTTGATTTCTATAGTCAGCTAGTTTTTGTGTTTGCATTTACTTCTAATAAGACTAGTAACTTGATAAAGTTTAATGCATAGAGGACCTATGAGGATGTGTTGAATTTTTTTTATATTTTTTAATTGATGGCCTAGATTGATTCTCAAGGGAACATGCTCAATATATTCTTCCTCTGAAATGTTCATAAATAGCTATAATGCGTTACAAAGTTTGTTAGGTCCCATTGACTTTTAATAAGTTAAAAAAATAAATTGGTGCCAAGTGACTCCTTGCTCACTATTTCTTAGGGATTTGAGATTATTCCAATTTTAATAATTTCATATTCAAATGAAATGGTCAATTTTACAATAAAACTTATTTTTTTTCTCAAATTAAATTAAATTTATTCCACATGACTCTATCCACTAATACTCATGAACACACAAATATATAAACCACTATTAAATAAGTCCATAAACAAAGATTTCACAATAGATGAAGGGAGTTTAGGATAGGTAGGTTTAACCGGCAAGTGGAGTCCACTTAGTGTTCAACCCTGGCCATTCCTATAATTTCATATATAAACCACTATTAAATAAGTCCATAAACAGATCTTTCACAATAGATGAAGGGAGTTTGGGATGGGTAGGTTTAACCGGCAAGTGGAGTCCACTTAGTGTTGAACCCTGGCAATTCCTATAATTTCAATTGGCTCAGTGGCTCTGGATCCAAAAATAGAGCCGAACTTTTTTAGCTCCGTGGGAGCACTACTATCTGCTAATTTGTTGGCCATTGAAAATTGGGTTGTTTTCGGTGACTCAAAAGTTATACTAGACTGGGTTCAATAACGTTCTCTTTTTAGACAACTCTATCTCATTTTCTGGATGCAGCGTATCACAACATTCATAAGATCTTTTCAAAAAGTGTCTAGGAGGCTAGAAAGGTTGCTATCATCCACCATGAATGATGTACTACTCAATCTATGACGGTGACTTACTATACAGTTCTGGATGCTTCAATCATTGAATGTCTTTTTACACAGTGTTTCTATGAACATTTTCTTCAGTCAGTTTTTGTTTTTCTTTTTGTCTCCAAGAAGCTTTTAGTTTTCACGAGATATTTCTATTTCTATGAAGAAAGCAAAATAGAAGAAGAGTTTGTTATGTTGATTTAGATCTTATGTATCTATTTTTATTTTGTTAATAAAAGTATGAAGGTTTTTGTTGTTGGGAGAAAAAGTTTAATTTCCATTTAAACATTTATTTAAATCTTATAAGGGACTATTTCACAAGTCCATAAGCAACTATTTCACAAATGATGGAGTGAGAAATGATGGAGTGAGGAAGTTTGGGCTGGGTAGGTTTTAAAATATTTTACTCAATAATTTAAAATTTACAGTCATTTTTGTGATGAATCAACATTTTGAAAAGGATTATTAGAAGTGTTTTGTTTTTGTTTTTTGTTTTTTGTTTTTTTTTTATAAGATGAAATTAATTGAGGACATTTTTCATATATTGTAAATTTTATCGTTTAAATTTTTTTTGATGTAAAAATAAATTTAGTGATTTTAAAAATATTATAAACTTTATTTTTAAATTGTGTTTTTGAATATATAAATAAATTCAATATTTTGGAAAAACTTAAAACATTTGAAATAAAAATGTACTATTTCAAAAAAATTATATCAAATGAGAAATATACATAAATAAAATAAAAATATCCCAACAAGTGAGACGCTCAATTAAATTGAAAAGTGAGAAGAATTGCAAAAGAGGATTTCGAGAGAATATTTTAGGGAAGTTGATGCTAGGAGAGAGGGATGTTAGGGTGGAGAGGAGGGCCAAAATATCTAGAGGTCAAATTGCTCAAGTGTGTAAGAGTCATATGAGGAAAAATAGGGGGGTTGAATTGCTCGTGAGGGAGGCTGAATTTTCCAAAGGGTGAGTTCTTTAATAGTGTCGATTTCTAGGGGCCAATTTATTAGAAATCTGAAAGAGAGCAACAAAGATTGTACACACAACAAAAATCACACTCGTTGCGTTTTATTGATCTCAAGGGTTACATATTTATAGTATCTAGATCACTGACAACGACACATATAGATAGCTATTACAACTCACACATAGGAAACTGACTACTTCTAGATTGACACCTAGGGAATGACAATGACAACTAAAACATTAAATGGAAGCATTACTTCCAACACCCTCCCTTAATGTTTACATGTAGAAAATATAAAAATCTCACATTATAATAATAAATAAATCTTTGCTAGATATTTCTCATATGGTCATCATCAACACCCACATCAACTCTGGAATCTCGCAAACACTGCTCTTTCACCACCGCATCTTCGAGATGTCACTTGACCTCCATTTAAAACGTAATAGCCTCTCACCATCGTTGATGAACTTTGCAGAATTTACACTTCTCAACCTCGCAGAGAGCAATAGGTCAGTATTGATACTAAACCATCCTATGGAACTTCCACCATGTATGAATCCATGACCCTCCATAGCCTTCATCAATTATCTAGGATAGAATTCTAGATATAGAATGTTTTCAACATACAATTCTACAACTTGACCAACTTGACCTTATTAAGAAATACATGTGACTAATTCTCTTGGAGCACGACGGGTCACATTATTCTATTGAATAATTGGCCTGCTCTTTCTGGTTCTACATCATTTAACTTTTGCATAATATAATAACATACTACTAGTTCAACTCACACCACAAGATAATTATTTGAACAATAAAATTAGAAAACCACTAAAAGCAAACTAATATATTCTCTCCACACCAAATAATGTCAATACCCATTGATATCCATAAGCAAACAAACATAAGATTAAGAAGTCCAACAAACGTCCAAGAAAGTGTTTCATATGAGATAATTCCATGAAGATTCATCACCTTGGATGTTTAAAGACAAATATGAAGTGACTTCCACATCAAGATGTTGACCCATGATAATCCATATGAGACATACTTTTCGATGGTTATACAATGTCGAAATTCAAATGGACCCAAACATAAATCTACACTCATTGAGAAACTCAAGAGCATTTTGCATTGAGCAACTCCAATGAATTCATCATGTTCTAGAAATTCCATGAGAGGAATTAACCTGCAAGAAGCTCTTACTGCCGTTAGAAACAATGACTACTTCCATATAAATGAATTGTCTATTATTGATATGTTAGATCTTATCCATGGGTCATTCACTACTCATTGAAGAACAATTTCAATATTTTCTATCACCGTTGTCTAGATTTACACATTGAAGAATTCCAATGTTGGAGAATTAATACTTCAATGAAATTCATCATGAACTCCTAAGATTCACCTTTATCAAGGCACTCACCCACAATTCCATCACATATATTTGTTCCATAGGAATCTGTCTTATGCCGTCAGGTCTTATCTTCAACATTTCGCACATCGTGACCACAATCACATTGAAGCAGAAGAAGCGTAACAACAAATCCCTTCAACTATCAAATTTTTTGCAGCTGCATAGGAACCTTTGAAAAATTATTTTTCTTCAAAGACTCACAACGGATCAACTCAATACTTCAACAACCATTCAACATACATATCTATAAAACCCAACACAACCAATCTATATCAAACATACAGTGAACAAATTTAAAAACAAAAATAATATAATTTACTCACACAACAAAATCTCTTACCCTATTTATTTACAGAAATAAAATTTAGGGCTTTTTCACATTTTCTTGGCCCTCCCTTGAGGGAGTCAAGCCAGAACTAGGCACGATACCATATTAGAAATATGAAAGAGAGCGACAAATATTTTACACACAACACAAATCACACTCATTGTGTTTTATTGATCTCAAGGGTTACATATTTATATTATCTAGATCACAGACAACGACACATCTAGATAGCTATTACAACTCACACATAGGAAACTGAATACTTCTAGATTGACACCTAGGGACTCACAATGACAATTCACACATTACATGGAATCATTACTTCCAACATAATTCCCTTAAGGTTGATTTTGTTATAGGTTCTAAACAATTGTATTTTTCTGTGTACTCTCTATGGGTCTAGGCCCAATTTTTCCCATGAAATTTAATATGAAGGAAGATTGTCTCAAGGCACAAATTCTTTGCTGTAGTGTGATTGATTTCCCCATTTTACTTCCACTACATTTTATTTTTAGAGTTAATATATAAGAGTGTGTTAATTTTATCAACAATTTTAGAAATATTTGAGATAAATATTTTTGTGTTTTCAATAAATTATTGAAGTAAAATAAATTAGATCTGATATAAAATAATTAGCATCTCATGGAAGGAATCCTAACAACTCTTCCACGTGAGTGTAGGTGCAGGACAAGGATTTTCCCAATGTTTTTTGGGAGCAAGTCCCCCCTCATATTTGAGAAGAAAATAGGAAAATAAAGAATGACATTTACGGAGAATGTGGGGTTATCTTTGATTTAGCATATTAATGTTGACCCGAGGAACTATATCCTTCACATGGCGAATTCTAGGGCATGGGAAACTAAATATTGGAAAATTGTGGAGCTATACGGGCACATAAAAACACTTGTTGTGAAGCTATTGATAGAAAGAGTTTAAGGAAAGGAAGAAATTTTGTTGCAATTTGATGAAATTCAACTTTAGCTAAAAGGCACTAGTGCTAGATTATCAATATCACCAAAGTCATATCACTATCACCATGCTACTTAATGTTTCTCCAAGGCTCTTGTGACTTTTGGCTCAAACCCTTAATTGGTGCTTTCTATTGCATGATTCACTAGTTTTATTATTTTTACTATATTTTTAGTTTCTACATTTGTAAAACTTACTAGCCTAGATCCGTCTTAACTATGGATCTACCAAGTGCCGAGAAGGATCAAATCTCTTTTCACTCTAAAAGATATTTGCATATCAAGAGATTTGATCCCTCTAGGTTCTTGATACATTTAAAGTTAAGATGAATCTACGATGGTTAAATTATTAATTATAACTATAATTATAAAGATAATTATAAATTTTATGTTTTACTATATTTTGTTTAAATTTATTTTGACCGAGTCAAAATTTTAAACAGGACATTACAATATCTCTACCATATTGATTTTACTTTAATTTTAATTTTATTTTGACTAAGTTAAAATGTTTAAGAGGCCATTATAATAATTAATAAGACATGACAACATCTCTACTCTACTAGGCTAGAGAGCAACTATCAATACTATTTCTTGAACATTGATACTTTTATATAATGCTTAATTAGGCATGACAACATCTCTATTATACTAGGCTAAAAAACAACTATCAATACTATTTTTTGAACCTTCATACTTTTGTATTGTTTTGCTTTGATATTAAACTTATTCACACAATTTAGGAAAAAAATATATTCAAATACTATTATTAATACAAATGTCATTTACTATTTTATATAGTTTTCCATTTAGATATCAATAAAATACTAACCTACCCTTTTATATATATATATATATATATATATATATTTCTATTTCTATTTCTATTTCCTTTAAGAAAAATTATCCTTAATAATTAAGAAATTATATATATATCTATATATATATATATATATATATATATATATATATATATATATATATATATTTCTATTTCTATTTCCTTTAAGAAAAATTATCCTTAATAATTAAGAAATTTTTTTATTCTTTCAACCAAATCATGAGTCACATGGCACATGAAGTACTATTATTATCATAATTAGAATATGTGCATTTGGTGGAAATATGTCTCTTAAGAAAGAATATATAAAAGTATAAAATAATATTGACTCATAAATTTATTGTGGGTAAACTTTTTTATTTTTGAAAAATCTAACTCTTAAGAATATTTAGATTTGAAAATTTAATCTTTAATGATATTTAAATTTGTAATATTAATGTGAATACCGATAATGTCAAGTTTTAATATATTTATTTATTTTATTAATTTTAATAATTAACCTTTTTTTCCTTATATGTAAATAAATTAAAATTAAATTTTCAAATCTAATTATATTACTCTTTATGAGTTAAAAAAATAAAAATAAAATTATAATATTAATTTTGAAATTATTAGAATTATTAAAAAAAAATTATATTTTTTTTCAAGTTAATTTATATTACTTTCTATAAATTAAAAAAGATTACATAGATCAATCCATTTTTTTATTAGAGGGTTTTGATTTTCCTAGTGGGAAACTATGTATTTTTGGTCATCTATTAACTGAATAATATGTTCAAAAATATAATAGTAACAACAATTTCAACATCACTAAAGAGTTAAAAAAAAACACAAAACTAGAGTAGATTCGCAAAACACATCAAACAATTATGAGTCAGAAGAGTTCACCCGAGTCAGATCTCTTCCATTGGATCCTAAAGGAGTTGATGAAGTAGCAATGCAGGGGATATGATACTCTGTTTGAGCTACCTAGTTGTCCATATGTTCCTTGTAGAACCTGAGATTTTGTTGTTCCCTCTTAATGTCTATTAGATTAGCAAATATATTTTACTCATATGCTTGCTGAGATCCATAAGAATTATACTCATAATAGTCTTTATTTTCTAGTAAAGAAAGAGGCGTTGGAGGTACTATGTTCTTTAACCCCTAGTATGGTTAGGGTTTAAACGCAGTTTCCTAAAATCCTCTAGTATCTCCAAGTTCAACATAACATGTGGATCTTTGGCAAAATAATTCTCCAAATTTCGCAACTCACTTCTAACATCAGCATGAGTGGTCTCTTGAAAGGCTTTTGTAGCCTCTCAAGCTTGCAGGTCATCACGGTTGAACCCTTGGGGGTTGTGGCTACCTTCCCCACCTCTTCAACTTCCCACCCTTTGTTGTTTCATGGTAGTAGTCCAATAAACACTAACCCAATTCTTCATAAGGTACAACACACAAATAGAAGAACGTTGGTGCTCAAAGCTATGCAATTCTTTGAAAGCCACAATCACAAATAGAAGCATAGAATTCCCACCACCTTGAGGTAGAGGCTGGTGACCACTATCAAATAAAGCTTCAAGACACTAATTACAACAACATGGAGATGTCCTACATACCTAGCGTAAGTCACAGGATGACCATAAACTTCATGATAGAGATAAATCCTAGAGAATTACACCCCACCCACAACATGACAGTTATTACTTACAACATAGGTGGATTAGCTCTACAGGAACCCTAGGAGAAACCAATACCTATAACAGTATGCCCCCCTTCCTCCTGAGCTCCATAAAATAAAAATAAAGACCTTTCCATCAAATTAGACTAAAATCAAAATTTATGTAGACATGATGATAGCACCAGAACACCCATGTAATAAGCCAATTGATAGTTTCATCATAACAGATATGAATCCATTTAAAAAGCTAAACTTTCAACCACAAAACAATTGCAGAGGAAGAAAAATCAGGTGAGAAAAGAGTTACTCGGAATGGAGCAGGCACTAAATTCTACATGTAGAGATTATCAATTAGCCTTCTAGAAACTGAAATGGAGATGGAACACAAATCCAAAGTTCTTGAATAATTTCTTTGTTGAGGTTCTACATTCCTCCATATGCTATCATTCATAATAATGTTGGACCAATTGAAATAGAATTACCTTAGCCAAGAGCAATTAGTAGTCAATCTTGACTCAAGCTTATTAATAATAGTGGGGGTTACTAGTTTCTTGTGCAAAACGAATGCTAAAATCCTCACAACCTAACCAGTATAAAACATTTCTTGCTAAGGAATTTATTGTTAAGGCTTTAGATGTAGATGCATGCATGAGGGTGGCCACACCACCCCACGATTTAATGATCTCCATTCAATCAAATGCTGAGTGGTGGGCATAATGACCTAGGCTCCCACTTTCTTAAAGCTGCAATTTCTTTGGGATGATCTTTTCTCACCGAAATCCAACCTACTTTTTTTTCCAAAAAGTCTAGGCAGTGAGAGTGTTTGAATTGTGTTTTTGATGGTAGAAATGGATTGAACACCATTAAAAATCCTAGAGCACCCAAAATCCTAAACCTTGACAATTTTCTACCAGATTTTATCAAAATATTTTAAGAATTTCCATTGTTTTTTGGATGAAAATGTTGCCTCCTTAGACTACACCAATTGATAATTTAACTATTTTAGTTGTTTTTTATTTTTCATCTTAATTACAAAAATCTTAAACTTTAATTGTGTGTGTGTGTGTATTTTTTAGGGCTTTTGTTTGGTTATCTATTAAATAGAAGAATAATTTAACCATTAGTGGTATGGTATAGCCATGATTATGCAAAATTTGATCAAGCTTGAATGTATTTTGAAATAGTTTAATTCCCCAAATGTGACTTCTATCCTCAATCCTTCTCCATAAAATTAAGACATAAACTTATTCAAAATTAAACTCCATTCAAACCAACAACTAAATGTGGAGGTTTAGTCTTCACAAGCCCAGTGACCTAATCCTCGCGAAAACTATGTACACCAAAAAGCTGCTACCAGACCAATTTCTTCAATTGAAAAGAAAATAGATACAAATACTTTACTATCACTCCAAACATAATTTATTCCAAAAATTTACAGTTAAAAATTCACCGTTATTTGTGTTATTCACTGTCTTTGTTTTACTTCAAATCACCACACGTGAGAGTATATATACTTAATTAATCTCACAACTAACATTTCTGAATTGTAATTTTATAGGAGTAATATATATTTCACTCCTTCCCTGCATTCAGAAATTGGAGAGAGGTGTCCTCCTAGGACCCCCATCCTGAAGCAGTGCCCTATGCCTCAAAACTATGTAATGCTTTCCACGTTGCCTTGTCTGTATTGGATACAGAAACTAATAGATGGGCCTCCAGGGCCTCATTCCAGTAGCAGTCACTGCCCGTTGAATTAACGCTGACCTATCTCTTAGTGACAATAGGAAAAGGTGACATGTTAAGATCACTCCCAAGGAGTTAAGAAGAAGGACCAATAGACTGAGTGATGGAAAATAGCAAGACCACATGAAAACTCTGTCTAATGCATGATCATTTCAAGGGTAAGTGATGAGCCCCAAATTTGGTAACATTTTGGGCTCATTTGGCCTAACTACCTTTGCTCAATCCTTCATTTTTCATAACTTCTGCATCATTTTTTAGTATGTTTATGTCATTTGTATGAATAAGGGTAGTCACTATTCCTAGGTGGCTAACATGTGCTCATTTCAGGATTTTTTGACACATGTGGAGCAAAACCAAGCAGAAAAGGGCTAGGAGACAGCCAAGCTTGGGTTGAGGATTCGTAGGGGGGTTGTCTATGGCATTAAATAGCCTCCCTCGGGATCTTCACCCCCAACTCCGAGCTCCAAAGGCCACCAAAACCGGATCTAGAAGGCAGCCAAATAGATTTTGTGGAAGCAGTTGTTCACTTTCAGTTTGGTCAGCCAAGTCCCATGGATTTAGGAGGCCAGCTAGGGCCTCGTGGTGTATAAATGTGAGGGCTTCAGCCTTCGAGGGGGACTTTTTGAAAAACTTTTGCACATCCTGCACTACAAGCTGCTAGCTCTGTTTTGTTCTTTTGTAGCCATTATTGGCATGACTCTTGACTTATGATTATTATTTTAATGAGAAGCAGTCGGATTTGACATGAGCCCTGAGTTTTTTTTAGGAGCCATAGCTCTCGGGGTTGGGCCCAACCTGAGAGCCTAGGGCCTCCTTCTTTGTATTGATATCTTTCCTTTCAGCATTATGATTTTCCTTGTATGCATTTGAAACACAGTTTGTGGAGCTAGATCTCGTTGTGTGGTTAAATAGGTTATTGTTGAAGAATAGAGTTGCTTCGGATGTATAGAATAGATTGATGAGATAAGAATTGATAAAAGCTTCAGAAAAGGGTTGCCTGCACTCTCGTTTTCACCTCTTTCTAGGGGCAGGAATTGCAGACAGTGCTGCCCAACAAAAACACTAGTTCGCTTACCCATGCAATCTTTGGTGCAATGTTTTCATTTGTAGGAGTTATTCATGCATTCAGATCTTTTGGAATGTTTCTTTGCTTAAGTACTGTACATGGTTCTCTTTAGAAATAACGCTGCTGTTCAGTGGTTTCGTTGACAGTTAGGATAGACTGGTTAATATTTTGATTGTGTGCAGGACGTGGTTGATTTGGTTAAGTATACACTGTGCTGTGCATCTCCATCACTCTCTCGTCCATCTAAGCTTCGTCCAGGCCAACTACTCCCTCTCCAAGTTAGGTCCCTCGTCTCATAACTACTTGCCTGCCCACATAACCCTACCTTCTTGCTCTTCCATTGCCTCAGCCTTCTTTAAGACAAGTTAGCTCCCCACACCCTCTCATCACTTCATCCCTCGGTCACTGAATCATTTCAGACCCCTACCCTACCTCCCTATCCATTCATGCATCCTCTTTCACTCACCCATCATCCAAAATCCAACCTTAGAACATCCTGTAGAAATTCTGAACATCCTGTAGAAATTCCTGAAACATCCTGTAGAACCCCTGCAGACTTCCTGTAGAAGCTCCCAAATGAGGTTTCTTGGTAGCCAAACTTGGTGAAACTCTTCGGAAGGGTGTTAGGGACCCCTTAGACCCTCTCTGAACCTTCCCAACCTTTCCCAAGCATTTCTCCCCTTGATCTACCCCTGCACAGTAAAAAGCCAGTTAGAAGCACATGCATGATAATTCCAACAACTTGAACAAAAATACAAAAAGATGTTTTCTTCAGATAGAGGTAGTCTAGACACATGTATTTTACCTTCATAGAAGTAATGGCATCTCTTTCAGTAGTTTGCATGCTCTCCTTTGCGTCAGTAGGAATAGCTGGTAGAATTAGGGTTTGCTAGGGTTTGCATTTCTTTTTGGCTTTCAATTTCTTTCCGCAAGTAGATTAGCTTCCTTTGAGTTAGCTTTCATCCATCAGTTAAAAAGCTTCTTCTAAGAGCTCATAGAGGTTGGCTTAAGCCCCTAGCGGACTTGTGCCAGCTGACCAAGTGACAGCTGCGGCAAGAGCTAGTACTTGTGCATACAGCACTGTCGCTTCCAAGTTTGTTACGAACTACCGGGTTGATAAAATTAAAGAAGGGAGTTCCAGGAGTTGTAGCATTATTGCTACAATACTGGGGCTCACCAGTAAGTATGGTAAGTAAAGAACAACTTTCGAAGTAAACCTCTTAGTTGAGTTTGCAGGACTGCTTATCAATTTCATATCGTCATGTCTTCAATAAGATGCATGTGTGGAAACACAAAAGTCATTTCATGTGTTTCCTCTACATGTATTGCTTCCTTTTTGCTTGTTTGACCAACTATTGTCTTAGGCATGTCGATTGCTATGTCAGGCTTGCAACCTTGTTCTGCCATTGTTGAAGGTGTTTCTTTGTGGTTATGAGTTGTGTTTGCTATGTAAATATCTATCACACCCACACAAAGTTGATAGCGATTTCGCACAAGTGTCGTCATTGTCATTCAAGGTCTACTTTTGAGTGTCGCACTTCTCACTTTCACCGTCAGACAGTCGCACTGAGACAACCTAACTTGTTGGTTTGAGGTGTCCTATCATTGAATCATGTTGAGTGTGTGTTTGCAAGGTCATGTATACATGAATTCACTCACTCACACACTTAGCCATTTTTCCGAAAGTCTATTGACTAGACCACATTCCATTAGTAGGACCTCCACTAAGGTGCACTGCATAGTCTCAGCCCTCAGTGGCCAAGGACTACTGCCGAGAGCTGCGCAGAGCTTGAGGCTTCCCTCCAGGTAGTTTCCACTGCAAAATCCTGGAATCAACCTGGGTGACTATCACCCAGAACAACATAGAAGTTTCCCAAGAATCCATCTGAGTCTACACTTCTTCCAAGCCTATCTATCAAGCCTCCCGCTAACCAACTAGAGAATTTGACTTTAGCAGTGACCTAGGGCTACACTCATCCTCAAAATTTCTTAGAAGCTATTATTCTGCTTGCTTACACTACCTGAAGAAATTGCACATACAAGAGGCACCCGCTGCCTGTCACTGCACTGTCTCTGGAAATTGCGCAGTTTTGTCAGTTAGTCCCCTTGTTGGCCTACTTGACACTCCTAAAAATTGTACAAATTTCTTGGACATTCCACCTATTTCCTAACACCTTGCTCAGCCTAGAAATTGTGCAAACATTTCCTACATGTCTGCCTCCTAGATCTGCATAGTTCTCACCAGAAATCTCCCACAGCTCACTCCCGACCTCTTATGTAAATCTACACAATTTGCAATGCCAGTGCCTCCTACTATTTGCACTGTCTTCCTTAGAAGAATTGTGTAGTTCTACCTCCTAGCTAAGACAGATCCCGCAGATGTCACTACTACCCTGGAATGATTAACCCAGCCTTTCTCCCAGTCACCTGCACCAGAAAATGAAAGAAAATGCATGATGGTATATTATGGGATCTATAAATTTGATGTCTTCTCATCATGAGTGATTGCAGAAATAGATACATGGATGAGACATGGCTCGGTGATGAACGAGATGAATAAGGAGCACATGCTAGAAGACTTGATCGTGGTTATACGAACACACGAAGCATACCAAGTATCAAGCGAAGGGGACACATGAACATGCATGAACCATGAAGCGAAAAACAAGACCATTGAAGACTTTGCACACTTTTCCATGTGGAAGTGAAGCTATGGTACACCACCAGCACACTCATCACTCAGCAGCTCGACACAAACAACAAAACCAACATGTGTATACCTACAACGTCATGTCGAGTTGTGTCATGAGTGGCCTCGACCACATCACTACTTTGGGTCATAACTGTGTAATAAATGTAATGTAATGTGGAAGTCCAAGAGATCCACAGATGAAGTCAAAGAGTCATGTAAGTCGAAGAGCCATGTAAGTCGAACAATCATGAGGGAAGTCGAATAATCAGAAGGTTCAGTTTCACCCTTGGCTACATATACTACTCATTTGTACATGCAAATTTTTTTTTCACCTTGGCTCCTCCCATATAGCCTTGATAGTTTGTAGTCTTTTCTTTGAGGAGCGAGCAGTGGCTCCAATGTGCCGCTCTCGAGGTTAGTGATGTATGGTGTACGGATGTGTCTTAAAACTTTCGCTAAATTTAGAAGCCTGTTAACATGGAAACATGTTCTCACACATGTATTGTATTCGTTTGTAAGACTTTTCTTTGGACGCTTGTAATTCATGTTGCTTTAACCTGTACTAAGATAGTTGAATTATTTCAGTTGTTTTACTGCATATGCTGTTGGAAATGTGTTGTATTAGTTGCTCACACTGTCTAACCCATGTGGACTATTCCGTTGGACACTTGACAAATTCATTCTTGAAAACTTGTTATCATGACTGTCACACTCATGTGGACTATTCAGCTGGGTGTTGTGTTGAAAATTGGCAACAAGAAATTGCTAAAAATAGAAGTGCTAGAAATAGCACTACTAAAAATAGCAGTTTGGGTATCAGTGCTGGATTGAGCAACAGGGAATGAAAAATGGCATTGCTAAAAATAGAAGTTATATTTTTAGCAGTTCAAGTTGGATTCCTATTTTTAGACAACCCCTCGTCTAAAGTAGGAAGTAAAATTCGAATTTGGTCTTACCAACAGTTTGAATATTAATTAATTAATTCTCCACGAGTTAATTAGTTAAGGAAAACCAAACTTGAAGTCTTTGTGAGAACATGCAATAAATTCTCCACTGATTGGGGAATATGTCCTTGATTTGCTCCACTGATTGAGGAATTAAGGATGAGTTCTATATTGAGAGGATCAGTTGATTTAGTTTAACTTAGTCAAGCTCAGTTATATTAATTTAACAAGTTTTTAAATTAATGAGATACAGTTTGTTGATGCTTGCATGCATGTGACAACTGTTATTTTCAGATAACTGAGTATTCTCTCATGGATAACTGATGCATGGCAGTTCAGACAAAGACCCAATTGAGATCAGATGAGGGATAGTGTACTATCAGATGCTAGGATATTCCTAGTGGATATTCCTTGCATGAGGAAGGAATCTTCTTCCTTCCATGACTGCGTAGTTGGACCTGAGGTGACAGTAGGTATGATTTGGGCCAATTCACACATGTTATGTATTTGGACCCCAATAAAAAATGTGCAAGGAAATAAGGGCTTGGATGACCTGTTGAGCCTATATATTCAGGCCTAGATAGTCCATGAGCTACATCATCAGAGTACAGAGAGAGCAGGATAGCTTTTGAGCTGATTCTTTTTGTATGTTGTTGAGGATTTGCACTTGATTGATAATATAGAGATGGGGTTTTAGGATGGTGCTTTCCCCTAAGGCCATAAATGTAGCATCACAAATATCAAGAGTGATATTTGGAGCTATAACATATTCCCCCTAACATATGAGGTTAGAAGGGGTTCATGATGGTCGAAATGTATTAAGTACATGGAAAGGAAACCTGTCAAAAATTGAGAAGAACTTCACCATATTTCAGCCTGGTAAGCCACAAAAGGAGATAAAAAAGAAACACTGTCTGAGGTGGGCATACCCATGCTTAGAGAGATTAAAGCATGTCCACATATCAAGTACAAGTGGATCCACTAAGTATACAAGTATAGGAGATTGGAAATACATAATGGATCATTTCATCACGATCAAACAAGTACATGTTTGAATATCACATATAAGAAGATGATCAATGAAGTTGAAAGATGGAGCTGATCACTGATGCCAAAAGCTGATCCCAATACTACCAAATGAACATGATGGAATAATATGGTACTACATTGCAACTCGGATGCCAGCATATAAGATGTTGCTGTGAAGGAGTGCAACATATAATGTGGAATGGTGTCAACTAGCAGCAATAGGGGCAGCTGACAATTGAACCAAAGAATGTTGATGCAACCCGAGGTCTTCACCGACCGTCATGTTACATTTCTACACAATGGGAATGAATGAGCTGAAGTCGACCATGTGAGAAATCGTTTGATTACTGGTCATTGATGTATACCATTAACAAACACGAGACTACTCACCGCTGATGATAATGAGATTCAAGGTACCCCAGTACAATCTAACAAGAACAAATAAATGATCTAAAGTCAAACACCTGGAAGAATCTATCGATCAGGAGATAATGATGGTTTCCCACTGTGTATAGTGAAGGATCTGCCACTAATGACTGCAAACCCCAAGGTACTACCAAATGGACTATAGAAATTTTCTCCAGAGCAATGAGTCATAGTCGATGGGGAAGGATCCACTAGAAGGAAGGAATTAAGGAATCCTTCATTAGTCTAGCACGAGTGTAACCCACAGGACAATAATATGGAAGGAATCAGACAAAAAAGATGTAGTAACCCAACCGAAGCACATTTCCGGCATACACAAGATGTAGCTAGTGCACGACAGAAACCCTCTAAACCAACCAATAATGAAAGCTGACACAGAGGTGCGGTTTCCACCAATAGGTTCAAATGGAAACCAAGGTATTGCACGAATCCCAATGTGTGATAATGTAAGCTAATGTTGAACACAATGGAAACCACTCTGTCAAAGACCCATGATACTAATCGATACTGAGCACAAGGTGACCTATCAGTAATGGAAATAGGGCTAGGCTGCAACTCTAGGCCTATCCTCAGAGCAAGGTGTCATCGTCGATAGATATAAGACCCGCCAGCAAGAAGTCAATGGAGACCTTCTCAAACCAGCACGAGTAAAGGACAAATATAACTGATGTGATGATAGAAAAGACATTGAAAATAAGGGATGGCCGACTGAAAAATGAGTCAAGAGACATTGCATAGAGGTCGACACAGGCTTACTTCCCTTGAACAAAAGCACAACTCAAATGATGACTTTGTGGTAGCATTTGATAACTTTGTATAAGCTCATCACGCAGGAGGCATGAATGAACTCTCCATATGGTTGGAAGAGATAACCAATCAGAGGAGGACTAACTCAATAACAAGGTTAAGGCATACCTAAGCCAAGCTAAATCCCACCCAAATGGAGGAAACACTTTGTTTGGGTGCTTTGTTGAAGGGCGACATGAATCTAGCTGCCTACAATAAATGAAAATATTGTCTCGTTCCCGCTCTTTTTTGGAATATATAATTTTTTTTTTTGTCTTTTTCATCAAGCTTGAAAAAGAATAAAAGAATGATATAATACAGTGGAAAGAAAGAGTGTTGGTGAAGTAGATGATCTAGTTCCTGGGATTGGAACAATCCTATGCTCAATGTAGGGAGGCGAAAATTGGTCAAAGACACTCAAAGGTATGTTCCTTCCATGGTTCATGAAGGTGCACCAAGTTGCAGAAGCTAAGGGATTGTAAGTTTGATTTTTGTAGAAGACATGGTCAAAAATTGGCTTAAACATGAGTCCAAGTGAAGCTGGCTCAAGGCCAAAAGGTGTAAATGGTCAAAATGCAATGTAGTAGTACAACTCAACATAAAGGAGCCTCTAGGGTATAAGGCTAGAACGAGGTGAAGAAGCAAAGAGGAATGAGTCTTAAACACACAGGTCATGGCAGGACTAGAGAGGACTCCCGAGCCTAGGAACAAAAAATCAACATTGTTGCCAAGTGACAACAAGGTACTATCTAGGGCACCGATGATAAGGTAGGCTCTACCACACAAGTCATGATACTTCTAAGCAATGAGAATGCTCTACACCATAAATTGGTGGGGTCGATCTTAAGGCCAAAATGGGAAAGGAAACTGATAAGTGTACAATCTAGGTGAAAAACTAACATATATGCCAGTTTCGAGAACCAATACCTATCCGAACGGATCAACCATAACAAATTCCAAAGGAGAAATCTTCCAAGTTCTGTAAACATAAATAGGAACACTAGACAAGAAGTTAATACATCCCACATATAAACTTCCTATAAAATCTTGTGTTATAGAATACAAAACTTGAAAATGTGTACCTTATATATACAATATGGTACAGGGAACTACACAACCTTGCAGCCTATGCATAATAGTTCTTCTAGACAAACCCCATACAAGGCTTGGGCCAAGGACTCCTTTGGTAGTCAAAACTCATGGCTTCAAAGAGTTCCTCCTGTGAAGGCAAATTGAGTTCTGAGAAATCATGAGAACTATAAGGATCAAAAGAGAGAATTAAGGGTCCCATGTCCCTATAGGAAGAATCTCTTGGTCAACTACCGGGACCAAGTCCCAAGAAGGAGAATAATAGGTCAAAGGATCCTTCTCAGAAGCAATTGAACATTGAGGATTCAATGCCACATAATTCACCCATGGCGGGGTAGAGTCTACTTGAACACTTGGAACAAACCAAGGGGTATTCTGCAGTAAATTCAAATTAGGGTGGTAATTATCAGATGCAAGCTGATCAATAGTGACAATATTCCCTTTATGAGGAAAGCACATTACATGAAAGAGTGAAGACACCATAGCATTCATAGCATAGACATAATCACACCCAAGTAGCATGTTAAAGTCTAAAGAGCTATCAACCACCATCATATAGATTAAGATAGTCTTCCCACCTAAAGTAATAGGTAATTAAGGAAGAACACCCATAGATTCACCATGTCTTTTGTCATAGGCTAACAACTGACTCTGAGCTGTCAACAACTTTGGGGAACCCAAAGCTTTCCAAGTTAAAGAGGATATAATACTTACAGAGGATCCTTCATCCACCATACATCGATAAATTTTTGTGGAATTAACTTTAACCTTTATTTGGAAAGGTGCAGAGGAAGGAAGACGAGTCTCGACAAGGCTATCCCAATCAAAGGAAACACTCTTAGAACTTGGAGGTGGAACATTCGAAGAAACCAGAATGCCCCCTATACCAGAAGACTATGTACTAGAAATCAATCAGACTGTTTTGTTAGGCACTTCACCCCTCAAAAGAGGAGTATAATCGTCTAGAGATTGCACTAGCTCTACCACATTATCAACCAATGGTTGATGGGATTGATGAGAAACCATATCCAATCCAGGAGTAGAAGAAATTTTAGACTCAGACCATATCCTTTGTACCTCTGGAGTACTAGGGCATAAATGAGTAAGATGGTATCCCTTACATATCTTACAAGGGAACTTAGGTTTAAAACTTCTATGTCCAGGTTTATTATCAACCTCCAATCTGCCAACATGACTAGAAGTGGTTTCTGGAGAGTCGTGAACATGACTTGCAGGGGATCCTAACTCTTTGCTAGTATGACTCACAGTGACTAGACTCATGCCCCTAGCCTGACTTGCAGCGGCTGAAGGTTCATCTCCAACATGACTAGCAGAGGTTGAAGATGAATTCCTAGTATGACTTGCAGTGACTAGACTTGTGCCCCCAGCATGACTTGTAGCGGATGAAGGCTCATCTTCAACATGACTAGCAGAGGTTGATGATGAATTGCTAGTATGACTTGCAGTGACTAGACTTATGCCCCCAACATGACTTGCAGCGGCTGAAGGCTCATCTCCAACATGACTAGTAGAGGTTGAAGATGAATGGATAGAATTATTCTTCTTCTTTGACTTCCTCTTTCTCCTCTTTTTAGATTTCTTATTACAAGAAGGAGGAGAAAAAGGAATCCCATATTTCTCTTTGAAAGAAGATGAGCAATTAGCACCCATGTGATGCCCCTGAAATAAAGCATTTAACTGAGAAGCTTCAAGAACATCAGGAATACTCGGAATGGACCAAACTGGTAGTCCAACATTCAATCCAGGATTATTCAAAGTGGCCATCAAGGGAGTACCAATGTTTCCAAAGAAAAGAAAAGCACAAGGATCCCCTTTTGGGACGGTACCTTGGTTGGTTTCCACAGGAATATTGGCCATATCTAACTAATTCACAGAACCTTCCCTTTTGGGAATGTATAAATGACTTTTCAAGGAATATAGATACACAATCAAAACCTTTTCCCTTGAGGAGGCAACTCCACTACTTCCGAAAGAACGACCAAAAGCCTTTCAAGATCGGCAGAGTGGTAAGTTAGTCACTCATAATACAAAGTCCAAAAAGTGACTAGACAAAAATACCTAAAGCCAACTATATACAAGGAGAAAAGAGCACTCAACTATAAAGTCCCTAAAAGAAGTCAGCCAGTCAAACAAATTTCAAGTATTTCCACTCCGGGTGATGAGGACCGGACACCAAAATACAAGAAAGTGAAGTAGGGTCCTTCCGAAGATAGTCTGGGATAATGATGGCCTAGGCCTACCAGCGAAGGTATCAGAGGAAGTTACGCTGACCTCCAAACAACAACCTATGCCGGTGCAAGCCCCCGAGCTTTGCAAGGGTGCCCTCCAGAAGTACTGCTGAGAGTGATACAATGTCGATCTCAGGTGCCATGAGATTCCCCTCTACAACCACCTATGTAGATCCCTAGGATAAGCAACTAAGGTTACAAACTCGTGTCCGAAGCCAGGCAGAATAGTCTTGAGGTAAGATCTGACAAGTAGGAGAGGGGGTATCTCTCTTCCTTATCTTCAAAAACCCTCGTGCTTAACTACTAGATCAAGAGCTAACCTAGTCTCCCTAACACTATTGGATTTTCACTCATTATTCAGACTTCTTTGTTTGACAGTTTAAATTGGCCTTGGAGAGTTTTCTCTCCACTTGCCTAATCCAAGGCCCTAAAATATCCTAAAACTTGTTGGTGTGTCTATATTGACAATATAAAAAAATTCTAGTATATTTTATTTAGCACTTGTTTTTAAATGGGTTGTTCTTAAGTCAAGGGATAAACAGAAATGAAACTGGTGGTGTTTGTCAGTTCAAAAGAAATTAATAAAAACCAAACTATATGCAAATGCTCTTGTTTTGTTCTTCGATGAAAAGAAATTTCTACCAGGTTCTAAGGAACCTCTAATAAAGCAATAAATTTCCCTTTTCTTTTATTTCAACAAGCTTCACACTCACAAAAACTAACAAAAACTATTAGATGCCCTAAAAAATGCACAAACTACCCTAATGCAGTGAGTATATGCTGATGCAAAAAATTAAGATTACTCTAAAGCAAAGAAATGAAAGAAAATTGTTTATCTCTTTTTAATTATCCACCTTAGATGTTTAGATAGAATATAATTTCCTAATGCTCATTTTCATCCAAACACTAAAAGCAAATTTTAAGAGAAACAAAATGCACTCTCACTCGCAAAAAAGAAACCAAATCAAAACAAGGCAAAAGAAAGCAAAAACCAAGTTTTTAAGGAGTTTTATTTTTTCACAAAAGCAAAACACAACTTTTCAAAAGCGCTCCAAATACTATTGAAGACTTTAAGACCGAAAAATAGGCAAAAAAACACTTTGCAAGTTATCAACTCAATATGGGCGAAAACTCAACAAAATAGGTGTTTCAAGATGCCTCGAACGACCAAAAAACATCAAAAAGAGCTTGTTAACAATGATCAAAAGACCAAGAAAGACAACTTTCAAAATCGTCAATCAACAAATTTCAAAAAGTGAGAAAAGCAAATGGCCACAAGATGTAATTTTGACACAAAGCAAGAAGATCACAAAGATAAAGTTTGTCACAAAGATTGAAACCAATCTTTCTGCTCTGGAAGACTAGAACAACCAAGATTCTCAGAAAGAAATCTCGTGTGCTCAAACACAAATGATGACACTTGCAACAAAACAAAACAAGACCAAAACTTTCCACAACAAGAGAGAATTTGAAACTGTTAACTTGCTGCAAAACCAAAGACTAACAACAAAAACTGACTGCTTAGGAAATACTCAGACCAGCAAACAAATCTTCTGAAACAGAAAGACTTCAAAAAATCTTGGAAAATTAGGGTATACATGACTGTTTCAATACATAGTTGCATGTATACGTTATTCAGCCCAAAGCAACTTTCATATACATGGCTTCATATGGGGAAACTTGCGTACATACGCCACTGTAACCTGACAAAACTGCATATATAACAGTTCACAAGAAAAAACAAAAAAGAGGTCTGAAGAAACTGCTTAGACTTAAATTCTGAGTTCCTATAGGAACAGACAAATCAGTTACAACAAGAAAACCAATGGCTGAGCCCTGATTGACTTAAATTAACCCAAACTAGGAACAACAATACTGTTGTCCCCAGTAGAGTCGCCAATACTGTTGAGGGACTAAGTCCCCTAGGGCTTTGGGTCAACACCCTAGAAGAGAGAGGGGTTATCTACAGTAAATCTAAAGCATTCCACATAGACATGATAATTAAATAAGCAAACTATGAAAAGAGAGGCACACCTGAGTGAACTTTGTTCGGGTAGAGCCAGCCAGGGTCCAAACACCCTTGGAGTTTCTCTCGATCCTTGAACCTGCAAAACAACCAATTCAAAGAAGCATAGCAATATATGTATTATGCTCCTATACCAATAGGTGTCATATATCATGATTGACTTGCTGAGCTATGTAATATGTTCATACCTTTAATTGTTGCAAATGTTTTCCATATTTTCAAAAATAAAAAAATTTAAAAAATGTAAAGAGGGTATACTCTAAAAGAAAAATAAAAGGGTAAAAAGAATAAATATGGTCACAAATTGAAAGAAAATGAACTCGAACAAAAAGAAAGACCAAGGAAAGTGTGCAAGTCTAAAGGCCACCAATTTTTACTTTTGTATAATAAACAATTGTGTGTAGTTTGTCATCTATGCCACAATTCATGAATAGTCAAACAGTTTAAGCTTGAATAGTTCATATTTCAATTTCATGTTGTAGAAATAGAGAATAAAGATCTGACCAAACAAGTGTAATCTTGGCAGATAAGTAGATAGGTAGAGTGAAAAAAGGAGCTGAATAGTTTAATCTGAGCCCTTGGATGTAATAAGTGTAGACCTAGATAGATATTTGCATGTAAAAGAAAAAGAAAGTGTGATAAGGGTTTTCCAGTTTAAGTGCACCCTAATAGAGAAGTAAAAATGTTAGGATAAAGTAGGTAGGGTAAGTAGATGATGGTTGCAGAATAAATTTGTGGTGAATGGTTAAGTTAAATGCTTAAATATTTTTCTTTTATCACTTGGACAAAGCACAACTCACATTGGAGACAAAACATCAAGGAGACAAAGTCAAACTAATTAACTTCCTTACTCCATTTTTCCCAAAAAATTCACTAATTTCCCCTAAGTGCTAAAGGGACCTATAAACAAGTTAGGGGGGCTCAGAGTATTTCTCTGAATTTTGGAGGGATCGGACCCTCGACCCGATAATTTGAAATACCTAAAGCACTTAAATCCCCTTCATCAATATTCACCCTTTCATAAAGTCACTCATTCCCTTTATAAAGCTTTTCCTAAGTAAAATCCTATTTTTATTAGGAAAATTAAAAACATTCTATCTACATGAAACCCTCATATATCATTAGCCTAAGGTATAAGTGTTGTATGATGAAAAGCATTTTCAAAAAACATTAAACTTAGCACTTTCCCATTCATTTTGGTAATATTAACCACTAGTGTTTTTTTATATAATTTACCTATAAAACAAAATTACCCATGCCTGTATTATATTATTATACAAAACCCCAAATATTACATATCCCGCCCCAACAGTTAAATATAATCATAAATCAAACAAGAAAATCAGATTAATTAACTAATCCATAGTTAATTAAGAACCCGACCCCGCCACCATTTAATGAGGATTAATTATGTCATTTGGACTAATTAATAACTCTATAACCAATCGCATCACCCCGGATATGATTAATTCCTTTAAATTATATTGGGCCTGCCCTCCTTTAACCTTCTGCCACTTCACCTCCTCGAAAACTGTCCGATCGGCTCCCATAGATCCAGTGGTCATTGTGCATATCACACGATCCTTTTGGTCAACATTTAGCACGCGATGGAGAGTGGTTTCATGAATAGTACCTATGTTACATGTCACACAGTGTATGGAATCACGTAAACCTCCATCAATACCACCCGCCTCCCAAAATCGGTGCAATAGAAACCGCTTACCGCCTCCACTAAATGACAAAACGTCTTGTCATTCAGTTGCCACCAATTTTCATTTGCCTGCCAATATCAACCATTTACTTTTTTAAATACAAAAACCCCAGTTTTCTTATTTTTCATTTGATTGTGCAATAGAACCCTATGTAACCCATCTACACCACCTGAAGCCTCTATTAACTAGTTCGAGCATGGTTCACCTCCCGCAAAGCATTCTAGACTTACTCCACAAACATTTCAAGCTCAAATGTAACCTTTTCGACCTCCCTTGCAAACCAATGCTTTCTTAAAAGTTTGTTTTGTTTTACAGGTGATCAGAAGACTACAGCCTTGGATAAACAGTATTAATACTAGTCATAAGACATGTTTACTCCAAGATTGTTATCAGGTCCATTCAAATAGAGATGGAAGATAAAACATATAGTTAAAAGACAAGTATATGAAACATGGAATTAAAAGGGTTTACTGTTGAAACAAACAGTAAAAACCTAAACTACACATTGAAGGTAAAAGGAAACAGTAAAGAATAGTAAAAGTGTATCAATAATAAAGAGTATTAGATTGAAGACCAAGTCAAGTAAATCAGCTAGCATGGAGATAAACAACAGGGATGAAAGTTACAAAACAAAGTATACAAATTCATGTCAAAGTGAAGACAGAGGAAAAAACAAAGTGGTAAAAGTAAAAGGTAAAAAGTAAATAGTAAAAGTAAACATAAAGACATTAAGGGTTAAACAAATATGAAAACACTTTCACCAGCTACAATGAAGTTTATCCAAAGTAAAAGTGAAAAATAGTCAAAGGTTAAAAGATGATATTAGTTCAATGGTACACTCTTCATAAATCTCCTGTTTAAGTCATAGTTTTACAGAAACTGTTGTGGCTAATATAATAAGTATTTCAAGAAACTGGAGGAGGTTTTTTTTCCTAACAGGCCATTCTACAAAAACCTATATCACTTTTTACACAGGTATTACAAAAAGGGAGATAAGTGCATGTCTTCATAGCCTATTTTTCAGTTTGTGTAAAGTCCTGTTTTTGACATCTTTTACAGAGAATATTGTGAACAACCAGAGATGAATTTTGGGACAATGAGAGAGATTTATCTCAAAAACATTCTTATCTACAAACACTTCTTTCAATTTTTACATATATATCACGGATTGAGATATACAAGCGTATCATTGGACCCTAAGTTTGTAGAATTTCTGGGGTAGAATGCATAAAGGAAGGATGCAATTAGTGACTGGGATGCCTCATCATCAACTAAGAGTTGCTATCAAATTCGACTTTCTCTTCTTTTTCACCATTAATCCATAGAAATAGTGCCAAATAGATTCATTAGTTTTGAATGTCCTTTATTTAATTTCTATTATTGTAAAGCAATTTGAGATATTTGTGAAACTAATCTTGATATTTTTTCAAGATATTTCAGTTTACAATTAGTGTAAATACTTCTTCATTTGAAGTATTTTGTGTGGATTCTTAGACATTGCTGTAATATTGATTATTTTGGAATAAAGTGCTGATTGGACCAACTTTGTATGGCTTGCTGGATGAAGAATTGAAGCAAAGGACTTTCCACAGATTTCTTGAATCAAACACCGGATCAATAAGTTCTCTATACCTTGTGTTTTAAAGTTTTCCTTGTTTCTTATATCATCTATGTTTCATATCTGAATGATAAATGAAAAAGATTAATTCGGAATATGCTTAATTGCACTCTATTTTCAATCGTTATTATTCTCTATGTTTTCTTCTGAATTAGAATAAATAGTGAAATCTTAATTGCTCTTGTTTTCTAGTTTGTTCATTTTGATTATTTAGTAAAGAATTCTTAACTGCTCTTTATTAGTAATCATTCACGTTTTCTCTTTAAAAAGGTTAAAGGATTCTTAACTTCCATTCAACCTTTTTGAGCTCATTCCATTTATTCTAAGTCTTTATTTCTTCCCTATTTGACCATCTTGCCCTGTGAAACCATCCTTTGTTAAGAAACTGAATCTAGTTAAGCCATCTTCTTTGACTCCATTAGCCCAATGGCCTAAAGTACTCAGTCCTACCCCTCTGCTATTGAATCTCACCACCCAAATTCAAACAAAACTCCTAAACTTCACAACTAGCCTAAAACCTTTCCAAAACAAAGCTAAACCTTAAAGAGAGAGCCCTCTCTGGATACAGATTGGCTAGACTTTGTATCTAAAAGATTGGTTTGTGGTTACCTCGGACCCCTTTCCCTTCTTACAACTTCTCAGAAAATCTGAGTGATAACATAGTGGCGACCCTACCGGGGATAGAATAATTTGTTTGTTACTATTTTTTACTTTTAAACTACAGACGGAGCCTAAAGTTAGCCAGGTAGCCTTTGAACTGCTCTTACTTTGCAATTGCAAAAGTAAATGAATGTGGCTTTAGTCTATCTCCAGTCTAATTTATGGATTGAACATCTGGTTTCAAACACTTGATCAGTTCCTCTTGTCAAATAAGACTTTAACAAAGTTTAAATATCATATCTAAAGCCTCTTAAAGAAATCATAGAAGTTGTTTTGAAAATTCATAAAAAAGAAAAATAATCATAAAATACTCAAAATTTGGCTTCCTCGAGAACTAACCTTTTCATCAGAATTGTTTTACAGGTTTAGATCTGATCTATGATGGTGGAGAGGGATTAGACATGCAAAGGTTAAAATCATTGACCTGGTGACTCCAAATCAATTTTACAATCAAGACTCCACTGGAGAAATGAACCTGAAAGAACTGTGTGAAAAGATCAGGCTTTTAGCTTGGATTGTTATCCAAGACATTATGTTCTTTCTCATTGATAAATTTTTTCAATGTATATTGTATTTTAGAGATGATTTTAGATTAAATTTTTATTATTTTCCTTTGAAAAATGTAGATATAAAGTCTCCTTACACATTTGAACAACAATCTTCTAATTCTTATGAAGATCATTTTCCAATTGAGGAGAATAAAAAAATTAAGACTAATTGTACAATCCCTGTACATATTCCAGTACCTCATAAAGTTCTTAATAGATATAAACCACTCATTTTGCCTCCTATACTCCATGCTTTCCCTAATGATTATCCCAAGTATCTCCCTAGGTTTGATGGAGAGAATGGTATTACTACCCAAAAACATATTCAAGATTTTGAAGATTATCTTAACTTATTTGAATTAGATGAAGAGGATGTCATTATTAGGCTTTTTGCTCTTTCTTTGCAAGACAAAGTCAAGAGTTGGTTCAAAACCCTGCCTGAGGCAAGCATCTCAAATCTTGAGCAGTTTCTCAAACTCTTCCTTGATAGATGGATAATTAAAGTCAATCTTCTTGTGATCATAGAAGATATAAGCAGTAGATGAAACAATACAACAATTTTTAGACAGATTTAATCAAATCTATTATTCAATACCATTAAATATAAGACCTCCCCCCCCACTCAGCTCTTTTGCATTACCCAAGAGCATTTGATTCAGAGATAGAATCTCATCTAGGAGAAAGAAACCCCTCAACAATGAAACAGATACAAAACATGACAATAGATGTAGAAGTTAATCTAAAAATTAGAAGAGAAAAGTTGAAAGTAGAAAAAGAGGAAAAACTCGACATTTTGATAAAGAAAATAGAGGAAATGATGCAGAAGATCACCATGAAAGTTGAATTTTTTGTTCAAAATTACCATGACACATTTTTTTCACAAAATGAAGAGGTTGATAACCATGAACATATTCCTGTTAATTTCAACTACCATAAATACGAAGATAGAGTTATAGAACCATATGTGGAGAGGCAATCTGCTGATATAATGTGTATGTTTGATGATATTACTTCTTTTGATGATTTTCCCAAATATGATTAGTATTATGATAATTATGTTCTTCAAATCCAAACTAACTTTACTGAGCAATCAGAAGCTAATTTGAGGAATAAGGAAGTTAAGGTTTAGCAGCTTGAAAATAGTGATCAGCTTGTTCATTTCAGCTATGATAATGAGGAGGAAAGTGCAGAAAATTTTGAATTCAGTGAAGGAACTTTACCATTTTGTTTTGGTTCGTTTCAGTTTATTAGGGATAACTATCATGCAATTAGAAATAAAATGTCAACAAATCTTGATATTAACTATCGAGAGGGAATAAAATCTTTGTTCAAGACTTCTCATATCTAGATTTGCAGCCCCAAAATGCCATTGAATGTTAGGTTGCAGAAGAAAACTTGGAAGTTGGAACATATGGTCAAATAACCCAAGATGATTCCCTGCCTCTTTGTTTTGAATCATTTCAATTTTTAAGGGAAATGTGGTATAAATTTTATAAATAAAAGGAGGAGCAGCTCGTAGAAATCTATGAAGTTCCATTTGAATCTATATGTAATAAGTTGCAACAATCCTTCCAATTTCTTTATGATCCAATAGCTGATATCTTGGATGATGAACGCAATCATAATTTTTCTCCATTAATAGACTATGAGAGTCAAAATCAAGATGATAATCGTTTCACCATACAGACACAACAATCAGTAGAAATATCATCACAAAGAGCAGTTGAAAACATGTCGGGTGATAAAGATAAAAGTGATATTTCAGTTGCATGGAATGTAGGCCATACATAGTAGATGTGCAGTTGTTTGAATCAGTTCCAAAAAAGTGTATATATTTTACAAGATCCTTTTATATAGTTTCTAGATTAAACAAAGGAGATCGGGAATTTCCTTATCTTCTCAAAGGTTAACAAAGCGATATTTGATTTCAAGATCTCAATTTTAACCACCAACAAGCCCAAGAAACAAAATCCATCAACATATATATTGCTTGAGTGGTTGCATTGGTTGTTTCATTTTACCTAACCAACAGTCAAAAAGCTGAATAGAGTTAGTAGGTAGGATTTTAGTTTCATTTAATTCAATTTTTAGTAGATTATGAAATAAATCCTTAAAGATTTGAATCCAATCAAAAGGCCCTAAGGTCTTGATGATTTACTAATTTGGTTTGAAGGTTGCAGCACCTTTGACTTTCAGGTTAGATCTCAAGTTGTGCAGGAAAAGGTTAAAAATATTTTTGATAAAAAGACTAAGACTGAAGATTCCTACCTAAGTTACAAGGTGCTGAAGTGGATTCAAGAAGGAAGAATAAATGTTTAAGTGTTGATTGGATTGTAAACGTGTTGGAGTTGAAGCCCGAAGAGAAGGCCCTAAGCTTTAGAAGTATTATTGTCATGCATACAATAAAGCAACAAGCAGAAAAAGCATTTCATAGTGTAGTCAAAATCATTCAGAGGCCTCTGACCTGCTGTTTATGACTTTCCACCAGGAAAAGCCATCCGCAAGTGGAGCCAGTGTTATGCTCCTATACCAATAGGTGTCATATATCATGATTGACTTGATGAGCTATGTAATATGTTCATACCTTTACTTGTTGCAAAGGTTTTCCATATTTTCAAAAATCAAAAAATTTAAAAAATGTATTGAAGGTATACCTTAAAAGAAAAATCAAAGGGTAAAAAGAATAAATATGGTCAAAAAATGAAAGAAAATGAACCCCAACAAAAAGAAAGACCAAGGAAAGTGTGCAAGTCTAAAGGCCACTAATTTTTACTTTTGTATAATAAACAATTGTGTTCAGTTTGTCACCTATGCCACAATTCATGAATAGTCAAACAATTTAATCTTGGCTAGTTCATATTTCAATTTCATGTTGTAGAAATAAAGAATAAAGATCTGACCAAACAAGTCTAATCTTGGCAGGTAAGTATATAGGTAGAGTGAAAAAAGAAGCTCAAGAGTTTAATCTGAGCCCTTGGATGTAATAAGTGTAGACTTAGATATATATCTGCATGTAAAAGAAAAAGAAAGTGTGATAAGGGTTTGTCAATTTAAGTGCACCCTAATAAAGAAGTAAAAATACTAGGATAAAGTAGGTAGGGGAAGTAGATGATGGTTGCAGAATAAATGTGTGGTGAATGGTTAAGTTAAATGCTTAAATCTTTTGCTTTCATCACTTGGAAAAAGCACAACTCACATTGGAGACAAGAAATCAAAGGGACAAAGTCAAACTAATTAAATTCCTTACTCCATTTTTCCCAAAAAATTCACTAATTTCCCCTAAGTGCTAAAGGAACCTATAAACACGTTAGGGGGACTCAGAGCATTTCTCTGACTTTTGGAGGGATCGGACCCTCGGCCCAATAATTTGAAATACCTAAAGCACTTAAATCCCCTTCATCAATATTCACCCTTTCATAAAGTCACTCATTCCCTTTATAAAGCTTTTCCTAAGTAAAATCCTATTTAGGAAAATTAAAAACATTCTATCTACATGAAACCCTCATATATCATTAGCCTAAGGTATAAGTGTTGTATGATGAAATGCATTTTCTGAAAACATTAGACTTAGCACTTTCCCATTCATTCTGGTCATATTAACCACTAATGTTTTATTATATAATTCCCCTATAAAACAAAATTACCCACGCCCGTATTATATTATTATACAAAAACCCAAATATTATATATCCCACCCCGATGGTTAAATATAACCATAAATCAAACAATAAAATGGGATTAATTAACTAATCTGTAGTTAATTAAGAACCCGACCCTGCCACCATTTAATGAGGGTTAATTATGTCATTTGGACTAATTAATAACTCTATAACCAATCACATCACCCTCGATATGATTAATTCCTTTAAATTATATTGGGCTCGCCCTCCTTTAACCTTCTGCCACTTCACCTCCCCGAAAATTGTCTGATCGGCTCCCGTAGATCCAATGGTCATCGTGCATATCGCACGATCTTTTTGGTCAACATTTAGCACACGATGGAGAGCTGTTTCGTGAATAGTACCTGTGCTATGTGTCACACAATGTATAGAATCGTGCGGTCCTCCCTCAATACCACCCGCCTCCCAAAAGTGGTGTGATAGAAACCACTTACCACCTCCACTAAATGACAAAACGTCTCGTCATTCAGTTGCCGCCAATTTTCACTCGCTCGCCAATATCAACCATTTACTTTTTTAAATACAAAAACCCCAGTTTTGCTCATTTGTAACCTGATTGTGCAATAAAACCCTATGTAACCCATTTGTGCCACCTGAAGCCTCTGTTAACCGATTCGAGCATGGTTCACCTCTCGAAAATCATTCTGGACTTACTCCACAAACCTTTCAAGCTCAAATGAAACCTTTTTGACCTCCCCTGCAAACCAATGCTTTCTTAACAGTTTGTTTTGTTTTACAGGTGATCAGAAGACTATAACCTTGGATAAACATTCTTAATACTAGTCATAAGACCTATTTACTCCAAGATTGTTATCAGGTCCGTTCAAACAGAGATGGAAGATAAAACATGCAGTTTAAAGACAAGCAGAGGAAACATGGAATTAAAAGAATTTACTGTTGAAACAGACAGTAAAATCCTAAACTACACATTTAAGGTAAAAGAACACAGTAAATAATAGTAAAAGTGTATCAGGAATAAAGAGTATCAGATTGAAGACCAATTCAAGTAAATCAGCTAGCATGAAGATAAACAACAGGGAAGACAGTTACAAAACAGAGTATACAAATTCATGTCAAAGTGAAGACAGATGAAAAAATAGAGTGCTAAAAGTAAAAAGTAAAAGTAAACATGAAGACATTAAGGGTTAAAAAAAGATGAAAAAAATTTCACCAGCTACAACGAAGTTTATCCAAAGTAAAAGTGAAAAATAGTCAAAAGAAGTTTAAGGTTAGAAGATGAAATTGGAGCAAAAATGGCATATTCTTCAGAAATTTCCTGTTTAAGTCATAGTTTTGCAGAAACGATTTTGGTCAATCAAAGAAGTATTTCAAGAAAATGGAGGAGTTTTTTGTTCCTGACTAGAAATTCTACAAAAACCTATCTCACTGTTTACACAGGTATTACCAAAAGGGAGATAAGTTCATGTCTTCACTGCCTATTTTTCAGTTTGTGCAAAGTCCTGTTTTTGACATCTTTTTGTAGAGAATATTGTGAACATTTGGAGATGAATTTTGGGAAACTGAGAAAGGTTTATCTTGAAAACATTATTATATACCAAAACCTCTTTCACTCTTTACATATCTATCATGGATTGCGATATACAAGTGTATCATTGGACCCTAATTTTGCAGAAGTTCTGGGGCAGAATGCACAAAGGAAGGATGCAATTAGTGACTGGGATGCCTCATCATCAACTAAGAGTTGCTATCAAATTCAACTTTCTCTTTTTTTTCACCATTAATCCATAGAAATAGTGCCAAATAGATTCATTAGTTTTGAACATCCTTTATTTAAGTTCTATTATTGTAAAGTAGTATGAGATATTTGTGAAACTAATCTTGATATCTTTTCAAGATATTTCAGTTTACAATTAGTATAAATACTTCTTCATTTGAAGTATTTTGTGTGGATTCTTAGACATTGCTGTAAATATTGATTATTTTGGAATAAAGTGCTGATTGGACCAACTTTGTATGGTTTGCTGGATGAAGAATTGAAGCAAAGGACTTTCCACAGATTTCTTGAATCAAACACCAGATCAATAAGTTCTCTATACCTTGTATTTTAAAGCTTTCCTTGTTTATTATATCATCTATGTTTCATATCTAAATGATAAACGAAAAATATTATTTCAGAATATGCTTAACTGCACTCTGTTTTCAATCGTTATTATTCTCCATGTTTTCTTCTGAATTAGAATAAACAGTGAAATCTTAATTGCTCCTGTTTTCTAGTTTGTTCATTTTGATTATTTAGTAAAGAATTCTTAACAGCTCTTTATTAGTAATCATTCACGTTCCCTCTTTAGATAGGCTGAAGGATTCTTAACAGCCCTTCAACCTTTTTGAGCTCATTCCATTTATTCTAAGTCTTTATTTCTTCCCTGTTTGACCATCTTGCCCTGTGAAACCATCCTTTATTAAGAAACTGAATCCAGTTAAGCCATCTTCTTTGACTCCATTAGCCCAATGGCCTAAAGTACCCAGTCCTACCCCTCTGCTATTGAATCTCACCACCCAAATTCAAACAAAAATCCTAAACTTTACAACTAGCCGAAAACCTTTCCAAAAAAAAGCTAAACCTTAAAGAGAGAGCTCTTTCTGGATACAGATTGGCTAGATTCTGTATCTAAAAGATTGGTTTGTGGTTACCTTGGACCCCTTTCTCCTTCTTACAACTTCTGGGAAAATCTGAGTGATAAAAATATAGAAAAAGTATCATATAGAAATCAACTTCGTATGATATTGAAAGATGGTTAATTATACATTGAAACAATTATTCATGTGTGAACCATAACAATAACATCATATGCATAAAGAAGATTCATCTTAGGAACAAGAAAAATATTTCTTTTATTGCAGATAACTAAAACAAAGCAAGGAATGATATCACCTAAATCTTCCTCTTACTAACTCCAAGCAGAACCATCCTCCGGATCTATCTAATCTCAAGTCTTCTAAAGGCTCCTTCCATGACTCAGGATATCTCAACTAGTGAAATGACATCAAAACTCATGGAAACAAGGGTTTCCCGTAGTGGGGGGAGTGTTGGAAGCACAGGGGTCTTCATACTTGATCAGGGATAATCTCTGCAGAGGAATTATCTCTCTTTTCTCCTCCTTAAAGCCTTCCCATTGAAGCCTTTTTATACTTCTCCCAAAGTAGTTTTTTAGTTGGGAATTCGCTGGGAATAGTTGGGGCCACGGGCAATAATATGTAATCAATAGATAAAACTCGTGATATTTTCCTGAAATTAAGCAGATTTAATTTTTTTAAGTGTTTTAAGACATATATGCAGGTTGGGTATAAACTGACCCGCGTACACACGCGTTTAGCTCTGGGAAATGTCATGTACAGGGAATAAAACACTGTTTTTTAAGTATTTGGACCAAGTCCGGAAGGAGGGGTTACCCTAGGCCATAAATGCAGCATCACAAATATCAAGGGTGAGATTTGGAGCTACAACATATCTTCTGTGTTATGGTTGATTACTTCTCATTCTCAGTTATATCTATTCATGCTTGATGTTGCTCATGTTTGATTAAGGTTCCACAAAGTTTATGGTAGATGTAGATCTAGTATTATGCTTTAGTACATTGCATATATCAGTTTGATCTACAGGTGAAATTTTTGCATGATATCAGTGAGCTAGCTGATTTGTAGAGAAAATTCTACATGGTATCAGAGCACAGGTGATCAATGAAGAACAATATACAAGAAGGGAGAAGTTGAAGTTTGTGGTTTCTGAATATTGAATTGAGTTATTATCACATCTATTTCACTGATGGTATTCTATGGTTTGAGACTCGAATATGCCCTTGATGGTAGTTTGAATTATATAGCCAAGAAGGATTGCATGGAGGCAGTATTAGAAGATAATGGTCTAAAGGACTTCATTAATTAGGAAGTCTAGAAACCAACTGATGCTACTCATCTGGTGGAATGGAAAAAGTGTGTGGTTAGAGCTAGGAGAATCTTATTGGAGGGAGTTCGAGATCACATTGTCTCAAGCCTCCATGGGAAGGAGACTTAGTTTTCAATGAGGAAAACATTGAAAGATATTTATCAAAATAGTAGTGATTAGAGGAAGCTAGCATTGAAGGACAAACTTTGAAAGATCAAGGGTGAAAATGGGGACACAATCTCTATGTATCTGAAAAAGATCACCTCATGTAGGGATGAGCTTGGAAGTGTAGGGATCGTGACCTCTAATGATGACATGGTGAGTCTTGCACTCCTCAGTCTTCCTAAGAGCTGGTATAGCTACCAGAACTCGGTTAATGGAAGAGAGAAACTGCCATATTAGGAACAACTTTGGTCAGATTTGATGCAGGAGGAGATAAGAAGAAGCACCAGAGATGGTTCTTCATCCATCAAGGATGAAGACAACCGTGCCTTAGCGAGTAATGCGAAGAAGGGGAAGGAGAAGGTTTCTCTTTCCGAATCTAGTTCTTCCCATGGTGGGAAGAAGTTTGACAAATCGAAAGTGCAATGCTATCGTTGTCATGAGGTGGGCCATTTTGCTACAAATTGTCCACAGAAGAAATCCAAGAAGGAATCCGGGTAAGGATCTGAAGGTGAGGCACTTGCTTCTGAGTTCAAGTTGGATTTCACACTCTTCACATGCATGGTTTCTTCGATGGTGGGAAGTGGTTGGTTTCTTGATAGTGGAGCTTCTTTCCACATGACAGGTGACAAGAGTTTGTTCAGTACTTTGGAGGAGAAAGATCTCCAGATACTCATAGCGATGGGTAATGATGAAAAGTATAGTGTTTTAGGTGTAGGCACGATTATTTTTCAAAGGGAGCATGGAGCTTGCCTTACCTTGAATGATGTCAAGTATGTACTAGGATTGAAGATAAACTTGGTGTCGATCGCGATGCTGGAAGATAGAAGTTATGATGTAGTCTTTAGTGAGGGAAAAGTTTTCCTTAGACACATCATCACTAGACAGGTGAAGGAGATTGGTTCACGGGTCAAGAACCTATATGCTCTTGAGGTTCAAGATGCATGCAAAGCCTTGAGCAGCAAGGCAACTGATGGAGACTTGGTTGTTGAGAGGGAGAGTCTATTACCTCTCAACATGCAGCGCCAGAAGAAGTATCAGACAACTGTGGAGGAGCCACGATTGGTGCAACAACTTCAGGAGGTTGTGGAGCAGCCACAATAGGGGAAGCTGAGTGGAGATCGAGTAGAGACATCTACTCATGCAGAGACCTCCAGTAGGGGGAAGCTTTGAGCCAGGTGGGCAGAGGGATCCCATGCAGCCATACCTCTAGGTAGGAGGTGGGGCGATGTGGAGTGATCATCTCAAGGAGGAGGGGCATGGTCCTTGAGGTACCCAACCTATTGGATGAGACTTTGCTACAGGAGCCCCGATGAAGAGTAGCAGGACTAACTTATTGGGTAGAGATAGATGTAGATGGAGCAGCAAAGATAGCTACTGTGCAAGGAATCCCAGGACAGCCGAGAGCATGCAGGCTATAGCAATGTGAGAGGCACAAGTGTGTTGCACAGTCCAAGGTAGCATAGAGAAGGGTGCAATGGTGTGAGATGCATGGAGATGTTGCAGTAGTGCAGAGGTTAGAGAGGGAGCACTTGTCAGTAGCAAGTAGAGCTTGAGCACCAGAGTATGTTTCTAGCCCAACAGAGAGGTCAGTTGGGAGTTTTTTTTGTTCCGAGAGTTGCTGGATCAACCACACTTGGTAGATGTATTGCATGCAAAACATTCTAGAGGTACAGGATTGGTTTCAAGAGGAAGCCTTTCTTGTTGAAAGGGAGTGTTGAAAATTGGCAACAAGAAATTGCTAAAAATAGAAGTGCTAAAAATAGCAGTTTGGGCATCAGTGCTAGATTGGCCAATAGGGAATGAAAAATGGAAGTGCTAAAAGTAGAAGTTCTATTTTTAGTAGTTCAAGTTGGACTCGTATTTTTAGACAGTCCCTGGTCTAAAATAGGAAGTAAAATTCGAATTTGGTGTTACCAGCAGTTTGAATATTAATTAATTAATTTTCCATGAGTTAATTAGTTAAGGAAAATCAAACTTGAAGTCTTTGTGAGAACATGCAATAATTTCTCCACTGATTGGGGAATGTGTCCTTGATTTTCTCCACTGATTGAGGAATTAAGGATAAGTTCTATATTGAGAGGATCAGTTGACTTAGTTTAACTTAGTCAAGTTTAGTTAGATTAATTTAACAAGTTGTTAAATTAATGAGATACAATTTTTTGATGCTTGCATGCATGTGACAACTGTTGTTTTCAAATAACTGTGTATTATGTCATGGATAACTGATGCATGGCAGTTCAGACAGAGACCTAGTTGAGATCAGATGAGGGACAGTGTACTATCAGATGCTAGGATATTCCTAGTGGATAGTCCTTGCATGAGGAAGGAATCTTCTTCCTTGTCTGACTGTGTAGTTGGACCTAAGGTGACAAAAGGTATGATCTGGGCCAATTCACCATGTTATGTAATTGGACCCCAATCAAAACTACGCAAGGAAGTAGGGGCTTAGAGGACTTGTGGAGCCTATATATTTAGGCCTAGATAGTACATGAGCTACATCATCAAAGTACAGAGAGAGCAGGATAGCTTTTGAGTTTATTATTTTTGTATGTTGTTGAGGATTTCCACTTGATTGATAATATAGAGATGGGGTTTTAGGCTGGTGCTTTCCCCAGGTTATATCTTATGTGTTATGGTTGATTACTTCTCATTCTCAGTTATATCTATTCATGCTTGATGTTTCTCATGTTTGACTAAGCTTTCACAAAGTTTATGGTAGATGTAGATCTAGTCTTATGCTTTAGTACATTGCGTATATCAGTTTGATCTACAAGTGAAATTTCTACATGATATTAGTGAGCTAGCTGATTTGTAGAGAAAATTCTACATGGTATTAGAGCATAGATGATAAAGGAATAATAGTATAAAAGAAGGAGAAGTAGAAGTTTATGGTTTCTGAATATTGAATTGAGTTCTTATCACATGTATTTCACTAATGGCATTCTATGGTTTGAGACTCGAATATGATCTTGATGGCAATTTGAATTATATAGCGTGGAAGGATCGCATGGAGGAAGTATTAGAAGATAATGGTCTAAAGGACTTAATTGATTAGGAATTACAGAAGCCAACTGATGCTACTCAACTGGTGGAATGGAAGAAGTGTGTGGCTAGAGCTAGGAGAATCCTCTTGGAGGGAGTTCGAGATCACATTGTCTCGAGCCTCCATGGGAAGGAGACTCCATTTTCGAAGTGGAAAACAATGAAAGATCTTTATCAGAATAGCAGTGATCAGAGGAAGATGGCACTGAAGGACAAACTTCAAAAGATCAAGTGTGAAAGTGGGGACACGATCTCTGTGTATCTAAACATGATCACCTCATGTAGGGATGATCTTGGAAGTGTAGGGATCATAACCTCTAATGATGACATGGTGAGTCTTGCACTCCTCGGTCTTCCTAAGAGCTGGCATAGCTACCAAGAATCAGTTAATGGAAGAGAGAAACTACCAAATTGGGAATGACATTGGTTATATTTGATGTAGGAGGAGATAAGAAAAAGCACCAGAGACGGTTCTTCATCCATGGAGGATGAAGAGAACTGTGCCTTAGCGAGTAAGGCGAAGAATGGGAAGGAGAAGGTTTCTCTTTCTGAATCCAGTTCTTCCCATTATGGGAAGAAGTTTGACAAATTGAAAGTGTGATGTTATCGTTGTCATGAGGTGGGCCATTTTGCTACAAATTGTCCACAAAGGAAATCCAAGAAGGGATCCGGGGAAGGATTTGAAGGTAAGGAACTTTCTTCACAGTTCGAGTTGGATTTCACACTCTTTGCATTCACGGTTTTATCCATGGTGGGAAGTGGTTGGTTTCTTGACAAAGGAAGCTTCTTTCCACATGATCGGTGACAAGAGTTCGTTTAGTACTTTGGAGGAGAAAGATCTCCAGGTACTCATAGTGATGGGTAATGATGAAAAGTATAGTGTCTTAGGTGTAGGCATAGTTATTTTTCAGAGGGAGCATGGAGCTCGCCTTACCTTGACCGATGTCAAGTATGTACTAGGACTGAAGAGACTTAGTGTCAATTGCAATGCTAGAAGATAGAGGTTATGATGTAGTCTTTAGTAAGGGAAAGGTTTTCCTTAGACACATCATCACTAGACAGGTGAAGCAGATTGGTTCATGGGTCAAGAACCTGTATGCTCTTGAGGTTTAAGATGCATGCAAAGCTTTGAGCAGCAAGGCAGATGATGGAGACTTGGTGGTTGGGAGGGAGAGTCTATTACCTCTGAACATGAAGAGCTAGAAGAAGTCTCAGACAATTGTGGAGGAGCCACGATTGGTGCAGCAGCTTCAGGAGGCTATGGAGCAGCCACAATAGGGGAAGCTAAGTGGAGATTGAGTAGAGACATCTCCTCATGCAGAGTGCTCCAATAGGGGGGAACTTTGAGCCAGGTGGGCAGAGGGATCACATACAGCCATACCTCCAGGTAGGAGGTGGGGCGATGTGGAGTGATCGTCCTAAGGAGGAGGGGTAGGATCCTTCAGGTATCCAACCTCTTGGATGAGACTTTGCTATAGGAGCTTCGGTGAGGAGTAACAGGAATGACTTATTGGGTAGAGATAGATGCGGATGGAGTGGCAGAGATAGCTACAGTGCAGGGAATCCCAAGATAGTGTAGAGCATGTAGGCTATAGTAATGCGAGAGGCACAAGTGTGTTGCATAGTGCAGGGTAGCACAAAGAAGGGTGAAATGGTGCAAGATGCATGGAGATGTTGTAGTAGCATAGAGGTTAGAGAGGGAGCACTTGTCAGTAGCAGGTAGAGCTTCAGCATCAGAGTATGTTTCTATCCCAACAGAGAGGTTAGTTACGAGATTTTTTTTTGTTCTGGGAGTTGTTGGAGCAACCACACTTGGTAGATGTGTTGCATGCAGAACATTCTAGAGGTATAGGATCGAGTTCGAGAGGAAGCCTTTCTTATTGAGAGGGAGTATTGAAAATTGGCAACAAGAAATTGCTAGAAATAGAAGTGCTAAAAATAGCAGTTTGGGCATCAGTGCTGGATTGGGCAACAGGGAATGAAAAATGGAAGTGCTAAAAATAGAAGTTCTATTTTTAGTAGTTCAAGTTGGATTCCTATTTTTAGATAGTCCCTGGTCTAAAATAGGAAGTGAAATTCGAATTTGGTGTTACCAGCAGTTTGAATATTAATTAATTAATTTTCTATGAGTTAATTAGTTAAGGAAAATCAAACTTGAAGTCTTTGTGAGAACATGCAATAATTTATCCACTGATTGGGGAATGTGTCCTTGATTTGCTCCACTGATTGAGGAATTAAGGATGAGTTCTGTATTGAGAGGATCAATTGACTTAGTTTAGCTTAGTCAATTTCAGTTAGATTAATTTAACAAGTTAAATTAATGAGATATAGTTTGTTGATGCTTGCATGCATGTGACAACTATTATGTTTAGATAACTGAGTATTCTCTCGTGGATAACTGATGCATGGTAGTTCAGATAGAGATACAGTTGAGATCAGATGAGGGACAGTGTACTATCAGATTCTAAGATATTCCTAGTGGATATTCCTTGCATGAGGAAGGAATCTTCTTCCTTCTATGACAACGTAGTTGGACCTGAGGTGATAGTAGGTATGATTTGGGCCAATTCACACATGTTATGTAATTGGACCCCAATCAAAACTGTGCAAGGAAATAGGGGCTTTGAGGACTTGTGGAGCCTATATATTCAGGCCTAGATAGTCCATGAGCTACATCATCAGAGTACAGAGAGAGTAGGATAGATATTGAGCCAATTCTTTTTGTATGTTGTTGAGGATTTCCACTTGATTGATAATACAGAGATGGGATTTTAGGCTGGTTCTTTCGCTAGGTTATATATTCCACGTTATGGTTGATTAATTATCATTCTCAGTTAAATCTGTTCATGCTTGATGTTTCTCATGTTTGATTAAGCTTCGGTAAAGTTTATGGTAGATGTAAATCTAGTATTATGCTTTAGTACATTGCATATGTTAGGCTCCTATACTGCTAGTGTAACCCCTTATTGTTATTAGTACAACCCACTTATTATATATATGTACCCATGTAGTGCCCATATTGTTACTAATGTGCCCCATAGAAGCCCACTATTGTTATTATTGTGCCCTTACATTATTATTGTTATGTCGTCTCTGGTTATGTTATGACCCCTTAGGCTCCTATATATAGAAAGGAGGTCTTTTCATTTGTATCATCCAAGAATTGTTCATTTTTGTAATGTAAAGGAGGTTTCCCCCTCGAAGAGGCTGAATTCTAAGGCATTGATCTATCTTTTCTATCTTTTCTTGAGCTGGTTTCATAACATTTGGTATCAGAGCTTTGGATTCTAGGGTTTCGCTGCTCCAAACAGGTCATTGTGGCATTTTCCCTATAACTTTATTTATGTGACGTTTCAGAAGTTGAAAAAGACACCCATTGAGAAGAAATCACGCTAAACTTTGGGTCCGAATTTCAGAGCTTTTTGCGTGATATTTGTGGAGATATGATCTGTGGAATTTGGTCTTTTTTCAGACTCCTGAATTACATTCAAAATAGGTGACCTGGGAAAAATAGTCATAACTTTCTCTTTGAGCATTGGATTGAAATTTCATCAGAAGGTATAGAAATAGGACAGATTGTAGTTTCTTGTATGCATTTTTTAGGTCCATAGGTAAAAAAATTGACACGTGGCACTTCATACAAGTTCACTCTTCTGGAAAGGTCTATAATCAGGTCACCTTGGGAGATTGTGCATAACTCTTTTTTGGGGAATCCATTTTGGATCAGACTGGTGGCATTGGAAAGAGGACATAGAGGGCTACTACAGGTAGCAATTTCAGAACTTAAATATTCGAAAGTACAGAGTTACAGTCGTTTCAAGTTTGAGGTCATAAAATTAAGAAAAAGCAATATGAGGAAGTTTGATGGCAAGGATCCGGTAAATTGGATACTTCAGATGGAGCAATATTTTGATCTACATGGTGTACAACTGTTACAAAAGGTATGTATTGCATCTTCATATTTAGAACCGGACCATTTTTTATGGTATAAAGGGCTTTGTTCTCGTAAAAAACTTGTTACGTGGTCAATTCTCACGGAGGAAATGATAGCACATTCTGAGGATACAAAGAGCAACACCTTCTTTAGAGCAACACCACAAAAATTGGAAAGAGTAAAATGGCTTTGTGACATATTTGAAAGTAAAATTATGGCAACAAGGAAGTATACCCCTCACAACTATAAATATGGACGTGTTGTTCCTCCTAGCCTTCCACAACCTACAATGGTTACACCACAACAATTGGAAGAAGAAAAGAGAAAAAGGGCTTTGTTACAATTGTGATATCAAATGCACTAAAGGTCATAAGTGTGCTGAGAAGAAATTATTTTACATAGAGTATGAAGAGGAGGAAGAAAAGGATCAAGAAACATCAAAAGAAGAGGATATATGCCGAGACCCGAACCCAGAGAAAGAAGAAATGAATCAGAACATATCTTGTAAACTATTGGCAAGAATGACCACTCCTCAAACTCTCAAGATAGAAGGAAATATCAAGAAGAAAAAGGTGCAAGAAGTGAAAGATCGCATCAAGAAAGAAGAAATGAATCCAACCATATCTTGTAATTCATTGGTCAGAATTACCACTCCTCAAACTAGCGAGATAGAAGGACATATCAAGAAGAAAAATGTTCAAGAAGTGAAAGATCACATCGAGCGTCAAGAAATGAATCCGACCATAGCTTGTAAAGGATTGGAATAAATTACCACTCCTAAAAATCTAAATATAGAAGGACATATCAAGAAGAAAAAGGTTCAAGTAGTGAAATATCACATCAAGCATCAACAACAAGTTCTCCAACTTTTAAAGGATAGCGCCACTTCAGTCCAAAATCAAATGAAACAACAGGTAGATCAACATCATAGTGAAAAATGTTTTGATGTAGGCGATTGGGTATTTTTACTGCTACATCTAAAGAAAGCTATTTATGAGAAGGAAACGTTGGCAACACTACATGCACTTAAAAAATGGCGACCTTACCGAATGGGAAGACTCTTCAAGGATGAGGATGTGGAAGCATTGTTTTGTGCTATTTCTATTATCCAACCAGATTGGATAAACGAAGAAAGGGATGAATGGAATAAGGACAAAGAAGTATGGCCAATTCAAAACTTGCAAAAGATCCCAATTCAAACAATATTGCCAGATATTTTAAAGGAAGGAAAAATCATATTGGAACCTGGAGCAGTGTTATAGACATTTTTGGCCCCTACAACCCCAAGCATGAAATGTCCATAAACCAATGGCTCCTAAGTCCCTAAAAGTGTTGTTCTAACCCCTAAAGGAACAAGGTCAACAGATTATAGCTTCTCCCGGAAGTTCTCCACGAAAAACTGCTCAGAATTGGTCAAAACTGGATCATTGCACTTGCTCCATGGCCAGAGTGCGATGCATTGCACCTTTTACACACAGGAGGTGCGTTGCATTTCAAAAAGACCTTCTATGGGGTGCGATGGACGAGAAAAGACAAGTGGCGGAGATAGTTTGCGAGGTGGATGATCATGGAATCTTCCAGAAACTTCTCCTAGGACACTTGCCTCCCAGAATCGCCCAAGGATGAGTAAGATATCAATGAGATCTCCAAGTGGCATCAAGAACTATCAAAGAGAAGACACTAATAAAAAACCTAGAGCTGACTCACACCTCTACAAATATCTATATATAGATCTCTCATCCCAGAGATCCAGAGGGGGGAGGTTGGAATTTTTCATATTGTAAGGAATTGTTGTTGGTTACTAGAGACAAACATCAGATTGTTGGGTGATCTATTCTTTGTTTGAGGTGAAGAGGGGCTTCTTTGCTGGGAGGTTGATGCTGGGTCGGAACCACTGGTTGTAACTCCTCCTGGATCTTTTCTTGTTTATCAATAAAAGCTATTTGAGTTTTCCTCCATGCTTTTGTATCATTGATGCTTGTTACATTTGTATGGTCAATTTAAATCTGACCCTAAGTTGTTTGTGAATATAGATCCATGTCTTTGTATAGTGCTATGCTTCTGTGATCTTACAGGTACTTTATGAAGCTGGGCGTGAAAGGGAGCAGGTAGCTGGGGAATATCAAAGAAGAGAGGGATCAAATCGAAGGATTAGCGCAAGACAGAGGTCGGTCATTCTATTCCTCTCTATCTATAATTCATAAAGGAAATACAAAAGTAGTTTTTCTCTGTTTGTTTCTAAGGTAACTGTCACACCTTAGTGGGATAAAGCAGTTCTAAATAGACACTTTTCCCTGTAACAAAATGGTGACTCCACTGGGGATGTTGTTGTGGGGAAAAATGCCTATGCAGGACAATCCTATCCACCTAAGGTGTGAAAGTGCCTTAGCAAAAAATAGAAACAGCTATTCTAGTATTCTTCCTTTATGAATTAAGAATGAAGAGATATGGATGGACTAACCGGTGTCTTCCGTTTGTCCCTCGATTCGGTTTCTCTTCTCTTTAAGAGTTCCCAGCTACTTGCCTTCTCACTCGCTCAGCTTCAACAGGTTTCTGCAAGATCACAAGAAGAGAACACTACACAAAGACATAGATTCATATTCATAACTAGTTAAGGATTAGAAATAAACTAAACATACTAATGCAATCATACATCAAAGATACATCAGTATATAGGAGAAACCAAGATAGCTTTATTGATGAATAACAAGGTTCAGGAAGAGATACAACCCAGAGGGCTCCAATCCAGCATCTCCTTCCCAGCAAATGAAATTCCTATCTTCACCTTCCTTCAAAGCATTAAGCACCCAATGATTCCAATCTCAAACCAACAACAATTCTTTGCAATAACAAAATTCCAGCCCCCAGATCTCATGGAGGAGAGATCCATATATAGATGTTTGGAGAGAGGATGAGTCAGCTTGAGATCTGACTAGTGTCCTCTCCCTCTGTCAGTTCTTGCTTCCACTTGGAGACTAAGAGCCTCTTACTCATCACTAGTCGAATTCCTTGAGGCAAGTGTCATTGGAGAAGATTCTGGAAGCTTCCAGGGTCTTTCCACCTCGTTGAATGAACTTGCCATTTGTCACTTCCTGCTTAGCGCACCCTGGTAGTGCTTCTACCTGCATTGCAGTGCACCTAGCCAGTGCAATCTCTGCATTTCAGCGTAGACAGCTAGTGGAGCCTCTGAATTGATCCTGAATTGACTTGTTTTTGAGCAGTTTCTGGTGGAGAACTTCTGTGAATTGTTGTGGTTTGTTAGCCTTGTTCCTCTAGGGGTAGGAACAACATGTTTAGGGACTTCGGATCCCCTAGATTATGGACATTTCATGCTTATAGCTATAAGGCACAAAAATGTCTATAACAGCTGCCCCCTAAAGTATGAGGCCGTTTATCGGGTGAAATGCTTTATTAGGAGGATCCGAAGTTCTTTCATTGCTGGGAGGAGACCTGTAATACAATACAATACAATACATTATTTTTCATACTGCTTTCATGATCTAGCTGAGGCGGGCATCCCCATGGTCAGCTTTATAAATTCATTTTTCTGTACATAGAACAGACAATCGTCTGATGGTAGACTGATAATTTTGATGGAATTATCATCCTTTGGGTAGGATGATTATCTGCTACAATGATGTACATGTCAATGTCTTTATCTTTCCTGAATATATATCGCAGCCCGGATGGATGAAACTAGATCCGGGGTCTTCAAACTCGTTCGATCTTCACTCTAAGTACAAGTCGATCCATGTGGGAAATGTTCTGAAGTCGAACATGGAAAGACATCGCTTGATTACCAGTCAATGAGGTAAACCGTTAACAAGCACGAGAGGAATCACCGATGATGATAATGACCCTCAAGGTACTGCAGTACAATTCACGTGGTGTGAATAAAGGACTTGGCGTCGAACACCACGCAAAATCTTTCGGTCGAAGGTCATTGATGTATACCTGTCGCCGGAAGTGAGAAACTTGCCACTGAGGCATGCAAGCTTCAAAGTACTGAAGGGGTTGTTCCTAGATCAACTTCTTGGATAATGAGCTGATGTCGACAAGAAGTGATCCGTCAAAGGAGGGCCTTAATGTATCCCACACCAGTTACACGGAACGGAGCAAATTATTTTGATGGAGGTGAAAACGATCTGATGACATATGATTCAGGGTGGCGGTCATGAAAGGATGAAGGATAATGTATGGTAGTGGATGGGACATGGTTGACTTCTCTGAATGACTTCTCTTGAACATATGGCGACACTTATGCGATGGATCGGTAGCATTACCCCAAATATGGATGGTATGGCGAGACCATGGTGATGTGACCGATGAATGAAACAACCCAACCCGATTGTGGTACGGAGGAAAAGTGTCATGTTCAAGAGCGACTTGCTACCATCAAAGTTTTCTTGAGTTTCTCCCAATTTTTCCCTAGTCATTGCTGACCAGTACCTCTTTATTTTTGTCAAGCTTGAGGAGGATAACATATGCTTGTTCTATAACTTGCCCTTCGGGCAAGCCCATCGCTATGTTTTAACGAGCCTAGCGATAGTGAAACTCGTTCTCGTCTAAAGACAAGTTTGTCACTATTTAATGTTTTTTAACGAGTCTAACGACAAAGATAACTCGGTCCTTTTCATTTTTAGAGAGTCTGAAAAGGTACGTAAAGTCAACTCCGAAATTCCTTTTTCGTCATCTAATCCCTTAAGTCCGAAAAAGTATAAAACAATACAGAAGGGATGAGTTTTCGATAGTTTTAATGAGCCGAACAAAACAAGCGCTCGATATTTTTGTGCAATAATCCCTCAGGTCCAAAAGGATTAAAATCTAGAGGAAGGATAGCACTTCCGGTCGCTTTAATGAGCTGGAAGGCCAAAACTCGGCAATCTTTTCATATTTTACGAGTCAGATGAAAAGAGCTTAAAGAAGACTCGTCTTTTGAGGAACGAGTGATAAAACGTGTTAGCAGCTGATTCCAGGTATGGGTTGGAATTTTCCAATCACGGTAGTGTCACAAGGATGGCTAGTGAAATCACTCTTCGCAGCTGTTCCTCAAAATGGGTAAACAATCATATGGAGGTGAACGATCGGCCAATGGAAAAGTGGAGGTGACGGTGCAAACACGACCAAGGCTTTAATGGCTGATAATGTTACATTCACGGTGGTTATTTACCGGAAGATAGTTCATTTTCTTAACGAGCTTAAACGTGGAAAAACACTGCTCAGTCTTATGTTTATTTGTTAACGAGCATGAACTATGTGCTAAAACTGCTCAGATCTTGCGTTTATTTTTTAACGAGCATGAACTGTGTGCTAAAACTGCTCGATCTTGCGTTTATTTTTTAACGAGCATGAACTGTGTGCTAAAACTGCTCGATTAATCCAGTCATATGATAAGAATGTCTCATTGAAGATGCTATTTTTTATGGAGCTTAGATCTTACAAACCTTTGCTCCGGATCCTTTCGTTATGCAAGTTCAGAAACGACTAATCCTACGAGTTTAAAGGGTTAGACCTACATGTTTAAAGGGAAGAACCTAAAAATTTAAAAAATAAATAGCCGCCCCTTGCTTGCACTCCAAAAGGTTTGCATGCCCCCAGGTATAAAGTATGATTTCAAAGCTACCCCTCAATTTGCAAGTAAAACATTTGTTCTACCAGGAAAGGCCTACCTCTTTCAGGTTACCCAAAGATTGTCTCGTTAATCTTTCAAACAAAACACTTCTTCGGCGGTGTCTACCGAGATAGACAAAGGTGAATGACCTCAGTGCCAAACACGTAACTTTGACAAAAGAATCTTATTCTAGAATAACCCTCTTCCAGCATGGGTGGGGTACAGACTAGTCATATTCTCCCGCGGAAACCTACCCTATACCCAAAGTTTTCCTGCCGAAGCAGACTAGGACGCATACCCCCTGGGTTCCAGTCATATCCCTCCGAATTACTCGCGCTCATCGGGAGGACGGACCATGGGTTGAGACATTTCTTGCGTGAAGAGACCATTTAGGGATGGTATATGACTATTTGCGACGCGTGATCCGGGAAATGAAAGCTGGTCCATGAGCTTGACCACTCTTCCTTCGTGCGGAAAACACATTACTCTAAAGAGTGAGGAGACGATGGCTCCCATGCAATATATATAGTCTCCCCCAAGGAGTAGGTTATAATCCAAGGGTCCTTGAACGACCATCACGTTCATTTGAACAGTCTTCCCTTTCAATGTTATGGGCACATTGGGGAGGATCCCTAAAGGTCGACTGGTTCCTTTATCGAAGCCTGTCAGATTTCTCATTTCAGGCAAAAGCGCTGGCGAACCAAGCTCTTTCCAAGCAATAGAGGAAAGGATACTCACAGATGCCCCCTCATCAATGATGGTGCCAGCCATTACCATTCTGTATATTTGAATGATAATTCTGAATGGTATGCTTGCTGGCAAATGGGGTCTGCCTAGTTGGTTCCAGTCGAACGAGACAACTAGGTTGCTTGGTGGTGGGACCAAATAGACGGCTGGGTATGACTCTGACGAAGTTCCTTCCTGCGATAAAGGAATGGGCAAATTGCCCCCTTGTTCGTCGGAGTCTCTGTCGATGAAGAGAATTTGGATGGTGTCGTCTTTATTCTCCTCTGTGATGGTATCATTCGAAGATAGAGCCTCTGAAGGAAAAACCGGGTCAACTTCCGCCTCAACCTTTTGACTTTCGTCAGGTATGGATTCAGATGGTTCATCCTCAGTGATAGGTGCTTCGGCTGACCACCTGAGCGGGCCGGCCAGGTTCTCAACTGGTGAAGGACTTGGCAGGAGTTTTTGATATCCAGGAGGAAGTTGCACTGGTAAAACCGGGCGATCTTCCAAAACTCTTTTAGCCTCGTCTAAGAAGGGACAACGGTGGATGGCATGGTCGCCTTCACACAGTTTGAAGGGAAATCTATCTTTCCCTCTCTGTCCTGTGGCTTCACTTTCACTAGTTGACAGTGTGCTGTCAACATGGCTATGAGAGGTTGATGCCACCGAATTGTGCAAACGGGGAGACCAGTCCCTTAGTATCCGAGGGATGCAGGGACAATCTCTGTGGAAGTGGTCTCCCTTGCATATGACACATGGTGATTTAGGCCTAGTCAGTGCGGTGTGTGGATTCTTGTCAGACGACACTTGTTTGCCCCTAGTCGCTTTTGGCTCCTTCTTCTTCTTCTCTTTCTTCTTCTTTTCCTTCTTCTCCTTAGGAACTTGGTTTTTTGTTTTACCAGTTCCGTCAAGCGAAGAGGAAGGAGGAGAGGAAGAATTAGATGAAGTAGAAGGCTGGTGGGTAACTCTGGTCTGGTCTAACTGTTGATTCGACTGTTTAGGAATAGTGGTGTTCCGAATGACATTGGTTGAGAAGAGCCAGACCGGCAAGCCAATTGTCAGTCCTGGAAGCGACAATGTGGCCATATGGGGCGCACCAACATCTCCCCAAGAGGAGAAGGGACTAGGATTTCCACCAAGGGGAATTCCTTGGTTGGTGTGCTCCATTTTCTCAACCTAACGATCAACGCAGGAAAAAGGGTGATTGTTCCGTTTAAAATAAATTTTAACGACGCTTTAGACACAACTTGCTTTTTCAATTTTAAAGAGTCGAGAAAAAGCTAAAGATGACTCTAGTCTCCTTCGATGTTTTAACGAACCCGAAGTGACAAATGCTCGGATGGATTTTTTCCCTTATAGAATCTGAAAAAGGCCAAAAGGAACTGCTCTGGAGTTCTAGGTAGAGGGTGTGCCAAACTTTTCGCAAAACCGCAGAATACTTTTTAAGGTACGGGCAGTCAATCTTCCTGAATGCTGTGTTCAGTGCATTGCGATCAGTAGGGTGGCCGACATGGCTTCCTAAGGATAAAGGTTTTATGCCTATAGGGGTCTCCCAATATATACTCGACGGTACGTGGGAGCACAATCCGTACTGGCGCTATCATCCCTGAGGAGGAATCACCCACCATCAGCGAGATCGACAGTCACCAGGCTTTACAACGCCAGAACACATCTCTAGCCTAGACCTCTATGTTGTGCGTTAAGTTACACAGCGTTGTTAAGTTCATTCAATTTATTTTAGGTTGATCTTTTTAGAAGTTTGCCTTTTGAGGTTCACCACGAGATGTATGATACAATTCCTAAATGCAGTCTAAAGATGATAAGCAAGCTTTTATATCTTTTCAACCATGAAAATCCTAGCTACAAAGGGAAAAGAAAGACACCATCTTTTCTCAAAGAGCAATCAACACACTCTAATGCACTTTTCCTAAATCAAGCATGCAAACTATCAAGATGCAAATGCACAATGTAGGTGTTTGTTTTCCGCTCTCTTAATATTGATGCCTAAAAAGAAAGTTTTTTGTACAACTTTTAATTTGCTTTTAAATGACAAATATAAACAAGTTTACTTTTTCAAAATCAGAAATGGTAGAAGAGATTACAAAACTTAACGACTTTCGAAATGAACACTTGTTTCGACACTTAAAAGAGACAAACTCAAACCAAAAGCAAAAGTAAATGTATAATCAACTGTAAACAACCAATGAACTCTCTCCTAAGATCACAATCAACAGATCTGAACCAAGGGCTACAGGATGACTATTTCACTCTTGCAAAGGAAAACTGCAAATGACGCCACAAACACATAAAAACACTCACAGTATTTTTGTACAAAAGGAGGCAGAATTTAAGCATAGAAAAGGAGTTATCAGACATGTACCTATGCTGGTTACAGGCTGCAAAAAACAGAGATCAAAACAAGGCAAATCAGAGCAGAGAACCCCAGCTGCACAAGGCTTAACTGGATCAACGCACCTTCAACACAGAGGTTTTGACATTCAGCACAGGTAGCCTTCACGGGACCTGCGTTGAAATGCAGAACCTCTTCACAGAGTCTACGCTGAAAGAGAAACGAGAGTTCCTCACTGGGTTCTGGGTCACAGTTTGCTATTTAATCTACAGTTTCAGGCCAAATCAAAGCAACAAGCAAGGTACAATCAAAGGGATTCTTTGAGGGAGAGCTAAGATCTATCACAAAGGATCATCAAATCATTTTTGAGTCCATTGTTCAGATCATAGACAAATCCAATGATTGGATCAAAGCAGCAGTTATCTACTTTGCATCTGAGAATAGCAGATGCAGTTCGATTGTTGCTGTTGAGTCTATGAAACAAACAATGATAGAGACACAAATAAAATGGCTAAACAGATCTCCCCATCGGAGTCGCCAATTTGTTGTGGGGAAAAATGCCTACGTAGGACGATCCTATCCACCTAAGGTGTGACAGTGCCTTAGCAACAAACAGAAACAACTATTCTAGTATTCTTCCTTTATGAATTAAGAATGAAGAGAGATGGATGGACTAACCGGTGTCTTCCGTTTGTCCCTCGATCCGGTTTCTCTTCCCTTTGAGAGTTCCCAGCTACTTGCCTTCTCGCTCGCCCAGCTTCAACAGGTTTCTGCAAGATCACAAGAAGAGAACACTACACAAAGACATAGATTCATATTCATAACTAGTTCAGGATTAGAAATAAACCAAACATACTAATGCAATCATACATCAAAGATACATCAGTATATAGGAGAAACCAAGATAGCTTTATTGATGAATAACAAGGTTCAGGAAGAGATACAACCCAGAGGGCTCCAATCCAGCATCTCCTTCCCAACAAATGAAATTCCTATCTTCACCTTCCTTCAAAGCATTAAGCACCCAATGATTCCAATCTCAAACCAACAACAATTCTTTGCAATAACAAAATTCCAGCCCCCAGATCTCATGGAGGAGAGATCCATATATAGATGTTTGGAGAGAGGATGAGTCAGCTTGAGATCTGACTAGTGTCCTCTCCCTCTATCAGTTCTTGCTTCCACTTGGAGACTAAGAGCCTCTTACTCATCACTAGTTGAATTCCTTGAGGCAAGTTCATTGGAGAAGATTTTGGAAGCTTCCAGGGTCTTTCCACCTCGTTGAATGAACTTTCCATTTGTCACTTCCCGCTCAGCGCACCCTGGTAGTGCTTCTACCTGCGTTGCAGTGCACCTAGCCAGTGCAATCTCTGCATTTCAGCGCAGACAGCTAGTGGAGCCTCTGAATTGATCCTGAATTCACTTGTTTTTGAGCAGTTTCTGGTGGAGAACTTCTGTGAATTGCTGTGGTTTGTTAGACTTGTTCCTCTAGGGGTAGGAACAACATGTTTAGGGACTTTGGATCCCTTAGATTATGGACATTTCATGCTTATAGCTGTAAGGCACAAAAATGTCTATAACAGATGTCTAATTAGTTTGTTTGTGTATCATTCTTTGTTGTTTGTTTCATAAACTTATAAGTAGCTTTCGAACTGCATTTGCCATAAAAAATGCAAAGTAGATAACTGTTGCTTCAATCCATTCACTTGATCTATTTATAATTTAAACAGCTGATTCACAAACTATCTGATTTCCCTTGTGATAGCTCTTAGATCCTCCTTAAATCTACCCCTGATTGTTGCATTACTGATTTCTTTTTTACTCGACCAAAAACCAAGGACTGAACTGCAAACTGTGACTCGGAACCCGGACAGAGTCTCGTTTCTGGCCCAGCATAGGTACTGTTTAGAGATCCTAAATTTCAGCGCACTTCCCGAAGGGGCAACCTGCGCTGCATTTTAGATTCTCTGTGTTACAGGTGCGCTGATCAGACTAGCTCTGTGTAGCTGTGGTTCCTGTGCTTCATTCTTTCCAGTTCTGTCCCTAAATTTTGCTGCATGTGATTAGTATATGTCTATTTGAAACCTCTTTTCCTTGCTGTTATTCCACCTCCTTTGTACAAAAGAACTGTAGATGTTTTTGTGTGTTTGTTGAGTCGTTCACGGTTCTCCTTTGCAAAAGTAGCGTAATTGTACTGTCGTCCTTTGATTTGAATCTGTCGCAAGTGTCGATTTCGATAATAGGAGAAAGTTTGATTGCTGTTGATGGTCGATTATCCTGTTACTATTGCTTTTGGTCTGAATTTGTAATTTTCTAGTGTAAAAAACAAGTGTTCATTTCAAAGTCGTAAGGTGTTGTAATCGTCTCTAATTTTGATTTCGAAAAGAAGCTTGTTGATATTTCTCGCTTGAAAAGAAATTCATATTTGTGCATCAACTTTCTTTTTAGCATCCATATACTAAGAAAGTCGAAAAAAAAATACATGCATGTGCATTTGCATATAGATAGTCTGATTGGCTTGATTTAGGAAAGTTGATTTAGAGTGTGCTCTTTGCTCTTTGTGAAAAGATTCTGTCTTTCTTTTTCTTAGTAGCTAGGATTTTCATTGCACAAAGAAGATAAAAAGTTTGTTTATCATCTTAGATTGAATTTTAGGAATTACATCTACATCTCGCGGTGAACCTGAAAGGCAAACTTCATAAACAAGATCAACTTAAAATAAATTCAATGAATCTAACAACGCTTTGGAACTTAACGCACAAAATTTAGAAGTCTAGGCTAGAGACGTATTCCAGCGTCGTAAAGCCTAGTAACTGTTGTTCTCACTGATGGTTGGGTGATTCCTCCACTTTGAGACGATAAGTGCTAGTACGGACTTGTGTTCCCATGTACCGTCGAGTATATTTTGGGAGACCCCTATAGGCTTAAATCCTTTATCCATAGGAAGCCGTGTCTGCCGCCCTATCGATCGCAATGCACTGAACACAACATTCGGGAAGATTGACTACCGTACCTTAAAAAGTATTCTGCAATTTTGAGATTGGTTTGGTACTCCCTCTACCTAGACTTCCAGAGTAGTCCCTTTCGTTCCTTTTCAGACTCCTTAACGGAAAAGGTCCATCTGAGCACTTGTCACTTCAGGCTCATTAAAAATCGAAGGAGACTAGAGTCATCTTTTGTTTTTTCTCGACTCTTAAAAATTGAAAAAACAAGTTGTGTCAAAGTGTCTAAAATTTATTTTAAACGGAATAATCATCACCTTTCCCTCGTTGGTCTTCGAAGTTAGTCTCCCTTCATCGCAAGTTCTTGTAGAATCGCTAGGAAATCTCTTGGATAGACTAGATATGTCTGAACAACCGTCGACATCTAGGACTGTGTCATCCGACACAGCAGCAGCAGAACCTCCTGCTGCTACTCCAACAATGTTCGCCGGTATACCATCTGTCCCGGCAAGTTATCAACAACAAGCCGGAGTCCAATCAGGGACTGTTTCGACGACATGGTCAGTTCCTATTTCTTCATCCAGATTATCATCTGGTATTTCTTATGTTGAAACTCAACAAATCGATCCAATGTGTCTTCAAAGGCCAATCTACCCTTTAAGTACTGGGTTACAACCATATGGAGGGCAGTATGCCTTTTCATTGTTCCCTCCCGGAGAACAACCATGTGGGAGTTTACAACAAAGTTCAGGTCAAACTGGAATTACATCCAGTGGTTGGGTACCAATACTGCCTCAGCAACCAAAGGTTGTATATTCAATGCAACCAGTCCACCTTGTGTCGACTATTCCCACTATACCTGCTATGGTGACTGCGTCGCAAGTACAAGCGCTACCTGTTATATGTCAACCCCAAGTTTCTCAGGTTGCAATACAACAGCCTCTTGTCTCAACGACTCAATCGCAACCTCAGGTTAGTGCCTCTTTATCTGGAGCAACTCAGGCTCAAACAAGTACTATGACTCCTCATCTTGGTCAATCATCTAGTATTGGGCAACAACAAATGGTCCAACAACCTTAGCTGATACAATCTCAACAACCGCCATTCCAGCAATCATATCAAGGACCTGAGCAACAAGTCTTTGTAAGTAATGGGCAATCGCATTTCCAAAGCGGTTATCAACAACCATATTATAATGGTTATGCCCATCAACCTTGTCAAAGTTGCCAGAATCAAATACATTATGCTGGTATGCAAAGACCCACTGCTCAGGCGATTCCATCTTATCCTGGGTATGCTTCGCCTAACCTGAATCAACAGTTGCTCTTTGTAACAACTCTAGAATTACCAGATCTAAACCGGCTGACGAATGATCCAATTGCTTATGCCCCTTGGTGGCCGACGATTCCGCATAAAATTCCGTCAGATATTCCTAAATTTAATGGAAATCCGGGTGAAGACCCGTCGAATCATGTGATGACATTTCATCTGTGGTGTTCATCAAACACCCTAAACGATGATTCGATTAGGCTTCGCCTTTTTCAGAGGACGTTAACTGGTCTGGCAACAAAATGGTATATCGAGTTACCCAGAGCTTCATTTGACAACTTCAGTAACCTAGCCACAACATTTTTAACCCATTTTCAGTTACCAATAAGGTACGAAACGGGAACAAAACCTCTTACCAATTTCAAACAAACAACGGCCACTCATATATCTGATCATATATATGAGTGGCGACGTCGTCGTAGAATGGTGAAAACGTATGTTCCCGGTCAGCTTTTAGTTGAATGGTTTATTAAGTCATTATTGCCTTCCATCATGGAAGATGTGGCAAAAGGGGGAGTCATCACCGAAGAGCAGGTTATCGTTCGTGCGCAATATTTAGACTTGATTTACACTCAGTCTGGAACGCTCTATGATAAAATACCTAATGCTCCCAGACTGGAATTCTCGGTCCCTCCTCCTCCTAAATCAAATAATGATTATCATGCCGGTGATGGCGTGATTGGTGCAACAGACACGAGATCGACAAAGGCTACATCTAAAAAGGCCCGTGAGATTTCCAGTCAAAATGCAAATGGGGAACTTCTTGCCTCGAAAGTAAATGCCCTGTCGACCGACAAGGGCAAACAACTGAAGCAACCAGGGGGCAATAAGAAAAATAAAGGGAGAAAAAAGAAGCAGGATGAGTCATCTCCTAAAAAACCTTCTGCAAACCCTTCTGGGCAAAGGAAATCCCCTACGGGGTGTCATATATGCGATGAGGATCATCAGACGAGAGATTGTCCACATAAAGCTGAAGCTAAGAAACTCTTCAAGAGTTCAAAAATGTCAACAGTATTGACTGATCCGTTTCCAAACCCGAGAGCCAAACTGGTTGCTAATCAAAATTCTCCCCGATCCCAAGTGCTTATGTTGTCTATCTCAAAACAACAAAATGATGCTTTGATAAGGAATAAAGATTACGAGAATCCACGGCTATCGAATAACAAGGCTAATGAACAACCTAGTAGTTCGACAACAACTTTGACCGAAGTTGTGCCACCCATCATTCCTGAGCCAATGATAAATCCGCCAAAGGGAGTAGTACACAAATCGACATTTAATCCTCGTGCCAAAGTAGCACAAAATTATAATGTAGTAGAGGACCTGACCCAATCACCGTCCGCTATGTCGACACTTGAGGTACCTCAAAATTTCCCCTCCCAAAAGCAGGATCTATTATCAGCAATAGGTGGGATTGACCCAATGGATTCCAATCTTGTGTCCTTTGATCATAAAGGATATTACCCTCAGTTACCAGCTCAACTAGCTTTCCTTATTCAAGTGAAAGCCCTCAACAAAATTGTTCATCGAACAATTATTGATGAGGGGGCATCTACATGTATTATGTCGATGAGTTGCTGGAAAAATTTAGGCTCACCACCCTTGTCGCGATCATCAACAATGTTAAAAGCATTTGTTGGACGATCATACACTCCATACGGGATTTTAAGTAACTTGCAAGTTGAACTAGGGGGAAAAACAATAGAAATAGATGTTGAAGTAATCGACGGAAACCTCGATTACAACATCCTACTGGGAAGGCCCTGGATATATGCCATGGCCGCTGTTGTGTAGACCTACTTCAGGAAGATTGCATTTCCCTTCCAAGGAGGAATTACAATCATCGACCAACAAAAATTTCTCCCCAACAGTTCACAAGTTACGGGAAGCATTCCAATGGTCCATGGAACCAATCATTCGCTTCAAAATATTGGAGTAGGCCTCCTAAAAGACCCTGCCTTAATGGGTACTTTTTCCCTACCACCTCCGAGTAATCTGACGGAAGTGGCTACAGTGGGAACCTGCAATATGAAATCTTCTATATCTAATGGATTCGGAAGATTCCTAAACATTTTGTCAGCATGGATCATCGCCCTAATAGAAATATTGTAGCAATCAATTTTCTTGGCCTAGGGGGCAAACCCAAATCAGCGCTCATCGAGTGTTTGGATAGATAGGTCTAAGGAATGTGGTACCTCTCCAGATCCTTGGTCGCATGTACATTCTACAGATGAAGGAATCATTCAATCAATGATGATAGGAGAGGCACCATGGGAAGATTACCACCATTGCTCCCATCTTCCGAATTACCATGAAGATTATTCCAGCAACCTTAATCATCCATTAGTTTTTGATTTTCTATCAAATACTGTAAATATGGTGGATTTCAAGGATGGTTCTTATCTCAGTTCGACCTCGTTAAGAAATGAAACAAGGAGTCATGAGGATAGTTCTTTTAAAGTGTCAACCTCATTAAAAAATGAAACAAATCCTCTTTCCAAATCTCAAAGGTAAACCTTCATTCCAACCACCAAGTTGAATGCAATGAAGCTTGGGGGGCATGCACCTCGATTTGCGTTATTATGCTGGGGGCATGCAAACTTATCACGAGCAGTGTTACTGCAGGGTTCATGCTCGTTAAAAAATAAACCCGCCATGAGAAGTGTTACTGCAAGGTTCAAGCTCATTAAAAAATAAACCCGCATCGAGCAGTTTTAGCACATAGTTCAAGCTCGTTAAAAAATAAACATAAGACATGAGCAAATGTTTCCACCCGTGCTTAATCTCATTAAAAACTGAACTATTCCACGGTAAATAACCATCGTGAATGTAGTACTTCAGCCGTTAAAGCCTTGGTCGTGTTTGCACCATCACCTCCACTTTTTCATTGGCCGATCATTCACCTCCATTTGATTGTTTACCCATTTTGAGGAACAACTGCGAAGAGTGATTTCACTAGCCATCCTCGTGACACTGTCGTGATTGGAAAATTCCAAACCTTACCTGGAATCAGCTGCTACCCATTTTATCACTCGTTCCTCAAAAGACGAGTCTCCTTTAAGCTCTTTTCAACTGACTCGTAAAATATGAAAAGATTGCCAAGCCATTGGCCTCTCCAGCTCGTTAAAGGGATAGGAAGTGCTATCCCTCTAGATTTTAATCTTTTTGGACCTGAGGGATTATTACACAAAAAGATCGAGCGCTTGTTTTGTTCGGCTCGTTAAAACTATTGAAAATTCATCCCTTCTGTATTGTTTTATATTTTTTCGGACTTAAGGGATTAGATGATGAAAAAGAAATTTCGGAGTTACCTTTACGTTCCTTTTCAGACTCTCTAAAATTGAAAAGGACCGAGTTATCTTTGTCGTTAAACTCGTTAAAAAGATTAATAGTGACAAACTTGTCTATAGACGAGAACGAGTTTCACTATCGCTAGGCTCGTTAAAACATAGCGATAGGTTTGCCCGAAGGGAAAATTATAGAACAAGCATATGTTATCCTCCTCAAGCTTGACAAAAATAAAGAGGTACTGGTCAGCAATGACTGGGGAAAATTGGGAAGAGAACTTGAAGAAACTTTGTTGGTAGCAAGTCGCTCTTGAACATGACACTTCCACTCCGTGTCCGAGTCGGGTTGGGTTGTTTCATTCACCAGTCACATCACCATGGTCACGCCATACCATCCAAATTTGGGGTTAATGCTACCAATCCATCACATCAGTGTCGCCGATATGTTCAAGAGAAGTCATTCAGTGAATTCACCTGTGTCTCACCCACTACCATACATTATACTCCATTCTTTCATGACCGCCACCCTGAACCTTATATCACCAGATCGTTTTCACCTCCAGTAAAATCATTTGCTCCGTTCTGTGTCATTGATCTGGGATTCATTAAGGCCCTCTTGTGATAGATCACTTCTTGTGGACATCAGCTCATTATCAAAGAAGTTGGTCCAGGAACACCCCATTCAGTACTTTGAAGCTTGCATGCCTCAATGGCAAGTTTCTCACTTCCGGTGACAGGTTTACATCAATGGCCTTCGACCGAAAGATTTTGTGTGGAGTTCGACGCCAAGTCCTTTATTCACACCACGTGAATTTTACTACAGTACCTTGAGGGTCATTATCATTATCGGTGATTCCTCTCGCGCTTGTTAACAGTTTACATCATTGACTGGTAATCAAGCGATGTCTTTCCATGTTCGACTTCAGAACATTTCTCACATGGATCGACTTGTACTTCAAATGAAGATTGGACGAGATTGAAGACCCCGAATCTAGTTTCACCCATCCAGGCTGTGATATATATTCAAGGAAATAAAGACATTAAATATACATCATTGCTGCACAGATAATCATCCAATCAAAAGGATGATGGCTCTATCAGAATCATCAGTCTACACTCAGACGTTTGTCTGTCCTATGTACATGAAAATGAATTTATAAAGCTGAGCATGGGAATGTCCGCCTCAGCTAGATCATGAAAATATTATGAAGATAATGTATTGTATTGTATCTTATTAGAGGTCTCCTCCTAGCATTGAAAGAACTTCGGACCCTCATAATAAAGCATTTCACCCAACATCAAAATATTAATGACCTCATGCTTTAGGGGGCAACTGTTATAGACATTTTTGGGCCCTACAACCCCAAGCATGAAATGTCCATAAACCAAGGGCTCCTAAGTCCCTAAAAGTGTTTTTCTAACCCCTAAAGGAACAAGGTCAACAGATTATAGCTTCTCCCAGAAGTTCTCCATGAAAAACTGCTCAGAATTGGTCAAAACTAGATCATTGCACTTGCTCCATGGCCAGAGTGCAATGCATTGCACCTTGTACACACGGGAAGTGCGTTGCATTTCAAAAAGCCCTTCTATGGGGTGTGATGGATGAGAAAAGACAAGTGGCGGAGACAATTTGCGAGGTGGATGATCATGGAATCTTCCAGAAACTTCTCCTAGGACACTTGCCCCTCAGAATCACCCAAGGATGAGTAAGAGATCAATGAGATCTCCAAGTGGCATCAAGAACTATCAGAGAGAAGACACTAATCAAAAACCGAGAGCTGACTCACACCTTTGCAAATATCTATATATAGATCTCTCATCCCAGAGATCCAGAGGGGGAAGGCTGGAATTTTGCATATTGTAAGGAATTGTTTTTGGTTTCTAGAGACAAACATCAGATTGTTGGGTGATCTATGCTTTGTTTGAGGTGAAGAGGGGCTTCTTTGCTGGGAGGTTGATGCTGGGTCGAAACCACTGGTTGTAACTCCTCCTGGATCTTTTCTTGTTTATCAATAAAAGCTATTTGAGTTTTCCTCCATGCTTTTGTATCGTTGATGCTTGTTACATTTGTATGGTCAATTTAAATCTGATCCTAGCTTGTTTATGAATATAGATCCATGTCTTTGTATAGTGCTATGCTTCTGTAATCTTACAGGTACTTTGTGAAGCTGGGTGTGCAAGGGAGCAGGTAGTTGGGGATTATCAAAGAAGAGAGGGATCGAATCGAAGGATTAGTGCAAGACAGAGGTCGGTCCTTCTATTCCTCTATATCTATAATTCATAAAGGAAATACAAAAGTAGTTTTTCTCTGTTTGTTTCTAAGGTAACTGTCACACCTTAGTGGGATAGAGCAGTTCTAAATAGACACTTTTCCCTGTAACAAGCAGTCACAGAAACAAGAACCCGAGAGCTACGAAATCGATCAATTTCAGAGTATTTCATCAAGTGGAAGAACTTACCCGCTAAAGATTCCACATGGGAGGACAAGAATTTTATACAGAAGCATCAAGAACTACTCAAGCGTTGAGGACAACGCTTTTTGAAGGAGAGGGGCATGTTAGGCCCCTATACTGCTAGTGTAACCCCTTATTGTTATTAGTACAACCCACTTATTATATTGATATACCCATGTAGAGCCCATATTGTTACTAATGTGCCCCATAGAAGCCCACTATTGTTATTATTGTGCCCTTACATTATTATTGTTATGTCGGCTCTAGTTATGTTATGACCCCTTAGGCTCCTATATATATAACGGAGGTCTTTTCATCTGTATCATCCAAGAATTTTTCATTTATGTAATGTAAAGGAGGTTTCCCCCTCGAAGAGGCTGAATTCTAAGGCGTTGATCTATATTTTCTATCTTTTCTTGAGCTGGTTTCATAACAGCATATATCAATTTGATCTGCAGGTGAAATTTCTACATGATATCAGTGAGCTAGCTGATTTGTAGAGAAAATCTACATGTTGTACATGCTATCTTTTCACTTTGCGTTTGTGACTACTGCATTCGTGCAGACTACTCCGCCGGAAGCTGCGCATGTCTTACTATGTTGTGTCTCTCTAACTGAGTTGGGACTATTCCCTTTCAACTTGAGACTCATTCTCACCCTCTCCCTCTGTTGTGAAAGAACTTAGACACAAGTTACATGAAGCACTCACCAAGCACACAAACCTCGCTATTTGAAGACTAGGTATACCACTCTCATGTGCTGAGAAGCAAGAGCTAAGGCATATCTTTAAGATAATGGGAATTGGGCCATCATACCAGATGGGACTCCTAAACCAAATGGTATGAGGTCTAGTTGGGACTTCATTCTGGCGAGATCCCTTGAATGTTGGTGGGTCTAGCACTACCAACATTTTTGGTGCTAGAAGGAGGGCTAGGTGACAAGTTGAGTCCTCACAATCCGTTTTGAATCTTCGCACATCTATCATGGAGTTTGTTATAGTTCACGCTCTGAAATTTCTGTCCAATGGAATTATCTTTGATGTCCAGAGGGAGTTCTAGGATGACTTGTCAGAAATCACGTATGATGGTGAAGGTGAAGTGGTTTTGCCTAAACACTTAGATGACTTCCATGCACTCGTAGATAACATGGAAGGTTTTAATGAAACAAAGGTCTGTATGCTATTCACACACACACTTCATGACTACCCATTGCTTTGGTGTAGCATACTACCTCATAACTCCATGCACTCATTCAAACAATTCAGTGATCTAATAGAATCTATTTTTCACCATTTTGATCCTGAAGCACTTGATAAAAAAATGTTACAACAATGGAAGGCCCCACATGAATCTCTACCAGAATTTTGGGAGTGCTTATGTCGTCTCTCTTTTGAAGCTCCAAAAAGTCAGATGAAGTTCCAATATCTTTGGGATAGATATGAGTATGTCTGTATGAAATCACTTTGTCAAAAAAGGAATAAAAAAATCAAACCCCAGTCAACATACTTTGGTGATGGAGCTACGCAATCTCAAGTGAACATAGTCACTGTCACAAGTGACTATCTGCCTCTCCCTCATCAAACAAATCCACCCCCATAGAGTTATGTGGGAGAGCGTGCACACAAGTCTATTCAACTGTCACATCCTCCCACCCTCACTTCTCTTAATTTCTATATAGATTCGGTTGGGAAGCCCATGGGTTGTCATATGCACTCATTACCTCAACCTCTGTCCTTGCGTTCTATTGATCCTTCGGATTGTACTGTCTTGTGTTATTCCATTCTTGACCCCACACTTGTTGTGAACGAGGATCAATCCATCGACGAAGTTGATGTTGTACCAACAACTTGTGCTATCATTCATGATGTGTGTGTGAGGGAATATGAAGAAGAACCCATGGAGAAGGATGACTCCCTTCCATTTGTGCCTCATCCGTTCTATCTTGACATCTCTTGTGATTCTGCCACTCTTGATTTTCCCTATGAAAACTCATCTCCGGATGTTTCTACTTTCGATCATTCATAGGACACACCAGAAGTTAGCCTGACATTACATTGCAGAGAGGACACATATTCCTATGAAAATCTATCCCGTCTATCATCTGTCATTTATGAAAACATAGAGGGCGAGCATCCTTGCTTCTCATCTACCCCTCTACATGATTCATCAAATCATGAGGATGCCAATGAACATCCTGAATTTTCTGATTGTGATTGTTGTGATCTTTGTACTTCATTTGATCATGATGTTGATTCACTCATTGTTAATCTTTCTAAGACACTTGTCTCTGATTATCTATCTATTGATGAAGTGGAAAGACCGCAAGCTGTCGAGGAACTTCAGCCTGAGATGATGGTTATGTCAGGCCCTCATTGTCCTAATGTTAGTTCCACTTTTGATTAGAAAATTTGTGAAACACCCAAGACTCCTCATCACTCATCTGTATGCACTAAAGATCAATCCAACACACAAATTTTTCTTCCTCCACCGCAATCACATGATCCCATCACTTATGCACTAGAGGAGTCATACACAACAAGCACACTTGAAAAGTGTAATTTTTCTCTATTTCTCATGTTTTCTTGTCTGTCATAGTCAAAATAGTACGCATGCTTATCATCTGCACGCGATGTGTCACAATGCCATGTTAACTTCACAGAATGCTTGCCTTGCACTTTCAATCTTTTCTTTTTTGTGGACGCATTTAAACTAAGTGTGTGTTGGTCTTCATTGTTAAATATTTCTTGTTCACTGGTTTACATGTATATGTTTATTGTTTACCATGCCTTCGCCAACATGGGCTAGCTAATGCACCAGTGGTTGCATTAGAAATATCACTTCAAGTGAGTAGGCCCATGCACTGTTTAGCATAGGAATAGGAGTAGTGTTTTCTTTTCTTTCTTTTTTTTGATTTCTGGTTTGCATGTTTATTTCCTTTCTGAAGAATTTGACTTAATTAGTGACCTAAGGTTGCACTGATCCTCAATATTACGTAGAATTTGTCATCCTCACAACTTGCATTTCCTAAATAAATTGCGCAGACAAGAGGGATAGGAACCCGCTGCCTATCACTCCATTGTCTCTAGAAATTGCACAGTTTTGTCAGTCAGTCCCCCTACCGACCTGCTTGACACTCCTTCTGAAATTGCACATTTTTCTTAGATATTCCACCTACTACCCAACACCCCACTGAGCCTGGATAGTCCACATGCCCTGCATGAATGCCTCCCATATCTATGTAGTTCTGACCAACAAGCTCCTGCAGCCCGCTCCCGGCCTCCTCTAGAAATCTGCGTTGTTTTCACTATTAGTGCTTCTTGCTGCCTGCACTGCCTTCCCTGGACAAATTGAGCAGTTTTTCCTCCCAGCTGAGTGAGATCTTGCATATGTCACTGCTACCTCAGACTGCTCAACCTAGTCTCTCAGTGACCTCTGCGTATTTTTTCTTGATAGTGTACCTGAGCCTTGCATCCCGATTAAATATGTGCTCTGTTCTATTTGAGAGCCTTGTCCTTTCTCCTAGTCACCTACACCTCAAAATGAAAGACAATGCATCATGGTAAATTAAGGGATTTCTAGATTTGATTTCGTCAAGTCATGAGTGATTGTAGAAATAGGTACATGGATGAGACATGGTGCGACAATGAATGGGATGAATAAGGAGTGAATGCTATAAGACTTGCTCATGGTTGGACGAACACATGAAGCATACCAAGTAGCAAGCAAAGGGGAAACATGCACATGCATGGACCATAAAGTGAACACCAAGACCATTGAGGACTCCGAACACTCTTCCATGTAGAGGTTAAGCTATGTTACACCACAAGCACACTCAACACTCAACAACACAACAACTTGACATGAACAACACAACCAACATGTGCATACCTACAGCATCATGTCAAGTTGTGTCACGAGTCGCCTCGGCCACATCACTACTTTGGGTCCTAACTGTGTAATCAATGTAATGTAACGTGGAAGTCCAAGAGACCCATGGATGAAGTCAAAGATTCATTTAAGTTGAAGAGTCATGTAAGCCAAACAATCACAAGAATCAGTTTCACCCTTGGGTATATATACCCCTCATTTGTACATGCAAAATACTTTTTCACCTTGGCTCCTCCCACATAGCCTTGATAGTCTATAGTATTTTCTTTGAGGAGTGATCAGTGGCTCCAACACCTTGTTATTGGGGTTAGTGATGTATGGTGTACATATGTGTCTTGGAACTTTCACTTAATTCATAAGCATGTTAATAGGGCAGCACGTTTTCAGACGTGTTATATTCATTTGTAAGACTATTCTTTGGATGCTTGTAATGCATGTTGCTTTAACCTGTACAATGATAATTGAAATATTTCAGTTGTTTTAGTGCATATAATGTTGAAAATGTATTGTATAAGTTGTTAATGTTGTCTCGCTTCTGTGGACTATTTCGTCAGACACTCGATAGATTCATTCTTGTAAAGTTGTTATAACTACCATCGCACTCATGTGGACTATTCCACTGGATGTTGTATGTTCTATCTATTCACTTTGTGTTTGTGTCTTCCGCATCCGTGTGGACTACTCCACCAAAATATGCACATGTGGTGTCGTGTTGTGTGTCTCTAACTGAGTTGGGACTATGCCCTTTTGACTTGAGACTCACTCTCACCCTCTCCCTCTTTAGTGAAAGAACTTAGGCACAAGTTACACTAAGCACTCACTAGGCACATAAACCTCGCTATTTGAAGACTAAGTATACCACTCTCATGTGCTGACAAGCAAGAGCTACGACATATCTTTAAGGTAATGGAAACTAGGCTATCATACCAGATGGGACTCCTACACCAAACGGTGTAAGGTCTAGTTGGGACTTCATATTAGGGAGATCCCCTGAATGTTGGTGGGTCTAGCACCATCAATAGACCCATTATGATTCACTATGATAATAAGAGTTGGATTAATCTCTCTAAGAAGCCAATATTTCATGATAGGTGTAAGCATATAGAGATCATATGCCACTTCATTGGAGGCAGGGTCCATAGAGGCAATGTGATATTGTAGTACGTCTCTAAGAGGAGCATGTAGCAGATATTTTCATCAAGTCTCTAGTAAAGAGGAAGTTATTTTTATAGAGACAAGAAGGGGGTGGTGGAGAATCCATTCCTTACTAGGAGATAGTTTTGATTTTATAGCCTTAGAAGGTCTTCTACATTGACTTGATGTATTAGCATGCTAGAGATACTTGATTTCCTCTTTAGGTGCTTTCTTCGTGGAGTAAGGTGATTTTATGATTTATTTTCTAAAGTTAACTTTAGGAAAGTATAATAATTAATTTAATTAATTATTGTAGACAATTAGGCCAAAGTTCTAAGGATAAATAATAAAATTATTTAAGTGGCTTAGATAGAATCTCAATTAAGGCTTAGGATTTAATCCTAGACATTGATAGATAAAGAGATTAGGGTCAAGGATTTTGGCTTAGTGAAATTAGAAAATAAGCCCAAGGGAGTGTTGAAGAACCATTATGTTGAGGAAGTTATTTTCTCAAGTGAGAGGCTCAATTAAATTGAAGAGAAGTGAGAAGAATTGCAACATAGGATTTCGAGAGAATATTTTAGGGAAGTTGATGCTAGGAGAGAGAGATGTCAGGTCAAGTGGAGAGGAGGGAAAAAATATCCAGAGGTCAAATTTCTCAAGTGTGTAAGAGTCATACGAGGAAACACAGGGGTGTTGAATTGTTGGTGAGGGAGGCTAAATTTTCCAAAGGTTGAGTTCTTTAGTAGTGTCGATTTCTAGGGGCTAATTTATTAGAAATCTGAAAGAGAGCAACAAAGATTGTACACACAACAAAAATCACACTTGTTGTGTTTTATTGATCTTAAGGGTTACATATTTATAGTTTCTAGATTGCTCACAACGACACATCTAGATAGCTATTACAACTCACACATAGGAAACTGACTACTTCTAGATTGATGCCTAGGGACTCACAATGACAACTAACACATTACATGGAACCATTACTTCCAACAACCTCCCTTAATGCTTACATGTAGAAAATATAAAAAACTCACATTATAACAATAAATAAATCTTTGCCATATTTTTCTGATATGGTCATCATCAACACCCACATCCACTCTGGAATCTCTCAAACACCGGTCTTTTAGCACCACATCTTTGAGATGTCACTTGACCTCCATTTAAAACGTAGTCACCTGTCACCATCATTGATGAACTTTGCATAATTTATGCTTCTCAACCTCCCGGACCACAACAGGTCAGTCTCGATTCTAAACCATCCTATGGAACTTCCACCATCTATGAATCCATGACCATCCACATTCTTCATCAGTTATCTAGGATAGCATTTTGGATATAGAATGTATTCAATAGACAATTATACAACTTGACCTTGCATAAAATAACCTGTACTGATGCTCCCAAAGCACGACGGGTCACACCAACTTGAGCTTATTAAGAACTACCTGTGACTAATTCTCTCGGAGCATGATGGGTCACATTATTCTATTGAATAATTGGCCTGTTCTTTCTCGTTCTACATCATTTGACTTTTGCATAATATAATAACATACTACTAGTTCAACTCACACCACAAGATAATTCTTTGAACAATACAATTACAACACCACTAAAACCAAACTAATATATTCTCTCCACACAAAATAATGCCAATACCCATTGATATCCATAAGCAAATAAACATAAGCCTAAGAAGTCCAACAAACGTCCAAGAAAGTGTTTCATATGAAATAATTCCATGAAGATTCATCTCCTTGGATGTTTAAAGGCAAATATGAAGTGACTTCCACATCAAGATGTTGATCCACGATAAGCCATATGAGACATACTTTTTTATGGATGTTGAAATTAAGATGGACCCAAACATAAATCCACACTCATTGAGACAACTCCAGAGCATTTTCCATTGAGAGACTCCAATGAATTCATCATGTTGTGGAAATTCCATGAGAGGAATCAACCTGCAAGAAGCTCTTACTGCCATTAGATACAATGACTAGTTCTTCCATATAAATGAACTGTCCATTATTGATATGCTAGATCTTATCCATGGGTCATTCACTACTCATTGAATAATGATTTCAATATTTTCTATCACTGTTGTCCAGATTTACATATTGAAGAATTCCAACGTGGGAGAAGTAATACTTCAATGAAATTCATCATGAACTCCTTAGATTCACCCTTATCAAGGCACTCGCCCATAGTTCCATCACAAATATGGGTTCCACAAGAATCTGTCTTATGCTGTCAGGTCTCATCTTCAACATTTCGCACATCTGACCTAAGATCACGGTTTAGCATCAAATGAGAAAAGCCACCCATTTGTTGTGAACGAAATCATATTGAAGCAGAGGAAGTGCAACAACAAATCCCTTCATATATTGAATTGTTTGCAACCGCATAGGGAACCTTTGAAAAATAATTCTTCTTCGAAGACTCACAACGAATCAACTCAACACTTCAACAACAATTCAACATACATATCTATAAAACCCAACACAACCAATCTAGATCAAACATATAGTGAACAAATTTACAAACAAAAATAATATAATTTACTCACACAACACAATCTATTACCCTATTATTTTATAGGAATAAAAATTAGGGCTTTCTCACATTTTCCTGGCCCTCCCTTGAGTGAGTCAAGCTAGAACTAGCTACAATATCATATTAGAAATATGAAAGACAACGACAAAGATTTTACACACAACACAAATCACACTCGTTGTGTTTTATTGATATCAAGGGTTGCATATTTATATTATCTAGATCACAGATAATGACACATTTAGATAGCTATTACAACTCACACATAGGAAAATGACTACTTCTAGATTGACAAATAGGGACTCACAATGACAATTCACACATTACATGGAAGCATTACTTCCAACACAATTCCCTTAATGTTGATTTTTCCTAGTGGAGCTAGTTATAGGTTCCAAACAATTGTATTATTTTGTGTATTCTCTGTGGGTCTAGGCCCAATTTTTCACATGAAATTTAATATGAAGGAAGATTGTTTCAAGGCACAAATTTTTTGTTGTAGTGTGATTGATTTCACCATTTTACTTCCACTACATTTTATTTTTAGACTTAATATATACAAGTGTGTTTATTTTATCAACAATTTTAGAAATATTTGAGATAAACATTTTTGTGTTTTCAATAAATTATTGAAGTAAAATAAATTAGATCTGGTATAAAATAATTATAAACTCATGGAAGGAATCCTAACAACTCTTCCACATGAGTGTAGGTGCAGGCCAAGGAGTTTCCCAATGTTTTTTGGGAGGAAGTCTCCCCTCATATTTGAGAAGGAAAATAAAGAATGAAATTTACAGATAATGTGGGGTTATCTTTGATTTAGGATATTAATGTCGACTTGAGGAACTATATCCTTCGCATGGCGAATTCGAGGGCATGGGAAACTAACTATTGGAAAATTGTGGAGCTATACGGGCACATGAAAACACTTGTTGTGAAGCCATTGATAGAAAGAGTTGAAGGAAAGGAAGAAATTTTATTGCAATTTGATGAAATTCAACTTTAGATATAAGGCACTAGTGCTAGATTATCAACATCACCAAAGTCATATCATTATCATCATGCTACTTAATGTTTCTCCAAGGCTCTTGTGACTATTGGCTCAAATGCTTAATTGGTGCTTTCTATTGCATGATTCACTAGTTTTATTATTTTTACTATGTTTTTAGTTTCTACATTTTTAAAACTTACTAGCCTAGATCTATCTTAAATATTGATCTACCAAGTGCCAAGAGGGATCAAATCTCTTTTCACTTTGAAAGATATTTGCATATCAAGAGATTTGATCCCTCTAGGTTCTTGATACATTTAAGGTTAAGATGAATCTATGGTGGTTGGGAATCCATCTCCATGGACTATATGTCTGGCCTCCATTCTACCAAGCATAGTAATGACTATGTATTCGTGGTTGTGAATAGATTTTCGAAGATGGCTATATTGGCGGCCTGCAAGAAGAGTATCAGCACAAAGGACACTGCCAAATGCTTCTTTGAACGAGTATGGATACATTTTGTGATCCTCTAGACCATTATATTAGATTGGGATAACAAGTTCTTGAGCACATTATGGTCAAGCCTCTGGACACTATAGGACACTAAGCTCACCAAGTCGACTACCTTCCATCCCCAAACTAATGGTCAGACAGAGGTCGTCAATAGGATGATAGTGCACATACTCCACATGCACAACTCCAAGCATCCTCGAACTTTGGATGAGAGTCTTCCAAATGTGAAATACAATTATAGTAGAGTTCTCCATAGCTCGATTGGTCACAATCCCTTTCAAGTGGGTCTAGGATTTCAACCATTGTGTCTGATTGATGTTGTCATGCCTCACGTGACTACACATACAAAATCTACACATGTATTTTCAAAGGTTGATAAAGCGACCAGATTTATTGAATGCATCCTACACATTTACCAGTAGGTTCATGACATCCTGGAGAATTCAAATTCCAAGTAAAATAAATGACATGATCAACATTGGGTTCCACACAAGTTTTAGATGGAAGACAAAGTTTGGTTGCATTGCAGAAAGAACGCATTACCAGAGCCCATTGGAAGCTCAGACCACTTCGATATGGTCGTTACAAAATTAACAAGGCTATGGGAGACAATACTTTTGAGCTTAGCATTTCCCCCATTCCTTGGCCTGCACCCAGTGTTCAATGTGGATCACCTTCAACCATACTTCCCACCATTGCTGGACACATCAGACACTACAAAACAACTCACACCAACAAAGTTAAACCCAAATCCATGGAACATGCCACAATTGATCATATTATCGATACAAAGGTAAAAATCACTCGCCAACAGAATATCAAAATATATCGGGTTGTCAAAGCTGGCCAACTCCTGCACCAAGGCAAGTGGCTCACAAGGGATCAGGTTCAACAGAACTTTCCTCACCTCATGAAGGCTCTACATAAAATGGGGATCATTACTTCCTAAGGGGTGAGGACTCATTGAGGAGGATATTGGTGGCCACCCACCTATTCCACCAAGACCTCCAGTCAATTTCATTTGTTTCCTTGTTTATTTTAGCATTTACTATTTTTAGTAGTTTTTCAAGTCTCGAACTTCCGGAGCAGTTTTGATCCCTTAAATGGAATCTTTTGAGGTCCACTGTAGGCCAATATCCATTCACAGGGGCTTCTGGGAAAACCTATATTACTTAGAGAGCTTTCCAACAAGGTATCGTATGCACCAAACAAAGATAATATGCCTAAGTTATAACCGCAGGAAGTTGGCTGCCCAACTAGCCTCAACGGGGCCCACAAACTCTTCGTATTACATCTCCTGGGGTTAGGGTTTTGGATTTTTAGGGTTTTATAATGTTTTTCAATAATATATAGGCCCTTGAGCCTCATTGTAACAAAGTTCAGAGGCATGTAGCTACCATATCTATTTATGGTTATATCTATAATTTTTTGCATTCCTATTTAAATTCGGATCATGAATTTTGGACACACAATCATTCACAATTTTTTTTTAATTGTAAATATTGTAAATAATGGAAAATGAAGGGTTATAAGGGGATAGGAAGAGTTAATCAACCTTGGAATATGATATCAAAGGGTACATCAATTCTTTGAGATACAAGTTGCACCTTAATGATAAATTAATCCAATTTTTGAGTTACACATATTCCTGATATATATAACTAAAATTAGTATAATATTTCTATTATTAAGAAATATTTATCCCATGGGGAATAGTTTAATTGGTCACAAAGTGTCATGTTAGGACATTCTCTAACACTTAATGGTGAAAATTTCACTCATTTGAAACCTTGTGGACACAAATCCATCCTTGAGTATGGGATAGTGCATGTTAGTGTTTCCCAAGCTAGTGTGATCCTTGGGTGATTTTGATTACTTAAATGTCCTTGGTTAAAATTCTGAAGTTACAAATTAATTTAATCCCCAATATTTGTAGAAAAAGTAACAAAATAAATAAATAAGTAATGTTATATTACTATTAATATAAATAGTTGTTATGAAATCATCTCACAAAAATATAGAAATGATAGATAATGACTTAGAAATCAGCCTCTTCGAGGGGGCAACCTCCTTTATGTTAAACAAATGAACAATTCTTGGATGATACAAATGAGAAGACCTCTTTTATATATATAGGAGTCTAAGGGGTCATAATATAATCAGAGCTGACATAACAATAACAATGTAAGGGCACACCAATAACAATAGTGGGCTTCTATGTGGCACAATAATAACAATATGGGGACTACATGGGCAGAACAATATAATAATGGGGTTGCACTAATAAAAATAAGGGGTTACACTAGTAGTATAGGGACCTAACAAGCCCCTCTCCTTCAAAAAGTGTTGTCCTAAATGCTTGAGTAGTTATGGATGCTTCTGTATAAAATTGTCATCCTTCCATGTGGAATCTTCAACAGGTAAGTTCTTCCACTTGATGAGATACTCTGAAATTGATCAATTTCATAGCTATCGTGTTATTGTTTCTGTGACTGCTTTAGGTTCAAATATGATTTTTCCTTCCCTGTCAAGTTCCAAAAATATTGTTTGAACTAGGATCTTGTCACTTATAACCTTGTTTAAGCACGAAACATGGAAAGGTGGGGCACTCAGGAAGATGCAGGAAGCTCAAATTTGTATGCCATAGTACCAATCTTTTGCATAACCTTGTAAGGACCATAATAATTTGGTGATAATTTATTATCCTTCTTAGCTTGCTTGAGGGACATTTGTTTTTATGGTTGTATTTGTAAAAGTACCCAATCGCCTATATCAAGACTTCTTTCATTGTGATGTTGATCTGCCTGTTGTTTCATTCGATTCTTCGTGAAAGTGAGGTTATCCTTTTTCTTCTTGACATGTCTTTCTATCTTGAGAATTTGAGGAGTGGTAATTCATACCAATGCATTGCAAGATATGGTCGGATTCATTTCTTCTTTCTCTAGGGTTGGTTCCTGGTGTATATCCTCTTCTTTTGATGTTTCTTGATCCTTTTCTTCCTCCTCTTCACAATCAATGTAAAATAATTCTTCTTAGAACACTTATGACCTTTCGTGTATTTTCTATCACAACTGTAACAAAGGTCATTTTCTCCTTTTTCTTCCAATTGTTTTGGTGTCAACCTTGTAGGTTATGGAAGGCTAGGAGCAGCAACACTTCCATCTTTATAATTGTGAGTGGTAGGATTTCTTATTGCCATAATTTTTCTTTCAATTTTTCTTTCCAGCTTGAATTCCTTCTCTAATGAATCAGGTTCCCAAAGATGAACCTCATGTTGAATGTTATCCTTTAAAGTCCCTATGAAGACATCAATCATCTGCTTCTCTGGAATATAATTTACCCTTATATTCAATTTTTGGAAGTCAATGTGCTCTGCCATTGAACCCTTTTTTTTAGATTTATCAATTGGCTAAAGAAGGTGTTTCTCTTTGTATCCTCATAATGTGCTATCATTTCATCTGTAAAAATTGACCAAGTGACAAATGGTTTACAAGAACAAAGCCCTTTATACCATAAAAATTGATTCGGTTCTAAATGTAAAGATGCAATATGTACCTTTTGTAACAGTTGCACATCATGTAGATCAAAATATTTCTCCATTTGTAGTATCCATGTTATGGGATCCTTGCCATAAAAATTCCTCATATCAATATTTGGAATAAGATGGGTCTTCAATCCAAAATTAGATTCTATGAAATCATGATTAACATTTTTTTTTTCATCATGAGTTTCCTCTATTACCTTTTCGTCATTAGGAGGCCTTTCTTGTGGCAGCTTTGTCCCACCTTCCTTCAAACCTTCCATGTCTTTCTTAAAATATTCCATGTATTTCTTCAAATCTGATTCCATGGCACATATAAAACTATTTATCATAGCTTCGATCGCATTCTTCAATTCATCCATCCAATTTTTCTTACTATTTGTTTCTATTTTCTTTATTCGAGTCATTATTTTCTTGCTTTTAGGAGCTTGATATTTAAATAACTGTAACTCTATAATTTCAGATACTCAAATTTTGAAATTGTGTCCCGTGGTAGCCTTCTAAGTCCTCTTTCTAACCTCATCGGTATGATCAATATTGGATTATTCAATAAATATTTATGTGAAATCTCCTACAATGACCTTATTATAGACTGGATCAGTAGAGAAAAATTGTACGACCTTACACGTGTCACTGTTTCTACCTTTAGACCTAAAAACAATAAAAATAAAAGTACAGTCCATTCTCATTCTGTAACTTCTTACAAAATTTTAATCTGATGCTCACAAATAAAGTTATGACGATTTTCCCAAGGTGGCCTGTTTGGAATGTAATTCGGGAGTCTATAAAAACCCTAAATGTCTTGGATAGTATCTCTAAAATTATAGTGAACCAAGATTAGAAATCTTGGCCTGAGCTTAACCCTAATTTCAGCTCAAATGGGTTTTAATTTAACAGTCTGAACCTTCGTAGAAAAATATTATAGCGAAAATTCCACAATTAGTTGTTTGAGATGGAATTTTTGGGGTTGCAAAAACCCTAGCTTCCTCAAATCATATCTTTGAAAATACAGCAATACAATGTCTGAAATTTAGACCCAATGTTTAGACCAATTTCGGATCAAATGGGTTTTTTTTTTTAGCTTTTGAAACTTTGTAGCGAAAATTCCACGATCACCTGTTTGGAGCAGCAAAACCCTAGAATCCAAAGCTCTGATATGAAATGTTATGAAACAAGCTCACAAAAAGATAGAAAATATAGATCAACGACTTAGAAATCAGCCTCTTCGAGGGGGAAACCTCATTTACATTACACAAATGAACAATTCTTGGATGATACAAATGACAAGACCTACTTTCTATATATAGGAATCTAAGGGGTCATAATATAATCGGAGCCAACATAACAATAATAATGTAAGGGCACAACAATAACAATAGTGGGCTTCTATGGGGCATAATAATACCAATATGGGGACTACATGGGCACAACAATATAATAAGGGGGTTGCACTAATAACAATAAGGGGTTACACTAGTAGTATAGGGACCTAACAATTGTATACTATAATGTTGCAATAACTATATAATTAATATATGATATATAAATTATAGCATTAAATATAAACTAATATTGACCCATGTGGACCACAAATATAACAAGCTCTGAGAGAGATAAAATCCCTTGAGTTGTAAATTTCCTTTATAGTGCAAAACTTAAAAAAATGTTTATACCTCAAGATATTTGATACCTCTAGTGGCTTGATAGGTTCGATATATATATATATATATATATATATATATATATATATATATAGATATATATCTATATCTTGAGGTTTTGGTTGGCGATATTGTTTGTGATGGTTGTGATGTCTTAGATTTTATTGTTGCTGGTGTTTCTAACCTTGATTGGATAGGATTGTTTCTCCTATATTGTAGACATCCTTAGTGCCTTATCTAAATTTTTATTTTTCAGAACATGTAACTTTCAACATTGGTTGTGACAAATTGATGGAATGTTGTATCTTTTCTCCATGTGTTTTGTTTTCTTATTATTTTATCTTGTCGACTTCTCCTTCTCTTGGATGAAGATTAGTTATGACATTTATCAAGTATTACCTAGTGTGATCACCTCCTAGATGGAGATTGTTTTCTATCTATGTGAATTTCATGATGTCCCTTTGGGTGCGCTATGGAATTAATATTTAGGGAGTTAGATTTTTGTCTTTTCATATTAGAGGAGTATGTAGTCATTAAATACATATTTAATTTTAAGGATAGGTAGCTATTGATCTCCATTTGACATTTATTATTTATCACTTGCTCTATTCTTATTTGTACTAGTGACAACTACTTCTCGTGTACTTACACTAAACCTAGTGGAGATTTGGAGATCTATTTATAAGCTTTTCTACTTTTGGACATTCATTTACTTATCATTTAGGTGATATATATTTTCTATGTCTTGGATGAGATGTACCAATTCGAGATAGAATCCCTCGATCCAAATGAGCTCATTCGGGCCACCATGCATGCTTAGCTATTTTGCACAAACTCACATCCTGCGACACTTGACAATACGTACACATAATTCATTCCTGATCATGCTTGTGAGTACGTTGCTACCAACGGTACTAATTTTCATGGAAACAATACATGAAAAGAATTTGGAGATGAATGTGGGAAGCCAAAAAGGAACAAAAACTCCAAGGTGGTAAAACAAACACCTCAAACTTCTTTGTTAATTTTTTGTTAGGAAATTCTTTTGGTCTTTATAGCTAACCTTACAAAGAGAGCTCTAACAGGTGCTACGAATTTGCTAAAATGGACTGTCCCAAAATGAAAGAGTGGGTGAAGAAAATATGGGAACCAATTCTTAAATATAATCTAAAAATTAGTGTTTTATTGAACATGTGGTTTGAAATTCACTTCCTTTATTCTAATGTTGTTGACTGCATTCTCATGTTTTTGTGGTTTAATGGAAAAATTTTCCTTCAGTTACATCGACGATATGTCAGTTTCAACCCTTTATTTGAGACTCCACCAAGGATATTAATTTTGGAAACACTGTTTGGTCTCCCCCTAGATTTATTGACCAAAAATAATATAATGGAGATTGGGGGTGCAATTGGTAAGTTATTTTATTTGAACCTAAGTAGTCTTGGTGTAATGGATAAGAAAGTGGATTGGGTCTTGGTCGAAGTAGGGTTTCTGGAGGCCTTCCTAATGAATCATATATGGTGTGGGGTTTAATTATATAAAAACAACACATGAATTTTGGGGTATAGGCTTTCATTGTTTGATATGGTTCACATTATGGAAAAATCCCCTTGGAGATATCACAAGCAACATTCTTACACTACTAAGATGAACTTACAACCATATCTTGTGAAGATGTCATCGAACGATGAGGTGGCCAGTTTATCTCCATGTAACGATACAAATGCTATTCCTTCTTCACATTTGTTTAGTATGCCTCAATCTATCCCCTCCTCTTCTAATTTCCCTGTGTCATCTGAGGATGTCGACACTAATTTGGATTCCTATATATCAGGGATTAAAGCCTACTCATACAACCTGAATCCTCCTCCCATATCCTTGGTCATTTTTATCTTTCTTCCCTCTAGACAATCCTCCCTTCCTATTACATTTGTGCATGATGGTAATCCCCCCCAGTAAACTTTGGGGTGTCCCCCTTCCTTCTCTTCCACTTGAGGAGGCCCCTCCTGATCAATTTTCAACACCTCTAGTTAACCAATTTGCAAAATATGGACCTTCAATACCCAACTCTTTTCCTTGAAACTAAATTGGTAGTGATATAAATGTATGCTGCAAAACCCTCCAATGGAATTGATTTCTATCACTATCCATAAAGCACATGATTCATCCAATTTTCCCTTTATAAGCCTGAATTCGGCTAGAAACATTACCATTCCTAGGAAGGGAGGGTAAGGGAACCATCATGGAAAGTCTATCAATTTGGATCCCAAAACCCTCAATTATGAGAGAGATGCAAACTTATGTGATATCCCCATTATTGTTTTTGATCCATTTCAGGCTCTTAGAGACTAAGCTCCCACTATTGGCGTTCCTCCATCAATATGCTCTCCCTTAATATTTGGGGGCTTAGGGATACCTCTAAGAAGATATACCTATCACATCTCATCACTTCTACTAGAAAAAATATTCTTTTTATCCAAGAATCAATGACATCTGTGGAACATGGCAAATAATATTTTTTAACTATATATCCCAGCTTGTGTCTTTCTGCTACAAACTCTAATGCTTTATCTGGACGAATGGTGATTATTTGGGAACCTAATTGGGAAAAATTTAAGGCATATATATGTTTTTCAGGCATGTTACTCTTTGTTTATGTGCATGGCTATCCATGTTATTTTCATTTTATTAATAGCTATGCCCGATATTAGGATAGGAAAGACTTCTGCTATAGGATGGATACATACATGATTTTGAAATTTGGGCATCTAGACATGGCTAGTTACTTTAAATTAACATTATCTGGGGGTAATGTTATGGTTCTATGTGTCATCTAGATTCTTTGGGCCCTTACATCCAAGGTCTCTTCTCTACTAATCAGCTGGTCGGTGCCAAGCTTATGCCCCTCTCACCTACCTAGACAAAGGATTGCGCTCAATCTAAGTACATAGGAAAGTGTCTGGATAGATATATTTTTCATGTGAATATTTTGGAAATGTTGGGACATGTGCATTCTTCAATCTCACAAGATAGGTTATCTCATCATTTTCCTATAAATCTATAATGGATGGAAGACCTACCTTAGAAATTTCAACCTCTTAAATTTAACCAAGCTTGGATGGGAGATCAAGAGTTCTATTCTCTTTTCAGTGAAACATGGAAACATTTGTATTACCTCAAGTATTTCTCTACGATGGAAGTGTTGGGTTGTGTTATATCCTTTCCACAACTACACCACACGTGGGGGGGCGTTAGCCTCTCTTGTACGTTGCGGCAGGCGCTGCTGGGGGTTGGCTACCCACCCTATTGCGGGGTATGCAAGGGGGTGGTATCCCCCCTACACGTGGTCTGGGGCAATGCCCCAGAATGTTTTTTTTGGACCCTATTTTAGGTGGGCAGACCTACATATGATTTTTTGCATGGATTTTCCACATGGTTTTGGGCATGATAGTTTACTGTCCATGGTATTTTGTAGATCCGGTCAAGGGAACTATGGTTATGTTCTAATCCAGGGTTAATGGATTGGGGTTTTTGGATTCTTTGGCATGTATATATATGTATTGTAACATTGAAAGGATCATAATGAAAAATCAATCTGGTAGTCCCAGTTTTGGGATCTAGGGGAAAATCTCTGTGTATCTCTGTTTTATGTTTTATCCTATCACCATTATTTACTTTTTGTTTTTAGAATTAGTATGCAGGTAATTTCTATACAGAGTTAAAACCTACATTTGGAATCAGAGTTATTTAGGCTTTAAGGGGACGCCTTTTTTGCTGAGGTGTTTTTGCTCAAGCTTGTGGTAGGCCCTATTTAATGGGAGATATGCGGGGTCTATTCTTGTGGTGAAATAAGACGATGAGCAGTGGAAAGATAGAGATCAAGAAATTTAATGGTTAGATTTTTTAGTTGTGGAAACTCAATATGGAGGATCTTCTCGTGGATAAAGATGAGTGGATCACAGTATATCTGGGTACTAAGCAACAACAATGTCAGTTGAAGAATGGGCGAAGTTGGATCGGAAGAAAAATATCACAATACCACTGAGTATCTTAGATTTAGTATTTCTGAATGTATGAGGGGAAGCTTCGATAAAGTCTTTGTGGGAAAAGTTAGGGACTTTGTACCATTCTAAGTCTCTGGTGAATAAACTATTCCTATGGAAAAAGTTTTATAACCTAAAGATGAAAGATGGAGACTCGGTGACAGAGCATTTGAATGAATTTAATACTGTGGTAAGTCAGTTATTATCTGTTGATATTAAAATTTCAGATCAAGGTAAGAGCATCAGTTTGTTGTGCTCTCTACCAGATTCGTGGGATAGTCTGGTTGTTGCAATAGGTAGCAATGCAACTGCCTTGCAGTTTGATGAAATAGTCTTATTCTTGCTGTTGGAGAAGATGAGATGGAAAAATATAAAGAGCTAGAATGTTGATGCCTTGTTTGTATGAGGACGTTCCCAGAACAAAAAAAAAATAAGCCTTCGAGTGGGAGAACTAAATCTATAGGAAAACTTGTAAAGGTGTGCTAGAAATGTGGAAAGGAAGGGCACTTCAAAAGGGACTATAAAACTAAAGATCTTGAGAAAGGGAAGGAATCTGATGATGCTCCTTTTGCAGAGGAGAAAACCACCTCAGATTAAGGTGGGGATGTGTACTTGTCTTCGTCTTCAAGTACACATGTAGATCACAAGGCATGGTTGATTGACTCAAGTGCATCCTTTCACTTCGGTCCCCATAAAGAGAGGTTCTGCGAGTATGAGAAATATGATGGTGGTGATGTATTCTTAGGGGATGAAAGGAAGGCTAGAATTGCTGGTCATAGAAAATTCAAGTTGAAGTTGAAAGGTGGAAGGATTAGAACACTTCTGGGTGTTCTGCATATTCCTGCATTAGCCAGAAATCTGATTTTTGTAAGTAAGTTGGATGATGCAGGTGTAAAAACAATGTTTAAGAAAGATACCTGCAAGATGGTTCAGGAAGCATTGGTATTGATGAGGGGATTTCATATTGGAACTTTGTACAAGCTTCAAGCTAGCATTGTTATTGATGGGTGTAACATTGTGGTTCTTGAAAGTGTAGCAGAAAATCTAGTGGTCTCTGGAGAAAAGACCATGCTATGGAATCAAAGGCTTGGAAATATTGGAGAGAAGGGCATTCAAATACTTCATCATAATGGTATGGTAGAAGGCATGTCTAATTTCTCTATGGATTTTGATTTCTGTGAAAATTGTGTATATGGGAAGTAGAATAAGGTTTGTTTCCCCTCTAGTGCTAAGAGGGCGAAATGAATATTAGAGCTTGTCCATAGTGATGCGTTTGGACCTGTGAAGGTTCCATCACTGGGTAAGTTTGTGTACTATGTATCATTTATAGATGACTTCTAAAGGAATGGATGGATATATTTCCTTAGGAAGAAATCTAAAGCCTTTGACAGGTTCAAAGAATTTAAGGCTCTAGTGGAAAACCAGAGAGAGAAGAAGATAAAGGTGTTGAGGACAGATAATGGTGGAAAGTTTTACAAGAAGGAATTTGAAGAGTTTTGTAAGAAGTGTGGTATAGCACGGTACAAGATTACTCCATACACACCTGAGAAAAATGGAGTCATAGAAAGAATGAACAAGTCTTTGATGGAAAGGGCAAGAAGCATGCTCAATGGTTTTGGGCCAGGACAAGAGTTATGGGTAGAGGCGGTGGAGACTGCATGATACCTAGTCAATAGATAACCTTCATCAGCGTTGGAGGATAAGACTCACAAGAGTTATGGACTGGTAAAAAACCTTCTCTTTCGCATCTAAGGGTATTTGGATGTGATGCATATGTACATGTTCTAAAGGAGAAGAGAAAAAAGTTGGATAGTAAATTTGAAAAGTGCATTTTTATTGGGTATAAGAATGGTTTAAAAAGTTATAAGCTTTGGAATCGAGAAACAAGGAAGGTTGTGTAAAATTGAGATGTGGTATCTAGAGAGGTGAAATATGTTATTAAACATGAAGTCCTACAAAAGGAACCTGAGAAGATAGATTTTGAGCTAAAGGAGGAAGAATCAAAGTCTACAACATAAGAGGAATCAGAAGATGAGGAGCCACAAAGTCCAGTTGTGAGAAGATCAATTCGAGAAAGAAGGCAACCAGAAAGGTATAGTCCATCTCCTTTTTTTTCAATTTTTTTTTTTATTAATGATGATGATCCCAGAAATGTGAAGAAAGTAGTAGATTCAGAGGATGGAAAACTCTGGAAAGAGGCCATGGTTGATGAAATGGCATCTTTGCAAAAAACTAAGGCTTGGGATCTGGTGGAGTTGTTGGATGGAAGGAAACACATTGGTATCAAATGGGTGTTTAAGAAGAAGAAAAATGTAGAAGGCAAGGTGGAGAAATACAAAGCTCGGTTCCTAGAAAAAGGTTATTCCCAGGTGTCGGGAATTGATTTTGGTGATATTTTTTCTCCCGTTGCCAAGGTAGTTTCTATTAGATTACTTTTATCTATTGATGTTGTTATCATCCACAATATCCCAAGGCTGAGAAATGAGATCAAAGTAGCTAACCTCAAACCACTTAGGGTTTAGCAGCTAGCCACCAAACCAGAAAGGGTTCTCTCTATAAAATTCGCAACCAAATATGATTGGAGTGGGATAAAGATATTAGGCAAGATATGTTTAGCTCTAGGGTTTTGAAATTTATGGTTTTGATGGATTAGGAGTAAAAATCAAGAAAATAGGCCAAGTCTCAATGGTTCAGTTGCAAGAGATAAAGAGGAGCATGGTAGGTATGCTTTTTTGATACATTGGGGCTTTGTCAATGTAGTATAGGGTGGAAAAGAAAAGGTTCAAAATGAGCATGGAAAGCATGAATTCATTTATCAGAACATATATAATAGAAAGATGAAGTTCCTATCAAAATAGAGCTTAAACATTAAGAATTTTGTTCATCAAACTCATAGGAAAATCATTGAAAACATAGACATGGAAAGAAGATACATTAAACATTCATTAAAGTGAATCACAGAAGAAAAACACTATCACAAACTCACACCACAAGAATTCCTAAATAATATCTGCAACTGGCCTTTGATTTCCTATAAAAAGATAATGATTACAAGCTCCAAGCCTTTCACTCTCTGATATCTAACCCTTAATACCTCAAAATATGAAATATTTATACAATGTTTTACAGAAAAATATCTTGAAACAAACTTCAATATTTATTACAAAAATTCCTAAAATAGATCAAAACTACTAGAATATCATTTTTTTGACTTTTTTGTGTTGTTTTGGGCATTCTGGTGCAACTGAGGCCTCGAATAAACATTATGCTAGACCTGCTATTTGATGAACTTCTTGTTGTTTGATGAACTGCCTGCTATTCTATTTTTCCTATAATCGGTTCTGAAAACTGTTGTAACAAATATGCAATGTGGCTCCCTTGTTGCTGTTTTTCCTATTAAATGTGAGCCATGAGATCAATTCTTTCTCTACCTATTGACCCTCGTCGAAATCACATCTGGAACGGGCCTCTATCATATTGAAATCGCAATACAAAGAAAAGGATTTTAACATTGATTTTCCCTGTTTTTTTACAGAAGGCGGACTTGAAAATTTTAAACATTACGATGCATAGGATTATTGCATCCACGGGACTTAATCGCAATTGGAGCCTGGATGGAGGACTTCTCACTTTTTCCATATAGTTTTGCCGATGGACCAGACATGATGGAACATACATGATAACTTATTTAAGAACCATTAATAATATATCACATCCGTCTAGGGCTAATCGCAATTGCAATCACATCGGGGAAGGGGTATATGGGAGTGGGACTATATCCATTAGTGTGATCACTGGGGGCCTAGGTCTGGGACATATCGCGGGATGTGATGTCAGATGTGATGAGGGGTAAGGAATGTAGGACTTATCGCAATCACATAAGGGAAAAGGATATGGGGTATTTTATATATTTCATGTGATACACACCAGCGGGCTGCGGGATCATGCAGGCCCAGTTATGGTAGTCGGTAGAGGGGCGAGGAGTTTTGTTTGATAATTCATATAATAAATTCCAACTACAGTAATTGCGATGAAATATAACAAAAATGACTTACATATGAAGGTTTTAAAATATTTAAATGAAATGGAACAACGACTATTGTTTATGTATCATATACAATGGAAATGTGGCTAGAGTTGGAGTTTTCAAGGGATTTCATAAAATTTCAATGTATAGCCATAGAAAAGTGGATATAGAAATGTACAATGATTTTTGGCATATGAACAAGGGGAAAAAACGGTTTTGACTTAGGATTTTAGGAATTTATCAAGGGAAAAGGGATTTTAAAGGGAATGAGGGAATTTGTTATGAAACCAACTCAAGAAAAGATAGAAAAGATAGATCAACGCCTTAGAATTCAGCCTCTTCGAGGGGGCAACATCATTTACATTACATAAATGAACAATTCTTCGATGATTCAAATGAAAAAACCTCCTTTCTATATATAGAGTCTAAGGAGTCACAATATAATCCAGCCGACCTAACAATAATAATATAAAGCCACAAAAATAACAATAGAGGGATTCTATGGGGCACAATATTAACAATATGGGGGCAATAGGGGCACAACAATATTAATAAGGGGTATAACTACAATAGTAATGGGGTAATCACTAGTATTATAGGGACCCAACATGCCCCTCTTCTTTAAAAAAGTGTTGTCCTCAATGCTTGAGTAGTTCTGGATACTTCTGCATAAAATTTTCATCCTCCCATGTGGAATCTTCAGTGGATAAGTTCTTCCACTTGATAAGATACTCTGAAATTGATCGATTTCGTAGCTGTCGAGTTCTTGTTTCTGTGACTGCTTCCGATTCCAATATAATTTTTCCTTCCTCGTCAAGTTCTGGCAATATTGTTTGAACTGGGAGCTTGTCGCCTATAACCTTCTTTAAACATGAAACATGGAAAACTGGGTGCAATCGAGAAGCTGCAGGAAGCTCCAATTTGTATGCCATAGTACCAATCTTTTGCAACACCTTGTACGGACCATAATACTTTGGTGATAATTTATTATCCTTCTTAGCTTGCTTGAGGGACATTTGCTTATATGGTTGTAGCCGTAGGAATACCCAATCACCTACATCAAAACTTCTTTCACTGCGATGTTGATCTGCCTGTTGTTTCATTCTATTCTGTGCCAACACGAGGTTATCCTTTAAGAGTTGGAGGACTTGTTGTTGATGTTCGATGTGATGTTCCACTGCCTGAACCTTAGAATTTTCTCTTAAATATGATGTGATGGATGGTGGTTGATACCCATAAAGTGCCATAAATGGGGTCATTTTTGTTGTTGTATGGAAGGAAGTGTTATACCACCATTCAGCCAGAGGCAACCATTTGACCCATTGTGTCTGTTTATCAGATACAAAGCAACGAAGATATCCTTCCAAACATTTGTTTACTATCTCAGTTTGCCCATCAGATTGAGGATGATAAGATGAGCTATGAGCTAACTGAGTACCAAGACAAGAAAATAATTCTGTCCAAAAATTTCCAGTGAAAATGGGATCTCTGTCACTTACAATAATCTTTGGGTTTCCATGTAGCTTTTGAATTGTTTCCATAAATGCAGTAGAAACTGTACTGGCTTTAAATGGATGTGATAATGCACAAAAGTGTGCATACTTGGTAAGTCTGTCAACTACCACCATGATGACACTCTTTCCCTCAGACTTGGGTAAACCTGTGATAAAATCCATTGAAACCTCCTCCCAACGTTGGCTTGGAATGGATAAAGGTTGTAATAGACCCGGTGTCTTAATTGTTTCAACTTTATTTTGTTGGCAAACCAAACATTCCGCCACAAACTTTTGAATATCTGATTTAAGGCCATCCCAAAAAAATTCCTTCTTAACCCTGTGGTAAGTTTTTAAAAATCCTGAGTGCCCTCCTAAGGGAGAAGTGTGCAATTCCATAAGAATCTTTTGTTTTAGCTGGGAATTCTTACAGAGGTATAAGCGATCTTTGTACCATAACGAATCATTTTGCCAGCTAAATGTATCAGATGTACTGGAATCTTGTTGTAACTTTCGAATAAGTGCCCACACTTCTTCATCATTCTTCCATTCCTCCCTTGCTTCATTTATCCAATCTGGTTGGATAATAGAAATGGCGCACAACAATGCTTCCACATCCTCATCCTTTCTTGAGAGTGCATCTGCCACCACATTTTGCTTCCCTTTTTTGTAGATGATTTCAAAGTCATAACCCAACATCTTTGTGACCCACTTTTGTTGCTCTTCAGAGGATAATCTTTGTTCTAAAAAGTATTTAAGGCTATCATGATCCATTTTTACCTTGAAGTGTCTTCCCATTAGGTAGGGTCGCCATTTCTTAAGTGCATGGAGTATTGCCAACATTTCCTTCTCATAAATAGCTTTGCTTAAAAACTTTCCCTTGATTGGACGACTTTCAAAAGCAATGGGTCTTTCATCTTGCATTAGAACAGCACCAATTCCATTTCCTGAAGCATCACATTCCACAATAAAGGTTTTTGTGAAGTCTGTTGTAGCTAAGACTGGTGCTTGGCACATTGCCTCTTTAAGATGTTCAAAGGCCTTTGTTGCTTCCGGAGTCCATGAAAATGCATCTTTCTTCAATAATGTTGTTAGAGGTGCTGCTATTCTCCCATAATTCTTAACAAACTTGCGATAATACCCTGTCAACCCGAGAAATCCTCGCAGATGCTTTATGGATGTGGGGATTTTCCATTCCTTAATGGCTTTAATTTTGCTAGGGTCTACCTTAACTCCTTCATGAGATACAATATGACCCAAATATTCCACCTCCTGGACTCCAAAGAAACATTTGGATCTTTTTGCATATAATTGTTTCTCCTCCAATAGTTGTAGCACCCTGTCAACATGTTCAACATGATCCTTCCAAGACTTGCTGTAGATTAGTATATCATCAAAAAATACTAACACAAATTTTCTAAGGAATGGTTTGAAAATTGAATTCATCAAACCTTGAAATGTTGAAGGTGCATTGGTAAGGCCAAAAGGCATGACCAAAAATTCATAATGACCCTCATGAGTTCTAAATGCTATTTTTGGAATGTCTTCAGTCTTCATTCTGATTTGATGATATCCTGAACGAAGATCCAACTTGGTGAAGTAAATTGATCCATGCAATTCATCCAGTAATTCATCAATGACAGGAATGGGGAACTTATCTTTAATAGTGAGCTTGTTGAGCTCCCTATAATCCGGACACATGCGCCATGATCCATCCTTCTTGTGCACCAATACTACTGGAGAAGAAAAAGAACTTTGACTCGGTTGAATTATACCAGCCTCTAGCATTTCTGCAACCATACGTTCAATTTCACTCTTTTGGACATAGGGATATCTGTACGGCCTGATGTTTGGAGGAACACTTCCTGGAATCAGATGAATAGCATGATCATGATCACGCATAGGTGGGAGACCTTTGGGAGTCTCAAATACCTTGGAATGATTGTCCAGGACTTTTTGGAGATCTAAAAAAATAGATGATTCCGATGTGGAAACATCTAGCGAACATAATTGTGCAATTACACCTATTTGCTCCTTTTTTAGAAGCTTTGTCATACCATTAGAGCTTATTATCTTTCCTGGTTTCCCTGCAATACCCCTTAATTCAACTTCCTTTCCTTCCATAGAAAATTTCATGAAAAGTTCTTGAAATTAAAAGCTATTGTACCCAAGGATTGTAGCCATTGGACTCCTAGTACAACATCAACACCTCCCATTGGAATGGAAAGCATTGGGCTAGTCAATACATATTCTCCCATGGATAGCTTGATATTATGGCACTTTCTAGAGAAATTTATTGTTCCTCCATTTGCAATCATCACTTGACACTCTGGTGCTGGATATAGGAAGCAATTCAATTCTTTTGCTACCTTACAATGAATAAAATTTTGGGTGCTTCCTGAATCAATCAACACTATTACCTTTTTCTTCTTGATTTGTCCTTCTATCTTGATGGTTTGAGGAGTGGTAATTCCTACAAATGCATTACAAGATATGGTCGGATTTATTTGTTCTTCATCTAGGCTTTGTTCCTGGAGTATATCCTCTTCTTTTGACCTTTCTTGCTCCTTTTCTTCTTCCTCTTCACAATCTATGTAGAATAATTTCTTCTCAGCACACTTATGACCTTTAGTGTATTTGCTATCACAACTGTAACAAAGCCCTTTTGCTCTTTTTTCTTCCAATTGTTGTGGTGTCAACCTTATAGGTTGTGGAAGACTAGGGGCAACAACACTTCCGTCTTTATAGTTGTGAGTGGTATGCTTCCTGGTTGCCATAATTTTGCTTTCCATTTTTCTTGCTAACCTGAATGCCTTCTCTAATGAATCAGGTTCCTAAAGGCGAACATCATGTTGGATATTATCCTTTAAAGACCCTATGAACACATCAATCCTATGCTCCTCTGGAATATCTTTTACCCTTATGTTCAATTTTTGGAACTCCTCAATGTGCTCCATTATTGAACCCTTTTGTTTGAGACTTATCAATTGGCTAAAAAAAATGTTGCTTTTTGTATCCTCTTAATGTGCTATCAATTCTTCCGTAAAAATTGCCCAAGTGATAATTTTTTTACGAGAGCAAAGCCACTGATACCATACAAAATGATTTGGTTGCAAATATAAAGTTTCCATACGTACCTTTTGTGTGTTTTGCACATTATTGAGATCGAAGAATTGCTCCATCTGTAATATCCAGGTTGCGGGATCCTTGCCATCAAACTTCCTCATATCGATTTTTGGAATATGGTGGGTCTTAGATCCAACATTAGAGTCTATGGAATCATGATTAATATTTCTTTTGTTCTCATCATGAGTTTCCTTTACTACCCTTTCACCATTAGTGACCCTTTCTTGTAGCAACTTCTTCAATTCTTCCATGTCTGTCTTCAAATCTATCTTCAAATCGTCCATCTTAGCTTCTACGCCTTTCTTTAAACCATCCATCTTAGCTTCTGCATCTTTCTTTAAACCATCCATCTTAGGTTCTGTTCCTTTTTGTGCAAGTGACACTTGTTGCACTTGGTCTCGTAATTTTGCTATATCATGTTCCATTTCTTCCTCTTCTTCATAAGTCATGCTAGAGCTTTCAGGTTTCTTACTAGGGTTTGCATTTTCTTTCCTCGGGGCATCAATTACCAATAATAATGCTTTACTATGCCCTTTGAATTCCTTCAAACCAAGTTTACGCAAAAATTAAAAAAAAAACTACACACATTTTTTCACTTTGTAGAAGCCTGATATTGAATTTGATGTATCTTTGTAATTTTGAATCATCCAGTTCTGAAATTGTGATCTGTAGTAGCCTTTTGTGTCCTCTTTCCAATTCCACTAGTCTGATCCAAATTGGATTCTCGAAGAAATAGTTATGCACAATCTCCTGCAGTGACCTAATTATAGACTAGCTTAGTAGAGCGAACTTGTATGAAGTTCCACGTGTCACCGTTTCGACCTTTGACTCTAAAAAATATATACAAGAAAACTACAGTCCACCCTCTTTCTGTACCTTCTGACGAAATTTCAATCCGATGCTTAGAAAGAAAGTTATGACGATTTTCCCCAGGTCACTTGTTTGGAATGTAATTCAGGAGTCTGAAAAAAGACCAACTGCCTTAGATCATATCTCCACAAATATAGCGTGAAAAGCTCTGAAATTTGGACCCGAGGTTCAGTGTGATTTCTTCTGAAATGTTTTTTTATTTCAACTTTTGAAACATCGCAGAAAAAAAGTTATAGCGAAAATTCCACGATGACTTGTTTGGAGCAACGAAACTCTAGAATCCAAAGCTCTGATACCAAATGTTATGAAACCAGCTCAAGAAAAGATAGAAAAGATAGATCAACGCCTTAGAATTCAGCCTCTTCGTGGGGGCAACCTACTTTACATTACATAAATGAACAATTCTTGGATGATTCAAATGACAAAACCTCCTTTCTATATATAGGAGTCTAAGGAGTCACAATATAATCCAACCGACCTAATAATAATAATATAAAGCCACAAAAATAACAATAGAGAGATTCTATGGGGCACAGTATTAAAAATATGGGGACAATAGGGGCACAAAAATATTAATAAGGGGTATAACTACAATAGTAATGGGGTAATCACTAGTACTATAGGGACCCAACATAATTTATTACGGAAATTAGGGAGATGAATGAAATATGAAATGGGGATATTTAAATGGGATGAAACCTCCATGAATCATCATTATTTCCCCTAATTACTACTCCCACAATGATTAACGATAAGTGTTGTCATGATTGGTTTTGACCATTATGATGACTTGACCTATTGATGACATCTAATGGAGTATGAGACTGACCATGAGATGAGACTGAGATGATGACAAAGACATTTACTTATGACTCATCATAATGAGTAATGACATGACCAAAATGACATTGGAACATGAAATGGAGAGAATAGTAAAGACCTAGACATACTAATTAGTGACCAAATTTTATATGAAAATATAACAATTTGACTTAATAGACCTATCAACAATTTTGAAAGAGTACATTTGATCACCAGTGACTGGCAAGACTAACATGCACTAACAACTATTGCTTTTAATTTTGAGGTAGAATAGATGGATTTGAAGACAACATTTCTTCATGGGGATCTGGAAGAAGAAATCTACATGAAGCAACTTGAAGGCTTTGCAGTGAAGGGTAAGAAAGAACTGGTATGCAAGTTAAAAAAGTCTCTGTATGGGTTAAAACAATCACCAATGATGAAGTATCAGAAATATGATACAGATATACGGGGACTTGGATTCACTAGAAACAAAGCATATCATGTGTGTATTTTAAATTAATTGGTGACCGTGTTATTTATTTGGTCTTGTATGTGGATGATATGTTGCTTATTGGAAATAACAAAGAAATTATTCAGGATTTGAAGACTCGATTGTCCTCCAAATTCGAAATGAAGGATCTTGGTGCTGCAAACTATATTTTGGGCATGGAAATTAAATGAGATTGAAAAAAGGAAGATTTAGTTAAACTAGAGGAAGTATGTCTAGACAATATTGTAGATTTTTAATATGCAGGATAGTATACCGGTGAAGGTTCTTGCATAGGGTCTGGGGCAGCGCCCTCGATTTTTTTTTTGGACCCTATATTAGGTGAGAAAACCTATCAATGATTTTGTGCATGGATTTCACACATGGTTTTGGTTATGATAGTTTACTATCCATGGTATTTCGTAGATCTGGTCAGGGGAACTATGATTATGTTCTAATCCATGGTTAATGGATTGGTGTTTATGGATGCTTCGACATGTATATGTATGTATTGTAACATTGAAAGGATCATAATGGAAAATTAATCTGGTAGCCTCGGTTTTGGGATCTAGGGGAAACTGTCTGTCTATATCTGTTTTATGTTTTATGCTTTTTCCATTATTTATTTTCAGTTTTTATAATTTTTATGCAAGTAATTTCTATACAGGGTTAAAACCTACAAGACCAATTCATGGAAAAATTAAGGATTTTGAAAAGGGAGGTTTGTAGCTGTGAGAAAGGAAATAAACTCAAAATGAAATTGAACCTATTGCATATTGAGAAAGAGATTGCTTGTATTCCATTTCTGATGGCTTTGTTTTTCCCAAGAAACATCACATATATTCCTTAAAAAATTTGGAACTATAAAAAAGGAAGATTCTTAAATTTTAGGAGTAATCATGGAGGCTTAAGAGTCAGGCTATTTGGATTTCTAGTGGGGACAAAAATACGAAGTTTTTTTTTCTAGAAATTTGAGTCATATCGACGTAACACAAACACTATTTGGCAGATTGAATTAGACTCTGGGGATGTGGTTTTTAATTCTGCCAATATTAAGAAGGACGCTATTATATACTTTGAAGATTTGTTTTTAGGAAAGATCTCATGTGGAAATTGATAACTAGTTATACTTCATTGATTCACATCCCACTATGTTCACTTATGTTTATATTGATGAAACTGAAAAGCTTATTAGTTCGGAGGATATTTCCAAGGTTTTAAGATCTTTCTCAAAAGATAAATGTCCTGGCCTGGATGATTGGACCATTGAAATCTTCTTACACTTTTTGGACATTATGGGGATAGATTTATTACAGATGGTATAAGAATATAGGATATAATGCAAGGTGTCAAGGTTAATAAAATCGAATTTTAAAATCTTGTAAGCATACCCAAGATCACCTTGCCTTATATCAAATGCATTATAGATCGGATATTTGGTATTTTAAGGAAGCATAACATTATAGTGGCATTAACTTCTCCAATATCCATAAGAAGGACAATAGACTCAGTAAAATAATTAGTGGATACAAAAATTTAAAAGGGAGTGTACATGATACCTTATTCCAACTAAAAAGAATACATAGGAGAGACAGGGGGATCCATACTCACTAGACTAGAAGAACATGTGATAGATATAGCTAGATAGAGGGTGTCAAAATTAGATCTTTCAGAACATGCATGCTCATCATCTCACCACATTTATATAGAAAACACCAAATTGATCCAAAATGAAGATAACTATTTTAAAAGAAAAATAAAAGAGGCAATAAAAATATAGAAGAGAAACAACAATATGAATAGAGATGACGAGCTAAAAATTAATAACATATGGAAAACCATATTGAAAAAATATCATAATAGTTATAAGAAGCCGACCTATATTCATATCTTGTGATAATAACTACTAAAAAAAAATCGTATACATGATTGGAAACATCTCATTTGGGAATGTGATCATCCTAAGGATAGACTCACATTGAAGTCTAAAACATTGGTTTTAAAACATCAACAAACTCATTCCAAACATTTCATGTATCGCTAGCATGCAATGGAATCTTTTTTTCAATTTTATAGCAGACATTATGAAATACTCTTGTCCCAAATATTTCAGAGAAAATCACCCCATGTCTTTATGTAATATTTCCTACAAGTTGATCTCGAAAATTATTCCTATGAGGATCAAGGAGAAGCTCTTGATGTACATAAAAAATGAACATCTTGGGTTTTAAAGCACATAAAAATTCATGATCCTATCGCCATTGCACAACAAGGTATATATTATCTCAAGGTTGATAAAAATGACTCTATGATACTTAAAATAGATCTTAAGAAAACATATGATTGTGTTGACTAAACATATTTACGTTTGGTACTAACCAAGATTGGTTTGAAATACAACATTGTAAATTGGATAATGGCTTTTGTTTCTACCACTCACTATGTTTTCTTGATAAATGAATCCCCATCATCTTCTTTTAGAGCACAAAGAGGCCTTCGATAAGGATGTTCCTTATCATCTCTCATATTCATTTTGGTGATAGATGGATTCAGATGGAAAATTAGAGAAGAGCATGAACATGATATTTTCTGGGGCTTGCAGGTTATCAGGAGGTCATCCATATCCCATTTAATGTTTTTCGAGGATACCTTTATCTTCAAATAGTGGCACTACCTTCATCATACCATCACTAATTTTGGGGAGGTATCTGGGCTATTTTCCAATGATTAGAAATTTGTTCTCATAAAGGCAACTGAGAAGGATGATCTTGTGAATGATATTTTTTGTGTTTTTAACATAGAAAACCTAGTTGGAGGATGGTTTTTCATATTTAGGTTTTATTTGAAAACCTAACAATTATCGCATCAGAGACTGGTCCTGTATTGTGGACAAATTTGAGAACAGACTTTCACATTGGGCACATAAATGATTTTCGCTAGGCAATATGTATATTGTTGTGAAATTTGTCCTTCATAATATTAATTTTCTTGGATGCACCTATTCTTGTTTCCTTGTAAAATCATCAAATGCATTAAATCCATTCATGGGTCCCATGAATATGTATATTTTAAGGCTCATTTTTCTATCCCCGAGCCCATAAATTCTTTCTTTCCTCACATTAATTTACATTTTTTGGCTATAATGTTCCTAGTAGTAAGATTAAAGGGTTCTTTCATAATGTGGTTTATGTTCAGGAAAATGAGTAGTTTTTAGTATACTTATGATGCATAGGCATGTTGGAAGCATCTAGCAGAAGTGTAGGAGGATTTTCCCCTACATTTACTCTCCTTGTGTTAGGAAATTATATTTTACAGAGCAATGGAACACACAAAATATTGTAGAAATATAAACACAGAAAACGCATAAAATAAGAAAGACATAGATATACGCGATTCACCCAATTTGGGCTATGTCCACAGAGAAGCAACTAGTCCTTCCTTTTATATTATCCAGCAAATTGAAGAGATACAACCTACAGTAGATCCATTGTAATTCCCTCTTCTCTCTTGCTCAATGTCCTCTGTCGTCTCACTCAGAATATAGATCTATATAGACATAATAGAATTCCCTCATATATAGCGAGGGATTTCCTTCTAGGGAAAAAAGCCCTAAAATAAACATAGCTTCTACCGTCATATCTCCACCTAATGAATATCCCAGATTGACTACGAAATTACAACATTTTACAAGGAAATTTTACATCTATTTTTAGCTTTGGGGGCACTGACCTCGATCCCCCCACTAGGGGGCGCCCCAAAGGTCACAGTTTCCCCCCATCGGACCCCCCCCTGCAGCAGAAATATTATGGGTCCAATGCAGTGAAACCTTTGAATAAAGAAGATAATCACGCTCCACACCCAACACCTTTGACTCGAAGTGATGCCTAGAATCACTCATATACAACTTGAGGTCCACTTGAAGTTGATGAAATCAAGTGCATGAGAGGATCTAAGGGAGTTCGATCCACTATTTTTGAGTTTTTGGAGGGAAGTAGTCCTCCTTCCAAGGGAGCTGCCCCTCAGTCAAATTTAGTATAAATAAATAGGCCTAACGTCTCATTAGGATTAAAAATTTTGGAGCTAGGAAGAGATATTTAGAGCCAAGTTCTTGGGACTATCATTTCCATTTTGATATGATGTATTTGAAATTTATTTCTTGATTAATGAATGGTTCACTATTTCTCTACATAAGAGTTAACTTTGGAGGGCTGAGACCCTTGGGTCATGGCCCAACCCAGAGGCTCTAGTCTCTCTTGTGTATTTAGATTTGACATTTTTTGAGTAGTGGTATTTCTTTCCTTATTTAGGTTGGAGTTATATTACAAAATGTGTGGTTCTAGGTCAGATTACCACCTCTCTTATGGCAAGTTGGTTGAGGAGTCTACAACAAAAAGTCAAAAATATGTGTTCGTTTTCCTTTGAAAGTAGCTAGGATTTTGTTTATAGTTATGTTTGATACTCTGTTTATGTATCCTATAAGTTAATACCATGCCTTTGCACATGGATTAGATACATGTTTCAAGATAAAGTAGTTATTGGTGAAATAAAATTCAACTCGTCCTTTCCATCTTGATTTATTTTGCTAGAATTTGATCACTATATTTATGTTATTTCCAAATGTAAGAAGGGGTTGAGTGTTAGTTTGTAGGTACTACAAGTGAATTGTAGGGATTGGCATAGTCATCCTCATCTATTCTATTAACTGCATCTTCCTCCTTGACACTGGGGACACTGTGAGCATGTACTTTTCTACAAGTTGGGACTTAGGTGAGTACTAAACATGGAAAAAAGCCTCAAAAATCCTTCATACATGCTCATATAGCTTCTCCCATATTCAAATCACCTTACCTATCCTTAGGATGCTCTTAGATCCAATCTTATAGAATAATAGGTCAATCCTGTAACATCATGTAGCATCCTGTAGCATTATCTAAACTTGACCATATTTCCTTCAAGAGCTTGATTTTTTCATCTTGGGATTGAATAGTGACCTCCATGATTTTAATCCATGACTATGGAAGACCAAGGACCACTTGAGACATATTCTTCCTTCACCACAAGTATATAACAACAATTAGAATTCACAGACAAATTTCCACAATCAAATCATAATTTTTTTTCTCTTATGCAATGTGTAAGGAATCCATTACTAAAGCTAAATTATCTTGAATTCAATGGTAAGAAGGGAAAATATTTAATGCAAGTAAAATTAGACCTAGTTTTTGAAGTTATTCCCTCGGATTTTACAATCATATGGCTCAGATCAAGTTTCCTTTTTCAAGCAATTTTTTTTTCACATTCTACAAGTAGAGCAATGATTTACATTCCACAAGTAGAATCTTGATTTACACCTACAAGTAGACTAGCATATTCCATCTCTACAATTAGTATAGTCCTTTACCTTCATGTAGCCAAAGTTAGTGTTTACATATGATGAATGGCATTTTCATTTTTGCAAATACGATAATGTTTACCTTCCTGCAATTAGAGTAGACTCTTGTCTTTGCATGCAAGTTATTTTTGAAATCTAGTAAAAGAAGTGGTCTATGTAGGCCCTAATTTGATTAATTGACTTAAGGTGACATCAATGGATCTTGACCTATTGTGCATATAACATTGTAACCTCTTAAGTTTGTATGAACCCTGGGTTGATAATTAAAGCTGGTAGCCTTGGGAGTGTCAACAATCTTGTTGCGATACTGGGGATGATCACTTTTTGGCGTCATTGCCGAGGAGGTGTCAAAGCAGGTGTTATTCTACTTAGAGGCTAACTTTATTTCTTTTCTATCATTTGTTTTGCATTAACATTCCTGATTTGAAAAAAAACAACAAAAAGGGAGAAAAATAAAATCTAGTTCTTTCATGCCCCATAGGAGTAGGGATAACCAAGGGAGATTTCTACCAAAAATCCCCACCCCCTCAAGTGGCTAACCATCCTTCTTCTTTGGTGACTGTGAGCTTCCCTCTTTGACTATAGGGGAGTTATAAAACCCTCTAGCTGAGCAACTTGAAAATTTTGACGAAACCATAGGGGAAGAAGAGCCCATCTCACCTACCCAAACCATGGCTAAAAACAAGAAAATTGAGTTCGTTCCTATCTGAGAGACTAATGGGGAGGCTAGAATGAAGAATATAAGTGCCATTACCCTTGTAAATGTTCATGGATTAGCATCTGAGGACCCTGACTAATTTATGTTTGAGTTTGTTGTTGTTTGTAAGGCCCGTGACTATGCCTATGATGAACTGAAGCTGAACTTGTTTCCATCCACCCTCAAGGATGAAACCTTGTGTTGGTTTATGAGTTTATCTAGAGGCCATATCATCACGTGGGCATAAATGTAACAAGCCTTTAATGAGAATTACAATGATTACTGTTGGTCTCAAGAGACAAAAGAGGAAATCTTTAGGATGAGCCTAGGACCAGATGGATGCTTAGAGGACTATGAGGAAGTATTCAAACTCAACTATAGGAGGGCTAGCTGTACCCTTGAACCTGAGTCACTTGAGCTAGTACTTGTGCTAGGGGTCAAGGATAATGTAATGAAAACCCTCAATATGTTGTCTATAGGAGACATTTACCAGCTTTCCTATAATGACATCAAGACAATATTCAAGAATCATTATAGGGAGGCTAGGAAAAAAGGTAGGTCCAGCCAAGGCCCAATCAACTTATCTCCCTCTGCATCAACTATCAAACAAGAGATAAAGAGTATGTTAGAATACTTTAAGAGTGAAAATTTTCATACCTTTTACTTATAGATGGATACTATGAAGATCAAAAGGAAGAAAGAGGAAGCAGAAATGAAACTTGCCATATTTTTCCCTAGATGCACTAAGAGGCATCTTAGAAATGAGCACCCATTAAACATCATAGAGGCTTACTCTATCTGTGATGATAACCAAGCAATAGAAAAATTCCCCTCTCTTCTTGGCCTAAAGGCTATGTACCAAGGGGTTGAGAATGGCCTAGTGCAGATCTGTTTCATCAACCAGAGAAGACACCAAAGTCCTATGCCTTACAAATAGGGCATGATAGGTGCATAATATCCTTCTTACAATTCAAACCAGAATGAACCTTTCCAGCCTTGGTACCTTCCATCTCAACTAAATTGGTCCATTCCCTCTCCTTGGTCTTATGCTCCTAAGTATCCCCATCATCCTATCAACCCACCTTTCTAAACATATCACTCAACCTACTCAATGTGGCAACCCATCACAAGGATGGAGGCCTTAGGAAACCCAACCTCCTGCCTTAAAGCCTCCTCCTCAACCTTAACCACAACTCCCTCACCAAAACAAACCTAAGAAACCTAAAATTCCTTCCAAACCCAATATGAACCCAAACAATAAGCATGAACAACAATTTTACAGTGTGGAGACATCCTATCCTCCTTTTGTTGTGGAAATCCAATAGATCAACCTTCAGTCTGGGAAGGTACTTCCAAATGTCCACCCACTTTATCCACTTGAAGAAATTGAAGAAGAGAAGGAATATAGTACCCATCAAGCCAATGCACCTCGCTATCTTGAAAATTTGTTTCAACCCTAACATCACACCCTAGAAGAGGATGAACTTCTGGGAGAATTGAAGAACTTGTGTGCCAAGAAACCCCTTCTCCACCATCAAAGATGTCTCAATTTACAACAAGCTTATTAAGGAATAATTTTTTAAAAGGCCTGAGAGAAGAAGAAGAGATACCCCCACTATCAATGTTGTTGGGAAACTATCTAATATACGACTGGGAAGGTGATTGCCCCAAAGTACTTGGAAATTGGTATCCCAATGATGGATGTGCACATTAATAGAATTATGGCCCCTGATACCTTTATTTACCTTGGGGCTACAGTATATGTTATGATTAAGGAAAAAATGCTCAATCTCAACCTCAAAATAGCTTTTAGAAAAGCCACCACAGTACTGCCACTTGCAGATAGGTCCATAGTATCCCCAGAAGGATTTATTGAGGATGTGATGTTCTCCATTGACACCTAGGAGTATACAACTAATTTCCTTGTCCTCCAACCCAAAACCAAGTTTAATGGTTATCCTCTTATCCTAGGACGACCTTGGTTGGCCACTGCTGATGCCTACATTAGTTGCACGGTGGGGAACATGACATTAATAAATGGGCATATCTCAAAGGAACTCATACTATATCCACCTACTTGACATTTTATTGAGCATGAATTTCCCTTATCGATAGAGGATAAGGAAGAAGAAGACTCTTATCATACATACGTCTACCCTGTCTGTACACTGGAAAATATTATAGGACATAGGCAACAAGATGAATACGACCTTATTGATAATATCTTACAAATTCAACCTCCCACTACCATACCATTTTAAGAATTGGTGGAAGAATCCTTGGAACAATCTGAGAGAAATCCATGGACTAATCTTTTCCCTGTTGACTTTGATCTAGATCATTCCAAGGTTGTGGAAATTATCCCATCTAGAAATCTAAAGATCGACCCCTCTCTTTTAGCTGAGAAAGAAGAGAAATTATGCACTATGTTGAGGCAACACCTTGACGCTTTTCCTTGGGACTATAAGGAAATTAAAGGTGTGCATCACTCAGTTTGACCTCACCATATTTACATAAAGGAAGGATTAACGCCTATGCGCCAACCCGAGAGGAGGATGAATCCTGTCATTAAGGACATTGTAAAAGAAGAATTTCAAAAGCTACTAGATGTAGGGTTCATATACCCCATTTCAGATAGTGAGTGGGTGTACGCTATTGTCATAGTCCCGAAGAAGAATGGGAAGTGGAGGAATTTTGTTGATTATAGAGAGCTTAACAATGCTACAAAGAACGACAATTTCCCTCTCCCTTTCACTTACAAAGTCCTAGATGGTCTTGCAGGGAAGAGATTCCTTTCCTTCCTGGATGGAATAAGTGGGTACAACAAAATAAATATTAGCCTTGAGGACCAAGACAAGACCACATTCGTTTGTCTTTGGGGTAGTTTTTCCTATAAGGTCCTTCCATTTGGATTGTGTAATTCTCCAACTACCTTCTAGAGGGAAGCCTTGAGTATCTTTGTTGACCTTGTTAAGGACACTTTTGAGATATACTAGGATGAATTCACTCCTTATGGATGTGACTTCTAGGAACCTCTTTCTAATCTATGTAAATCCTTAAAAAAATGCATTGAGATGAATTTTTCATCAAATTATAAGGAATGTGAGCTTTTTATGAATGTAGGGACAATCATAGGCCATTCCATATCTAAGGAAGGCATACAGGTTGACCCCAACAAATTTTCCATCATTAAAAGGGTCCCTGAATCTCAAAAACAAAAGGATTTCAAAAGCTTCCTTAGATTGGCTAGGTATAATAGAAGGTTCATTAAGTACTATAGTAAACCGGCTTCAACTTTGTTTGGATTACTAGCTAAAGACTCAGACTCCTGTTGGACAGAAAAATGTCAAGAGGCCTTTGAAGTGCTAAAGGAGAAGTTGGCCACTTCACCCATCCTCAAGGGTCCCAATTAGGCATTGTCCTTCCATATCCACACAAATGCATAAGATAAAACTCTATGAGAGACCTTAGGACAAGTGGAAGAAAAGCTACCCTATGCTATATATTTCATTAGTAAGAACCTTTCTAAGGATGAAATTAGCTATACAGTCACTGAAAAAGAATTGTTGGATGTGGTGCACTCTTTGAATAAGTTTAGGAACTATATCACTATATATCAAACTTTTGTTCACATAAATAATGTAGCCATTAAGTATTTAGTGAATAAACCTAATGTCAATGCTAGAATCATTAAATGGTTGTTACTATTGAAAAAAAGTGATTTAACTATTGTTGACAAATGAGGGAAAAAGAATGTGGTTGCATAATTTTTGTCAAGACTAATCTTCCCTGTAGGAAATGAGATGGTAGATTATCAACATTAAGATGAACACCTATTTTCTATTTCAGTGTTATCTCTTTGGTTTTTCAATATAGAAAATTACTTGGTCATTGGGAGGTTCCCTCGAAATCTATCCTCTAGGTAGAAGAGAAATATTGTTAGAAATAATGCCCTTTCACTTGGATTGGGGGGAAATATTTTTAAAATAGGGCTAGATCAGATTTTGAGAAGATGTGTGAGGGAGGAGGTCTTTGAAATCCTATCAACATATGATGATAGACCTTGTGGGGGCCACTTTGCTACTAAGAGGACAAGCTTCAAGTGTGTACAAGCTGGCTACTACTATCCTACTCTACATCAATATGCAAAGTGGTACACTACAAGATGTGATGAGTTCCAAAGGATGGACACACACACACCCAAGGACGAGATGCTCTTGTAACCTCAAGTGACTTTGGAACCATTTGAGAAATGGGGCACGAATTTCATTGGGCATGTTGATACACCATTAGGAAAGAAGAAGTACATCATTTTTTTCACTGATTACTTGACTAAATGGGTTGGAGCAAAGGTAGTAAAGGAAACAACTCAGAAAAAAGTGGCTAAATTTATGAGGGGGAACAACTTATACAAGTTTGCTTTTCCAAGGGAGTTGGTCATTGATGAAGGGACACAATTCAGTTAAAATTTGATTGAAGCCATCATAGAGAAACACCACATCAAGTGCAAGAAATCCACTACCTATTACCCTCAGTAAAATAAGTAAGTGGAGGTTAGAAGTAGAGCCCTGGGGAACATTTTGACTAAGGTTGTTAGCCTTAGTGGAAAGGATTGGGTAGACCGAATCGTAGAGGCCACTTGGGCCTACAACACCACTTGGAAAACCACCATTTGGATTTACCCCTTTGGAGTTGGTCTATGGAAATAAGGCATTGTTGTCCATTTATTTTGAATATAATACCTTAGGATGGCAGCTCTGTTACACTTAGATCTCACTGTAGCACAACAGGAAAGGATGCTCTAGCTTAATGGTTTGAATGAGCATAGATTGCATGCTCTCATGCACACTGAGGTAGTCCAAATACAAAGGAGGCTTGACATGAAAATTACCTCAAGGAGAGATCCTTCAAAGAGGGTGATTAAGATTTTCTGTATGATTCAAGATTCAAATATTTCAAAGGGAACCTGATGACAAGGTGGTTGGGCCCCTATCTAGTGGACTTTTTTATGAGAATGGATTTATCCAAATCAGAACAATCGATGATGAAGGCATTCCACTGCTTGTTAATGGCTACCCGTTGAAGTTTTACAAGAAGCCTTTGTTAAAAGAGGAGTTTACTAGTTCATTAAGAAATAAATTAAATGTTATTGGGGGCCTGACTACCTTCAATTTATCTATCCTCTTATCAATAATAGAAAAAAGAAGAAAGAAGAAAAGGAAAAATAAAATAAAAGTCCTAGGTGAAAACCTCCATGAAGCATGTGAGGCCAACTCTAGGGCTGAAAACCTCCCTGAGGCATCCCAAGGGACAAAAGTTAAAGAACAAAAATATACCTAGGTGAAAACCTCCTTGGAGGCACGTAGGGTAGACTTACAGATTGAAAACCTCTTGGGAGGTAATCTGCACATCTAACAAAAAAAAACTAGAAAAGAAAAAGAAAAAGAGAAGATAAGATAACAGAAAGAAAAATAGAAGAGAGGGGGGAGAAAACATACGTCAAGTATTCCTTAGTTTAGTTATGCTAACACTATTCTTTTACATGATTCCAAACAATCAAAGTCACATCATTTGAAGGAAAAGAGTCCACATCCAATTTCTCCATCTCCCAACCTAGCCCTTGCATTTCCTCCATCATGTCACTCATCTCCCTACATCTCTTCATCACTAAGTAAGAAACTACACTCAATTCTACCTCAATACTGTAGTGCTACATGATTTCTCTGAACTTTTATAAGATTTAACTAAAGTGCTATAGGATCGACCAAAAGTGTTATAGGATTGATATTTGTCATGCAAAAGGGGTCAAAACTCATGTTTTTCTTGGGGAAATGTTAGTAGAGGTTCATAAATACTCCTTCACCTCTCACTCACTCCATTCAACCATTTTCCTTCCAAAAATTCCACCTCTATTCATAAAAAGATCACATTTTCACCCCTTCTTCACAAGCTTCCATCATCATCAAATTTCCAATCCCTGTCTATAGGTTGTGGTTCTAGAAGGGGTTGTGTGACTGCTATAGGAAGGAAACCAATGTTGTAGCATCCTACACAAATCCAACAAAACCATAATCAAAGGACTTTAGAAGTTCTAGGATGAAGATTTGGTCACCCTTAAACATTAAGAGGACATCCTTGAGATTTGAAGAAGCCAAACCATCCTTGAGAGGAATCTACAATGTCATTAAGCCACTCCAACAGTTGTGGATCAAACACTAGAAGAACCTACATGAAAAATAGACTTCATCAACCAAACACCTATAAAAAATCATCATGAAATTGTTTTGCTCAAATGAGGACATGTGCACGAGAAAAGAGTATGGAAGATAGAACATTCAAAGTGTAGTTGATTGACCACTGATTTAGTAGTAACATGCATGCATCTACAACAAATCGACATCATAGGTAGGATCAGGTATGATACCCCTTGCCTCTTTCCCTATGTGTATATTGGTTAGAAAAATGTTTTTAATGGGTGAGGATAGATTTTTTATGGGTTTGAGGTGGCCAGTAAACTTGGCCACGTTCAAATAGTAAGAGTGTAGTATACTCAGCCACACTTGAAATCTGCAAAAGTTAGAGGAGAGGGGTGATAATTATGAGGAGTGGGGAAAATGGCTAAAAAATGAAATATGTGTAGGTCCAGATCACCAAGCGTGTCGAGCCCACTACCATGAAAAGGAATAAAAGGACAAGTCTCAACTTTAGTTGTAGCAATTCTCATTTTCAACAGTTAGAGATGCTAATTGAGGAATCAAAGGTCGAGCTAGATAGTACCAGGTGTCATATAGAGTGATACAAGAGAGCTATAGAGTTGATTTGCAGGTGCTATAGGATAAGGAACAATTGCTACAAGAATACTAGAATTTCTACAGGATTGTAGAGGAGGTGCTACAGGATTGGGACGAGAGGTGAAAAAGGGTTCAAACCAACAAGAACCTTCCTCCAAACCCCCAAAAACATAAATAAATAATCCCAAGAGGGGTAAGTGGCATATTTCTCATCATTTTACATGAAATTGTGGAGTGAATTCTACCTTCTACAGGGATCCTATAACAAACCCTTATAGATTTAAATTTCATATGAAAATTTGTGTTCTTACATCATAAAGGAAAAGTGGGAGAACGAGTATTTTTCTTGAAGCACGCAATATAATTATTCTCTCCCTCTGACTAAAAAGTGCCATTAATCTCCTTAACTTGTCTTGACACGCTAAACTGCTCAAAGAAAAATCCTTCAAAGAGTTCTCTTTGGATCTTTGGAATAACTTAACAAGGCAATAGTAGAAGCCATGGGGGGAGGTTTTAGTTGAAGAGAGCCCATATAAAAAAAAGGATCCATCAAAATCCTCTTGTTATAGACATTTTCTTAAGCCATCAATGGATGGGGTTCTTTAAAAAATTTAAGGGATATGATGATGATGTAGCCCATGAATTTTCCATGGCCCTCCACTCTTACGAAGAGGATAGTTCCACCACTTTTGTTAGGGGACTTACCATTCACGTGAACATAAATATCATTATCAAGGTGACCACCATAGCCTTAGCAGTTTGATGGGGCAAGGACGATAGCACAATAGCCATCACATCCAAGAAAACTTCTTCCTCCCTGAAGAGTAGCTTGTTGAAGACAAATATGGAGTAAGAAGGGAAAGCCTCCCCTACCCTTGGGATGAACTAGTCTAAAACATCCTTAAGTACATATCCTGTGAAGGGAGGTTGAGTGTTTTGTATGACTATCAATTTAGGTTACTCTATGAGCCGAGGTTCTAGGAAAAATTACCCATTCCTTGTAGGCTTAGTGTTCTACATTTCCTCATTCAGTCCATAATCAAAATGAGCTAGAGAGTGAGGGAAGGAAAGCACCAGTGCATTGACCATCATGGCCTTATTAGGCTCATTTTCGTAAATTCCTTAATCTAGATCAAGAGTCATGTATTGTGGACTGACTTTGTGAGCACAGATAGGGAGTCCTTCACTGAAACACAGACCCTCATGAAAACACAACTAGAAGAGACATCAAAATCTAGTGTTGGAGGCAGGTAATAAGAATAAGAAGAGATAGAAGAGGAGGAGTAATAAGATGACAAAAATACAAAAGAGGTTGGAAGAATAGCTAGAGATAAAAGGAAATGAGAACAAGGGGAAAAAAGGGTAGAAGTGGATACCCATGAAGAACCTTCCAGGCCTAGAAAGAAGAGGAAACAAAAGTAGTAGCTAAGCCTCTCACCAGGAAACACAGAATAAGAGGTGGGTGCTACATTGGCCACACATAGTACACCTGTAAATCCTAAGAAAATGTAGCCTAAGTAGGGCCCCTTATAATTCAAAAGAAGAAAGAGCACTAGAATCAAGCCAGGGAAAATTGAGGAGGTCACCTCCCCTAAAGCCAATGGTAAGAATCCTTTAACACCAATAAGAAGGCCAAGCAATAGGAAACCACAACGAAGCAACTCAAGGCATAAAAGGAGCTACTATAGGAGAAAGCAAAACTACTACAAGATAAAAGAGAGTTGCTATATGAAGGAATAAAACTGCTAGAGGAAAGAACAAAGTTGCTACAAGGTGAAGGAAAAGTGTAATAGGAAGGGATAAAAACCATTCAAGAGTAGGGATAAGGTAAAAAAGAACCCCAAGATCCCACTCCATAGCCTGATCTTAGATCCTTCTACAAATTTATTGAGGGATGGAGAATTATACCTACAAAATTTGCATTTCTCCTCTCATTTGAGTTAGAAAAAGAGAGGAAGAACTCACTAGTGGATGCAAATTGCAAAGTCCAAGAAATTATAGGATGTGTTCCTCATGGAGGAAAAGGTGAAATAAATGGGTAAATAATTGGCTGACTCAAGGCTAAGGGAATCAATCATGAAGGAGAAGTTTCACTTGGAAAACTAGAGGTTGACAGAACAACTACAGGAAAATGAGGCACAATTTGCCACTATGGAAAGTTTGTCCATGGAAGTCATCGAGTATAGTTAGTCATCCAAATATTATTCCATCTTCCTCAAAGAACAATAACTGCAATTCCAAATCAAAGCATTAACAAAATATGACTCTCTTCCATTCCAGGATTTTAGGAAGTTCATTAACTTTGGCGAGCAGGTGAGCATTGAGGATAGAGCCAAATAGGCCAAATTTTATATGCATAACATGGTCCTCATAGAAATGAACTTTTGGGAACCAAACTCAAAAATGGGGGATGTATAATTGATGGCACTAGCCTCTTGGTTGACCAATGAAGAAATGAGCGATGATGAAGTAAATAAGGTGATGGGAAAAGAAGAAAGTGAGCACCAATATATTAGAGTAGAGTTAGTAAGCTCCAAGGCTATCATTAGTAACCACAACATCATCTCTAATGATCCACAAGTATCCCCTCGCTACATGGAAACACAAGCACACACTATCCTCCATTTCGAGGATACCTTTAGGTTGTTGGGGAGTAAGAGCTTGTAGGATTGCTAAAGGAGATGACATGCATTGCGCCACTGTCTCCAAATTAGAGAATATTACACCCCTAAAAGGTTGAGAAATGCCTCGGAGAGGACCCCACTCTACAAAATAATCATTTAGAGGTTGAATTTAATTGGATAGATCTAAAACTCAATCCTCCCTTATTATTGGGCTTATAAGAAAGAAGAGATCAAGAAAATGAGCAAAGGGAGTGGGAAGCGATAGAGGAAAATGCGAGATTCTATCCATAAGTGGGCATACCATATGACATACCTTGGGATTTCAGAGAGGCCACGAAGGCCATGCATGAACTACACATCAATGAGTAAGTTTCTCAAAAGGTGAGCAACACTTTCAGCAGGGGGTTGATGATGGGTCCCATCAAGAGGTATATTTTAAGTCCCATTTTTGTATTGTCCAACCCATAAATTATTTCTTTCCTCACATTAATTTACATTTTTTGGTTAAAATGAGCTTAGTAGGAAGACTAATTGGTTCTTGTCATACTTTTTGGTCTAATGTGGTTAATGTGCACGAAAAATAGCATTTCTGAGTATATTTATAATGCAAAGGCACATTGAAAGAAAATAGAGGAAGTGTAGGAGGATTCTCTCCTACATTTAATCTGCTTTGACTTGAAGTGATCCCTAGAATCACTCATCTACACTCATATGCAGCTCCATGTCCACTAGCAATTGATTAAATCAAGTGCAAATCTAAGGGAGTTACATCCACTATTTTCAAGCTTTTTGAGGGAAGCAATCCTCCTTCCAAGGGATCTTCCCCTCATTCATATTTTGTATAAATAAGTAGACCTAAGGGCTCATTAGGATTCATAATTTTGTAGCTAGGAAGAGTTATTGAGAGCTAAGTGCTTGGGACTATCATTTCCATTTTAATATTATATATTTGAACTCTATTGACTGATTAATGAAAGTTTCACTATTGATCTACATTTGGGTTAGATTTGGAGGGTTGAGACCCTTGGGTTAGGGCGCAACCCAGACGCTCTAGTATCTCTTATGTATTTTTCTTTGAAATTGTTTGAGTAGTGGTATTTATTTCCTTTTTTAGAAATGAGTTATATTGCAAAAGTTGGGGTTGCAGGCCTGATTACCACCTCTCTTGTGGGAAGTGTGGTTGAGGAGTCTACAACAAGTTAAAAATATGTGTTTGTTTTCCTTTGAAATTTGCTAGGATTTTCTTTATAATTCCTTTTCATACTATGTTTATAAATCCTAGAAGTTAATACTATGCCTTTGCACATGGATTATATGCATGTTGCGAGATAGAGTAGTTCTTGATGAAATAAAATTCAACTCATCCTTTCCATCTTGATTTTTTTTGTTGCAATTTAATCACTAGATTTATGTTCTTTCCAAGAGTAAGAAGGAATTGAGTGTTAGTATGCAGGTACTACTAGTGACTTGTAGAGATTGGCACACTCATCCTACATTGATTCTATCAGCACCATCCTCTCATTGACACCTCATAGTGCTCTCAAATTCTGCCGCCGAGATCATCTTTTTAGGGTCATTAGGGACAGTGTGAGCATGAAATTTTGTGCAAGATGGGCCTCTGAGGGGTGATAATCTTTGAAAAATACCTCACACATCCTTCATACACCCTAACATACCTTATCCCATATTCATAACACCTTTCCTAATCTCAGGATGCTCTCAGATCCAATCCTATATGAAAATAGGGCAATCCTATATCATGTTGTAGTAGTCTTGTAGAATCGTGTAACAATGTCAAAATTTACTAGATTTGCTTTAAGAGCTTGATTTTTGCATCTTGGGATTGACTAATGACCTCTAGGATTCGAATCCATGACTCGGGAAGACCAAGGACCACTTTAGACCTATCCTTACTTTAGTGAAAATATAAAAAGACAATTAGAATGAGTGGACAAATTTCCACAATTAAATCACAAAGGTTGTTCTCTTATCCAATTTGTAAGGACTATGTTACTAAAGATAAATATTCTTGAACTCAATGATAAGAATGGGAAACCTTCCATGAAAGTAGATTAGACGATATTTTTTGAAGTTATGCTCTTTGATTTTCTAGTCATATGATTTAGATCGAGTTTCCTTTTTCAAGCAATTTTCTTTTCACATTCTGAAAGTAGAGTAATTATTTAAATTCCACAAGTAGAATCTTGATTTACACCTACAAGTAGACTATCATATTCCATGTGTACAATCATTACAGTCCTTTACCTTCATGTAACTGAAGTTAGTGTTTACATTTGATGAATGGAATTTTCATTTATGTAACTAAGATAATGTTTACCTTCCTACAATTGGAGTAGACTCTAGTCTTTGCATGCAAGTTCATTTTGAAAGCTAGTAAAAGGAGTGGTCTATGTATGCCATGATCTGATTCATTAAATGGAGGTGACATGAGTAGAGATTGACTTACTATGCATATAGCAATGTCACCTCTTAAGATTGTACAAACCCCGTGTTGATAATTAAAGTTGGTAGCCTTGGAAGTCTCAACAACCTTATTGTGATACTCAGGCTCATCATTAATAATGGTGAAGTTTATGTGGGCAGGGTTCAAAGATTGTATTAAATTTCGTTTGGCACATTTTGAAAATTTATCTTATGCCAAATCATTTGGAGGACGCGATATCAAGGACATCATAATTTTTAGTTGAGAACTCCTTATCAATAGCTTCTCGAGGGCTTTGTCACGTGTTAGCATTTCGTAGGACACTATGAAGAGGAATTATTTAAAATGTTTTTCAACTATTGAGTGGTTCAAGTCTAATTAAATCATATATTGGGTTAGCTCACACATCTTGAATGACTTCCAAAATATTAGTCATTGGCTTCTCAACAACATGAAATGGCCTTTCGGGAATGGCAACGATATTCTCATCGATATTGATCCCATACTTGGTTTACAGAGTCAACATTTATCTGAATATGTGTTGAACCAATCGCATGCACATGGTTTTTTCCTTTTATCGCAGGTTATTGAGCATTATAATCCATGGAATTCTATTTTAAAATGGAAATTGGCAGTTGCGATTGGGTTCAAATATTATAAGGTTGATATATGGAACATGTACACATACAACCTCAGGATGGTTGGTATTTTGTTTAGTGGCCTAGAGGACATATTGTGTTGGGATGACAATTTAAGCAATGGAAATCTAGTGGTGGTGGAAATATACTCACACATTTCATAAACTTTGAATCCCAACAAGGTCAAGACACGGTTCAAGGATATATGTTGATGGAAGATCCCAATAAATATTATCCTCTTTTACTAGTTAACTTGGAAGAATTGCATATTAACTTGGGACAACATTGGTAAACGCAGGATTTGTGGACCAAATTATTGTATTTTCTGCAAGGTGACAGGTGAAACTGTTTTACATTTATTCTTGCAATGTCCTTTCTTTATTTCTATTTGGTATAAGGTACTACAAGTGTATAATTTACAGCCATAATGGTGTTTTTATTCAATCCAATCATGCTTCAAATGGTGGATACAACACCATTTTTCTTTTAGATCACTTCACTGTTTCATTATATGGGCACATAGTGTGCTCAGAATGGAATGATTTTTTATGATTCCCATCTCGATGTCATCAAAACTGCTAATAAGATTAGTGCACATTTAAGAGAATTTGCTTAGGAGCCAAAACTATAGAAAACGAAACAAGGTTCTTCATGACAATTTTTTATTGATGTATCCAACTAAATTTTTTGGTGGGGCAACATAACAAGGAAAGTGTGGTTGTGGTGCGATATTATATCTTGAACCAAATCATTATGTCGATCTTTTGTGGTTTAGTGGAGAAGGCTCCAACAGACATGCATAAGCCATAGCTATGTGGGGACTCATGTTTTATGCTAAACGAATTAAACTAATGTAGTTGAATATTTTTGGAGATGATAAGGTTATCATTGATTGGATAAATGGCTTGGAAAACATCTTTGTCCCCAATATGGTGACTAGATGGCTCGCATAGAAACTTTGAAGAAGTCTTATGTGAGTATTAACATTAGTCATATCTTGGAAGAGTTCAACAGAAAGAGACTTGGGACTTCACGAGAGGGCATTCCACTACTTTTGTTTTCATTTTGTTTCCTAGTTATAGCATGCCATTTTGTTTTATATTTGTTTGGTTTATATATACATGTAAGATGAATTTAGCTCCCTAACAAAGGATGGTTCTCATTTAGATTATGATTATGCATGTTTTAAATTTGGAACCCTTGGACTATGTTAAGATTGAGATAATTGATCACATCAGTATTACATGATAAAACATTAGTCCTTTTTGTACCTGATAAAACATTAGTGCTTTTTTCTAATAGATCGCTATCTATTATAACATTTCCTTTCATATATTGGTTTTTTTGAACTTAATGAAAATCATCAACGTTTTTTTCTAAATTAAATTTAGAAAAACAAGTGATAAGCAAGTGATAAGGATTATACATCCACTTACACGGATATTGTACTCGGTGAAAATTGTGGTTTCAATCATTTTTACATAACATCTTTGGTTAATTTCTTTTATTTGTGGCTCAATACAGTTTTTCTGTTTGATGTCGTAACACATTCAATAGGCTCTTGCAGTGTTAAGGGAATTATGGGGACAATTGTTTTCAAGCAGAATAGACTAATCTAGAGTAGGAGTCACCCTGCTAAAAACACAATTTTGAAAAAAGCGCATAACAAATCCTTCCGCTCTGGCAATTCGAAATGTTGAAAGAGCACAGGATCGAACAGATTGGGGAGCATCACAAATATAATGGATATAGTTACTTCTATGGTGCATGTAGTGTGATGTAAAGAGTCTAAATTCAGGAAAAGGTTTACTGTTCATGTAACAACAAAATTTATTTAGTGCTGCGATTATTAACGTACTAAATATTACTATCATACTAAAATATTTTACAGAAAACCTCATTTTATGTCTATTTATTTTTTTATTCCTAATCAAAATTGTGAAATTCGTACTGCTGTATTTTAATATTGTTAATTAAAATTGTGAAATTCATATCGCTTTTTGTGTTCATATTGCTTTGTGTGTATTTTTATATTTTTGATTAAAATTGCGAAATTCATATTCCTTTTAATGTATTTTTATCAATATCAATGTAGGCTAACGGCACCCTTTCCTAAAACATGGAAATATTGGTAAAATTTTGATAATGGAGAACTTGATTACAGTACTCGATTTTGAGTACCTAGAATTAATAATAATTTCAAGATTCTGGACACTAGTATCACTAATAACTAAATCTATTTACACATTAAAAAAAAATTCTAACACTCTCACAATAATATTTCTCCACAAAATTATAGCAGGATTCCAACTAGAAATTCGCAGTTAGGGCAAAATTTTATTTGTCGCTCACTGAACAACAACGCCAATAATATTTCTCCACAAAATTATAGCAGGATTCCAACTAGAAATTCGCAGTTAGGGCAAAATTTTATTTGTCGCTCACTGGACAACAACGCCAATAATATTTCTCCACAAAATTATAGCAGGATTCCAACTAGAAATTCGCAGTTAGGGCAAAATTTTATTTGTCGCTCACTGGACAACAACGCCATTTTTATCTAGCTAAGAATGGAGATTCGCATAAATGTCAACGTAACCGAAGCCGTGAGTAGCCGTTGATCTGCAGATCTACCCTGTCGCCATTGAGAGTCATGAGAAACCCTAGCCCTCTTTTTTCCAGATGGAGCCGCCCACTGGGCGAGCCATGAGAAACCCTAGCCGTCTTTGGTCTGGATTGAGCCGCACACTAAAGGAGAGCGGTTGGTCATTATATTTTTATTTTCAGTCGAGATCGGAACGCCCACTGATAGAGACGTGAGAAACCCTAGCCATTATTCGTCTGGATTGTGCCGCACACTGAGGGAGTGCAGTTGTCCATTATTTTTTCAGCCACCACTATTCACTGACTGGAGACGCCATCTCTACAATTACCGTATACGACGGAGTCCTGGCCGCTGCGAGCTGCCGTCAAGAGGAATATGCTCGCGCCGCACTCTTTTTCATCCCCCTCTTTCAAATTTCAAAAGCCACCATAAGTCTTCGTAATCATCACAGATTTTCTAAAGCGTTGAAGGATTTTTTTAAAGATATTAAAGTTATTAACTCTACCAATATTTTCAACTGTCTACACTTTCAATGATTGGGATTAATTATGGGTAATTATACAAGTATCTTGTGAAGGTTTTATCTTCAAGTTATTAAATTTACCAATAGCTTTAAAGGTCTGCGCTTTAAAAGATTTGGATTTAGTTTTACATAAATAAGTGGTTCATCCATTATTACTAAGTCCCTGCCGGGGTGCTAGTAGCATGAAAGCAGCTGATTCTGTTGACTCACTCAATTTTGTTGATGCACTAGAACCAAAGTTAGCAGTTGCCAAAGAAATACCGGCAAATTTGTGAGTGAGCATTTATTGAAGGTAAACGATGAACCACAACCAATTTCAAAGAGAATTGATAAAAAAAAAACTCCAAGGAGAAAGTAAAAAAATATATGTATAATCTTCAACCAAACATAATATTACATGGCATAAGTTGAACACAGTGTCTTGGAAAGTTGTAATAATAATGAGAGCAACTGTGATGGAACAATATGTTGGGTCCCTATAATACTAGTGATTACCCCATTACTATTGTAGTTATACACCTTATTTATATTGTTGTGCCCCTATTACCCCCATATTGTTATTTCTGTGCCCCATAGAATCCCTCTATTGTTATTTTTGTGGCTTTATATTATTATTGTTAGGTCGGCTGGATTATATTGTGACTCCTTAGACTCCTATATATAGAAAGGAGGTTTTGTCATTTGTATCATCCAAGAATTGTTCATTTATGTAATGTAAAGGAGGTTGCCCCCTCGAAGAGGCTGAATTCTAAGGCGTTGATCTATCTTTTCTATCTTTTCTTGAGCTGGTTTCATAACATTTGGTATCAGAGCTTTGGATTCTAGGGTTTCGCTGCTCCAAACAGGTCATCGTGGCATTTTCGCTATAACTTTTTTTCTGTGACGTTTCAGAAGTCGCAAAAAAAACCCATTTGAGAAGAATCGTCGCTGAACCTTGGGTCCGAATTTCAGAGCTTTTCGCGCAATATTTTCGGAGATATGATCTGAGGAAGTTGGCCTTTTTGCAGACTCCTGAATTACATTCAAAACAGGTGACCTGGGGAAAATCGTCATAACTTTCTCTCTGAGGATCGGATTGAAATTTCGTAAAAAGGTACAGAAAGAGGACGGACTGTAGTTTCCTGTATATGTGTTTCAGATTCAAAGGTTGAAACAGTGACTCGTGGCACGTCGTACAAGTTCGCTCTACTGAACGAGTCTAAAAGCAAGTCACTGTGGGAGATTTCACATAACTCTTCCTTGGAGAATCCAATTTGGCTCAGACTTGTGGCATTGGAAAGAGGACGCAGAAGGCTACTACAGGTAGCAATTTCAGAACTGGATGATCCGAAATTACAGAGATACATCAGATTCAATATCAGGCTTCTATAAAGTGAAAAAAGGTGTGTAGTTTTTTTTTAAATTTTTGTGTAAGCTTGGTTTAACGGAATTCAAAGGGCATAGTAAAGCATTATTATCGGTAACTGATGCCCCGAGGAAAGAAAATGCAAACACCTAGTAAGGAACCTGAAAGCTCTAGCATGACTCATGAAGAAGAGGAAGAAATGCTACATGATATATCAAAATTACAAGAACAAGTGCAACAAATGTCACGCTCACAAAAGCTAACAGAAGCTAAGATAAGTGGCATGGAATCTAAGATAAAGGGCATGGAAGCTAAGATGGATGATTCAAAGACAGATTTGAAGAGAGACATGGCAGATTTGAAGATAGATTTGAAGACAGATATGGAAGAATTGAAGAAGTTGCTACAAGAAAGGGTCACTAATGGTGAAAAGGTAGTAAAGGAAACTCATGATGAGAACAAAAGAAATGTTAATCATGATTCCATAGATGCTAATGTTGGATCGAAGAATCACCATATTCCAAAAATCGATATGAGGAAGTTTGATGGCAAGGATCCCGCCACATGGATATTACAGATGGAGCAATTCTTCGATCTCAATAATGTGCAAAACACACAAAAGGTACGTATGGCAACTGTATATTTGGAACCAAATCAGTTTGTATGGTATCAATGGCTTTGCTCTCGTAAACAATTTATCACTTGGGCAATTTTTACGGAAGAATTGATAGCACATTATGAGATACAAAAAGCAACACTTTTTTTAGCCAATTGATAAGTCTCAAACAAAAGGGTTCAATAATGGAGCACATTGAGGAGTTCCAAAAATTGAACATAAGGGTAAAAGATATTCCAGAGGAGCATAGGATTGATGTGTTCATAGGGTCTTTAAAGGATAATATCCAACATGATGTTCGCCTTTGGGAACCTGATTCATTAGAGAAGGCATTCAGGTTAGCAAGAAAAATGGAAAGCAAAATTATGGCAACCAGGAAGCATACCACTCACAACTATAAAGACGGAAGTGTTGTTGCCCCTAGTCTTCCACAACCTATAAGGTTGACACCACAACAATTGGAAGAAAAAAGAGCAAAAGGGCTTTGTTACAGTTGTGATAGCAAATACACTAAAGGTCATAAGTGTGCTGAGAAGAAATTATTCTACATAGATTGTGAAGAGGAAGAAGAAAAGGAGCAAGAAAGGTCAAAAGAAGAAGATATACTCCAGGAACAAAGCCTAGATGAAGAACAAATAAATCCGACCATATCTTGTAATGCATTGGCGGGAATTACCACTCCTCAAACCATCAAGATAGAAGGACAAATCAAGAAGAAAAAGGTAATAGTGTTGATTGATTCAGGAAGCACCCACAATTTTATTCATTGTAGGGTAGCAAAAGAATTGAATTGCTTCCTATATCCAGCACCAGAGTGTCAAGTGATGATTGCAAATGGAGGAACAATAAATTGCTCTGGAAAGTGCCATAATATCAAGCTATCCATGGGAGAATATGTATTGACTAGCCCAATGCTTTCCATTCCAATGGGAGGTGCTGATGTTGTACTAGGAGTCCAATGGCTACAATCCTTGGGTACAATAGCTTTTAATTTTCAAGAACTTTTCATCAAATTTTCTACGGAAGGAAAGGAAGTTGAATTAAGGGGTATTGCAGGGAAACCAGGAAAGATAATCAGCTCTAATGGTATGACAAAGCTTCTAAAAAAGGAGCAAAGAGGTGTAATTGCACAATTATGTTCGCTAGATGTTTCCACATTGGAATCATCTATTTCTCCAGATCTCCAAAAAGTCTTGGACAATCATTCCAAGGTATTTGAGACTCCCAAGGGTCTCCCACCTATGCGTGATCATGATCATGCTATTCATCTGATTCCAGGAAGTGTTCCTCCAAACATCAGGCCGTACAGATATCCCTATGTCCAAAAAAGTGAAATTGAACGTATGGTTGCAGAAATGCTAGAGGCTGGTATAATTCAACCGAGTCAAAGTTCTTTCTCAGCTCCAGTAGTATTGGTGCACAAGAAGGATGGATCATGGCGCATGTGTCCAGATTATAGGGAGCTCAACAAGCTCACTATTAAAGATAAGTTCCCCATTCCTGTTATTGATGAATTACTGGATGAATTGCATGGATCAATTTACTTCACCAAGTTGGATCTTCGTTCGGGATATCATCAAATCAGAATGAAGATTGAAGACATTCCAAAAACGGCATTTAGAACTCATGAGGGTCATTATGAATTTTTGGTCATGCCTTTTGGCCTTACCAATGCACCTTCAACATTTCAAGGTTTGATGAATTCAATTTTCAAACCATTCCTTAGAAAATTTGTGTTAGTATTTTTTGATGATATACTAATCTACAGCAAGTCTTGGAAGGATCATGTTGAACATGTTGACAGGGTGCTACAACTATTGGAGGAGAAACAATTATATGCAAAAAGATCCAAATGTTTCTTTGGAGTCCAGGAGGTGGAATATTTGGGTCATATTGTATCTCATGAAGGAGTTAAGGTAGACCCTAGCAAAATTAAAGCCATTAAGGAATGGAAAATCCCCACATCCATAAAGCATCTGCGAGGATTTCTTGGGTTGACAGGGTATTATCGCAAGTTTGTTAAGAATTATGGGAGAATAGCAGCACCTCTAACAACATTATTGAAGAAAGATTCATTTTCATGGACTCCGAAAGCAACAAAGGCCTTTGAACATCTTAAAGAGGCAATGTGCCAAGCACCGGTCTTAGCTACACCGGACTTCACAAAAACCTTTATTGTGGAATGTGATGCTTCAGGAAATGGAATTGGTGTTGTTCTAATGCAAGATGAAAGACCCATTGCTTTTGAAAGTCGTCCAATCAAGGGAAAGTTTTTAAGCAAAGCTATTTATGAGAAGGAAATGTTGGCAATACTCCATGCACTTAAGAAATGGCGACCCTACCTAATGGGAAGACACTTCAAGGTAAAAACGGATCATGATAGCCTTAAATACTTTTTAGAACAAAGATTATCCTCTGAAGAGCAACAAAAGTGGGTCACAAAGATGTTGGGTTATGACTTTGAAATCATCTACAAAAAAGGGAAGCAAAATGTGGTGGCAGATGCACTCTCAAGAAAGGATGAGGATGTGGAAGCATTGTTGTGTGCCATTTCTATTATCCAACCAGATTGGATAAACGAAGCAAGGGAGGAATGGAAGAATGGAAGAATGACGAAGAAGTGTGGGCACTTATTCGAAAGCTACAACAAGATTCCAGTACTTCTGATACATTTAGCTGGCAAAATGATTCGTTATGGTACAAAGATCGCTTATACCTCTGTAAGAATTCCCAGCTAAAACAAAAGATTCTTATGGAATTGCACACTTCTCCCTTAGGAGGGCACTCAGGATTTTTAAAAACTTACCACAGGGTTAAGAAGGAATTTTTTTGGGATGGCCTTAAATCAGATATTCAAAAGTTTGTGGCGGAATGTTTGGTTTGCCAACAAAATAAAGTTGAAACAATTAAGACACCGGGTCTATTACAACCTTTATCCATTCCAAGCCAACGTTGGGAGGAGGTTTCAATGGATTTTATCACAGGTTTACCCAAGTCTGAGGGAAAGAGTGTCATCATGGTGGTAGTTGACAGACTTACCAAGTATGCACACTTTTGTGCATTATCACATCCATTTAAAGCCAGTACAGTTTCTACTGCATTTATGGAAACAGTTCAAAAGCTACATGGAAACCCAAAGATTATTGTAAGTGACAGAGATCCCATTTTCACTGGAAATTTTTGGACAAAATTATTTTCTTGTCTTGGTACTCAGTTAGCTCATAGCTCATCTTATCATCCTCAATCTGATGGGCAAACTGAGATAGTAAACAAATGTTTGGAAGGATATCTTCGTTGCTTTGTATCTGATAAACAGACACAATGGGTCAAATGGTTGCCTCTGGCTGAATGGTGGTATAACACTTCCTTCCATACAGCAACAAAAATGACCCCATTTATGGCACTTTATGGGTATCAACCACCATCCATCACATCATATTTAAGAGAAAATTCTAAGGTTCAGGCAGTGGAACATCACATCGAACATCAACAACAAGTCCTCCAACTCTTAAAGGATAACCTCGTGTTGGCACAAAATAGAATGAAACAACAGGCAGATCAACATCGCAGTGAAAGAAGTTTTGATGTAGGTGATTGGGTATTCCTACGGCTACAACCATATAAGCAAATGTCCCTAAAGCAAGCTAAGAAGGATAATAAATTATCACCAAAGTATTATGGTCCGTACAAGGTGTTGCAAAAGATTGGTACTATGGCATACAAATTGGAGCTTCCTGCAGCTTCTCGATTGCACCCAGTTTTCCATGTTTCATGTTTAAAGAAGGTTATAGGTGACAAGCTCCCAATTCAAACAATATTGCCAGAACTTGACGAGGAAGGAAAAATTATATTGGAACCGGAAGCAGTCACAGAAACAAGAACTCGACAGCTACGAAATCGATCAATTTCAGAGTATCTTATCAAGTGGAAGAACTTATCCGCTGAAGATTCCACATGGGAGGATGAGAATTTTATGCAGAAGTATCCAGAACTACTCAAGCGTTGAGGACAACACTTTTTTGAAGGAGAGGGGCATGTTGGGTCCCTATAATACTAGTGATTACCCCATTACTATTGTAGTTATACCCCTTATTTATATTGTTGTGCCCCTATTACCCCCATATTGTTATTTCTGTGCCCCATAGAATCCCTCTATTGTTATTTTTGTGGCTTTATATTATTATTGTTAGGTCGGCTGGATTATATTGTGACTCCTTAGACTCCTATATATAGAAAGGAGGTTTTGTCATTTGTATCATCCAAGAATTGTTCATTTATGTAATGTAAAGGAGGTTGCCCCCTCGAAGAGGCTGAATTCTAAGGCGTTGATCTATCTTTTCTATCTTTTCTTGAGCTAGTTTCATAACACAATAGTGATGACAAAAAAGTGAGAAACTCTTACAAACTTGTAACAATGAAATGCTTCACAAGATTGAATTGGAAGTTGTCTTATGTTCAAGTTGCAAAGAGTATTTAGCACCTCAAAGGTGGAGAGAACCAAACTCACAGTAGTGAGGTAGTGAACTCACTACACTGCCACTAGTTGTTTACATGAATAATCCTCCACTCTATACATTAATTTGGATTACATGAATAATCCTCCACTCTATACATTAATCAAATCCATGTCAATTCTGGCAGAGCTAAATGTTGTAAAGTTGCAGTCACTATTAGAGAGGCTTGAAAGCTTATTTGGAATTTTGGATAAACTGTCATAGGAATCTAGATGGAGGTGCTTCAGATTTACAAGCCCTCCTATCTGACTTGGCAATGATTTTAGCTTTGTACATATTGAAAGATCCAAAACTTGTAGCCCAGAAAGATTAGTGATGGTTTCAGGTACATGTTCTATTTCGGTCGAACTCAAATTAAGAAACTACAGTTCTTTGGGTTGCCACAATGTCCTTGGCAGCAATTCTTGTGCTCTGCGTAAGGAAAGGAAACATAAGAAAACCCTTACACTTTGCAGCAACTTACACCTAGATGAGATCATGGAAGAAGCAATGGAAGATGAACATTTATGCACTATATGAAGTTGAGATAGAGAAAATTATTTTGAAAGGAAACATACCTGAAGATGGAATTGTTCATTTGCAAAGCATAAGTCTTTTTCTGATGTTGACATAATAGTTCTCTTTCTGATGTTGAAATATTGATAAAGGAGGAAAGCAGATGAAGAAATTAAATTTTAACATCAATATAGATGCAAATATCAAAAGAAAACAGAATTTAATTTTCTCATACAATTGCAGAGACCTTTTATTTGCAAAGCATAATTCTTTTTCTAATGTTGACATATTAATTCTCTTTCTGATGTTGACATATTGATAAAGGAAGAAAGCAGATGTAGCAGACCTGAATTGTACAAAATTCAATTTTAACATCAGTATAGATGAAAATATCCAAATGAAACATAATTTTTTAGACATACCATAGTTGTACAACTGTAGAAGCTTTCTCGAAAAGCTGAAAAGCTCCAGAGACATTTACTTACTGGTAGAGGTGTCAAATCGATGGTGTTTCCATTTTAGAAGTTGGGTGATGCAAAAGCTTTCTTGAAAAGTTGGTCAAGAGACATCTACCAATTGGTAGAGTTGTGAGACTAGGGGTGGTTCTTGTTAAATGACCGTTTTTTAAGATTAGATTTGAAGATTTGCAGAATTTGATATGCAAATTTACAAAATTTTGGAATGTCAGCGATCAATGCAGGAATGATGTACGTGACATGAAAAGCAAATTAGGAATTAAGTGATCTATCTAACATCAGAGGCAAATCACAAATAAAATGATGTATGTGACACCAAAAGCAAATCGGGAACATCAGAGGCAAATTGTAAATAAAATCCTGGTGTTAGATTGCAAGAGTTTCATTGGCTGCCAATCATAAATGACGAGATTAGATGTTTTTTCAAAGTTACAACTAGCCTCACGAACTTTCATCTACCCAATTAAGTGCTTGGAAAAACAATAAAGGAGATCGGTTGTCAGGTTTAGCAGTTGAGTGTGATAGGCTCCAACTTCTCTGTTATGTTATAGTTGGCAATTTCTTCTGTGGACAATTTTAGAGTATAAGACACAGTAGTGAGTAGTGACTTTGAGTCAGGTTTAGTGGTTTAGTCCAATAGCTCTCAACTTCTTGGTTCTATTGTAGTAAACAATTTGATCCATGGGCTTGCTTAGCTCTAGTAGTGGTCTGTAGGAATTGCTTACAACGACTCATTCATCACCTCAGGTAGGAATTGCTTACAATTACCCAAAAGGTACAACTACCAAGCCATCATGTTGGGGTTGTATGAAGAATGCCAATCTAAGATCCAAGAAGCAATTTCTTACGGCTAGCCAAAATGTACAACTACCAACCCATGACACTGGAGTTCTATCAATAATGTTAATCTAAGATCCGAGATATTGTTGATTTTAATAACATTAAGGAAGTTATTCCCAAAGAAATATTTGCAAATTTGCAAATGTTGTTAGTTTGTGACAAGTAGAGCCATAGTACAAGTAGGTAGCTACAAAGAAGAAGTTGATTGTGATATAATATCAATCATAAGTTGCAGTGGACAACATCATATGATTAAGAGTTGCATAGGCATTGTTTTTTTCAATAGGCTTCAAGGCAATATTCATTATAGCAACGAAAAATTTTGCACCAACATAAACTACACCAAATCCAACAGTGATAGCATCTCCAACCTACATATTCTTTAGCTAATTCTACATGATATTTTGGCAGTTCTGGCCCCCATGTGCAATGCATGATAAATTTACCTGTGTTAAGGTAAAAGCTATTGACTATGCAATTTTTTTTTGAGTATTTCTATTACCTGGCATGGATGCTATAGAGGTAGAAGCACTAGATGGATAGTCTAATAGCCAAGGACTTGTCGTAGATTCCTATGCTCCCCGTTCGAGATGTTATTGTTAGTGGTTGTTACTTGGTTTCCTTTTCCTTTGTGCTTCTACTTTTAGGATGTCCATAATCAAAAGAGTCATGAGAACAAGTGCTTAAAGAAACAATGCTGCGAGTTGAGTAAGTTCACTTATGCTAATGGATTCCATGTAGCTTGTTACTACATTGATCAGAAATGGTATTCAGATTGAGGCTATGTTATGTGAAGCAAAGAGATGTATGTCAATATATAGGTGCAGAAAGAAGTTATGTTTTGCAGGTGAGAAATTGGGCATTGCTTTTGCTAATTTATAGAAGAGTTCAAGGTGTTTGCAAGCTGGTTTTAAGTGTGAATGGAACTGAGTTTTTGGGAATATTCAACTGTAAGAAAGAGGTAATTACTTGAAAAGATTGAAAGACAGTGGGTAATGGATGTTTGTATAGGCTTGTTCAACCTCGTGGAACGAGCCTTTTTGGAGCTTGTTAGAGTGGAGGCTATATTGTCTTTTATTGAAAGACAAGTTGAACACGATTCCAAATGGGCAGGGAGAGACATTATTTCAGAACAATGTATTCTTACATTATCTGAACTAAGCCTATTAGATTGGGATGGGAAATTTGTAACTGAGTCCTTTGATTGGTTGCTGCAAATTTTGTAGCTTGTTGTTCATGTTTTCAGACTGATATTCAACATCCGATCATGGAGGGCTATAATTCCTTCCAAGAATATTCGAATGGGCATTGGCATGAGTGGTAAAGAAACTATTCAAGGATCAATACTTATTTAAGGATTACGCAGTTGGTACTAGCCTCCAAAAGAGTTGCTTAAAGAGAAATGCGAGTGAAATTGATATTGATGAAGAAGGTCATGTTGCTAAAGAAAAATATTATGAGGTTGAGGGTGGTACCTTCCAAAGGATTAGTGCACAATTATCTAGGTAAGTACAATATGTGCTAAAAGAGATGCAACCGAAAGGTCCTGTACTTCTAGTTTTAATGCTTCTAGTCTAAAGAGACCATTTCTTTTTAATACACAATCATTATTGTCAAGCACAATGCATTGTAATCTAAATTTGTAACTGTCAACATCTATTATTTCTTCCATCATTTCCAATTGCTTACCAGAGTTGCCTTGTGCAATTGTCTTCACAGAAACTCAATTACTTTAGCAATTTTTACTATTGCTATTATCTATAGATTTGCAAAAAATATTGATCAAACCAGCAAAAAATGAAGATGATTGTTTCCAACAAAATAGATATATTAAAACAATATGCTCTTGCATTATGTTTCCAAACAAATATCAAATTTCTAGCAACAAGTCATATTTAGAAATGATAAAGGAATTGGAAATGAAAAAATTGCTTTGGAAAGCAATATAACTTGATAAAGGAAGCAGTGGAAAGACATAATGAAAATGTGTAGGATATCTTGGGGTCTATTATGCAGAACTCCATTTGCTCCTTCTAGTATAGACACTTGCAGGATTGGAGTGATCTATAGCTGTGGGTCTTCCTTACCGGGCCAGGTCAGCCACCCATGAATAAAGGAATGAATAGATATCTCATGAGCCTTCCTTCGGTTTGCTATATATAGGATGTGCCCATCGCATTTTGTTTGTGCTGCATAGATTGTTGAAGCATACGCTACACAAAGTAGCTCACTACCACTATGTTATTGTCGGGGACTGAATCTCATATGGGGTGCTGATTCATACAGCCTTAATGTTAATGTACCTAGAAACAATGGAGGCACTGATATTAGATAACCAATCCACCCATCACTAGTAGCCCAGTATATAGCAGTTGCAACTGAGGATGCAATGATTCTAGCTAGAAATAGGATTAGATCATAAAAATGACTGGACCAATTCATCGAATATGGCAAGGTGGCTCTCATCTCTATCGTAATAAAAAATATGACTCTAAGTTATAAAAGGAAAGTAAGAGTAACCATTCGTGCTCTATAAGTGAATACAATTTTAAATAATAGTATGGAAAGGAATAAGGAACAGAATTTTAAATCAAGAACAATTTCATAATGAGAGTGATGTGTATGAAGAGGCTGTAAGAAAAATAGAGTTTCATCAACAAGATTTTATACATGAAATCCAAAGAATTCCTTATAGATAAAGCTATAGTTCCCATGGATCTGGAACTATGATCAAATTTTTGAGCATCTGGGTCTATACAGAATTGGGCAAAACCTCTAAGGGCCATGTACCACCATGCATGCCCATGGATCATAGCAGAAATCTGCTCATGCCTAAAATATCTACCAGATTGTTATCAGATTTGCGACCATAAAAAAAGTGCATTTTCTACATGATTAGCTTACTCCATTTGGCATTTTCTCACAGTAGGTAACTCCAAAAGCTGGTCCCCACTTACAATGGGGTCCTGATTTAGCAGTGAAGATGGAGGCAGGTTGGGTCACCCATCAAGGTTCATTTCTGCGAGAGACATGAAAAAGCAATAGGGGCCACATTAAATCTTGGCTGACTTTGATGGAAGGGTACTCCCTATCAGGGAAACCTAGCTGGACAAAAGTGACTATGTTGAATGGTTTGCCTCTTGAGTGCCATTTTGCCTAGAAAATTAGACCACTTTCTATAGAGATTGAAAGCACTACTTTCAAAAATAACAAAAGTTGGTCTCAAACCTAACTGACTTGGATATCATATGAATAGAAGGCTAGAGATAGGTGAATATTGTGAAAGAATCACACATACCAATCCACCCATCACTAGTAGCCCAGTATACAATAGTGGCAACTGAGAATGCAATGATTATAGCTAGAAATAGGATTAGATCATAAAAATGACTGGAGCAATTCATCGAATATGGCAAGGTGGCTCTCATGTCTATCATAATAAAAAATATGACTCGAAGTTATAAAAGGAAAGTAAGAGTAGCCATACATGCTCTGTAAGTGAATACAGTTTCAAAATTTGTATGGAAATGAATAAGGAACAAAATTTGAAATCAAGAACAATTTCATAATGAGAATGATGTGTATGAAGAGGTTGTAAGAAAAATAGAGTTTCATCAACAAGATTTTACATATGAAATCCAAATAATTCCTTATACAGAAAGTTATAGTTCCCATGGATCTGGAACTCTATTCAAATTTTTGAGCATCTGGGCCTATTTAGAATTGGGGGAAGCCTCTAAGGGCCACGTACCACAATGCATGCCCACGGATCATAGCAGAAATCTGCTCATGCCGAAAATATCTGCCAGATTCTTATCAGATTTGAGACCAGAAAGAAATTCCATTTGCTACATGATTAGCTTACTCCATTTGGCATTTTCTCATAGCAGGTAACTCCAAAAGCTTGTCCCCAATTGCAATGGGGTCGTGATTCAGTAGTGAAGATGGAGGAAGGTTGAGTCACCCATTAAGATGCATTTCTACGAGAGACATGAAAAGGCAACAGGGGCCACGTTAAATCCTGGCTGACTTTGGTGGAAGGGAAATCCCTATCAGGGCGGCCTAGCTAGAAAAAAGTGCCTACGTTCAATGGTTTGCCTCTTGAGTGCCATTTTACCCAGAAAACTAGACCACTTTCTATAGAGATTGAAAGTAGTACTTTCAAAAATGACAGAAGTTGGTCTCGAACCTAACTAACTTGGATATCATATGAATAGAAGGCTAGAGTAATTAATAAAATAAAAGGTGGAAAGCAATGGGAACCTCATTAATCCAAAAAAAGGTAAAAAACACTTGATAAGAACTTTTAAAAGTAGTTGTAATCACATAAAAACCCCAGCAATCCCTAAACATATCCTTCTTTATGACTACTATCTATTTTCTGATACCTCATGTTATGTTATTTTCAACACCTTTACAAATTTTCCATTTGACAATGGCAGTCAACTAATACATGGATGTTAAATAATTGATTGAATGGTCATTCATGCCTTGCTAACATTCCTAAGAATATCAGATACCCTGCCTGTTGATAGGTGAATATTGTGAAAGAATCACACATACCACAATGCTGGGGTTTTCAAGAGATCACCAATTAAAGTGCAAAGTGATCTTAATTTGTTAAAGTACAACAAATAGTTAAGTAGCTGACATTGAAAATGATCAGAACCTTACAGTAACTTTAAAGTATCTCAATCTTAAGAGAGAGATGAAAACCATAGTAATATTAACAAAGTTACTCTTGGCAGAATCTTTGAAAAAATCACTATAATCCTACATAAAAGCCAATTAAATGATTCCTATATCCATCTCTTTCGGCCTGATATATAAAGGTGAAGGTGGCCCTAATAAATGTTGAAGTTGGTTTTCTATACAACCACACCACACAGCCATATAATTGAGAATATGTACTACAGATGTAGCTACAAATGAAGGAGTATGCACAATCGCAGTGCTCTATCTAGTAGTTATTTTAAAGTACTTCAATCCTTCCTTGAATAAATGTATGAAACATATGCAATGATTATAGCTAGAAATATGATTAGCGTTTGCTAATATTTAATACATGTTTCTCCAGAAAAATAGTATCTCCTCACAAGTAGTTCTATGGTTATTAGACTGAATAAGAACAAAATGTAAACTTTGAGTTAATCATATTCAATTTAAAACCTTCATAAATTTCTAATAATAACAAAAAACAGGAAGCCATCTATGTGGAGGATATCTCGGAATGTACACAACTAACCATCATTCATATTGGCCCATGATTTTAGGCAAAACAGAGTGCTGATGTAAATATTGGCAAAATGAAAGTAAAAGGAAATAGAAATGAACAAGACTGAAGATAATGGGAGTTACATGGATTTTAGCAGCCTTTGAATTTGTCTTCATCTCTGCTGCTAAACTTTTCCTGACCAATAGCACTCAATGTACCCTATTGCATCGGGAATGGATCCTCTAACCCTGTCTTCACAAAGCCTTTCACAGAAGAAAGGAAATGACAGTCAGCCATATGACCTCGTTCATGAAGAAAACAAAATAGTTTAAGTTAATTGCAATGGTGAGGGAAAGGAATTATTGTTTGCCCATCCAACTAGATTTTAATATCTGAATCAGTTACATTGTTGATGCAAACGTAGATCTGAACATGGAAACTCTAACTAAATTTCTATCATGATATGCCAATAGTGTGTCCACTGACCTGGGCAGAGGACAGTAATTTCTGATAGCATAGAACTCCTGAGTTCATGAGTTACAATTTCCCATAAAATGCAGATAATAAACTATAAGATGAAAAATAAGCATCATGAAGTAGATGGCAATACTAGGAGTAAGAATCAGTTGTTACAAGATAGGAAATCAAATACTCAAGAAATAATATAACATTACATGGTTGCCTATCCTCACCAATACCATCCAATGTACCTTGTTACACCGCGAATCGATCCTCCAACCTTGTCTTCCCTTAGCAAAGGGTAGTAACTAACCAACAGTAGGGGAGGCACCAGCTTCTTTGCTCCCATCCTTCAAACTCTTACCGACCTTCTAACCCTTCCGAACTAAAAGATGCATCCTACAGAATATCTACATGAACTTTTCATACATACACCTTCAAAATCACAACTGGACTTATGGCTACACAACAGATTTCAAAACTCGATTCACTAGTGCACTTTTTTGGGAAATTTTAGTTGCACAAAAATAGAAAAAATTTGCATGTAATTGTACTCAGGCTTCAGTAAACCTAGCATTTTTTATCATTAATAATAGCACTACAAATCGATACTGATTTTCAATTTTATTGATAGGCTAGGGTGATAGTGCACGAAGGGTGGTAGTCTAGTATTCATATATAGCTATGCAAGTATTATGAATAATTCCTCCATATAAATAAGGATTACAAAACTTGTGAACCAGAACATAATAACCATATGTAGAGTTTTTTGTTGCTAGTTTCTTTGCTTCCATACGTAGAGGCTTCGCTTGCATCTTCTACTAAAAATGATGATGGTCATCTTCTCTGGAATTTTTTGCTAAAAATAATCACAACCTTTTTGCCAAAAATAATCACAAGTTCTTCCATTTGTAGAGTCATTTCTCATTTTTCTTCTTAAAAAATCACTCTGCAAGTGCGTGGAGGTCATGAAAATTGGGTATGATCTTGAAAGAAATCAAAATCAATCCTCAAGTACCTAGAGGGCATGACCATCAAAATCACTCCGCAAATGCCTAGAGAGAATGATATTTCTTTGTTCTATGAAGCATGATTGTCAAAATCACTCGCCAGATGCATAACATGAATGAAAATTCTTTGTACTATGGAGCTGCAAGTTGACATAAGAAACAATTATTTGTGCTATGGAGCTATAAGGTGGGATAATAAAGATCTCAAGTTGATTCATTGTATTGATTGTAAGCTCAACTATTGTAGAGAGTATAGTATTCAGAAATGGCAAGAAATAAGCAAGCTATGATACTTAGAACCAGCAGCAGAAAATGACTCATTTGAAGATCAATACAATATTCAACTACTTTTTTATTTGAGAAATTTTTACTTCCGAAAATTAATTGCCTTATATCTATTTTCAAAATAAAACCTAAAACATATTTTTATTAACTTATACATATTCTCAAAATAAAATTTAAAATATCTTTATTTTTATACTTAAAAAATAACCATAAATCACTAAAACATTTACCAGAAAGAAGAAAACACATTTTGATATTGAAAAAAAAACTTGGCTATTCTTACACACGTCTAAACGGATTATCCTGTGTGAGCTCCTTAGTTGGACATTTTCTACATGTTATAGCATATAGGATATCTGCTTATTGCATACTAAGAAAAAAGCAGTGAATGCTCAAAACTAGAGTAATGAATTTGAGAATTTCATATAGACTTTTGTAAAAACTTTGAGTGGAAGTAGGACAAAAATAGAACAATTTTTTTTAGATAATTAGTAGGAATTATGGAACATTATGATAATAAAAAATTATTCTACAACAATATTGTGCCATAAGTACATTTTCTTGGTAAATGAGTGGAAACTGCAAGTTAAATAGTTCTATTACAATAACACCATAATATGAAGAAACATATTCATATCACTTTTGCATTTTCTGTGTACGTGAAGGTAGTCAATCACATTGAACAAGCTATTGGATTCCAATTGTTGCCATGTTGTTGGATTTTGTGATTTGTACAACAAATAATTAGTTATAATAAAATTATAACATTGTGAATTGAACAGAGGACATATTTGAAAGAAAAGATGTTAAGGCATATGTTGATGTACCTTCCATTTGTTAGCCGACATGTAATAGTTCACTATCTTCATTGAGTGTGAACTTGCTGTGAATTTTGAGGTCACGTAACATGTATACAGTAGTAGCTTTTTGTTCCAAATATGCTTCATATGACATTGGTTTTAAATCAGGAAGTAAGTCATGTAGTAAAGGTTGTCTGATAATACAATGCACAATGTTATTTGTAATAGATTATATTACAACGTTTATACAATGCTTGTAGATGAAAGGGAAATTATTATTGCATTGTGAACAGTAGATTGTTCCATTAGTTATTAGTATGGATGAATTGATTGGAGAGTTACAAATAGCACAAACAGGTTCGAAAGGAGTTGAATATGAATTTGCTACCATCAGAATACCTTCGACCTGTTTATAAAATATTCAAATATTAATCTACATTATTACATATGAAATAAAAAGTTAGCAAAAAGATCATTATTGTTATACTTACAACATAGGTAGATGTAGTTAGTTTTCTGAGATTCTTTACTGCATCTGTGTTAAGCTTAGTTATGAATGTTGGATTTGTTGCTCTGAATATTTTTCTTTTGTGTCTATCCTTCTTGTTATATTCTTGAAATGGATCAGGGGGAACTCTCCTTTTTGCAATTTTTATTCCATTGAAATAAAATATTGTTCGTATGTGTCAAACAATTGCAACTGCAAGAGATAAATTACATTAATTATATAATAAAGTAATGCATGTTATCTATTGAAAATTATGAATAAGTAAGATGCAAATAGATTGTCTGTATGTGTCGAACAATTGCAAGTGCAAGAGACAAATTACAATAACTATATGTTGAAGTAATCCATGTTATCTATTGAAATTAGGAATAAGTAATATGAAAATACATACTGTTGCATTTTCCTTTTCAAAATCTCCATCTTTGATATGGAGTATGTAATGCAATCCAACCCGTTTGGCAAGCGGAATGGCTGCACCAATTTTACCAATTGGGAACATTTCTTTTTTGTTTGCAAATTGCCTAATTGCTGTATCGGGAATGAAGCAATATTATTTGCAAACCTCAGGTACAGTTTCTATGATACTTGATTCATTGAGCGAAATTATTTTGTCACAGTCACTGCGATCATAAATAGTTTTAGGCAATATCCCCAAATTTGTAATCGATATGTTGTTGCCTTGCGAAATTTTTTGTTCATGTCGCTCAGCTAAATGTGCAGGTACAATTAATGTTATAGGCATCTTTCCTTTAGCATTTGTCAAATCGGCTCGTAATATTTGACGTGATTTGTTTACTTTATCAAGAAATGTGTTATACACAACCATTATGTTTCCAACAAATAGTTGTCCAATTCTACGACTATTTAGATCTTCAATTGATACTTTAATTGGGAGTATCTGTTTTTTCCTATAAAAATTTCTTAGTTAGATACTGCTATAAACATGTCTACAATGCTATGTTTTCTCTATAAATTGTAGAAGTATAAATAGATTACAATGTTGTATTTCGTATGCATACCTTTTTGATGTATCATTTCGTAGATTTGTTGAATCAAGTTTTGTTGTGTTTGTTTCACTTGGACTACAAAAAGTAATTGCGTATGTCAATATGATGTGGATATTATCACATGTATTTTGGATAAGCAATCAATAAAAAGGTAATGATATCTAACCTATACATGTATTGTTGCTGCATTGTGTGGGGGACTTACTACTAGTGCTTTCTCCACTCGTCCAACATTTTCTAATTTATATACATTTAATTATACATATGTAAAAACAGAATGCATATATAGTAAACATTAATATTCTAAATACAAATTAGCATATTTGTATAGTTCTCATAGACATACCTTTTTAAAACAAGTGGTTGGCTTGCATTTTCTATTTAGCTTATGCCCTCTATCTCTTCAATTGTTTCTATTCTATTGCAATTATAGAACAAAAACATATTTTAAGTTTGATTTTCCAAATGCAAAAACATATGTCATGCTTAAAAATTATTTGTATCTAATTAGTTACACAAAATATTTTAATTGCATCAATGTAAGTAATTTGTGACAACTAGAATTGAAATAAAAGAAATGATGGAGATACTTATGGGCATACTCTTTGGTAGGTTCTTGCTCAGCCTATTCCTTGGTGTCGGTAAACAATTTTTGTTCTTGTTGACATGTTTTCTCTTTTCATTTTTCAATATTTATGCTATGTTATAGAATAGTAGCATATATTTAGTTCAATTTAAAAGATCATATAAAAGTAAAAAGTGAACAAGAACATAAAAACCATAGAAAAGGAAAAGCAAGAAGAATATACTCTCTTCGTTCATGTTCCATGTTATTGTTCTTTTTTCTCGTTAATTTTGTTTAATTGAAAAGGGTTTTACTGGTACAATCTACATTCAAAAATATATGAGGTCATATGTGTAAATTTACAATAGGATGCTTGTTTTGCTTAATTGAAAAGGGTTTCATTGGCACAATTTGCATTGACGAATATATGAGGTCATATATGTAAATGCATAATAGAATTCATAATATATATGGTGTTATTATTTGGTTTATTACTGAGAGAATATGCTAATATGCTTTAGTAAAATAGAAATGGTAAAAACAATGAAATATTGCAATTTTGTAAAGTGTTTCATGTGTATATCATAGCTGAAGGACGAGAGATATTGTATCATGATCAGACCAATATGTATCTAATATGAAAATTATATATTTTATATTAGCTAGATTTTCCCAAACATGGTCAATGAATGATTTATGCATGTTATTCACTTTGTCAATAAGGAAACGAAGATTGTAGTTTTCCATGTAGCTTTCTAGTTGCTTTGTTTTTTGATTGCAATGCACCATATCAATATTGAAGTCCCCCAATATAATCATGATATTGTTTAGATCTAAGTGGCATAAAGCTTTTGCAATGAAATTCAAAATATTGTTCACATTTGCATGTGGTGATGCATATATATTGAGTACTGCAATTTGTAATCCACGAACTTTTATTTTTGCGAGCAATGCTTCTACAAGTTGCTCTTCAAAATGGATATGTTCAAGGACAATGATATTTTTTTTATCAGTATCATTAGTCCATGCTTAATGCAACTTGAAATGCAATTGAAATATTTGAAGTACTCATTTGACATACACAATGACATATGTGTTTCTTGTAAGCATAAGATATCAAATTGCATCGTGTCATAATCGTTCCATATGTCATTAAGATGTGCATGAAGATTACGAGTGTTTAATGAAAGAATAAAGATGGATCTCAATGATTGTGTTGATGAATTGCCATATTTTAATTGCCATTTTGTAGTGGTTTGCAAATGCTGCATTTCATAATTTACTTTTTGCTTAACCTTAAAATTATTGCCTTTAAGAGCATTAAGCAAATACAGTGATTCTATGTTTCTGACACGTGATAGCACTATGTATACTAGGCCATGTATTTGTACTCCAGTAGGGTTGAATGCAAGCCTATCTAAGGTTAAGCCTTGTGATCTATGTACTGTGCGTGCACATGCAAGTTGAATTCGAAATTGTTTCTGTATTTTCAAATGAGCCATCTTTGGTGTGATAGGCATTGCTTTTGATATTTACAATATTGGTGTCCAATTATGTGCTATGTCTGAAGTATAAAAATGAGCCAGTTTTCTAGATTGTCGATGACCAATATTCGGGTCATGGAACTTAATCCATAGAACATCAACCTTATCTATATGGGTATATGATTTAACTATTCCATCTGCACCATTTACTAGCCCATCTGGTGCATCATAATTGCAAGCATACATTTCAACTAACATGTTCAACTTTATCACAAGTTGTGAAGGAAAATTAGTTGTATGTTCATGTGTTGGAAAATTGCCATTATTCTCCTCATTTTCATCAATTGCATTAATTTAAATTTCATTACCAGGCATGAGCATTAGCATTTTCTTGTTATGCATTGCAACATCCTTGTTTTTGTAAAATAAATAGGGAAATGTTGGATGATTTGGTACAAGGCACATGCAACTTGTATTAATATATGTTATATCATCAGATGTTTGACAATTTGTTCGCATTCTATTTAAAACTGATATGAATCTCTCATCTTTTTGTCGCATGGTCATATGAAATTGGAATCACTTGACATTATCCTTCTAGTAATCATGTGTTATTGTTTGACTGTTGATTCTTGGTTGTTCAAAAATAAGAGAGTCTTGAATAGGTTGCGCTTGATAGAAATCACCACAAAATATGATGTCAATGTTTGCAAAGTATTTGGTTTGGACATGTTTTATGTTTTTGAATCTATTGTCAATAGAATATAAGAAGAAACTACCAATCATAGAGGCCTCATCTATGAAAGCTAGCTGTAATTCTTGATATAGCTTTGATAAGTTGTCTAATACTTCTTTGCTAAGTGGAAATAATTGAAACTTGTTAAAAGGTATTAGCAATGCAGAATGGATTGTTGTTCCACCTGCATTAAATGCAGCTTTTCCTGTATATGCTAATATTAGACCGTTTGTTTTCATAGGATCAGTTGTATTCTGTGAATCATAAATTCGTATAAGCATTTGGAAAATTGCTTTTGCTGTCAGTGTTTTGCCTACCCCTGCTCCACTTGTAATGAATAGGTAAATTGGTTCCTTGAGTTTTTTTTTTTTTTTTAATTCCAACGTCTTTTACAATTGCTTGTTTCTATTTGTTCAACATTCTTCTGAGTTTGTAATACTCATTGTTCTCCATTAAAAATGGATAAGCAATTATTTGAAATCCAAGATTGATTTTTTTCTTCATCTCAAACTATTTTGGAAATTGCAAGTCTGATTGCAAATCATATTCCTCGTAATGGGAACTGTTCTCTTGGTTTTGCATATTTATTTGGTTAGTATTAAGAGAACTAATTTGTTCATTTGTTGCAGTCTCTAAATCACCCCATGTTGGATTGATGTTATATGTAAATTTAGCTTCATTGGTTTGAACTATTTTTTCATGTAATGTATATGCAGATATCCATGTAGGCAACTCTTGTTTCAATGTATTTTTACAATTTTCAAATGGCATATATAATAATAATTTCTCTCTACAAAAGTTTTCAATATCATTGTATTTTTTATATTTGACAAATCATATAAAATTTGGCTTTTTCCTTTTTGATATGTGTGTGCCATCTTTCTTGTAATTTGATACAAATTCTGCAAGGTAGATTTTGCTAAAGGAACTTGGGCATCCTATGTAGTAGTCAATAATGGAATGGCACATCACATCCTTTGAATCATCAAGTTCTTGTTTCAAGAGAATAGGCGGTTTAAGCATAAATGTGCATTCATCAACTGGAGATGTGTTTATGAATATACATTCTCTTGAACTACAACTCAATGGCAATGAAAGTGCTATATGCATTTCTTGTTCAACTGACATTTGTTGGAGATTGAGTAAGGTATTTCTGAGTTTACGAATCATTTGCATAGCATCAATTTGATTTTTCTCATGCTCTTTGCGTATTCTTTTAAATACATTTGTCATAGACTTGTCAATTTTGGTCATATATGAACTACAATATGTTGCTGCAGCATATGCATTTAGCACAAATTGTGCATCTATATTTGCATTCCATAGAGTAGGCATAGCCTTTGCAAAATTGTTATTCCAAAGGTGAGAAGGTTTTTGTTTCAGGAAAATTGTTGGTTTCTTTATTGTAGATTGTAATAGTTGTATGTACTCACTTTCTATTAGTCCTATTTCTACCAGGAAATTCTCATGGGTTATTGAATCATTGTAGTTTGTTTGCTCCAAAAATGCCAAAATTGATATTGATTTCTTTGCAAGTTTTTTATTCTATACAATGGTTGGCTCAATGATCATTGTTGATTTCATTGGTGGCATGGGGAAATTGTATCTACAGTTTGAATTTTTTTGCTTCTTATAGCTTCTTGTATGGTGATGTTTATGCAATTTAGCAACATCTGGCTCCAAATGATCTGTATCACAAGTTATGTAATTGTCAAGAAACTTCTCAATTTCTAAATTTCTTTGTTTTCCATATATTGGAGCATTTTCTATCCATAATAGTCCATGTTCATGTTCAGTTCCTCTATTTTGAAATTTTGTTATGAAATAGTAATTAGATATTTTTCCAAAGAATGTAGTATCCTGACATATCATTCACTTTACATCATTAATTCTATGTCTATATTATTGGCTACAGGTGATTGTATATTTTCTTATAAGGTAGTCAATGTCATCATCTTCTAATGTATCAATATCATTTTTACTTGCTTTATTTCTAAACAATGTGACCAATGTATCTACTAATGGTTTCCATCGATGTTTTGCACTTGTAAATGTCATAAAGAAAGTTGGAAGTCCCAATTGTCGTATCATTGCAAATATGTTTTTCTTAATTTGTTCCAAATGATGAGGAGATATGCAGATGTTTCTGAAATCTATGTATCCAATATTAGATTTCAATAACTTTTCCAAATTTTCTTGATAGTTGCCATCTCTTGCTAATATTTTTCTCCCTCTTAGTTATCCTTTTCTTATTCGTACCCATATGCAAGAAAGCACTTTATCAATAATTATTCGCATCGTCTTGAAAAACAAATTTGTTGTATGATATGAGAAGTCACCACTTGCTTGTAACAATTCCCATTGTATAATTTTTTGGTAGCTAAACCTATTTGTGATGTCATCATCATGCGCATCACCGTAGAATAATGTTGGAAAGTTCATTTCTTCTGCATATTTGTCCTTCAAAATCCCAAGTGGTCGTTGTCCTTCAACAAGTGCCAGTTCAATAATCTTGTCTTGCAAATCGTGGATGTGTTGTGACTCTATTAATCCATGCACCAATGTTTCAGTAGGTGATTCATTATTTGCATCACTGTTTGTATCACTTTCATTGTCATTGTTTTCATTTTTTATGATGTAGTCATTATTCTCTTGTAAAACATGGGTCCAATTCTCATTTATACAAATGTTCTCAACTTTATAAAGACTTATAGAACACAGTTCATTCAATGCTTTCATGACAATAATTGGACGTACTTTACCTATTTGGTATGCGTTTTTGTATTGCAATCATCTTTTCAATGCAACTGCAATTGTCATTGTATCACTTAGATATTGCGGCAATACTTTTTGCACAACATCCATATGAACTGGTACATTGATAATTGATCCTGTTAGGCCAATCTGTGATCGCTTATATCCCCATTGTCTGATTTGTACAAATGCAATTCTCAGTGACACAAGTCTTTCTTCTAGATCTGAAAGTGTATTTACAGTTGGTAATGGAATGTTACATCTTATTTGTTCAGGTGTTGAAAGTTGTGGAAGCTTTCCATTTTGATGTGCTTTTTTGCAAGCAACACATATGTTTTCATTGCTGAAGCTCCTATTGTTCAATGTCAAATTCATATTATTTTCTTGCAATTCTGTAGTGAAGCATCTGATATTTTTTTGCAAAATACAATCTGGTACAAATTTCACATGTATTCCTAGGCGTGTCTTCGACCTATTTCATATAAATGTATTTTGCACCTTTGTTGCTTGGATGGATTTGTTTGCTTATTGTATTTTTCTTATTGTTTTCGATGTTGTGCAATATTTGTTTTAATCCAAGAAATGTCATTCTTGTCTTCTTATTAGAAGATGCTTTTTTATATGCAATTTGCATAGTTCCATCATGGGCATGTTTGATTGTTTTGAAATCATTATTGGATATTTCATTGTATCTACTTCTTGTATGCATGAATTGTTTTATTTTGTGATAACTAAGCCTTGGACATTTAGTCAGAGCCATTTGTTGTGAATCATATGCCATCTTAGATTCAATGTTGTTCTTCAAATGTATCTAGGAAACAGTATTTTTTGCTTCTAGCAGCTGCTTATTTGGCAATATGTTATCATTTTTGCATATGTCATTACATTTGCTTCTTGTACGTATGAATTGCTTCATTTGGTGATAAGTAAGCTTATGACACTTGGCCAATTTTTGTAAGCAAGATGTTATTCCAAATTCAATGTTGTTATTGAGATGTATGCGAGAACTAGATTGTTAATTTTTTACTACATGCTTATGACAAAAGATGTTATCATTGTTATGTACATCACTGCATTTGCTTTTTGTACGTATGAATTGCTTCATTTTGTGATAATTGAGCCTAAGACGCTTAGTTGGTCACATTTGTTCTAAATGAGATGCTATCTCAAATTGAATATTATTGTTAAAATGTACTCGATATATACTTTGTTGTTTTTCTAGTATATGCTTATGACACAATTGATTACAATCCTCTTTTGCTTCCATGTAGACTTGTTGAGAATTGCGATCATATTTTTGTATCATTGCATGGTAATGAATATGTAATGTATATGTTTTGAATTACATGATGTTAACAACATGATTGCATATCGAATAAGCAGAACTATAATTGACAAATTTATTAGCAACAGAGGACCATACTTGGATATTGACTTTGAATATGATAGATATCCATTGAAAACAAAATGGTCCACCCTCTACCTGCCCTTTCTCATATGGAATTGCCATATTGATGAGATATTGTTGCCAATTGTTATTCATTGCATAGTGTATCACATCAACTATTAGGTATTGTTCTAAACAATGCAATGCATCTTGCTTCTTATGCATAAGTGTCTTGCAAAAAGATTGGACAATGTAAAGTCGCAAACACTGTGCATCGAATTCTGTTGCTACTAAATTGCATTAAAGAGACTGTCATCGCAATTAGATGTCATTTGTTTTGCCATCGTTAATTCATTTAAAAGCATATTATGTGCAATATGCATCCAATGGCTTTCAATTTGCAAATAGATGATTGGTAGATATTAGATTGTTTAGAAATTCATATTGGAAACTTTTGGTAAATCAATGGTTCATAAAGACCACTAACATGATTTGCATCATGGAAGATAATGCAATATGGAATTGTATTTTCATGTTGATTAAAAAGCAAATATATTGTTTTCCTTGTCAATGACCAAACTCCAATTGATATATCTAGCCATTTAGCTAACCAATGTATGAAAAAGGTATCCCCCCATAGGCCTCATTTAGACTCCTTTATATTTGTAGATGCAGAACAATGCATTTTATGAAGATATGTACCAATATCATTAACTCCATGTAACTCATATAGGAAGTCAGATGCTAGTTCATATTCATATGACTCTATTGCTTCAACATCATTATTGTTTAAGAAAAAAAGAAAATGTTCTATTAACCCATTTCATAGTTGATTTGAAGTATAACAAAAATGTAGAAGCATTTCAAATGAGTCAAATAGACAATCTCCTATAGTATATGAAAATGCATCTAGTCTAAAAATACCATTTCTTTTTAATACACAATCAATGTTGTCAGGCACAATGCATTGTAATCTGAATTTGTAACTGTCAACGTCTATTATTTCTTCCATCATTTCCAATTGCTTACCAGAGTCGCCTTGTGCAATTGTCTTTACAGAAACTCAATTACTTTAGCAATTTTTACTATTGTTGTTATCTACAGATTTGCAAAAAATATTGATCAGATCAACAAAAACTGAAGATGATTGTTTCCAAAAAAATAGAGATATTAAAACAATAGGCTCTTGCGTTATGTTTCCAAACAAATATCAAATTTATAGCAACAACTCATATTTAGAAATGACAAAGGAATTTGAAATGAGAAAATCACTTTGGAAAGCAATATAACTTGATAAAGGAAGTAGTGGAAAGACATAATGAAAATGACTCGGATGGAATTAGAGTGATCTAGAGCTACGGGTCTCCCTTACCCAGCCAGGCTAACCGCCCATGAATAAAGAAATGAGTAGATATTTCATGGGCCTTCCTTCGGTTTGCTATATATAGGATGCACCCATCGCATTTTGTTTGTGCTGCATAGATGGTAAAAGCACACACTACACAAGCTAGCTCACTACCACTATGTTATTGTTGGGGAAAGAATCTCATATGGGGTGCTGATTCATACAACCTTAATGCTAATGTAACTAGAAACAATGCAGGCACTGATATTAGATAACCAATCCACCCATCACTAGTAGCCCAGTATACCGTAGTGGCAACTAAGGATGCAATGATTATAGCTAGAAATAGGATTATATCATAAAAACGACTAGACCAATTCATCGAATATGGCAAGGTGGCTCTCATATCTGTCGTAATAAAAAATATGACTCTAAGTTATAAAAGGAAAGTAACAGTAACCATACATGCTCTATAAGTGAATACAGTTTTAAATATTAGTATGGAAAGGAATAAGGAACAAAATTTTATATCAAGAACAATTTCATAATGAGAGTGATGTGTATGAAGAGGCAGTAAGAAAAGTAGAGTTTCATCAACAAGATTTTACAGATGAAATCCAAAGAATTACTTATACAAAAAGTTATAGTTCCCATGGATCTGGAACTCTAATCAAATTTTTAAGCATCTGGGTCTATGCAGAATTGGGGGAAACCTCTAAGGGCCACGTACCACCATGCATGCCCATGGATCATAGTAGAACTCTACTCATGCCTAAAATATCTGCCAGATTCTAATAAGATTTCCGACCAGAAAGAAATTCCATTTGTTACATGATTAGCTTACTCCATTTGGCATTTCTCATAGTAGGTAACTCTAAAAGTTGGTCCCCACTTGCAATGGGGTCCTGATTCAATAGTGAAGATGGAGGCAGGTTGAGTCACCCATCAAGGTTCATTTGTACGAGAGACATGAAAAAGAAATAGGGGACACATTAAATCCTAGCTGACTTTGATGGAAGGGTACTCCATATCATGGTAGCCTAGCTGGACAAAAGTGCCTATGTTCAATGGTTTGCCTCTTGAGTGCCATTTTTCCCAAAAAACTAGACCACTTTCTATAGAGATTGAAAGCAGTACTTTCAAAAATAACAGAGGTTGGTCTCAAACCTAACTAACTTTCATATCATATGAATAGAAGGCTAGAGATAGGTGGATATTGTGAAAGAATCAAACATACCAATCCACCCATCACTAGTAGCCTAGTATACACTAGTGGCAACTGAGAATGCAATGATTATAGCTAGAAATAGGATTAGATCATAAAAACGACTATACCAATTCACCGAATATGGCAAGATGGCTTCCATGTCTGTCGTAATAAAAAATATGACTCTAAGTTATAAAAGGAAAGTAAGAGTAGCCATACATGCTTTGTAAGTGAATATCCCATGTCTATTGTAATAAAAAAATATGACTCTAACTTATAAAAGGAAAGTAAGAGTAGCCATACATGCTTTGTAAGTGAATACATTTTCAAAATTTGTATGGAAAGGAATAAGGAACAAAATTTGAAATCAAGAACAATTTTATAATGAGAATGATGTGTATGAAGAGGCTGTAAGCAAAATAGAGTTTCATCAACAAGATTTTACAGATGAAATCCAAATAATTCCTTATACAAAAAGTTTCTGATCAAATTTTTAAGCATCTGGGCCTATTCACAATTGTGGAAAACCTCTAAGGGCCACCTACCACCATGCATGCCCATGGATCATAGCAGAACTTTTCTCATGCCTAAAATATCTACCATATTCTTATCAGATTTGCGACCAGAAAGAAAGTCCATTTTCTACATGATTAGCTTACTACATTTGGCATTTGCTCATAGTAGGTAATTCCAAAAGCTGGTCCCCACTTGCAATCAGGTCCTGATTCAGCAGTAAAGATGGAGGAAGGTTGAGTCACCCATCAAGGTTCATTTCTGCGAGAGACATGAAAAAGAAATAGGGGCCGCGTTAAATCTTGGCTAACTTTGATGGAAGGGTACTCCCTATCAGGGCAGCCTAGCTGGAAAAAAGTGCCTATGTTCAATGGTTTGCCTCTTGAATGCCATTTTGTGAAGAAAACTAGACCACTTTCTATAGAGATTGAAAAAAATACTTTAAAAAATAACAGAAGTTGGTCTCAAACCTAACTAACTTGGATATCATATGAATAGAAGGCTAGAGTAATTAATAAAATAAAAGGTGGAAAGCAATGGGAACCTCATTAATCCAAGAAAAGGTCAAAAACACTTGATAAGAACTTTTAAAAGTAGTTGTAATCACACAAAAAACCCCAGCAATCCCTAAACATATCCCTCTTTATGACTACTGTCTATTTTCCGATACCTCATGCTATGTTATTTTCAGCACCTTTAAAAATTTTCCATTTGACAATGGCAGTCAACTAATACATGGATGTTAAATAATTGATTGAATGTTCATTCATGCCCAGCTAACATTCCTAAAAATATTAGATACCCTCCCTGTTGATAGGTGAATATTGTGATAGAATTACACATACCACAATGTTGGGGTTTGCAAGAGATCACCAATTAAAGTGCAAAGTGATCTTAATTTGTTAAAGTATAGCAAATAGTTAAGTAGATAACATTGAAAAAGATTAGAATCTTATAGTAACTTTAAAGTATCTCAATCTTAAGAGAGAGATGAAAACCACAGTAATATTAACAAAGCTACTCTTGGCAGAATCTTCGAAAAAATCACTATAATTCTACATAAAAGCCAATAAATGATTCCTATGTCCATCACTTTCGGCTTGATATATAAAGGTGAAGGTGGCCCCAATAAATGTTGAAGTTGGTTTTCTATACAGCCACACCACACAGCCATACAATTGAGAATATGTACTACAGATGTAGCTACAAATGAAGGAGTATGCATAATCACAGTGTTGTGTCTAGTAGTTATTTTAAAGTACTTTAATCCTTCCTTGAATAAATGTATGCAACATATGCTAGTTTGATGTGGAAAAAGTACAAATTTCCAAACTAACTTCTAATGACAGTCAATCTCAAGTCGTTCTATGTCAGCCAAAATATGATATAATTGAATATAATAAACATTGTTGCATTATACTGAAGCTCAGTGAAACATTCCTATTGCAGTTGGACCATACATAGGTGGTATACAAAGCAAACAAGCTGCACCCACAAAATTTGACACTGTAACCAAAATAACCATATAGTAAATAGCAAAATATATAGTTATAAGCCTTCAATTTTTTTTTTTAATAAGAATTGTGCAATGGAAACCCTTGGAACAGTAACTTGCAAGCAGCTTATATATGCAGAACATTACATCACTAATGAAATTAGTACCTAACAGAGATGAAATTCATATACATTTCAAGGATTACTACCAAAATGGTGTGAAAACGATGCAGAGAAATCCTAAACAATGCTAAACTGCAAGATTGTCTAGGCAAGCCCAAAAATACCTGTCAAATAAAGATGAACCTCAAAGGCTGTCAAATTAAACTGGACCTCAAAAGCTGTAGCAGTTCATTGCTCTGGAACTATAATGTATAGAAGCAAAGACAAACTGTAACGTATCAAGCTAAAGACAGAGCTTTTAAAAAGACACCTGTAACACATGCAAAAAAAAAATGTATAATACAAAAATATATTTCAAACACGTAAAATCCCATGGGCCCACAATTTTACCACCTGCCTGCCTCTCATCCTTCTTGCACACCTAATGTCTTTACCTCTATCTCTTTTGCATGTCCAACATGTCTACCTCCTAGCTAACTAACTCATTAAGCAAAACCTCAGATGCAGCTAACTCCGGAAAAGTATCTTAGATTCGGAAGGCCCTTGATGAAGACAACCTTAGAAGAAAAGAAACCCACACTTACTTTGTTGAGAATCAAATACCCACCGTTACACATATTGGTTTAGTCGACCAAAGACTGATAGGGGATTCAAAGACAGAATTAGCAACATTTCTCCCTATAATGACATAGCTTCTTCCGACCAAGCCCTATCAATTAGGCGAGCACTATCAATGTGAAATGGAGAAACTGATGTGCTGGGTTCACCCAAGGCTGGGAGATAGCTGCCCATTAGAAGTATTGAAACCAATTGATTTTGCACCTAAGGTTTCCTCATGAACCCACCGTTACATGGATTGGTTTAGCCCAAGATGAAACCCACAGTGATCAGGGTTGGCTTAGTTGGTGTAAAGCTCTTATATACAAACAAGAACCTAGAGAAAAAAGAAAAATGGAGGGCGTTCTTCCCTACATGCATAAAGAACTCACTCGTCGGTATGGGCACAAGCCTAAACCTCCTAAACCTCCTTATCGGAATCTTCATATAGCAGAAAGCTCATATTTTTGAAAGCTTGTATTATCGCAAAGATGTGGAATCGAACTCGAATTACCTCAGCTCAGATTTGTCAGGCTTTAACCACAACCTGCCTACAATTCCATCTCTCCATGACTAGAGATTCTCACGCATAGCAATTGAAGAATACAAGGATGTTATGAGCCCGAATGTTAAGCTGTCTCACAGATGAGGAGGCAGCCAAGAAAAAGGAGTCAAATCATCAACGATAAAGGGCATTTAGGGTTACGATTATGAAGGAAATTGTGAAGGAGAAAACGGCCTATTTTAAGCTACAACAAACCAACTTGATAGCAAGGCTTTACGAAAACCATGCCAGTACAGATAGGATAGCCCTTACACTATAACCAATACTGTATAGCTAGTACAATGACAGGATAGCCATAAATGGACGATGGGCATGGCAACGACTCGTAGCCAGTAAGCTAGAAGTATAGCCACTACAGTGATAGGATAGCCGTAAATGGACGATGGACATGGCAACGAAATACAACTTAAGAAATACAGCTTAAGAGAAAGAGGTGGGTTGCCCATTTAAGCTACAGTAAACAGAGAACTCCTATACCTGCATGGGTTAAAACCTAGCCCCTTGTTAACAACATTGGATAGCTAGGAAGATTTGGAACAAACGAGGGTTTTGCCTCAGCTAACAATTTATGCACAAAACAAGAGGTAAACAAGCAGAAATTACCTCCACATGCACAAAACTAGAGGTAAACTAGCAGAAATTACCTCCATCCTTGGCAAACCCCTCCTTGACTGAAACTCCTCCTCTCTTCCTTGGTTGAAACTGAAGCTCTCCCCCTTGAAACCTGAAACTGAAACTCTCTGATTTGATTTGAAACTCACTCTGTACTTTTCTCCTCAAACTCTCTCGAAACTCATTCTCTTGTTTGCTCCTCACACTCTCTGCTATACTCCTGAAACTAGCTCCAAACTAAAACTCACTCTTTGCTCTGCTGCTCTACTCCTGGCTCACAGCACATGCAGAGGAAGGATTTGTGGACAAACATCGACGCCTGTGCATAACCATTAGACATATGGCACTCACTGCATGCAGGGCACCGAGAACAAGAATGAAAGGAAAACATGCACCCTGAACACGCATGAAAGGAAAACTTTGAGAAGCAAAACAAATAAACTTTGGATAAAATAACAATGTCCATTGTAATGTGCCTTGAAACAAGTGAGGTTTACAATAAGAGGTGTAAGTGAAACGTTTGGTTAAAATTTCGTTGCGCAAATTGGAATGCCCAAACCTTAGCTTAAATTTTGGTGAACAGCACGATCAATGGAAACTAATATGAATTCAAGACGTAGCGATTGCTAATAGTCCCTGCTTTGCTGTAGGTAGGGACTAATAATATTATGCGCAGATTTTCACAATAGGAGTTTATATTCTTGATACTTATTCAAGAATTATAGTGTATAGAAAAAGAAATTATATATTTATTTCAGTGAAAGTTCCATTTATTATCAAGGACACATTAAACTTTTTAGTCACTAGTGAATTTACATTGCTTCTTGATTTAAACTATGTGTGAGTGAAACATTTTGGGTGGATAGTGCATTTATCCTGAGGATAAAGTAGTGAAAGGACACATTAAAATTTTTAGTCACTTGTGAATTTACATTGCTTCTTGATTTAAACTATGTGTGAGTGAAACATTTTGGGTGGATAGTCCATTTATCACAAGGATAAAGTAGCAAAAAAAAGATAAAAGAACTATTGTCAATGAGAATAAATAGAAGATTTCTCTTAATCATGATCTAGCATGTTTCAATAGTGTAGAATCTGGAAAAAAAAAAATTGTTACATCATTCATCCTTTCATAAATCTTAATGAATCTTGAACATTATTTAAACTATATTTTGAATACTATATAAAGTATAAAACTAAATTTGTAAGTCCTAAAAAAATTTGTTGGATATTTGGAGAATTGAACTCTTTAGCCACTAGTGAATTTAATATTTCTTTTTGATTTAAATTGTGTGTGAGTGAAACATTTTGGGAAGATAGCCTCCCTATCATGTGGACAAAGAAGAGAAAAGGATAGAAGGACTATTGGGAATGAGAATAACTAGAAGGTCCATCTTAACCACAACGTAGCATGCCTAGAGAGTGCAAGATTTGAAAAAAAAGAAGTTACATTACTTTCATCAATAGATAGATCTCAATGAATCTCAAATGGTTCTCTCTATATATACAATGTGTAATTTTTCATTATTTAAAATGTATTTTGAAGAGTATATAGAGTACATAACTTAAATTAGTAAGTCCAAAAAACCTTATTGGATTTCTCTATATATCTAAAAATTACAAAATGTAAACTTTTTAATTTTTTTTTCAATTATTTTATATGACATATACATAAAGTTTTTAAAAATATTATATATATATATATATATATATATATATATATATATATATATATATATATATATATATATATAAACATTAAAATATTTTACATAAGTGTGTATTGACATATTTTATCTATGGACTACATTGTCCACATTAAAATGATTTTTTTTGTTATTAATATATTTTTAAGTAATCATCAATATTACTTAATTTTGCATATTAAAATATTTTATTGATGAGTCACATTGAACTTTTTATTATTTTTATAAATATTTTCAAATGTAGCCCATCAATTTTATTTTAACAATTGAATGTATTATACATCTCTCTTATTATTGTTATTAAGAAGTACTCCATATTTTTTATTTTATTTTTGAACATTCATTTTTTTCCTTTGGACAATGCATATTTTATTATATACAACATTGAAATAATTTTTTTAATGTATATATATATATATATATATATATAAAAGTTAACATAACTTTTTAAATAATTTATTATATTGTGTGTTGATTTATTTTTGAAAAATATTAAGTAAGGCCTTCCTCATTGAAGTCAACTACTTCTCTCCTAAATGTTAGACAATTAAAGAATAGTCCACCACAAGATTAATAATTAATAATGATTTCAGGTTAAAAAACAATTAATAATTAATAATACTTAACCATTAACTACTCTCCCTTGAGACCTATATGAGCAAGAAGATGAGGAAAGATTTCTCCGAGGTTTTTGTTCATTTTTAAAATTCGATTCTGGGACATGAATCATGAGTAGGCAATAATGCTAACTTCCGCCAGGATGGGATGAAGCCCTAGTTAATGCTTATGAGACGAATCAGCGAGATGAAGGATGGGATGAGACCCTAGTTAACGCTTCTGAGACGAATCAGCAAGATGTAGGATGGGATGAGGCCCTAGTTAATGAATAGCGCTGGAAGCCGGTAGGGTTTATACATTTGGACAACCGAGAGTTGGAGTTAAAGAATTCAAAGATTTCATGAATATGAATATTAATACACCTGTGACCAGTTATTTGAGAATGGTGTAGTGCAACCGCATGATTCAGAGGATTCATACATTTGAACCGCCCAGAGTTAGAGATAGAGAATTCAAAAATTTATTGAATAAAAATCTGAATACACCTGTGACCATGTATTTGAGAATGGTGTACTCCAACGACATGATTCCCATGATTCCATATGATGATGAAGCCCTTCTGTTCAAAACGACATGATTCCCATGATTCCATATGATGATGAAGCGCTTCTGTTCAAAGCATTGTGGGGTTGCGTCTACTATAATAGCTGCTACAAATAAAAAGTATTAATTTCGTAACATCTTATGTTTTCTTCTTCCCCTTGAAAATAAGTATTGTTTTACTTTTTCTGTGGCTCAATTGCATTCCATACATTGCAGGAGGTACCGAGTATGCAATGTGGGAGGTTGTGCACAGTCTGATCATGCCATACACGAAAGGAAAAGATTTCTGTGAACATTGGTTCGCATTATTATTCAGATTTATAGGAATTTTCTTGCCGGGCATCTCTGCACACAATCCCCTCAACAATGTGTATGCAATAAGAGCGCCCATTCTCAGAGAATTTACGATCTGTGTAAAAGCCAAAGGATGCAACAAAACACAACCAGGTCGAGGAATAACTTCCTGCAGGGGATTCCTTTTACACACTCTTTATAAGATTCTTCTTCCTCGCATTCTCCCCACGTTGAATGGGTTTATAACGTGGTCGAGGAATAACTTACTGCAGGGGATTCCTTTGCTTTTTATGTGTACACTTTTTATAAGATTCTTCTTCCTCGCATTCTCCCCACGTTGAATGGGTTTATAGCTCTTGAGTAAAATGTGAGGATGTTGGGTAAAATGTTTATCTGGTTGCTATTAATTTTTTTTTTTTTAATCTAAAATTTTCTTTGCTTTTTATGTGTACACACTTTATAAGATTCTTCTTCCTCGCATTCTCCCCACTTTGAATGGGTTTATAGCCCTCGAGTAAAATGTCAGGATCTTGGGTAAAATGTTTGTTTGGTTGTTATTAATTTCTTTTTTTTTTTTTTTTTAATCCCCCGGATGCGGGTGCCACCTCGCATAGCCAGGAAGAGCCACTTGCCACGGCCGATAGGACACGCGACGGACGGAGCTCTTTAAGGCTCCTCGCCGCCACCTCCCTTCGCCAAGCAATGCAGCATACCAGCCTTAATGAAGGCGCAGGGACCGTAGCTGAGGTTGATGGCCGCATTCAATGCGGGAGAACTTCGAAAGAATGAGGGGGACGATAAGAATTGCGATTTGGGGGCAGCTGATACCCAAAGCGATGGTGTTCATGCTCAGAATTATGAGAATTACGGGATTATTGTTGATTTGGGGGAGGCTGGCCGACTGCTGGTCCTCCCTCATTCTTGCTTGCGTTCATTTGTGTGTTACTCGGAGCCGAATTGGAATTGGAAGGGAACTCTGTCTGAGGAAGAAGTTACTGGAAGAATGTTGCGGGAAAGAATGCCATGTCGAAGAGGCAGAGGTTCAGGGCGAGCCAGATCCTCTCGCGGGCCTGCAGCTGATTCACATCACCACTGCTGCTGCTGTTACTGCCATCGACGTGTGGGAGCTCCTCCTGTGCAGGCTAGCCAAATTGTGGAAGCTGGAGGGTCCAACAATGGCGAGCCAAGGCTACCTGCGTTTGGCTCGGTCATTTTCACGCTGGGCAATTCCATAGAAAATTTGGGTATCAATGCCCACATATCTGTGTTATTCACCAGGATCCCTGAGGAGAATGAGGATGGCTTGCCTCGGCCACCTGTAATGGAAAATCCCTTGGACAACGAGGGGGGAATTCCCCTGGAGCAAGAAGGAAGATTGCCACAGGCTCTGGCGGAAGAATGTCTGGTGGTTGACAAAGGTAAGCGGCCACAGGGTGAGGCTTCAAGCTCAAGGGGCACTGCATCGCGGGAGCACCACCACCCATCCAGCCATATGCGCGAACCTGAATTGCCAGCCTTCATGGACGGCTTACCAGAGGGACATGGATGGGCTTGGATTCATGAGGCTGAGCCAGAGGACGAGCCGGAGGAAGATGCAACCGAGGACTAGGCCCAGGTGGCTCTCCCGCATTCTGCCTGGACGCGTGTGGGATCGTGGACGGTTCTGTTATCTCTCCTGCTGTCTTGTGTCTTTCTGGTGTTTTCTGTTCAATGATGTTACTGGGTCTCATGTGTCTACTGCTGTTACTTGTTTTCTCTTCTGATATGGATAGTAGCTTTTTTGTTTTGGGCCATAACCACATGGCCGGTAGATGTCTGAGTAATCCAATTGGCAAACTCTGCCCCTGCGTGGGTTTTACAGAGATGTTTAGGGACTTTTTGTTGGTGGTTGCACTGGTTAAAACTGGATACATTACCAGGTGTAATTGGTTTTTGGACTATGTCACAGCTGCCCATGGAGCCACAAATGGACATGGGCAGCAAGAAATCTCGAATGTAAAGTTTCAGCTCTAAATATTAATACAAAAGTAGGTAGTGTTGCTTAGAAAAAAAAAATAAAAAAATTTTAATCTAAATTTTTATTGATTTAGAAAGCTATGCTATTTCTTGAGGGAGTGTCAAAGGAAAAAGAGGATTGAATAATTAGGTCTGTCTGGCTGAGCGAGGGTCAGAAGCAAAGATATTTGGATTGTACAAAAAAAACCAAAAAATATTCTTTGAATAATCAGGTTGTGGAATGACAAGATAATATTCCTTGAGATTTCACAGGGTTTAAATAATATGTTACAAACTTTGTTGAGAAGGGGTTGGATAAAAATTAAAGGGGAAAAGGGAAGTCACTCACTGAGAATGGTAAGACATTATCATTTTTATTTGCAAAAAAGTAATCATTTGAATTTTGAAAAAATCATATAGCTTTCAGGTTTTGTAGTATAGCAAATTTGATGTACATCATGTGTTTTAGTAAAATATATATTTAGTTGCTCACATTGTAAAAAGAAATGTAAAAGTACATAGGTAAATGATCTCCCCTTTAGATGTATATCAAGTAAGCAACCAACAAGGAATTCAGATACCAACAGAGATCTGGACAACCAACAAGGAAGTCACACCCGAGACAAAAAGTAAGTAATTGAATTCATAATTGATATCTTTTTAACTATTTTTATTTATATAATTATGTACACCATTTTGGCAAAATTCTCAATAACATATTATATATTTTCTCCAGTGTTTTTTTTATATGTATTAGAGAATTGCAGAATTTAATTAAAATGGAGTAGAATAATTTAGTTAATTATTTGAAATTCTTTTCCCAAAAAAATATATAATATCTAAAATAAATATTTTTTTTTAGAGATCTGATATATATAAAGTTTTAAAGTTTAAAATCAATGGATTGTTGTAAAGGTTTTCCGACTGTTGTTGAATTGATTTATACAAATTGTTAATCCATGATCAAACTTCAATCATAATTACTAGTGAAAAACACTTATTTGCATAATAGAGTAATTGGGTTAATTATCTCGCTCTATTTCATTCGAATTAGTGTTAATAGTGTTTTAAATGAAATATATATTATAAAAAAAATTGAGAGAACATAACTCTAAAATTGCAAATCGTAATTGATGAGTTTCATTTAAAAAGTTGGATGTCATCAATTATTTTCAATGAACATATTCCTTGGGTTTATTGATCCCTTGGGTTTAAAATATCAATACCATTAGTTAGATTTAACATTCAAGGAATATTCTAAACTATTGATAGCATTCACAAATCAATGGTTGAAATTTATCTTCAAAGTAGTTATGCACTTCTTACCTTTTTTATTAAATTGATTAATTACAAAAAAATGTTATATGGACAAGTGTCATATCAAGTAGGTTATGGCTTTTAGGCATGTGCTATTGATAAGCCATGGTATTGTAACACAATGTATTTATATATTAAGAATATTTATGGTAAAGTGGAGCTAAATTTTGAGGCTTATAATTATGTTTTTAATGTTAATGTGTTGGGTTTATTTATTTCCTAGGTTTGTAATATTAATAATCCCTTGAGTTTTTAATATTAATTCCTTTGGTTTATTATTATTTCTTGGATTTTCAATATTTATTCATTGGGTTTATTGATCCTTTGGGTTTAAAATATTAATCCCATTGGTTGGATTTAACATTCAAGGAATATTTTAAACTATTGATAGTATTCACAAATCAATGGTTGAGATTTATCTCCAAAATAGTTATGCACTTCTCACCCTTTTAATTAAATTGATTAATTACAAAAAAATGTTATATAGACAAGTGTCATATCAAGTAGGTTATGGCTTTTAGGCATGTGGTATTGATAAGTCATGGTATTGTAAGACAATCTATTTATAGATTAAGAATCTTTATGGTAAACTGGAGCTAATTTTTTATGGTTTAAAACTATGTTTCATGGTTTTTTAAAGCATATATGTTTGACTTTTATATTAATTTTTTTATCATTAATATTAATTTAAAATAAAGTCATAACTTAGTTAGTTGTTATGATTTATTTTAATTTTAACAATCGAACATGTATTATAAAGTAAGTGTTTCGATGTTTATTAATTTATATGATTGTGCTAATCTAATTATCAATCATTATGAGGTGGAAGGTAGGGATTTAACACACATAGGATATTCTAAAATATTCTTAGTAAGATAGACAAATCAATAGGTAAGATTTATTTCATAAGTAGTTATGTTTTTTTTTCTCTTTTAATTAAATTTAGTAATTATAAAGAAAGGGTCATATGAACAAGTGTTATATGAAATGAGTAATGGTTTTTTTGGGGATGTTGGATTGATAAGCCATGGTATTGGCCCATGGTGTTGTAAGAAAGCCTATTTACAAATTAAGAATCTCGATGAAAAAGTAGTGGTGAATCTTCATAATTAAGAATCTAGTTACATGTTTGTTTTACTAAATGTTTTGAAATAGTATCATGTATTATTAATATAAGAATTATTTTGACATAGCATGATGTATTCACCTTTGAATTAGGCTGAAAGACTTAATAGTTATTTCTTAGTTGAGAGTTACTACATTAAGTTTGTATTATAAAGTTAATTTAAGTTTAAGAATACAAAGGGCTATTTAAAAGAAATTAATATTAATATAGTAGTTAGGTAAGGTTTTTATGTGCTTTCTATAAGTTTTACCATATATATTGACAAGTTAGAGAATTGTTTGAAAAATTCAAGTTGTGCTGACCTAACTCTCACTTGCATGGTCATCATCCTACTTTTTATTGAAATGATGAAACATTCAATAAAATAGTCTATTAATTCCACAAATGGTGATTTTACTAATAAATCCATCTTGCAATTATAATCCATGATATAACTATATTATGAAAAATTTAAATTTGGAAAAAATGCATAGAATTTTGACTTCCATCTTCTCTCCTTTCCTATGCTCTCTTACCTTACGACGTTCCCATTGCAACATGTGGTGCAATTACTACTTTAACTTTTCTTAAAGTTGATATAAAATTATATTAACTCATGTAGGTATCCAAATGCTTTATTTAGTGAATGAAATATTTTTACCACATTGGGTTGTCATATCAACAACAATATTTTATTTACCATTGAGAGTGAGCCAAATATTTTTACCAAATTGGGTTGGAATATGAACAACAAATTAAGTGAAAGTAGTAAGGTTAGGATTATTGATGTTCTATAATTCCTTTAATTAAAACTAACAAAACATGCATATTCATTTTTATTTTTTTTTATTATAACCAACATTGTTTTACTATATCAAAAACAATATTTTATTTACGATTGAGAGAGGAAAATATTTTTACCACATTAGGTTGGAATATCAACAAAAAATTGAGTGAACTTAGGGAGGTTGGAATTATTTATGTTTTATAATGTCTTTAATTAAAACTAACTAAACATGCATCTTCATCTTTATTTTTTAATTATAACCAACATTAATTTAATGTTTATTTTTTTAAATTTTAAAAGTGACCCATGCCAAATCCATGTTGAGCACATGGAAACCACACATCTCCCCAGAATTTAAACAAAATTAATAAAATAAAGAATAAAAAAAATGGATAAAAAAAATTAAATAACAAGATAAAACAAAAAACCAAAAAAAAAATGGTTACCATAAAAAGAAGTTGAAGAAGAATTTAAGAAAATATAATAAAATAAATAATAAATTAAACATATAAATAAAGATAAAAATTAAACTAAATAATATTAAAATAACCAAAGGAAGAAACAAATAAAATATTAAGCTACAAGTAAATAGAGAAAGGGGAAGGTGAGGAGGGGGTAAAAAAAGAATAGTGAATGTGAGAGATTATGGGAAAATAATAGATTAAGGAATAAAAATGTGAAGGAGGAAGATAAGTAAAAATGGGAGGGTGAGGCTAAAAATAGAGGATATGGGGAGACAGAGAGGTGAAGGATAGAATTGGAAGGCTCATTTTATAGCCACAAAGGTAAGTAAAAAGGGGGACGGGTGGTTGGGAGAAGAGAGAAGATGAAGGAAATAATATGAAGGCTTCCAGGGCTGAAATTATTTGATTTTTTTTTCCAATTTAAACAACTTCTAAGATGATTAGAGTAGAATAGAAGGGATCTGAAGATAATATTTTATTATTTAAAAGGTCAAATTAGGTTGTATGGTTAATTTGGTGACGCTAGAATATTGTCTTTAGAATGGTTATAGTGGCTAAATCTTTAGATGAGTAGAGGTCTCCAAGTGAATGAATGGCTAAATTTTGGGTAAAAATGATTAGATAGCTACAAAGTTAGCCATTCTTGGAGACATACCATTCACCAACTTAGTCACCCCCTTTTACATTTTTAATTATGATATTCTTATTCTCTCCCACTAATTTCCTCCTTTTTCTTTATTCCATATGCTATTGTTATTCTCTCCTCCCTTCCCTCCTCTCACCTAACCCCCTTTTTTTAAGTATCCTCCTTCACCACTTCATCTTTTATTCTATTATTTTCTCTTATTCCATCTCCTTCACTTTCTTTTCACCTCTCCTCTCGCCACCTTCTCTCTTCACTGTTTGCACTGGTTTCTTCTTTTTTTCTCATCTTTTGGTCAATTTCATCTCTTTAATTTAATATTCATCTTTATATTAGTATATTATTTTTTCTTAAATTATCCTTCCATTTCTCTCTGGATTCTCAATTATAACTCTTTCTTATTATCTTTCTTTGTAACTTCTCTTGGCTTTTTGGGTTATGTTTTCATTCTTGGATTATTCATCTCTTTTAATTTAGTTTATTCTAGTTTTATTTTAATAATATATATATATATATATATATATATATATATTAATTTATTAACTTTTCTTAAATTCTCTTTTAGTATTTTATATTCCTATTGGAATATGTATTTAAATTGTAAGACAACTTTTTCTCACACATAGTTTAAATCCACTTGCACACAACTTAAATAAGGAATTCATTTACATATAAGAAAAAGTAATTATGAAATACAGGTGTAAGGTCACATATTTAGTGCCTAACATGGATTTCCTTTTTTATTGGGCGAAAATTATGATTTCCCAATTGAGTACATAATATGTTTTGAATATTACTCTAAATAGATTTGAAAGAACCACAAGTATGATAACATATGAGCCATGACTCAAAGATTAGAAGAATCAATCTAAAGTAAATTAAGAGAAAAATGAGGTAGCAACATTAGTGTGAATTAAGAGAAGGATGAGGTAGCAATATTTTTTCTTATTTAATCAGGTTTGGATTAAAGTATTTTTACAAAAAATTATCAAAAACAGGGTCAAAAAAGTTTGAGATATTCTCCAAGATAGTGAAAGAGATAGTTACACAATGAACACCAAGTTAAATCTCTTAAAATTATTTTAGTAGTAGAATAGAATACTTTTCTAATGTGTTGAAGATATTAGCATTATTATAATAGAAGAAAATAATATTTCACATTGAAGAAATAATAATATATTGGGGAAGAAACTTATGAAATAGAAGAATATATACTATATAAGGAAAGTGTGATTCTTATGGCAACATTGAAAAATGGTAGAAGGAAAATGTGCCTCCAAACAAAGGTGAAGAATAAAGTGAAGCCCATTGTAGGTCCATATCATGTAAAAGATGAAATTGAAACCACCATTGGAAGAAAATGAGAAAAACGAGGATAATTTAGCAATGATTTTTTAATTTGATTATGAAGTTGAATTAACATTCTTTGAGGTTTAGATTGACAATCCAACTATGATGGAAATGAAAATTGGTATAGTAAGTAAAAAAAAAAATATCAAAATAGTTGAATCTTTTGCAAGAATGGAAATAGATATAATTTTCTTATGTTATATAAATTGACAAAAAAAATTAACAAACAATAGCTAAATTACTAATAGAATCAAAAGAATAATATAAATAAGATAAAGAAGTAGCTAAATTACTAGTAAACCCAAAAAAATAATATAAATAAAATAAAAAGATATTAAAGACCAGAGTAAATCTCAAAGTAAGGAAGAAGAAACAATAAGTATAATATAAATTTTGGATAAAAAAATAAAAGAGAATATAGAGAAAAAAAACCAGAAGATGCTATATCCGATTATAAAAACAATTTTTTAGACATAATTTCAAATATTGTTAAGGGGACTGTTGGATATCAATATTCTTACTATGTAGATCGATGTGGCTGGATATGATTATTCTGTGTGTATGTAGTTGCATGCAGAGAGTATACACTTAGTAAAGAGTTTATGGTTAATGTAAGCATTAAAATTATTACATGTGCTTATAAAAATATTTTAAAAAAATTTATTCATAAAAAATTGTATTTAGTTATTTTTCAATTTTTAAATAATTCAGAAATCAATTTCATAAAATTATTATTCATTTTTATTTATAATTATCCAACCATAGTTAAATATTTATTTTATTTCCGTATCCCTACAAAAAAAAATTTCCTCCCACCTGAATTCTCCGGTAGTAGTTGCATCCAGAGAGTATACACTTAGTAAAGAGTTTATTGTTAATATAAGCATTAAAATTATTACAAGTACTTATAAAAATATTTTTAAAAAAGTTATTCATAAAAATTTGTGTCTAGTTATTTTTCAATTCTTAAATAATTCAGAAATCAATTTCATGAAATTGTTATTTCTTTTTATTTATAATTATCCAACCATAGTTAAATATTGATTTTATTTCCTCATCCCTAAAAAAATGAAATTTCCTCCCACCTGAATTCTCTGGTACTCTCCTGCGTAATGCTTTCAATGTTCATGCATAATGCTTCGAATGTACATAAAAGAAAGTATGACCGATCTTGAATCATGCATAATGCTTCATTTTACCTGGAAAAACATGATTCATATTAAAATAAATTCTAACCACTTTTCCTCAACTATTCTTACGCTTTCTTTTTACGCTGTAACCTTATCCAGTGTTCTTGATATTGGTTAGGGTTACAAGATTAAATGATTAGACAATTACCTTCACCATCAGATCAAATCCGATTTTTAGTTTTAAAAGTTTATTTCCTTTCCTTTTATATATTATATATATACTATATACGGAAAATTTTTCTCTTCAATGTTTTTATATCTCATTCACAATACTGAAAACAATGAATTTTTTTACATGTCATTGTTGAATATAACTGGAAATGAAGCAAATGTGATCTTATGAACTTTAACCGATGAAATGGAAAGTAGTGTAACATAATACTAACGAGTACAGAATAATTTTATTAAATATATTGATTACGGTAACGAGAACAACATGAAAATGCCTAGAGAAAAACACTATGAGATATAGTAATTATCGTAATTACATGGAAATGGAAAACCTATTTTCCCAGAAGGTTTAGTGATTAATAATAAAATTTATCATTTTGAAGGATTGATCTTGGCAAACTCCAGTGATTTTTTTCCTGATAGCTTATTGGAAAGATAATGGCGATTGTAGTCTGCATGTTTATATGTTCTGTAGAGACGTGGATGATCTTCATCTATAAACTGGGGCAAAGGACCTATATCCACATCATAACTTGGAGCATGGAATGTGACTATAGACAATCTTTCTTTCTTCCTGTTTGTCACTGCCCTGTGTTCAACACTCTTTAATTTTCCATTAGTCAAGACCTGCATATAACATTTGCCAATAAAAATCAAATGTCAATGAAGAATGAATTTGCATATAACATTTACCAATAAAAATCAAATGTCAATGAAGAATGAATTGAGCAGGAAAAATCTCGAAAAGTTTGAAAAGAGTAGACTCAAATGCTGACAAAGACTGAATTAAATAATAAAAGTCGCAAAACATTGAGGAGTGTCTTAGTTGGTGCAAACCATGGACTTGTACTACTTTGGGTTTCCAAAAGTTTCCTGAGAGTATTAATTTCTACAAACAACATATTTATATTGCTATTTGGGTCCATAAGAATATATGGTCCTTTTGGGTTTTATAGATATATACTGACCTCTAAAGTGTCACCGATATTGACGACCAGTGCACCGGGGATTGGTTTCACAGAAATCCAACGGTTGTTCTTAAGAATTTGCAGGCCTGTTGGCTCATCGTCTTGGAGCAATACAGTGAGAGCACTACCGTCCGAGTGAGCGCTTAAACCTAGAACTAGGTCAGGCCTGGTGCAGGGCGGATAGTAATTCATACGCACCGCTTGTACGTTTTCTCCAAACATGTCGTTAAAGAAATCGGGCTTCAGATGGAGATTCTCAGCAATGACGCGGAGGATGGTTCTACACAACTTCAAAACGTCCCTTGAATAAGCTTCCAAAGTATCCCTGCAAAGCAAGAAGAAGCCAAACAATGATTCCAAGAGCTCACATTAAGCTGAGAGTAAAATGCAAGAAACAAATGTCAGTAAGAAGAAGACAAACAATGAATCCAAGGGCTCACTTAAACCTAAGATTAAAATGCAGGAAACAAATAACAGAGTTTTGCGCGTCTTTGTTATATAAATGAAATGTTCTTTTCCACCTAAATTCTGCCAAATAATTCCAAGAAAATTTGTAATTTTTTTTTATTCAAAATACATATTTGAATTTATAATGGATTTCACATCTTCCAAATCCCTTGTAGAACACCAATTTTATTGGGTAAAACTCAAAATGAAATTTTTAAAAATTTATGTAGAATTTTAACTACGGAAAAAATGCCTTGAAAATTAACATGCCTTGAAAATTGACGACATGACTTGAAATGCATTAAAAGGTCATTGCATTTATTAATTAAACTACCCATATATTTAACGTTCTATGTGGCCTTACTCTATATCTCAATTTCAATTTTTGTGTCAATCGAAAGAAGGTGCTGGACTGTTCACTGTTTAGGTCCGGGAGTGCTTCAAAGTTGTGTGATAAACAAGGCAACCTAATAAATATTAATATAAAATCCATATAAAGTTTATCTTGTTTACCAAATTTAAGTGGAACCGATTACTTGTAAACTGATAAATTGCAAGCAATGAGGAATTTTGATTCAGCCCTAATATACTCTGATAAATCTATGCTAATATTGATAAATCAATTATTAACATGAATCTAACATGAATCTATGCTAGTTTATGGATATGGTGATCCTATTAAAATAACTTTATGCAAATTATAAGATCCGATGATAGTGGAATTATTTACTAGTTGTATGATCATACAAAGCCAATTATTTATACTGTTATGGGATCAGTGGCAGCACCTGAAATAAGGAGGTTTGGTTGGCCAAAGGTTTTCCTTTCTGATAGCCTTGGGCATTGTTCCTAACGCCATCATATCACACCAGTCCAGCTTCTGGTCCTCCGAGAAGATAAAACCGTGGCCGTATCCCTGGATAGTCCCGGGCTTCATTGGGTACTTCTCCTTCTCTTCCAATGGGAGCTTGAAAAACTCCATGGCCACTTCCATTATGCGCCTAAGTGTTCCTTCCTCAATCCCATGATTCAAGACCTACAGTTTATGTTAATCAGAAAATCAAATAAATATGATTACTTTGATAAATGATTAGACTAACATGTCACAATCTATAATGTCACTAACCTGAAAGAAGCCCCAGTCTTTGCAGGCAGCTAACATCCTCGCCATCTCAGACTCACTGGAGGGGCCTTGGCATAAGAGAAGTTTGGCCATGTCGATGACAGGTAGATGCAATTCAGAGGAAACTGCCAGTACTGTTGCAGGTCCCATGATCTCTTCTTTGGGTCTTATATATCTCTCTGGAACAGCATGAGGGCGACATTTTACCAACTCCTGGACATCATCAATCTTGTAATCAGATTTAGTGGATGAACTGGCAGCAGCTTCTTTCATTTCCTTAGCTTCCATTGCTAACACCGATTAAGGCCCTACAACAACAAAGTATCAGACAAGGAAAACACTGAATGAACAATTACTGCATGATATCAAACACTATAACTGACATAGATATATATACTGTTAACGAGGGAAGCTTCGAGGAAACCAGAGTGAACACGTGTCGCTAGTGGTATCCAGTGCAGCCATCAATGATATGCCCGCATAAATTCTGGGATATAGGAATCTATTACTGTTCAAATGTCGTATATAATTGTCTGATCTGCCTCCAAAAGATCTCTATGACAAATGGCAGGACGAAGCTCGTTTTCACATTTCCAGCCTAGAGCTGAGGGGGCAGATCTTTAATATGCTTCTCTTTTGCTTTAACACGGTAACTTTTTTGCCTTGTGTTGGTGAGACAAGGGTGCAGGGATTTGACCCACCTTTCATGTCGAGTCCTGAACTAAACACAAGCAAGTCTATCATTTTCTGTTATGTTTGTAATAGCACGCTGATTAATTGTGTCGGGAACATGCGTTGGTAGGTCGTCATCCTAAAGCAAAAGAACATGCCTAAAAATATTCAATATTGAAATCTTATAAGTATATTGGGAATGACTGCAACTTCTATTGATGTTAGTCATATCTAAATAGAGTATTGACACAAGTGCAGACCCGAGGGGAAAAAGGAAAAATGGTATGGGATATACATAGCTTTATCGCTTTACAGGTGGTGTTAATTTGGGTATTTAGTTACAATCCCATAAAATAAAGAATAAAATAAAGAATGTCGGAGCAGTTATTTATTTTCAAAAGTATCTTTTGGAAATCAATTTTATAAAGAAAATAAAAATATATTATAATTTTTTATTTATAGAAACCAATTTAGTAATGTACAGAATTTTATTTTTTATTATATAATTTTATTTTTATATAAAAGATATTACAATATATTTTTTTAAAATTTAATTAGTGATAAATTCTACAATTTTAATAATGTTATAAATAATTTTTAAAATATATGAGATCACGAAACTCAACATAATTATATTCATGGATATCTTGAGCATATGTACTTTATTATCTCTTTCTCATGTCTAGTTAAATTGTCTTATCTTTCTTTTGTAATTAGGAGACTATGCTTGAAAGGCTTATCCTAACCACCGTTTAGGACTTAACCTTGATACCTAAAAAAAGAAATGTTTGGTTGAATAAGTGTACACATCCATAGAGATATCTTTAACAAATGGTTGTTACAAGTTTGCAATACTATAGTTAGAATGGACATTGTGAATTTGGTGGTTTGGATTAATATGGTTAGGATGGGCATCCTAAACTTTATCTTTAAAAAGAGGAAAGACATATACTTTCATATTTTGGATATTGAAAATATCATGATTTTTTTAATTGAGGATACAATTTAAAATGACATTTTCATTGAGGAGATAATTTAAAATGACATTCATTGTGAGTAATATGTTGGGATATATTATAGGGATTATAGCTTAGTATCATTTTGTGGTGTAGGGTGTGGTCTGCTTACTCTTGGAAAGTTCAAGGGCCATAAGAATGTGTTTTGTTAAGTTACAACCAAATGTAATTACCGAGTTGAAATGTCATTGGAATAGGGTGAAAGCCATTAAGATGAAAATTTCTTAATATTAAGACATTATAAACTTATGAGTTGGTTAAGTTCAACTTACTATAATGTATATATATGTAAATCTATGTTTGTTTAACATGCATTAATTGCATTGTAATTTAATTTTGAATGTGTTTTCTATGCATAAAGCTATCCAAAAACTTATATTTTCTTCAATACCAATGGTCATGTAATTTATCCCAGATAATCCTTTTTTTTTGCATTAACAAAATTGCTTTGGGCTCACTAACTATTTCTGTGTTAGAAGGTTTTAACGGTGTAAAAAATATTGGTATTATGATGCTTGATATTTTTATGTGAATGGCTACTCAAAATGTTTATGATGTCTCAAGTACCATATTTTTCCAAAACATGATATCCCAACGATTTGAAGAGCTACTCTAGTTGTTGTTGATCTTGGACCTTCAACATGTGTTATTGCATTTTTGAGATTTACTAATTTTTTACATTTTTCTCTTAACACATTGTTCCATTGCATTTTGAGAAATTTTTAAGTTGAAAATAGCTTTTGTTTCATTCAAAAATGCGTTCAAACTTTATTTGAGATACATGATGATTTTCATTGGATTTAGAGTTATATAGTTCAAATATGTTATTTTGTCTAGAAAAGTTTAAAAAATTCATATTTGGGATATTTGTTTTTATTTCTATTTTGTTAATGTTTACAATCTATATAATTCTTCTTTGCACTCTATGGGGTATTGAAAAAATTGGAAACACAATGCATACTCTATGTCATTTATGTAAGTCAGAAATAAAGAGAAAACTTGTAGTTTCTAGGTAAGCCTTTAGATGCCTAGCTCCATTCTTATTGAGTCTTGAAATTTCTTCCAAGCTATTGTTTATTACTCTGAACAGCCTCATTTTCTTTTTGGGTAAGAAGACAATTCAAGTTGTAACAACAACAAAATCCATCTTCACTACTATAATTAGGCTTTTTTCACTAGCTCACCTACATAAAAGTTACTTTATTTAGTAAGAGATCCTGAGTTCTTCTCATGTTACTTTTAAAAAAAGGTTATTCAAACTCAAGTTATTTTATAACTTTATTGTAAAGTTTATTTCACTAATAAATATATCAGTATAACCATTTTAACATTTTTTTTAGTAATTTTTATTTGCATTCACCTCTCATTTATAAAGTAACTAAGCTGTAAAAATAATTCTCACTTTTTTAATAAAAGTGGGCCACTTTATAAAGTAATTTACATGTAAATGTCAGCTTATATAGAAATTTAGTGAGGGAAAATAATATTTCTAGAAAAAATGATCATCATGTGGGCCAACTTCTAGTCTACATTGGGCTCTTTGTTATTGTTAATGCCATTTTTTTAACATATAACTTTCACATTTGAAGTCCATTTTCAATGTTTTCTTTTCCAAACAACCTCCTTTTTTGTGAAGAGTTTTCCATATAGGTAGTCATTTTTATCTTTTGAAATAACATTATATACATAATTTTATATGGCCATTGCAAAAAAAAAATTGCTTATGAGTAGAAATTGCTTCTAATGGAAATTTCATAGATGATATACTAAGAAGTAAAGAATATTTTAATGGAAATTCCATAGAGGATATACTAATAAGTAAAGCATTGTAGGAGGTTACCTTGGAAAAATAAAAAACCGTAGGTGATGCTGATAAGAAATATAAATGAGATAATAATAATGACAAAGAAAGTAGATTAATTGGAATGTTCATTTTTCCTAATTTGTGATTTCATATAAAAATAATCAATGTCTTGGATGAATTTTGAAAAAAATGGAAAATTTTTTGGTGAATCTAATGTGATTCGAAGTCATCAACTTGAAAATCTAATCGTGATCTTAATTCCTAGAGACTTCACTTGCATTGAAAATTATTTATGTTCAAAACACTTACATATTTACTTAAAACTTATCAAGTCAATCTAAATGATGACCACACACACAAACACATATTCTAAGCTTGGTTTTGCATATTCTAGCTTTGTATCTACATTTTATGTCACTAGAGAAGCTCTAGGGGATGCATGTCAAAATCTGACTCTTGAATATTTTTTAACTTTCTCATTAGAAGGAAAGAAAACATCTTTCATATTATGGTGATCAATATTGTAGGTACATCTAATGAGGAAGTAATGAACCAATATAAAGATAGAAAAAATCATCCAAAGAAGCAATATCCTCACAAAAATAAGAAAAACAAGGGTCTCAAACATTCTCACACATATTATAATCCAATGGTGATAACGGACCAAAATCAAAGTGCGAGAAGATTGATAAAAATCTCATTTATTGTGGTAAAGACTCACATCTAGAGTCTAAATATTTATTAAAAAGAAAGAGGCTTTCGAATTAGGAATTGTGAAACAATACAATAATTTTGGTTCTTCTTCTAACACTTCTTCTCATGGATATGCATTTTCCACTTCTCGTTGCTTGTTAAATGAAAATTCTACTTCTTGATATAATGAGTGTCTTATTGATTATGGAGCATTTCATCATATGGGTAAAGCTAAAGTGATTTTTTTATGGTCTTAATGATTGTAACACCAAATGCGTATTTGTTGGTGATGGTAGATCTCTTAATGTTATGGGTTTTGGAATAGTTCAAGTAGATAATGGTAATTTCAATAATGTATTATGTGTTCCTAATATTTCCTACAAGATCCTATCAATATATCATATTACTCTTTCAAATGCAGGTAAAACAATAAAAGTTTCTCCTCACTAAGTTGTAATTAAAGATTTAAGATATCCTTCACATGTCCTTGCCATAGGGATAATTGATGATGTTACTAGGTTGTACAATATTGACAACTTTATGTCATCACCCTTTCCCACAATTTTGTATTTCTCATAATGATGATTTGAGGTAATTTTGGCATGAGCGATTTGATCATCTAAACTATCAGTCATTGCAAGAACTATGTACTCAAAATATGGTGACTGGTCTTCATCTCATTTCTTGCTAAGATGGTTTTTATGCTAGTTTTATTCTTGGGAAACATCATTAAGATGTTTTTGACAAACATGTCTCTTTCCACACCTAAATTCCTTTGCAGCTTGTTCATATTGATTTGGTTAGTTGAATTTCTTCTCCTTCATTATTTGGGTTCACAAACTTCTTAACTTTCAATAATTAATTATCCAACTACACTTGGGTTTACTTCTTAAAAATTAAAAGTGAAGGCTTTTACTTATTCTTGGCTTATAATATCATTGTGTAAAAGTAATATGGATATCAAATATAAATGATAATAATAGATAACAGAGGTGAGCATGTCAACAAAAAATTCACAACTTACAACAATGCACAAGCTATTCAAAGGCAACACACTATTCAATATACACCACAATAAATGATGTTGCTAAAAGAAAGAATTATATGGTAAAGGAAATGGCTATTATATGATTCAATGTAAGGGATTAAGTGTTCATTGATAGGAAGAAGTAATAAATTATGTAGATTAAATACTAAATCATACTATCACATAAGATTTAAAAAATATAACATCAAAAGAATGATGGACTAATATTATTCCAAATGTAATCCACTTCTATGTATTTGGTAGTATAGCATGGGCTCACATTCCCAATGTAAAAGGAAAACCCTTATAGCCTAAAAGTGAGAAGTTTATTTTTGTTGGATATTTTGAAGATGTAAAAGGTTATATAGTTCTTTGAAATCATTCAAATGAAATAAAAATTATAAGAGATGTTAAATTTGATGAAATCCTTTTTCCCTTTGAGCCTAATTTAATACTTGTTCCCTCCTTAGCTTGCGATCCATATTTGGAGTTTCTTCCACCTTCTTTTCCTATCTTAGATACTTCTTCAAATTATGAAAATAAGGATGGAAATCTACCCCCGTTATTCACCTTAAACATGATGTTTCCATTGGAATGAGCCTATACTACAACCACAAATTCCCAAATGGGTCCATTAAACATGATAAATAATTGACGATCTTATCGACAACCGTATAGATCAAAATCATACTCATTCACAGTTCTAGTGAGACTCCACACTTTTACTCAAGTTTTATTGATTCAAAAACATTTCCATAAGATTTATCCCATCCATATTGAAAAACATCAATGAATGAATAATATAATTCCTTGATGGCGAACAATAGTCACTAACTTGTAGATTTTTCAAAAAGAATAAAACTTATCATATGTAAATGGATATAAAAAACAAAGAATGCATTAGATGGAAGTGTTGAAAGACATAATGATTGGTTAGTTGTTAAATGATTATCTCAAGTTGAAGGAATTGAATATAATGAAATTGTTTCCCCTATCACCAAAATTAATTCCATCCACCTTGTCCCAACCTTTTATTTCCCACATGGATAGGAGGACTATCAAATTGATATTAAATCCACCTTCTTGCATGGGGATCTACAAGATGAAATATACATGGAATAAATTTTTAACTATGTTTAAATAATGTTAGGCCTTTTTTTCCACCTTAAGAAATATCTTTATGGTCTTCAACAAGCTCCTCAAGCTTGGTATGAAAAAATGGATAGCTTTCTTCTTAACATTAGTTTCTCTAAATGCCACTTTGACCCCAATGTCTAAACCAAGAAATTAGGATGGCATCTCATAATCCTTGTTCGTTATGTTAATGACCTTATCCTCATTGGTAGTGATCCTAAACATTTAACCCATATGAAATTGATCCTTAGAAGAAGTTTGAAATGAAAATTTGAGGTTATTTGCATTATTTTCTTAGTCTCCAAGCATTGCAAACCAAGGAAGCAATTTCTATTTACCAATATCAATATGTGTGTGACATTCTTCACCAATTTCACATGGAATATTGTAAATCATCCCCCTTCTCCTTTTCAGTTTGGAGTCAAAATTAATACCACCTGTACTACACCCGAAGTTGATTTCACTTTGTACCATCAATTATTTGGTAGCCTTTTATATATGACTCATACTCGTATTGATATTTATTTGTTGTTGGTCTTGTCTCTTGGTATATGAAAAGCCCCCACGAAATTCACTAGTGACAAAAAAAATGATATTTTGGTATATACAAGGTACAATTTAGTTTCATATACATTATAGTTTAGTGGGGACTCCTTTGTTTATTGGTTTAACTAATTCATATTCGGTTGGTGACCATGATGATGAGAAGTCTACCTTAGGTTATGTTTTAGTCTTGGTTTTAGACCCATCACTTGGGATTATAAGAAGTAACAAGGCATTGTTCTTTAATTAGAAGACGTAGAGTATAAAGTAGTGGTTAATGTATGTCAAGGACCCATGCGGATTCATAGATCCATTTAGAGTTTTGATTCTAGTAACGACATTTATCCACCCTTCGGTTTGACAAATAGAGTTCCATAAAGGTAATCAATGGCCCAATTTAACATCAACATAGCAAACACATTGAGATATAAATGACTTCATTAGAAGACTCATTCATGATTAAATTATTGAAGTGCCATTTTTCCTACAGATGATGAATTTTCCAACATTTTCATGAAGTCTCTTATATAGGTGAAATTTTCTACAATCTGATCAATGTTAGGAGTTTAGAAGGTTGTAATTATGGGGGCATAGACTATAATTATTATTTCCTTCACCTATTGTGTCACATTTGTAAATCCCTTAATTCCATCCCAAGTTGTTATTAAGGGGGTGTTAGGATACTTAGACACCAAACAATTAGTTAAGTTAAACTTGGTATCATGTGTCTATTAAGCAAAATTGTGTTTCTTGAGCATGCATTAGTTTTGTTCCAATCCAATGATCATGATATGTTTTAGAAGAAGAGTTATCCTATGACTCATATTATCCTTTATACTAATGCCAATTGATCAATTATCTTAAACAACGATTGGTCCATGATATCTATCTAAAGAGCATGGAAAGTCATGCCTAATGATAAATTTTTAAAACTCTATTATGTAGATTTTTTTTTTTTGTATTAATAAAATTTCCTTAAGTGGCGACCACATTAGTAGTGACCGTGGATTGTTTCCCTCTTAGAGTGCATTAACCACATAAAATACTATTGTTAGGATTTTTTATCTAGTGTCATGAGTTATTACAAAAGAAGTGTTCAATTTGTATGAATTCGCTATTTTACCGAACAATTATGAGTCTCGTATCATTGTTGATGTTACAACTACCTAGGAATATAACTTGGTGATATTGTGTATAAAATAAGTAGCTTATGTTGTTATTTATATGTTTATGAATTAGTTTCATGTGAGAAAGTAATTAGAACATAATAAGAAGCAAGGAAATGATAACTAGAATGGGGTTTAGAGTAAAAAAAATCTATTGGAAGCATTGACATATATATTGTAACTATATTACAAAATATGAAAATATGAGTTCCATTACTTGTTGCACAAATAGTATATATCTGGAGTATGTAGTATGATTTTACCCTATAACTTTAATTTCATTATATATTTGAGTGTGGAATTCTATATAAATAAATTTGTTAACCTGATAAATGTCACAATATCTTTTGAAAGGTAATAAAAGAGTAAGAATCACTCTTGGAGAGAATAATGAGAGGTAGTAAAAAATGTATTTAATCATGAAGACATAATAATTGAGTAGTTTGGTGACTAATTATGGTTTTGATACATGCTACAAAGATCACTATTTTGGAAATGAAGGAAAAATTACCATAATGCAATCATGCTTAAGAAGAGAAAAGACTAACAAAATTAGAATATTGAGATAGATGGGATTACATTGATATGAAGGAATAAGTAATGTGATGTATAAGCCTTATTTTTCATAAGACCTATTATGGTGTTATATCAATGGTGAGACAATTGATTATATACAATTTGAATGGTTTTGGATTCATTAAAATGAACAACAATGAAAGAGGCAAGGGATTCATAGATCAATAGGTAGGAATCTAAAGTCTATGTACACATGAAAGAGTTATAAGATACACCTAAGACTCACTAACAACATGATAAGTAATGTGGTATTGTTTATTAAGTGGGGTGATTGATTGCATGAAAAATATGGGACAAATGAAAGGATCATTGACATACAATATTTCTAGTCTTCATAAGTAGAAAAGCAAACATTAAAAATGCTTAGTCCTCAAGTACAACATTTAGTTAAGATATTATCAACACTCTTTTAACTCTCTTTTTATACTTGTTCAAAAAATTAAAATGATATATATATATATATATATATATATATATATATATATATATATATTTCCTATTTAATGGATATAAAGATAAAAAAAAAAAACAAAAAAAATGAGAGGATAGTGATTTGTATGGTTACTTTTCCTAGCATATAAGGATGTCATTACTCCAATGGCTCCATCATGGAATAAAATTATATCTTATGTACTATACCACATCTGAAATTCCAAAATTGTAGGTCATAATTGGATTCGTTATTTAAGAACCATTTTAATGGTATAATATGATGAATCTATTCCTATTAATATGATGAATCTATTCCTATTTCAAAAGGTTGTAGATGTGGAATATTCAAGATCAAGCCAAAACATAAAGATTTTTTTTAATTTTACTGAACTTGTTTGTTAAATTGAAAATCAACCTAAGGGGTAATTATGTAATGCCACGCTAATTCAGAGATGCATTTATTTCAACAGGTTCGCATAGATTTGGAAAATCCAGGACCAATTCAAAACATGTAGCAAATTTCAATTTTTGAAATCTTACGTCAGCTTCTTTGTTCAGATGAAAATCAACCTAATTAGGTAATGATGTAATGGCCACACTAATTAAGAGGGGTGGGAAATTAATTTTATACAGTAATTCAACCCGTCTGGGAAAGAAAAACTTCTCAAATTTTCAAAAATAAAAAAAATTGGCCTAAGAAGGACGAACATGAATTCTTAACTAATATGTCACAAACCCAACAAAAGGAATGGAGGATTGAGGAAACAGTGGCTTCTTTCATTTGACGTAGAGCTTGTGTGTGTAGACCATGTCAAATAGGAGGCGCACATGTTGTCAATCCATATGTCATGAAGAATTGAATATAAGCACGTTGTGTATTATAATAATGAAATTTTGCAAAAAAACTCCAAATATATTATCTATCAATATTATGAATGCACCGGGATGTTTATAAGTCAAAAGGCATGATTATCCAATCAAATAAACTAAATTTGGTTTGAATATAATTCACAATGTCCTCGTTACCTATTATGAGATCCAACATTGTGAAATTCGATCTAGCAATTAATCTATCTAGATAACAAATAATCATTCTTGACAATAAGAGCATTATAGCCCTATAATCCATGACCAAATTAATTTTTAGAGTCCCTTTTAGGATAAGTAATGTGTGGATTCACAATGAGATGTGCTAGGTTAATTGTGGTTGTATTTCATTAAAGTATAATTAGTTAATTTTTTTTTTGGATATTTTAAGTAAAATTGGGAAAATATATCTTGATATATGAATTCCTCTAAAGAAAATACTCAATTTCAAAAAAAAAAAAAAGTCTAAAGTGGAGCTTTGATATTTTTTAAGGGTTTCTTTTAGGATGACACTAAATTTTGTACATTTAATATATTTTAATAAAGTTTTTATATTTTAGTTAAATTAGGACCAACAGATTTAGAAAATATGGAATTTTGAAATTCTGATCATATTATCCAACCCAAGAAGTATAATAGCATTTATGTTTATTTTACTTATTCATTCCCAAACTTTGAAATGAAATGTAATTGAATTTTTCACAACTTTTTTTTTTTTTCACACTTAATATGATTTTTTTTTGTTTAATCTCAAAGATTATTGTCATGGTATTTAAGAATACATAAAAAGGGATCGAACGTTACCCAAAAGAGTAAGTGATTTTTTTAAAACACTAGTTCTATTTTTAGGTTTTCAAAACAAAGATGATTTTGTATTTTAATGTGAAATATGATGGACATAGTACTTAAAAATGTTATGGGAAAATTCATGGAGATATTGGGTAAACGATAGTTTTTATGGACCTCTATTGTGATTTTCATCACTGTAGGGAGGACATTTCAAATGAAGGATATATATTTTTTAAGATAGGTACTTTCATGTTGTGAAAAAGGATAAAACAAGCATTAGACATTTATTTTGGCGTGACAACTAATATTTGATGAATTTGAAAAGAAAAGGTCATTTTTTCTATTAACCATTATTTCAAAGGTAATCTCACCAATGTTAACTTTGCTGAAATATTGCAAGTACCTATTAGGAATATAAAAAGCTTGTAAGCTAAAAGTGAAACTATTCAAAGTTTAAAACATTAGAGAACAATTATGTATAAAAATGTGTTGTATTTATATTTTTGTGAACTAGTTATTATTGATGTGGATACTGTTTTTGTATATCCTTTACGGAATAAATTTTTATAATTAATATTAATGTTGAAAAGAAGTTTATGAACCTTTGATACAAAAAAAGAGCAGCACACTACAGAAAATGTCTCTTAGTAAACAAGAAAGACCCAAGGGGGACGTGCGGAAGTCATAGAAGAGAAAATAATTGCAGTGCCTATTGACACATAAAAAGAAGACTCCATGGTTGACTCAAAAGAAGAACCTACCTAAGCACTTGAAGAAACCAATAGGAAGAGCGTAAACATGAAGAAACACATAAGCTAAATGTATCAAATAAAATACACATTGAAGAGTCAATGGAAGAATAATTTATAGGTAAGTTTATTGTATATCACCACCCTCATCGCCCCAATAAAAGGGCATGAGTAATAAGAAATTTACTATGGATAAACATGGAACTAGATGAGAAACCAACATTGAGGCATGTGGAAGACTAAAATAAATGGATGGAGATGTCATAGGAACACAATGAAGACATGTATCCGAATAAAAAATAAGAATCGATATCAAGGGAAGGCCACAATTAAACTCCATGCCCATATTTCACTAGTATGGATAAATGCTAGTCCATGGTACTAGTTGACTACATTGCTTAGTAGGTCATATTCTATGTCTTCTTCCCTTTTTTTTATAATGAAACATGCCAATAGAGATGAAATGTGATTAATTTAAGGAGGATAATATAGAATACCTATGGAGGTATCAATGAAGATAATTAATATATTGTAACTATAATAATGGAATAATACAACTATGTAACTAGAAGGAAATAAATAATAACCATGGGTATTTGGAATATAGCTGAAGGAATATATTTGAGAAAGTATAGATACCTAAGTATAATTGTATTTGTGGTGTGTTGGATTATATTATTTTGTAGAAATTATAACTTATGGAGTGATTCCTTCTATAAGGAGTATTCGTTAGTGTTACATGACTTGAAAGCTTGTTTTATCTATATTCTTGTCTTAGATGTATTTCATGCATAAGGGTTTATCTATGAGAATTTTCATTTTATTCTCTCCTATATATATATATATATATTTATTTATTTTTACTACATATAATGCATCTTTCCTCCATTGTAAGATCTAATTTATACTTTCTACGGATAAGTGCACACTTGAAGAGAGGAGAATAGGTTGGACCCTACATTCTAGAAATGAAAGTACATGACCTAGTTGACTAAACTTGGATACTTAAATATATTTTAACTCCCTCATGAAGGAACAATTTGCTTGGATAATTGGCGAATGCATACTATCTCATGCTTTCATAGTCATATATATTGCATTCAATTGTAATGTATTGTGAATTTTAGGTTCATTGTTGAATGATTTATTTTCTACATGATAGTGATAATTACTTTGATCCACTTATTTTTATTCTCTTATTTTCTCTAAAATTGTTAATTGTGTTTCTTCTCAATTACATTATAGACCCTCTTGTAATTTGATCAACTAAATCTTACATGGTATAAAATCTTGAGTGAATCTAAAGGAGTAGTATATCGGTTTGTAGGTGGAATACATAAAGAATAGTATACCAAATATGATGGATAAATCTCGATAGATAATTCTTATGTCATTAAACTACCACTAATACAAGACATGGTTGGTTATTTTCTTGTGGAGTAAAGGCCTATATAGAAACACAATGGAAGCTAAAACTAAAACAATTTGCATTATTGAAAAGGAAAAATGGTTTGAGCGAATGAATAGAGAATATGGATTGATATGTTTCTCTATCTTTGTTGACATATTATTCCTCATCAAATATGAGAAACCACGTAGTGAGTTCTAAACCAAGATGAAAGGACTCGTTATGAAGTAGGATGAGTGGTGATGACATCAATTGGAGAATAAATTCATTAATTTGAGCCTGAGTAGCTTTGACATTATCTATGATTTCTTCACCAAGTTTAAATAATTATTACTTGAGTTGAACATATGTTTCATAAAAAAGAATGAGAAGAAACTCACTCCCTCAATTGTATCCAAATCAGGCCCAAAATAATTAATTTTCCTTTCTAACCTCCATGAAAATAAATCAATTTTATGAGCTTATTGGAATATGCATTCATTAAATTATTTTGTTACCTCCCTGACTTAGGAGAAATATAATATTATTTAAATGGGTTCGCTTAGGAAAACAATCCAACTTGCTAAGAACCCAACCTTTCATTCTAAGACAAAGCATATAGACATCAAGTACCATTTCACTAAGGACGTGGTATAGGATGAAAAGGTGATACTAGAGAAATTTGACATATTGTAGAATGCTACATATTCATTGAGTAAACCAATGAGAATAAAAAACTTCATGTGGTGCTATGTGTCTCTGAGATTTATGGACATTAAGAATTATCTAGTTGTTTGAATCATTGTCCCTACCACACTTGCAAGGTATATGAGAAGTGGGAGAATATTCAACTATGGGTGTCATACACCATGTAGTGCTTTAATGGAGTAGGGAATAAATGTAGAGTTATATAAAATAATCAATGGAAATCCATGGTAAGGAATTTTTGTTGAGTAGTGGAAAGGAATGAATATGAATTATGTTAGGGAGTTACATGTTGGTAGTTTCTAACATGTACAAATGGAAAAGAATAAATAGTTCATGGTTCTATCATACCTATTGTTTTACTAGTAGGGATAGGGGAATACAATGTGTCTAAGTTTTATCTTACTATTGTGTCGTTGCAATTTCTGTATATCCATGCTACACTAGACACTATTGTTGAGAAGATAGAGACTATATTTTTGTTACTATTTAGTATTTTATAAGACATTGAATGTTCTTTACAGTGTGGAAATTTTCTCCTAAAATGGTTTCCTAAGGACATCATGTCGTTAATGGTTTGTTGTTCATTTCATCTAATTAATACCATTTTGTTTGAATATTTTTCTTAATATTATTCTCCATAATCTGTTATGTGAAATATTTATCTAAAATTATGCTATTGATGAAAACTATTACTGAGAGCATAGATACATTGTATTGTGATTATTTAATTTCTAGATAAAAAATTGAAAATTCTTTAAAGTGTGGAGATTTCGTTCTAGAACTATTTTCTTGGGAATCATATGATTTTATTTAGTTTATTTAAAACTCTTACATCTTATGGAAGGACCATGACAAAAAAAAAATAAAAAAAAAATATAGTTACGATCAAATTTAATAAACAACAAAATATTAGCAAGATGATTTCATAGAAAAAACCATTATGGGAGAAAACCCCACTTTGGTAGAAATTAGAAGATTTAGTATTAATTAAAATCTATGATAGAAGTCATAGCTAGAGTATGAAAAGTGGGATTCCACTATTGATAGAGAGATCATAAAATAAAATCTTTGAAGTATATTCATTCAAAACTAGAAAAGATAAGCCAAAAATTACATAATAGAGGTTGATAGAATAGATTCAGAGGTAATTACCTACCATGAATAAAAAATTACATATCATTTCATGAAATTTCTTAATGAGGGAAGTTATCCAAATCACTAGCCTCCTCATCTTGTAGTGGTTTCAATATTTTCAAGTTTGGGGGATGAATTATTGTAGGAAATAAATTTACTTTATCAAATTGAGGAGATAAAGTAGGGAGCCTAAAAGTATAATATATACGAAGGTGGGGAGAATCCAATTAGAGTTAGAGTGAGCCAAACTTTTCTTGTATGCAATTGAGGTCTTATTTCTAATGCATTAGAATGTTAATGAATTAATTCAATTTGGTGGCTAAGAAGGTGAACTTGATTGAAAACTCATTAGAGGATTTTTTTAGTTATTCAATTATCTATATATGTTGACACACGATTGAGAAAAAATCCATTATCTCCCAATGTGTCATGCAAAGCGAAGGTTAATAATGTGCTAGAACCCATGATAGTAGATTGAAAGTAACTGTTGACTTAGAGGAATAACCAATAGTTTGTTACACAAAATTAGCAAAAGGAAATGGAAAATAATGATTTATCTACCTTGTCATCAATTTCATATTTTACTTACACCTATGTTATCCCATTGTGAGATAGAGTGCTCATCATATGATCCTAATAATTTTTTCATACGAGTGCTAGGAAAAGTAGATTGTCCTTGAGGTGTAAATGCCACCTTAGGTTGGAGAGAGTCATGGGAATAATAAATGATATATGCAACAGTGCCTTGATGTGCAAGTGTAGTGGATTATAAGATAGTCACCAATACTCATAACCATAATGACCATTTGGAGAGGGAATAAATGTTTCATTAGTAAAAATATGTCATGAACCACTAAGGAATGTGATGGTAATGAATAGTGAGATTCATCATTAAAACCATTTTTCCTCCTTTGGTTTCCAAAATTACTTAATAATGTTCCTAAGAATTGAGATTATAGATAACATATTAAAAATTCACCATATGGATATACTTTAGGGCCATTAGGATTTCATATACTATGGTGCTTGGTTGGTTGGAAGTATTTTGGATCAGTACCATCCTAAATGCAGAGGCTTATGTTCTTAGAATCACCAATGAGAAGAAGTTGAGGAGGTTTGATAGATGATTCTAGTTGAAATTCTTAGAATAGGTCATAAGGTTATGTGTGATTGTTAGTGACGAAGATATGAAATTGGGAATAAGAGAATTCATTGATTCATCTAGGATTAATTAGAACCCATCCTACTCCTAGAATGTCATGGTTTCTCTTTGATGCTCCATCAAAGTAAATAATATTTGGACCTTGGAATTGCATCCATTTAGGAAATTATTATTTTCAAACTAAAGTTTCCAATATGTTCTAGGTTTATATGGAAATGATAAGGAAAAATGGATATTTAAATGATAAAACCAATCTTGTTTTAGTAAATCTAGTTTTTAAGGGCAAGAGAGTCATGGCTTCTAAGAATTGAAGGGTTCTTCAAGGAGAGACTAGACCTTAGCCACTATAATCCTAGGAGTCAACTATACTTTTTGGAGCATGATTTAGTTCCATTAGCCAAATTTTCTAGCAGATGTTGATGGGAAAATCCTATCATACTATTTGAAATAAAAGCTAATCTTGGAAGGATCCCTTATAATGATGATGCCAAGTGTCAAGCATTTGCACCCTAGAAGCATATTTTGAGTTATTTTCTTCAATGTGTATAGGTCCATATTAAATAAAATACCTAGAAACATCAAAGTACTAGGGTACTATAAGTAAATATAAAAGGAGAAAAGTAATAAGAAAAATTAAAAATATATCTTTAAATCACACAAAAAGATATAATCATCGAGGTTGGAAATAATTTTTAAGTCGCCTCTATCACTCATATATTTAGAGAAGAAAATTCACATGAAGATAAAATATCATAGGAAAGAAATAACTATGTTGGAATATGAAGACAATTTGTTACTTTCAAGTTTTTTATCTTTTTTTAAATAATTTTTTAGTGGACTCCCTTTCTAAACTAGGTGTGGATGAGAAGATTCATAGAAATCTTGTCTTGTTACAAGTCTAAATAAGTTTTTTATGATATTTATTTAAGGGTTTATGTACTCGTGATACTAATTTTCATAACGACACATGTAAAACATGGACGGATTGGGACTATATCACTCAAAAAAAATTATAGACTAGTTTTTATTTAAATATATAATATAGATCTCTTGTTTTAGAAGAAAAATAAAAATAAAATGTCTCATAAATTGATATATTCATAATCTTAAAACTTCTTTTGTTAGTTTGTCTCCAAGCTGACAAGATAACTTTTGGCTTGAGAAGATATGACCTAGAAGCATATAGGCCATCTATATAACCAAGAATTGCACTCTTGTGGCTTGAGAAGCTATGACCTAGAAGCATATAGGGATCAATATCACCAAGAATTACACATGTCCTTGGCCACACTAATGTGTACTCATGACTAGATTTTTGCCCAACATATTTTTTCCATGAAATAATTTAATAAAACACTATACAATTAACTACTTTATATCCCATAAACTAATTAATATTAATAAATTTACTAAATTACTATTATAGATATAAATCTATAAATATTGTGAAATATCTCTTAAAATCTATTTTTTTTTTATATATTATATAAATAATAACATCAATTACTATTATAAATTACTATTATAGATAAAAATCTTGTGAAATATTTCCTAAAATTAAAGATTTTGTTTTTTTTTTTTTATAATACATAAATAATAATATCAATTTAATAAAAATGATGTAAATTTAATAATCTATAAATGAGTAAATTAATTATTATCATAAACTTTTGATATTTTCAAATGGTTAAAAATATCTTCTCTTAATAACTTTTGATATTTAAAATTAATACGATTAAATTATAACAGAATTTAGATATTGTTTATTGAGTAGATATTGTTTATTGAGATTTTTAGTGTTTGATTCAACTTTAGTGGTAATAGATTGAACCTTAAATTGCAAAAGCTCTTGTTGGGCTGAAAAGAGTGAGGGAATAAAGACTTGTCGCATTATTTATCGTTCAAATCACATCTGAATCGAATGTTTTTATGATTTTAGTGACCCACCGTGATCTTTGTATCTATTTTTCTTTTGGTTTTAGTCGGTGCAAATTGAAACTTCCCTAGTGAACATGACTAAAATCTTTAGGCGTCCTTTGCTTACATAAAGATAAACAAATCTTCATGTTGTAGATTTTGTGAGAGTAATTTGTTTACAGTGTTGCCTATATTCTTTTCTCTATATGAAAGATATTGTTCACGATATTGTTCACGGAAGCGTTTTTATATTCGTTGAATTAGTTTCTATCATATTTTTAATTTGAAATAATTTATAAATATCTTATACAAAATATTCACATACTTATTATGTTTTTGGAATTATTACATGTCCTTTAACATTGCACTTTCTCCCATGAATGTTGTTCATATATATATTATTATTTTTTATTTGTATTCATTAAAATTGGAGATAAATATTTTTCTTATCCGTATGATTATGAAGATTACATAGGCATAGATATTAGTGTAAAATGTAATTTAATTTTTGAATTTAAGATGGTTAATTAGGATATTGATATAAATATTTTATTATTATTAGAGTGGAACGTTTTTGAGATAAATATAAGTAGTTTAAATATTAATTTGAAATATAATTTTATTTCTAGATCTAAATTAGTTGATTGGTTAATTTGTTAATTATGGTATTGATATAATAAATTTAAGCGTATTGAATAATAATATTTATTATATATATTATATCTATAGATTGTTTGGTTGAAAAGTTAATTATTTGTGATGCAGAAGCATCTGGACTTAGCCAGCAATGTGATGGTTTGTTCACATGTTGTGGCTAAAAGAGTTGAATTTCACTGACTTGAATGGTCAAAAGTCAGTTTTGGTAGAGAGGGTTGGATATCTCGAAGATGAGCTTTGCTTCATTATTGTAATAATTATAAAATTGTCTTATTTTAAACTAAGGGATAAGTTGTTAGCATAGGTGTGTAATAGAGCTTAAAAAGAGAGATTTGATTGTTAGATTGATTAAAATAGAGATCAAGTTGTTGGTGCAGTTAGAATAGGATTTGACTCATAAAAGAGAAGAAAATGTAATGGAAAGGAATTAGCTGAGATGATTGAAAATTGAGTGAGAGGTGAGAGTTTGAGTGATAGATAGGGGTTTGAGATTGAGACAGAGGTCAAATAAATTGATGTAATTGAGCCGAGAGGGCCAAGATTCCATAATTTCTATGATATTGAAGAATTTGATTTAGTGTGCAACTGTGTGTTAATCTTGGTGTAGACACTTGTTTACCTCTCTATATCTGCGTTCTGAACGTAACCGGGTATTTTCTCTGTTTTTAAAATTTAATTATAAATCTCAATGTTTGTGTGTTAATGATAGTCATTTAGCATTAATGGGTAATCTTGGAATTAAATCTAAAACATTGATTGAGTGCTTTATTTAAGTTTGATTTAATGCATGTGGTTGTATTGGAAAAGTGGGTTTCGGCAGCGAAGGTGGTTATCAGGCGAAGGAAAAGATGTAAGTGGTAATTCGAGGTAGTCACTCGATTCCATTAACCAAGCGACAAGTAGCATTCGGGTGGAGAGAGAAAACTTCTTTATTGGGCAGTAATCCCTGTGTAAGTGGCCCACTGGATATCATTGTGAACCGTTGGATCCACCGCACTTTGATCAATGGTGGAGGATCAATGGATTGTTTTGTTGATTGGGTTGAATGATGACCAATAGATCTAGAGAGAGGAGATCAACGACGTAAAATGATCACTGGATTCCTTTGTTGATCGGGATGAATGATGACTGTTAAATCTAGAGAGCAGAGATCAATGACGTAGAGTGAAGCACTGTTTATAAAGGGAAAGTCAACGTGGGACCAACACATTTAGGAGAAAAGTAGGACCCTCAGTGTAAAGTAAGCCACATACCAAATCCAATAGAATGCATCTAATTGGTTATAAAGTAACCAATAGTATAGTTTAAAGACTACCACCTTGTTTTCATCAACCTCCTGTGTCAACTTGGAAAAATTATAAGTCATTAGATATCATATCTTTAAATTTCACTATATCATTCTAGGTAATAGTTTAACATTTATTTGAAGAAAAGATTATTCATTGATTATATATCTAATCAAGGAAGAGTAGTAGAAAACCATTTTTTTAGACAATATTTTATTTATAATAGTAAATAGGTTAATGTTTCTATATGAATTTGGCATTTCTTTTGTTCTATGAAATAAATAAAAGTTAAGGAACTTCTCATGTAATGTTTTTAGGTTCAAAATTCCATGGTTGTAAGTAAAAATTAAAAAGAAAAAGAAAAAGAAAGAATATACTATGGGGAAGAGTGACCTCTTGGGTCTAATAAACAAAACAAATCTTCATGTTATAGGTATGACTAACCCAATGGTTTCAAATACCAAAAAAGGAAATATATATAGTATGGTTATGATTGTCAATATTTAAAAGACTATAGTCATGATAATTAAATCCACAAAAATCATATATGATATGCTCATATATGATAACAACAATTTAGAAGAATATAGTTCATACAAATATTTTTGAATTGATATCTATTACATGCTCAAATAGAGTTACAACATTGAGAAAATGATAAATGATGTATAGAAATATTATTATGAACTTGAAAATAATTGTAAGTAATATTATCTTTGGATAAGGGATAAAATTTCTCCTTTTGAGACTATAGTTACCCTTCTTATTTCATATGGATGAGTATTCATGTGATATATTATCCCTAAAGAGTCATGGAGGATGATAGAATATATCTAAATGTGGTTTACAACCTATAATATTAGGATTAATTAAAAGATACTCTATCTTATACTCCTCATCTAATATGTTGCTTCTCACATTAAAACAAGGCTATGATTAGGTATCTTGTGTATAAGAAGAGAATTAACAACATAGAAGACAAGATGTTTCCTAAAATTTCTTCTAACTATAGTCAAATCTAAATTTGACTAATGTGGGGATGACATGGATGCCTTTTCTTTGCTAGACCATCAGGGAGAAACAAAGAGGTTATTTTGTAGAATAAATATAATATTAAAAATATTATTACAACAAAGTTTGACAAGAAATTATGGGGTGATAAAGATTTAGGGGGAAAAGGGAAATTAAGTTATTATAAAGAGGTGGTCAATCCAAATCTCAAAAATTAAAAGTGTTTCTCCATCTTCACTAATGTAAATAAGAATAAACATTGATAAAATAAGAAAATATTCTCATGAGCTCCATAGTAAATTTGTGCATTGAACAATTCCCAGAATACCACCGGATGAAAGAGCTTATCACCTTTGTGACAGTATGAGGGTCTTGAAGATGAAAAACAATTTCTCATAGATTGTGTAGCTTGTACTCAAGTTTGACCTTATTTTCAAAATATTTGTCACACTATGAATCTTGTTGACATTTTAACTCATCAAAATTATGGTGACCATTGAGTGATTGTTTTGATACATTTACAACATAAAAATAAAATTACAAACAACTCTAACCTAGTGGAAAACTCAATTGGTAATCACCATGATAATGTAATGTTTTGTATCTAAAAAGTTTGAAGTTTAAATCCTCCCCATTTACATATCAAAAGTGACCCATATTTCCTTTTTAAAATTACATAAAAGAATATTAAATCTTAATAAATATTAATTATAAAAAAATAATAAAATATTTAATAATAATAAAATATTTACAAGAATGAAAAATAATAATATTAAATATTAAAACTAAAAAACTAAAAAATAATATAATATTTTAAATAATATAACATTATTCTATTAAATTAACTATATTGATGAAATAACTTTATTTAAAAAAAGAGAATATTCTTATTTCTAATCTCAATATATGATGAGTACACATTTAATATTATGTTAGAGTGAAAAATGTATAGTATCAATAATAATAGAGTAAAGGAAAATACAATAAATAATATTATAATTTATTTCATTTAAAATTTTGTAATTAAATTTATTTCTTTTCTTAATAATTTTATTTTAAAATATTTTATTTATATATATATATATATATATATATATATATAAACTCGTTTTTTCTATACATAGTGGGCATATAATCATGATAATGTGATAATGTATCTATTTTGGATGGATATGATATCTTCTATCACTAATTTGCAGAGAGGAAATCCCTCTACCCTCCATAATAGTGTGCATATATTTCGCGGAGGTGATACACACTTTTCTTTATAGGAAAATTGGAGTTGGTGGCCCCGGTCCATGAGAGCTCCATTAACTCGATGGAAGCATGTTTACAGGGGGAGAGGCATTTCATTTATGGTTTTTTTTTTTTTTTTGTCATTCTATTATCTCCTCTCTTTAAACATTTAATATTATGTTGGAGTGAAAAATGTATAGTATCAATAATAATAGAGAAAAAGAAAATACAATAAATAATATTATAATTTATTTCATTTAAGATTTTGTAATTAAATTTATTTATTTTCTTAATAATTTTATTTTAAAATATTATATATATATATATAAACTTTATATATATATATATATATATATATATATATATATAAACTTGTTTTTTCTATACATAGTGGGCATATAATCATGATAATGTATCTATTTTGGATGGAATGGATATCTTCTATCACTATTTTGCACATAGGAAATCCCTCTACCCTCCATAATAGTGTGCATATATTTCGTGGAGGTGATACACACTTTTCTTTATAGGAACATTGGAGTTGGTGGCCCCGGTCCATGAGAGGCCCATTAACTCGATGGAAGCATGTTTACAGGGGGAGAGGCATTTCATTTATGGTTTTTTTTGTCATGTTATTATCTCCTCTCTTTAAATGTGTGACGGTTGAATGTAAAAAGGGAAAATAAAATTTAACCATTTTATTGAGATTTATGGGAAATGTGGTGGTTAGAAATAACAAATTTAAGGGAAAAGTAATACTGAACTTCATGTTTTTCGATTTTTATTAAATTTCAAAAGTTAAGAAATTAAAGTGGTGAGATGAAAACAAATGAAGATCATATACTATGAAAAGAATATTACAGAATGAGTGTACATATCAATTTTGTCCCTTTGAATATATTAATTTATATTATTCTTGTTTTTCTTATCCATTTTAATCTCATGTTACCCTTTAAAGTACCCTTTAAAGAACCCCCTTTAGTGATTAGTAAGAATTTAGAGTTACGGAGATCATGATAGTGAAATAATTTGTTATGAAAAAAATACAAATCGTCAAATTGTTTGTTTTCCTTCCATGTTATTCACTTATAGCTACCATTTTCACGGAGAAAAATTAATGTTACCCTTCAAAGAACTCTTTTTAGTGATTAGTAGTAATTTAGAGTTATGGAGATCATGATCGTGAAATAATTCCTTATGAAAATTAAAAAAGAAATCGTCAAAATCATTTGTTTTCCTCACATGTTATTCACTTAGAACTACCACTTTCATGGAGAAAAAATCATTGTTAATTTCTTTTGTATTATTAATAAAACACTATTCCGTTTCTCTTGAATAACTCACATGTTATTCACTTATAGCTACCACCTTCATGGAGAAAAATTCATTGTTAATTTATTTTGTATTATTAAGAAAACACTATTTCGTTTCTCTTGAATAATAAATTGCTAATAGGAATTTTTGTCATTTACTTCATCATGAAAATAAGTATTCTCACATTATTTGCACGATGAAGTTCACTATTAGCTTTTGCGATAAAACCCCAAAATTTGGAAAAGAAAAAAAAACAAAAAGGAGATCACAACAAATTGCCTATCCATTATTCATGGAGTAATAACCTAAATTATAGATTTACAAAGCATCCATATACATATTTTTCTTGATAAAGTCAATATTAAAGTATTCATACACATATCGTAAAGGTTAAAATAAAATAATAAAAGATGCATATGACAACATATGTACACAATTTGAAACATGAAAAGTAACAAATATACATAGTTCCTTGAGATATGTCGTCAAATGAGTGGGTGCACCTTCATGGAGAGATGAGTTGAGAAAGAGTATATCTATGTGTTAAATTAGTTTCACTTTGTTTAGATAAAAATTACCCTTACCTTCATCTCATTTTAGGAATCTTTACACGTAGATGAAAAAGTGTTTAAAAATGTCAATCAACATATGTTTGATATATAAGAATATGTTGATTTGTATAGATATTAGTATTATTTTTATTCAGTATTTATGATTACTCTTATAGTGAGGAGCTTATTTTTGCTTATCAATGTCTGAGATATGTTGAAATTAGGGTCTCTGTGTTGTGATAGGACAAGGATGCTTCTAATGCAAAATGAGGTATTTAATTGTGAAAAATACATGAAAATAGTCATCCCATATAAGAGATTGAATCGTGATATAAGTTGAAGAATAAATATTAAGACCATATACCTTCATTGAGTTATTTTGTAAGTTAAAGAAATGAATGAGACTAAAGATACCAAATGCACCTATGAGATAGATCACTTTTCCTTTTGATTCCTTATAAGGTGTAAAAGGACTTGTTGATCTCTTCCCTTCAATGATGAAATCATGGTATGCATGACTAGGGAAAGACTCCAATAATGATTGTGGATAACTAGTAAGAATTGTGATGGTGTATTTGTCCAACCTCTAAACTGAAAAATTCATCCTCCTCACTTATGAGTATAAGAGAATGTGGTTCCCAAAGAGAATGATAATCACATATTTTGTTTCCCAATATTGATGAATGATAGCATCTTCCACAATTACTAACCCATGGTTTGAAAAGAATGTTGGGGGTACTAAGATATCCAATGGAACTTGGCTTGTGCGAGATTAGAGATGAAAATTGGGTATATTTGTATGGAATGTTATCAAGGCTAAGTATATAACAACACATTTTTTTGAACCATGGGTTGGAGCATGTGAACATGGTGAACAATTATTGGAGTAGTGTTTTTGGATAACAAGTTATGGGGATCTATGCAAAGGAGCATCACGTAGGAAGGCAAAACAATGGATAGTCCATGGAAGTGTGAAGAATAAGAAAAGTCACAAGGATAATTTTGTATACACTAGTGTATAGTAATATTTACAAGCTCACAGTAATTTTTACCAACCCGTAGTAAGAATAATTTATTACTAATGGATTTTTGGTTAGCTTGGGTCCAAATGAAAACCTATAAATAGATTAAGAGTGAGGGATAAGGGACATCTTGAGATGAAGACATATAGACTTGCATTGTAATGATATTTATTTGCTAGGGCTAGTGAGTGGAGATGGAATTGTTTGTAATGAAATATTCACAACAATAATATAAATATTTTTCTTGGCCTACTTTATTTGTCTGTGTAATGTGTAATGGTTGTTTATTTTTCATGATCTTGTTACTTTGAAATATATGCATGATGGGATTACTACACAGAATTGGGGTATAATTCATTTCTTTTCCTGAGTGATAATAAGTAATAATATGTTAAATTAGGGTAGTGCTATGTTCCCATTTCCTTCATCATTTCAAAACTATATAGGTTTCTACAATTCCCCCTAAATTCCTTAAGTTAGACTTCACCTGCTCATAGGTGTTTTCGAAAAGGTTAGTATGTGAAGTGCTTTTATCGAAAAAAATCTATCGAAGCCCTAATCTAACCCTTGCATACCAGCAAAGATGATGGGTTGATAGGGAATACATTGCACTTAGGGTGAGTTCATATACCACATAATGCTAAGTGAACCTTGTTATAGCCCCTTTACACTCTACGCAGTGAAGGATATTATAATATATGATGGGAATTTTATGTTTGGATAAGTCCTAGGGATATATAACTCCATAAGATATATTTGTGACATGGTTGATGTGGTATGAATCTATGTTGGAATGAAAATTTTACTCGTTTAGTATCGGGGTATGTTGATGTGTGCATAAATTACCAAAAGGTTTGTGGTGCCAATGAGCTGGTCAACCTCCCTCAAAGGTGATAAGTGTAACATACTATGTACTATAAAAGGATTGTAAATAATGATCAAATTCCAATTATAATTACTTGTAATTAACTATTTAATGAACATGTGAAGCATTGTATAAAGAACTTGGGTGTTATTATTTACGTGGATTTTTTTGTTGTTTAGTATAAGTAGAAAATAATGACAAAATCAATTATTGTTCTGCATTTCCACTTTTACATACAAGAACGAAAAGAAAGGTTCATTGTTTCTTATATACTTGTTGCACTGAGTGGATGAGAAATATTTATCATGACACGAGGCACTATAGGGATATCAGGGAGTACATTTTGGATGAAATGTATTTTGAAAAATTGTAGTGGTGTGTTACTAACATTTTGATCCCACGAGCTACTACAAGCTAATTGTGAAAAGCATGTGCTATGTGGTTAGTTGAAAAGGAAATATTATGCAAGATGTGGCCTAATTTCGATAATTAGTCTAGGAAATGATGCATAAAAACATGTTGACAGCTTGGTTATATTATGATTTTATATAAATTACTTATTGCCCAATGATTTGGTAGAGGTGTTAGAGATAATTTCATTATAACAAATAAGATCACTAAGGGTATTAGAGTGTGAGGTATAGAGATAGATAATAACAATAGGGAATCATAGTAACAAAAAAAAAAATCTTCAATGGGTCTAAAAAATAGGAAAATAAAGGATGGGATAAGGAACATGTAGGAAAATTGTTGTCTAAAACAAGAAAAAGAGAGCGGTATAATACTAGTTTCAAAGAATGAGTAGGATAATTAATATATAGGGGGTTTGTAAGGAGTTTAGTGCAAATGGGATGCGTTAACTTGGTGAGAGGTACAATAAAGAGAGAGACACATTTACACAAGCTATCTTGTTGTACCACAACATCATGATAAAGAAACAAATTCCATAAAGTTGGATCCATAAGCCTCTACTCCTTTACATAGATTATAGGTGCTACAACATGCATGATATAAGAAATTATGGTTACTTATACGAAATTTCCAATAATAAATCAAGTACTTTACTGGAGAGACATTTGAATCAATAAAGTCCCATGAAGGACTAATGATAAACGTTTCACAATGCTTATTATCTAGTGAAAAAGGCTGATCCTACTTTACAAATCTTAGATGATATGGATAGAGTGGAGAATGGTGGGAATTTCGTAATGAGTTACAAAGTTATGTTAGATGAGATCCCTTGGCTAAAAGTGTTAGGGATGACCATATTGAGTTGGTTTATCACATGAAAATTGTTAACAAATAACATATATAGAGAATGGTAATAATTCTTTTTAGTTATTAAGAAAAAATAAGGAACTCTTATAATAGGTCATGGAAGAGGGAAAATTTTAGGTTGAGGGGAAAATGTAATAAATTAAGTTGAATAAGAAGAATCAAGGGTGTGATAATATTTCCATAATTTCTTTGATCTAGATTTTCATCGTAATAACTTCTCACTTACGCATGGTTTTATGTCTTATCACAGTGATACCAGCATTTATGGAATTATATGTCAATAACCATAATGTATGGATTATAATGGTGCATATAAGTTGGTGGGTACAAATGATTGTGATAAGTTTTTAGTGAAGGATAGGTTTAGGGATATGTTTAAGGTTAAATGAAGGAATGAAGTGATGACATTTATTTAAATTGTATTCCATAACAAGGGCATGGATACAACCTTTTTCTTGTAAGTGTGGAGTACTAAAAAGGTATGTTTTTAATGATCATGTCAATGGTTTTTTAGTGGGACTTGTGAATCTTTTACATCATGAATGTGGAAAACAATAAAGAATTATGACAAAATATGTGGAATTAGTATGCAAGACTTAACCGCTGATAGTTGTCATTCTCCTGGGCAGGAAAGGGTAAAAACGAGGAGCTGCTGTTCCAAAGAAAAAGACAAGAACAGGGTAACTGCTATCCCTTTGACAAAGGACCGAGTGCAAACGAGGCTAAGCAGGTCGAAGCAAACCGGTCCGGAAAAGGAGGAGAAGGCACCAGCTCGGCGGAGGAGAAAAGAAGTGATTAAGGATTAATAGTTTGGAGAATCCCTCAGGATCTTAGATCCTGAGGGATCGTTGCTTTATTTATCTTATTACTTAGACATCTCCGCCGTCACCCTTATATAAAAGGACGACACTGTTAGCTTTGGGGATTATGCTTTTATGTAACTTTCTGTTAAATCTTGAACTTTGATCCTCGAGTCTCGTTGAACTTGGCTCATTGTACTTTCTGTTTCATGCATTAACATAAACTTGGTGATTATCTTATCTCTACATCTGGATTAACTTAAAGCGGTGTACCCTTAAGGCTAAGAGCCCGGCCCCGAAGGACACTTTCTTCTGTATCACTACGATTTGATTTCTGCGTGGTTTGCTTATCATCAATAGTGGGTAATCTGATATGCTTTATAAGTTACATCATTTGCTTTGTTAAGATTCGTTCATTAAGGTTTTTATAACTGCTATATTGACTCTGCATTATATCACCAATACCTTCAGAGTTGATTGAATATTATGAGACTTGATTGAACATTGTTATTATTTTGTTACAGAGCTCTTATGCTGTATATTCGTGTTGTGGAATTTATCTGAAAAATGTGTTCTTTATGATTCAGGATTAATGTTGTTCCATTTTGAAACGCAGTTGTAATTCCTGTTGATGATGATTGGTGCTAAATCAGATTACTTTTCAAGTGTGTTGTGTGTGTATGATTTCCAAATGCTATTCCATAACTAATTAGTGCTGTTCCATTAGTACATGTTGCTTGATTTTCTTGGGGAATGAAAGATTGGAGTTTTGATTATAATGAGTGTATTTGAGTTGATAGGATAAAGCTTGATTACTGCTCGCGAGGTTTAGTTATTCGGTTGTTGTTCCATTTCAGAATTGTTGTTCCATTTTAAGCATTGACGTTCCATTCTAGATTTGTTGTTCTATTTCCTAGTTGTCGTTCCATTTTTATTTGCTATTTCATTTACTCGCATTTGGTGTGAGAGACGATCTGTGGCTGTAGTGAGCCTCGACATTTACTACCTCGCTCCCAGACCCACGGTCCATGCTCTAATTTCCTTCCCATCAGTTTCCAAAGGGATGGGCTATTGCTCTAAAACCCTTGACTGATAAAGTTGCCTAGCTTTAAGAGTGTGTGATTTAGTCATTTGAAGTAACTTAGTCATAGACAAGAATCCGTTTACTCTTGTATTTTTGGCAGAACGCTGTACTACTATAATTACTCTGACAAATAGCCTCAGATTGAGTCACTCTTTGAAATAACCAAACGCTCCCGGATTGACATATTAATGTGAGGTAATTAGAGGTGAAAGAGACCCTTTTTATAGCTCTACATTTTGGCGCTGTTGCCGGGGAAAGAGTGTAGCCATTTGTCTTTTTCAGAGTAGTGTACGAACCTGCTAGGGAAGAGTTGGATCTTAAAAATGGAAGGTAAGAACCTACATGCAGAGCATGTAAAAGCCCTGCTCCACTATCCGCTTTCCTAACAGATTTGATGTTGCTTTGTTTGAATAGAATTTAGTAGTTCATTTGAGTGCATGACTAAGCAGAAAAAACCAGAAAAGAACATTAAGCTTCCATCCAAACCAGAAAAAGCTAAGGGGCCGGTGAACCTTGGCCGAACAACTTTAATAGATGAAATCTATAAGAAAACAGAATCTCAGCCATCAATAGGTCCCAGGAAAATCATTTCTAAACAACCTACTAGTTCCCTTCAGGCCACAGGATCACCATCTGTAGCCTTTGCTGAGGTGCAAAGTCAAACTGAAGAGTAGGACTTTCAAGAAATTGAAATCTCTACTCCAGAACTATTGCAGGAAGGGAATTTCAGCAACTTTTGTGAAGGAGAAGGAGAAACAGGGGAAACCGAGGAACCAAAATCTCCCATTGGAACAGATCAGCCATTAAACATCCCAGATAAGGGGAGCACTGTGAAAATCATTGTTGAAGGAGTCCAATCTCCTCAGACATCAGGTATTCCTCTTATCCCAAATAAAGGAAGTGCCATTAAAACTATCCCTGCTAAAATCGTTCCCTCTTAACCTAGGAATACCCTCCTAGATATCCCAGAAGGTTATTGGCATATATTCCACCCTATGGCTTAGAACCAGCCAAATACTCAAACCTCTACATTACAATATCCTATAGTGGATTCTGCAGCAAATGCGCCCATGAAAGCTATCCCTCTTCAACATATCCCTACATTTCACGGTCTCACATCAGAAGATCCAGATGCATTTTTATTCGAATTTGATGTGTTGTGCAGGGGATATGATTACACCACCGATCCCCAGAAATTAAAATTATTCCCCTCTACATTAAAGGGGGCTGCTTTAAGATGGTTTATGGGACTAGGTGGTGGGGTCATCAACAATTGGGATCAAATGAAAGAATCATTCTTAAAAAAATATCAGGATTATTGTAGGTCTAGAGAATTGAAAGACAAAATATTCCAAATGACAGCCAAACCAAACGAAACATTAGAAGAATATGTAGAACATTTTCAATACAATTTACAAAGATCTCCTTATGCATCACTACCTTTACCTGATAATGTGTTAAAAACCGCATTGGTAAGGGGCATGAAGGAATAGTGGATTGAAACATTAAACATCATGGGAAAAGGGGATATTTATCAAGAGAATTTTGCTGACATTATTGATTTATGTATCAGGAGTTCGAGAGGAAGCACAAGAATAAAACTGACAGAATATGATCGGTTTGCAAGAGACAATAAAATATCAACAGAAGGAGTAACGCGTGTGGAGATTGGAAATTTATTAGAAAATTTCAAAACTGATATTCTAGGGACACTAACTACACAACTTGATATTATGCAGGCCAAACAGAAGCAGATGGAGGCAGAACAGAATTTGGCAATCTTCTGCCCCCGATGCAGGAAAAAGCATAGTCACAAGGAGTGTCCACTGGATACAGTCCAAACATGTGCCATCTGTACAAAAGATCATCTGATAGAAAGCTACCCCTCACTTCCTGGATTAAAAGCAGTATACAAGGAAGCAGAGGAAGAACCAGAGTCGATGTACTTGATCAACCAGCACCGCCAGTGGCAGCCAAGACAATCTGGTATGTTTTCAAACCCAACCTCTTCTTTTCAGCCTCCACAATATAATGCTCAACAATATAATATGTGGCAAAATCAGTCCCAACCCCAATTTTCAAACTGGTCACCACCATCGTTTCCTTCTTCAAACCTGTGGCTGAATCAGCCAAGCCAATCTGGTTGGCCGAATTTACCTTATACTCCACCATATTGGCAAAATAGCCCATATCCTCCACAATGGACTCCGCCTACTTCACAAAGTTCACCCTAGCAGACAAACTAGCAAAGACCGATGCAACAGCCAGTAGGAACTATTCCGCTCCCTCAACCTACTCTGCCAGCTCTACAACAAAATCCCCAGTCTAATCTGAGACCGCAACTCCCAGCCCAACCCAACCCCAATCCAAATAACAGACCGGTCCAATCTCTTCAAATCATAGAATCACCAGAAATAGGACCCGACCTGCGGGAGTGTAACGATCTTCAATTACGATCTGGACGTATCATTGAAAATGAGGGAAATAAAACAGTTCATATTGAAGATCAATTATCAAGAGAACATCAGTTGCAACAAGAGGATGTAAATAAGCAGCATACTCATAATCAAGCAACCACATCCTCTCCTCCATTCCCAGAACGATTAGTCATACCTCGACCTTTACAGTATCTTAACTTTGACATTCTGGGAGAATTACAAAATTTGTATATAAAAATCCCGTTCCTCCAAGCCATTCAAGATATTCCTATATACGCAAAAACTATTAAAGAATTGTTCATAAAGAAACCAAGGAGGAATATAACAACTAATCCAAGAGTCCAAGTAGTCGGTACTTTATTTGATCTATTATCTAGGAAAGAAACACCCATTAAATATGAAGACCCAGGAAATCCAATTGTAACTGTTCAAATTTACTGTCAGCACCCTCTCTAATGCCTTAGTTGATCTAGGAGCTGCAATCAATATTTTAACAACCACTACCTGTCAAAAGCTCGGCATTACATCTGTAGAACCTACCTCTACTTTGTTAGAATTGGCCGACTGATCTATGGTTAGACCAGAAGGTACTCTTCACGATGTCATGGTCTCTGTAGATTCCTGGGAATATCCAACCGATTTCCTGATAATTAATCCAAAAACCCGACTTGAGGGACATCTGCTAATCCTAGGTAGACCTTGGCTTGCCACCGTTGATGCTTACATTGGTTGCCGGCAAGGAAATATGACCATAACCAAAGGACCTGATATCAAGAATTTAGTTCTATACCCTCCAGCGCAGCCAAGTGTCACAATAATTAAAACTAACAAGTATCCTGTATCATACCTTACTGATAACATTAGATCTCCATTGACTATACAAGAGGCACTTGATTTTAAAGATCAAACAGAAGATGATGCCATTAACAACTTCATTAGTCAAACTGAATCTGGACTCTGCACACAATGTCACATGATAGAAGCACCATTTGATAATGAATTAGAAGAAGATCCTCTGAAAGACACACATGATCAAACAATACCTGTTACTTCTGTCGCAAATAGTAAAATTGTGGAAATTGAATCGGGAAAAACTTTAAATATCAATGTCAACCTCACATCTGAACAAGAAACTAAGCTCATACATCTGTTAAGAAAATATCAACAAGCATTTGCATGGGATTACCCTGATATGAAAGGAATCGACCCACAATTATGTACACACCACATTTATATAGAAAAAGATGCTAGACCTGTCCGTCAACCGCAAAGAAGACTTAATCCTCATCTAAAGGATGTGGTAAAAGCAGAACTTCAGAAACTTTTAGATGTCAATTTTATTTATCCTATTTCTGACAGTAAATGGGTCTCTCCACTTGTGGTGGTACCAAAAAAGAATGGGAAATGGAGAATTTGTGTGGATTACACGTAACTCAATAAAGCAACACGAAAAGACCACTTTCCTCTCCCATTCATAGACCAAGTGCTAGATACTTTGGCAGGAAAGAAATTCTTTTCCTTTCTTGATGGCTTCAGTGGATACAATCAGATTCAGATTGCCCCTGAAGACCAGGACAAAACTACTTTCACTTGTCCTTGGGGAACATTTGCCTACCGAGTTCTACCTTTTGGCCTATGTAATGCTCCCGCCACATTCCAAAGGGCTATCCTTAGCATTTTTGCAGATTTAATAAATTATGGACTTGAAGTATATATGGATGACTTTACACCCTATGGAGATGATTTTGATCCAGCACTAAATACCCTAGAAAAATTCCTACAACGCTGCATAGCTACCAAGCTTTGCTTAAGCCATGAAAAATGTTACATGATGATGACTGAAGGACTTATTCTAGGACACTATGTTTCAGTAGCCGGCATTCAGGTAGACCCGGCCAAAATCCAAATACTTTTGCTTATTCCTACTCCTACTACTCAAACATAGGTATGCAGCTTTCTTGGATTTTCTGGTTATTATAGATGATTTATAGAATATTATTCACACATTGTTGCACCTTTATATGCACTAACTGGTAACGTTGATTTTCATTGGACAGAAAAATGTGAACGTGCTTTCAAGGATTTAAAGAAGCTCGTATCCACAGCCCCAGTCCTTCGAGGACCAAACTGGGATTTGCCATTTCAGATATCAGCTGATGCCTCAGATACAGCCATTGGCACAGTCCTTGGGCAGGAAGAGGATAAAAAATCATACGCTATCTATTACATCAGCAAAAATTTATCCCCTGCTGAATTAAATTACACTGTTACTGAAAACGAATTCCTAGCTGTAATACATGCTGTCAATAAATTTAGACATTATATTACAAGCTATCTTATTATTTTGTATACGAATCATTCCGCCATAAAATATTTAGCAAATAATCCTGTCACAAATGCCAGAATAACTAGATGGTTGATCTTATTGCAGGAATTCGATATCATAATCAAGGACCAGCCCGGAAAAGAGAATCCTGTAGCCGATTTTCTCTCAAGAATGCCAAAGCCAATCGATGCAGCACCAGTTGAAGATCGATTTCCGGATGAACATCTGTTTGCTGTTTCCGTTTGAACACCCTGGTATGCTGATGTTGCCAATTACCTTGCAGTAGGTAAACTACCAAAACACTTAACCCCTAATGAATGAAAACAGATTGTTTAGAAGAGTACTCGATTCTCCTGGAATGGGGGCTATTTGTTTCACACAGGGGCAGACATGCATATCAGGAGATGTGTTCGAGAAGATGAAATCTTTGACATCCTAAAAGCTTGTCATGACAGACCATGTGGGGGACACTTCGCTGAGCGTAGAACTGGACACAAAGTATTACAGACAGGATATTATTGGCCCACGATTTTCAGAGATGCAAAGAAATTTGTCCAAGCCTGTGACAGCTGCCAGCGAATAGGACGTCTTGGTCAAGCTGACGAGATGCCTCTGAAACCACAGTTAGTCATCAAACCATTTGAGCAATGGGTTCTTGATTTCGTTGGACCCATCAACCCTTCATCAAATCAGAAAACATATATCTTGGTGGCAACAGAGTATGTCACCAAATGGGTTGAAGTAGAAACATTGCCAAGAGCCACAGAGGACTCTGTCATACAGTTCCTGTTCAATCTATTTGTACGTTATGGCCTTCCAAGGGAAATAATTACAGACGGAGGACCATAATTTGCTGGCAATAGATTAGCTGCAACACTTAATAATTATCATGTCCAGCACAAAATCACTACTCCATATCACCCACAGGCGAATGGACAAGTAGAAAGCAACAATAAGGTAATAGAATCAATCCTAACGAAAACCATTGCATCACATAGAACAACATGGAGAAGCACTCTGGGCCTATAGAACAACATGGAGAAGCACCACTGGTTACTCACCTTATCAATTAGTGTTTGGAAAACAACCCATTTTTCCTATAGAATTTGAAATCCAAACATTACGAACAACACAGGAAGTTGGCTTAGATCTAACCGAGGCACAGATTAATCAACTACAGTAGATCAATGAATTGGATGAAATGAGGCTCTCTGCACTACAAAATACAGCATTGATTCAACAGAAGCAAGCTAAATGGCATGACGCGCTCATCAAAAACAAAGTCTTCCACGAGGGAGACTGGGCTCTGTTATATGACTCTAGGTTTCAGGACTTCCCTGGGAAACTCCAGACTCGTTGGTTGGGACCATACGAAATCTAGAAGGTACATGACAATGGGACCATCACTTTAATCACCATTGACGGTTCTGGATATGCCTTCACAGTGAATGGCAACCGAGTTCGTCTCTATCATAAACCACTCACTCAAGAATCCTTCTGCCAACAGCTACGCAGAGACACTGATATGGAGATTTTAGGAGAGGAAGAGAAGTCTTCCTCACCTGTAATTCATTAAGGAATTCATTTCTTTTCACAATTTGTACATAATTTCTTTTCTTCAAACTCGTTCATGTACATATGTTTGAACTAAATGTGTTCTTTTTCTCAAAGATTTCAATTTTTGCCGTCCTGAAACAAATGGCATTTGCGTTTTTCTGCTGTTCCTTTTCAAAAGGAACAACATTTTTGATTTCTCGATTTTTCTGCTGTTCCTTTTCAAAAGGAACAACACTTTTAATTTTTCTGCTGTTCCTTTTCAAAAGGAACAACACTCTTGATTTTTCTGATGTTCCTTTTCAAAAGGAATAACACTCTTGATTTTTCTGATGTTCCTTTTCAAAAGGAACAACACTTTTGATTTTTCTGTTGTTCCTTTTCAAAAGGAACAACACTCTTGATTTTTCTGATGTTCCTTTTCAAAAGGAACAACACTTTTTATTTTTCTGCTGTTCCTTTTCAAAAGGAACAACACTCTTGATTTTTCTGCTGTTCCTTTTCAAAAGGAACATCACTCTTGATTTTTGCTATTCCCTTTTCAAAGGAACGGTGTTTGCTTGTTTTGCTGTTCCTTTTCTAAAAGGAACAACATTTTGATTTTTGCTATTCCTTTTTCAAAAGGAACGTCATTTTGAGTTTGTTGCTGTCCTTTTCCTTTTTTTTTTTTTTTTTCAAGAGAAATAACATTTTTTTTATTTTCTGTTGTTCCTTTTTTAAGAGGAACGACATTGGTGTGTTCTGTTGTTCCTTTTCCAAAAGGAACAACGTTTTCACTTTTGAGACCTATGCTCCTTTGTTGTTCTTCTCTAAAAAAGGAACACTTCTAGCTTACTTTTTCTCTCCTTGTGAAACAGCTTATCCCTTTTGCTGATCCAAATTTGAGGATGCTTCTTGCTCCTATTCTTTCAAAGTCTTTTAGAGACAGCAATGCACTTATGCAATGAATACAAAGTCACAACATACTGAAATCAGAAAACTATAAATCGCTATCTTTATAAGGCTTTGTATTGGTAAGAGGACAAAAGGAAGGACATACTTATCTTTTGTTGTCATTGTCTTACTAATTTTACCCTGATTGGTTATCTTTATCATGCCATTCTTTTTAATCCTCTTTGATTTTTGTTTAGGAATAAGAGCAAAGGGTTTATATCCTCCTATTGAGATGATAAGACTTCTTCCACCATTCCTACTCTTAAGGAGTGTTGAACCACCCTTTGTGTATATATAAGGAAAAGTGCTTTATGAAAAAAGAAAGTAAAAAAAAATGAATTATAAATTGTCAAATGCAGGATAGGGGGTCTCATCAAGAGCCAGCCTACCATGATCATGAGGATGGAAGTGAAGTGGCATTCCCACTATGGCCACCACACCAGGGATATGGTCCAAAAGGTATATCAAATAAACAAACCTTGGAACAGGAGGTCTCATCACGAGCCGGCCTGCCCACTCTTCGTCCCCTCCTCGTGAATGGCATTATGGCTAACTGGTTACCAAGCCAGCATAATGGCCTACAGTTTGACATTACATTCCTTAATATGCACATAAAGGATCATGGTTCGAGGGGTGAAATAAACAACTCTGCCAAGGTTATGGACACCTGTCGGTAGCAGCGCACTGTTAATGGTATCGAAGTCACATTGATTACACCAATAGGTAGGATACTAATACTCTTTTGTTTCTTATATCCTAGGCACTAATCATACATTATTTCCCAACTTATATACCGCATGAACATTTATTACACCAATCATGGCAAAGGAGGTGACAATGACCACTTGAGATTTGGCAAGTACGACAGACGTCCTATCCCCCGGCCTCGCATCATATCACAGTAGCCTCTTACGTAATACGCGATCCAACTTTACGCCTCGATTTCGGTAATCCGTTGTTTTTCTAAACATGGCATATTTTCATACGCTGTTCCTTTATGACTTGGTTATAGATCGGGTGTCGCTCCTTTCTTTGACAGCTGGGACAGCCTATCGCATTGTGGGGGGGGAGGTTAACCTCATTATTCCCTGGGTTATGTGTCAGCTCACTATTCGGGAAAGATAGTGTACCAAGAAATGGCACGCTTTAATGGCATGATATTTCTATTTTTTTCTACACAAGTTGATGTTCATAAGTCATTTCTGTTTCATACTCTGTGTTTTTTTCTAAATCCTACGATTATTACCCTCTCTGTGTTTCAAACAGCACAAGCAGTTGCTGTTCCATTGAGAATCCACAGTGAAACCATGGGAGGCAGGGCAATTCGAAGCGAACCACAGGAGTTGACAGTCTCCACTGTTGCTCAGGAGATCTTGGAAAGAGTAGGATGGCTGACTTATCTCAGTCACCTGCAGGAGTCCAATGAAACAGTGGCAATGGAATTTCTGCAGAACCTGCAGGAGGATCACTCCACAGTGAGGGGGAAGCGGATAGCGGTCACCGACGATATAATCGTAGAAGTCTTGGGACTACCAGCCACCGGACCTGTATGGACACTAAAGAAGGAAAGACTACAGAAGGCCATGGAAATTTTCCAGGACGAAGGCCAGAGCTTGACGATTAAGGGGAAGGGAGTTCTGCTGGCGACGCTAGGAGAACCCTGGGCAGAATTAGCAAGAACAGTACAAATCTACATCACCTGCGAGGGGAGAAAAGACATGGTAAGGCCACGACATCTTAAACTCTTAGCTATTCTAAAGCAGAAATGCTTTGTAAATCTTCCTGCACTTTTGAATTCATTACTTCATGACGTCGCACGAAGCCTAAAAAAGGCACAGCATGTAGAGTCAGTTGTCAGCCACCATGGATTAATCCGACTAATAGTTAGTCATAGCCTCATTGCAATAATTAAGGGGAGGGCGACAGTACCTTCCCCAAAACGTAAAAATATTACAAGCACACCAGAACGTCCAGAAAAACGCAGAGAATTAGGAAAACAAAAACATGTTGCGAGCACATTTGAACGACCAGAAACACACTAGGAATCAGCAAAGCGTAAGCATGACATTGATACACCGGAACAGCCAGAGAAACGCAGAAAATCAGTCTGATTAGCCCGGATAAGAGGAAGGTTGGAAAAACTCCAGGAAAGCACCAGCCAGCCAGTGGTAATTGAGGACGAGCAACCCTCACGACCAGAAGTAGAAGAAGAACAAGTTGAAGGAGAAAAGGAAGGAGAGGCTGAGGAGGCCGAGCAATCCGAAGAGGAAAATGAGGAAGCAGCTGAGCCTCCTGAAATAGAAGCTGAACCTCCTGAAACAGAAGCTGAGCCTCTTGAAATAGAAGCTGAGCATCCTGAAACAGAAGCTGAGCATTCTGAGGCAAAAGTTGGACAATCCAGGCAGGAGGAGGAAATGGGACAACAGGAAGGTAGCCCACCACAGGACCCACTGGGAGAAGATGAATTGGCCGCAATCTTGGCCAATATGGGTGAGTATGGCCAACCTTCCACTCCATCATACCTCCACGACAAACCCCAGGAAGAAGATACATCCGAAAGACCACATGCAGAAGAGGCAGAAGAAGGAAATCTGCCTGTTCATGATGAAAAGGAGATAGGAGACACTAAACGGGAACAATCTGTTCCCAAGGCACCAGAGGAAATTCCGGAGGAAGTAGGGATAGAAAAAGAAGTCACAGAACCAGTTAGGGTTCCTACCCCAGAACAGCCAGCACAAAACAGTGAAGAAGCACCCAAGGAGGAAGATCCAGGGACTAGTCACGACCCAGAACGTAGTAGAAAGCCTGCTGTTCCTTCTAATAAAACATTGGAAATTAGGAAATTACAAAAGGAACAGCGGAGGTTATTGAGCATAATAGCCCAGCTCCACCAGCAGATCAGGATCCTGAAAGCAAGGCAGAGGGTAAGGAAGACCGCAGGGGAGAAAAAGAGGACCACTGCAGTAAAAATCCGCAGGATAAAAAGGCGGAGGACCAAAAATCGCCCTGCTGATCAAAACCCTGCTGAAGATCCAGCTGCTGTTCCAAATGATGCTGAAGATCCAGCTGCTGTTCCAAATGACGCTGAGGGACAGACTGTTGTTCCATTTGAAAAGGAACAACAACAAGCTGATATTCGTGTTAAAAAAGAGATGGACAACAAGAAAATTCAAACGGAGGCACCACCCTCAGGGGTGATAAGGGTTCTGAACTCGAAACAACGCAATAAGAAAGTTCAGGTAAAATTCCCGGCCTCCACTGCTGCATGCAAAAGAGATCCAAAAATGAGGACCTTGCACAAGGGATTGAAACAGGCTCAGCAAGAAATGGAGAGGCTTAGAGAGCAAACAGTCCCTCGCGAGAAGTATGAGGAACTACAACAGCAACTAAGGAACGTCAATCAATCCGAAAGCCAGGCCTTTGAAGGGTGGCGAAAGGAATAAGAGAAAGTTGAAAAGGTAACCCGTAGGCTAGATACTGTTATCAAACAAATGGATACCTTGTGTTCTTTATACAATGACGTTTTAGCATGTAGGGCCCCTGCCAAAAACTATGCTCTGTTTTTATTGGAACGGTACTTACAATTAAAAATAAAAGTTGTTAAAGCAGGTGCCCTGATACAAATTAACACTGTCAATGACTTTATAGATTGTTGTAAACATTATGGGGTGAAGGTCTAGAGATTGTTATGTGAATTTTATTTGCATAACCTCGTGCTAGATCAGGAGACTGAACTGAACCCTGGCCCTTTTGTTGGGGACATTCAATTGCAAGCATTCATCTCATTCAGGGTTAATCAGATTAAATGGCTCAAAGCCTATAACACTTTTCAAAGGCAGGAAAATGGCCTAGACTTGTGGGTAAGGGATGAGCCTAGGGACCCAGTACGGTTATGGAAAGCACATAGAAACCTCATGAGAACTTCGGGTGTCATCGAAACGTTAGGACCCATGCACGAGGCACTCATTCAACAAAGTTTAGAATATTTTCTTTCTATCAAAGACCTCGCCATTGATGTAGCCAAATTCCGGTACCGAATCTCTAATCGAAACATTCAGCTCAGGGAGCCATTTAAGTATGAGAATTTTCAATTAGCTGCCAACTGTTTGAACCTCTATGGCGAAAGCATTTTGAGGGCAGGGCCATCTTGGTTAGGATATAGATTCCGTAGTCCAATTATCTGGCACCCTGCACCCAGATATCAAGCCCTATATGAGATGCTTGAGGGTCAAACAGGCCAGTTCTTTGACTACCTAGTCACTCACCATGGATGTAGGCCTCCACATGAGATTCCTTCTCCAGCCTATTCTCTCACTGCTTTGCATGTCAAGTACAACGTTTTCATGAGGGCATGAAATAGGGTAAGCAGGGTGGTGTGTGGAGTACTAAAAAGGTATGTTTTTAATGATCATTTCAATGGTTTTTTAGTGGGAATTGTGAATATTTTACATCATGAATGTGCAAAACAATAAAGAATTATGACAAAATATGTGGAATTACTATGCAAGACTTAACCGCTGATAGTTGTCATTCTCCTGGGCAGGAAAGGGTAAAAACGAGGGGCTGCTGTTCCAAAGAAAAAGACAAGAACAGGGTAACTGCTGTCCCTTTGACAAAGGACCGAGTGAAAATGAGGCTAAGCAGGTCAAAGCAAACCGGTCCAGAAAAGGAGGAGAAGGCACCAGCTCGGCGGAGGAGAAAAGAAGTGATTAAGGATTAACATTTTGGAGAATCCCTCAGGATCTTCGATCCTGAGGGATCGCTGCTTTATTTATCTTATTTCTTAGACATCTCCACCGTCACCCTTATATAAAGGGACGACACTGTTAGCTTTAGGGGATTATGCTTTTATGTAACTTTCTGTTAAAGCTTGAACTTTGATCATCAAGTCTCGTTGAACTTGGCTCATTTTACTTTCTGTTTCATGCATTAATATAAACTTGGTGATTATCTTATCTCTGCGTCTGGATTAACTTAAAGCGGTGTATCCTTGAGGCTAAGGGCCCGGCCCCAGAGGACACTTGCTTCTGTATCACTACGATTTGATTTCTACGTGGTTTGCTTATCATCATTAGTGGGTAATCTGATATGCTTTATAAGTTACATCATCTGCTCTGTTAAGATTCATTCATTAAGGTTTTTATAACTGCTATATTGACTCTGCATTATATCACCAATACCTTCAGAGTTGATTGAATATTATGAGACTTGATTGAACATTGTCATTATTTTGTTACAGAGCTCTTATGTTGTATATTCGTGTTGTGGAATTTATCTGAAAAATGTGTTCTTTATGATTCAAGATTAATGTTGTTCCATTTTGAAACACAGTTGTAATTCCTGTTGATGACGATTGGTGCTAAATCAGATTACTTTTCAAGTGTGTTGTGTGTGTATGATTTCCAAATGCTATTCCATAACTAATTAGTGTTGTTCCATTAGTACGTGTTGCTTGATTTGCTTGGAGAATGAAAGATTGGGGTTTTGATTATAATGAGTGTATTTGAGTTGATAGGATAAAGCTTGATTACTGCTCACGAGGTTTAGTTATTTGGTTGCTGTTCCATTTCAGAATTGCTATTCCATTTTAAGCATTGTTGTTCCATTCTAGATTTGTTGTTCAATTTCCTAGTTGTCGTTCCATTTTTATTTGCTGTTTCATTTACTCGCATTTGGTGTGAGAGACGATCTGTGGCTGTAGTGAGCCTCGACATTTACTGCCTCGCTCCCAGACCCACGGTCCATGCTCTAATTTCCTTTCCATCAGTTTCCAAAGGGATGGGCTATTGCTGTCGAACCCTTGACTGATAAAGTTTCCTAGCTTTAAGAGTGCGTGATTTAGTCATTTGAAGTAACTTCGTCATAGACAAGCATCCGTTTACTCTTGTATTTTTGGCAGAACGTTGTACTACTAGCATTACTCTGACAAATAGCCTCAGATTGAGTCACTCTTTGAAATAACCAAACGTTCCCGGATTGACATATTAATGTGAGGTAATTAGAGGTGAAAGAGACCCTTTTTATAGCTCTACAGTAAGCTTCTCTCAAAATAATTATAATTCATGATTGAAAATGAAATAAGAAACCATAATTATAGTTGAGTACATGTACCACTTTTTGGGTCATGGTTCTACAATTGGATTTGAAGATTGATCTAAATCTTAATATAATGTTCCATGTTTTGGCATGTTTAATTGTGAAGATATGACCACCTATGTATCTGATAGGATAGATAACTTAAAATTTAAAAATAGTATCTAAGATAATCATGTAAGGCTTTCTAAGAAGAAATGCACTTTTTGTTAGAACTAGTAGAGCTCACTTCATTTAGCTTTATGTAGATTTTTGGTGCAAAATAAATAGTACCATAAATATTAACTCAAACCTTCTATATGGTTGTTGATGATGAGAAAAAACTGAGCTTGTTTCATGTGATGTAAGAATTAAAGTATTTATTAATAATACATATCCATGAATCTAAAAATTCATCATGAATTTTGCAAAGATATTTAGAGAATTAGATATGCATGTTGCACTATAAAATCAAAGTATTACGTTGGTGACATATTTCATTAGTGATGAAAATAGCTATTACTTGGAAAATGTTATTTAAAGGGAAATATGAATCATTTGAGGAAGAGTCTTTATGTGGACGAATTCCTTAGAGGTATACACTATAACCGTAATAAGTTATTTCCAAGAGTAGAATGATTGAATGAATGAAGCCCTAGTTCATGCAAAAAAGAAGAAATATGCAGAAGGGTAACCTCCATAAAAGTATATAATCAAAATATGGAATTT